>CM019752.1:19705319-20425319 GCA_009761765.1 Phenacoccus solenopsis | reverse complement strand
AGTTGAGTAGCCTCAAATACTTATTCCGTGCGTAATTCGAGATATATGTGTTCATATGATTATTGTATGGCAAGAAATGCTACACTTTGTCTAAATTTAACTTCTTGAGTGGTTTTGGAAGGGGTGGAGTAAGGGCTTTCAGACTTGGTATTGGTTGTTGCCTGTAGTAATTAAGGGGTTAGCAACATTATTTCGAAACCTGAACAAGCTCAAGTTAAAAACTCAGCTTCAGTAAAGCGGCATGGCCATTCACGTTTTTTTTTTTTTTTTTTTTTTTTTTTTTTTTTTATAGTGGCATTTATAATTACTGAGATTTTTACGGCAGCGTTGGAATGGGTGCTGTGCGATGCATATAGCGTAGAAAAAGTTTTGAAATCTCCAAGTAGCGATGTATTTTGTCATATTCACGATTTTTGGTCTTGGTGGCGCCAAAATGGCTACAATGCCATCGTACGTCATGAACGCCTCTTCACCTCAATAACTTCCAAGTACTGCTATACTACAAACGCTATTTTCTAATTCTTGCCGCCATATGGTTTGAAAAATAAATATGAAATTTTTTCAAAACTTTTATTACATGGAATCCGATATACTTATTTAGAAAAATGGTAACGATAATCATACAACGCAACAGTGATTACATAATACAAAAAAACTTACAACCTATTATAACGAATAAAAGAATTGAAAATTTTCAACATAGGTAAGTAAACACAAAATACGTTCACCGTAACATTTATATACTATGTATATACGCGTATACCTATACAAAATAATAAATCAATAACAAAACATCATAATTTTGAAAAAAAAAATCTTTTATATACAAGAGAACAAAATTGGTACAAAACACCGAAAAACAATGCAAAATTCTCGTCCTTATTTATCTAATTAATATCAAAATTTCAATGGAATACCTTTAAACTTACATAAAATGTATCGATGTTGGATTTAAACAAACACTGATATTTGTATTGGCAACAATTTATATTTACGAAGGTTTTACCAAAAAACGTAAATCTAATTTATCGCGTGTAAACAAACATTATAAATCGTAAATCAACCTATATACGCATCCATAACAAATGCAGTAACGTTTACGTACTTCCATATTGATAAACGATAACATCAAATAGTAATCAACTCATCACGAGGAAATGCCTCGATTCCATAACAAAGTAAAGGTTTTGCGGACCTAGTAATGAAATTTCGAAATCGATACACCCGAAAATATGCGTTCAAAGTAAAGGTACGTGGGTGTATGAAAAAGTATAAACAGTTACGTTGTATTTTGTAAATACTTTATTGTTTTTTTAGAGTTTTTTGGTTCATTTCGATGGTTTTTCAGCCGGTTATACGAGTCGTTTAACACTGATGAAAAACTCTCATCGTGTTATCGAAGGCCATTCGTATTTTATATAGGAGTGCCTAAATCCAATACCGTTAGAACGTCTCGGTCTCAACTCACGTATTTTCATTTGTACTCTGTTCACAATCCGACATGATTAAACCGTCTGATTGAAGGCTCCATGGAGAAACATCGGCGCTAAATTTCGTTATATTGAGTCAACAGCTTACGTTAGTTGGGCGAGACATGTTTGAAGATTTATTAAGCGAAATTAAAGATCAAACATTGGTACAAAATCTCATAGTTTACATTTGCAGATTGACCTAAACATTGCAGTTACTGACGTCATACTAAGTAATTATCGCTCATCGTCCGTTCCCTTCGTGTATAAAATAGATCTAAATGTTTGCGCCAGTAAATTTCATAACTATATTCCAATCAACCGAATACAGTTCAATAGTTAGAAGCCATATCACGTAAGTCAAGTTCGATTTGAAAATTCGTTATACAAATTGTGTCTTTGTACTCTTTCAGTGTCACGAAATGTTTAATCGTCTATAGAATACCAAAATAAATTTCGAGATTACTATGTATAGCGAAAATGCCACCGGGTATAACAATACCACGTATTTACACAGGCTAATGCAATAATCGATAAAAATATTAAAATGAATAGATTGAAGTGGCATGGACGAGCTGGCCTAATGTCTATGAATAAACTGAAATTTCTAATCTTTTTTTAATGACATAAATAACTTGAAAAGTCGATACATATAAACGATCACTTAATATTTCAATGAGGCTTTTATTTATGCGCGGAAAAATCGATTTCACGTCACATTTTGGGCTTTCATTTCAAAATTGAATGAACCAATCAGATTTGTTAATTTTAGAAATAATTTCTTCCGAAGAAAAAACTCCCTCTGGATTCATTAGAAACGATACCTAAGAACCAGAAAATCGGAGAAATAATAAATTCTTCTCGAACAATATTCCATTTTTATTTTCTTCAAAACAGCCAATTTATATTGAAAAATTCATATTTTAATGGGCAGGTATAACCTATTTTTAACAGACCAAAATAAATTCGATACAGATAACTTCTTAAGCTGAGTTATTCGGACATGGCTAGCGAGACGCTGTATTGTGCTTAGAATAGCATTGATTTTTAATCCTTCGCGCTTCCTTGTTTTGGGATATTTCTCTCATTCTTGGATATTTCATTTTTAGACATTCTTGAATAATACATAATTTTATCAATTTTTAGATTTTCATTTTCATTTTTTTTTCAACAATTTTTCATTTTCAGACTTTATTTTTCTACGTATATGTTTTCATTTTCAATTTTTATCATTGTTGAACATTTTTTCATAAAACGATTTTCTTGTAATTGGACAATTTTTCATTTTTAATATTTCATCAATTGTGAACTTTTTTATTTTTATTCGTTTTTATTTTCAAAAATTTTATCATTGTGAAACTTTTTGTTATTGAATATTGTTGATGTTGTTGTTGATTTATTTACCGTGCCGTATCCTGCAACTGTGGCCAAAGGCACGGGCCTAATACGTTTAGAGACTAGATACTGTGGAGGAGATTGGATTGAATTAAGAAGGAGACAAGTGGGGAGAGTTTTTTGCGTATCGAAGAGAAAATTAATTTATTCTGATTTTTAGTGATTTTGTTAATTTCTAAAAATTTTTTATGGAATTGTTCTTTCTCCGCATTTTTAAATAATTTTTCATTTCCAACATATTTTTTAAAATTTCTTAATTTTTATCATTATAGAACATTTTTTATGAAACAATTTTTGGTGTTTTGATTTAATATTATAATTTAAAAAATTTAACAAACTAAAAATTAATATTCCAAAAAAACGTTAAATTTATAAAAATATAATTAAAATTTAATAAAATTAAAAATAAAAATTTAACTAATCGAATTATTATATGAACTCCAATTTTTAATATATAAAAAGATAAAATATAATCGAATTCTAAATAAAAACTTCTACATTTCTTTCTCAATATTTCATCAAATTTTACTAATTTTTCACCTTGAATCATTCCTTAATTTTTGAAAATTTTTTACCAATCTTAACTTCTGTTCATTTTTTAATGATTTTTCATTTCGGAAGTTTTTTAATTGTTGGTGAAGGTGGACATATTTTTATCGAACAATTTCCTATTTTATAGGTACATTTTTCTTCATTTTTTTTTTAATTTTAGAAATTTATCAACTTTTTCAATTTTTTTTGCTTATTTCCATGTTGGAATAATTTCTACTACTCGCATTTGTTTTCATAATTATGATTTTCCATATTTTTTTCATTTACGATTTTTTTCAATTTTCAAACTTTTATAATATAATTATGGGATCATTTTTTCATTTTTTGTCATCATTTTATTTTCGAACGTTTTAATTTAATATTACTTTCAGCTTTCTTTAATTTTTAAATTTTCATAATTTTTGAACTTAGTTGAATATTTTTTCAACTGAACAATTTTTGGACTTGACTAATTTTTAATTTTAGTCGTTTTCAATTTTTGACCTTTTTCACATTTTTGAATTCTTTGTTTTAGGGAATTTTTTTCATTTTCAAACCAGTATTATTTTTGGTGAGCTTTTCAAAAGTGAAAAATCGGGTGTCCGAGCTTTTTTAAAAGTGTCTGAGGCAATAACAACTCATCTTAAAGGTCCTGTTTATGAACATATTTTCTTGCTCATGGAGAGCAAAATTTCGACAATTTATCACAGCGACCGTAGTCATAAATATGGTAATTACGTGACATCAATTTAACGTATACAGAAATCAAGGTTCCTGCGCGTAGAACTATTTATTTATTTTTTCAGTCAATTTTCAATTGCGAATGGAAAGCTTGAAGAAGCATTCAAGGTTTAACCGAAATACACCTATTTATATAATTTAACCCGTATGTAGCGTTTAAAAACAAGGAAACCAAGGTCATCGAAGTGCACATTCTGCTTGAGAAGCGACTAAATAAAACATCGAAAGGAAAATAGGAACTGGAAAAGTTTGCGAATCGGATGCGTGAACTACTATTCTAATTAAATTTATTCGTAATTACCAACCAGTTGGCAGTAGAGCCGATAATTATTCTTGATAAGGAATAACGATGTGATATTAGCAGCTGGGAATCCCTTTTCGATATAGAATAATGGTTGATAATTCGTAAAACAGCTTAGCACACGTAAACTGCCACTCATTAAATGATAAACCGCTGTTCATAGTTTTTGCGAAGCGATTCAATACAGGAAAAACCATCGTAATCATGTTTTCCGACTTTATAGTTCTACGCTGACATCAGTTAGTAATAAATTCCATGAAGAAAGTTTCTAAACCGCATTTGAGACACGACTACGATGTACCTTAAATATGAAATGCAACAGACCGAAATGTAAATGAAAAACACGAGACCGCCGTCTAAACCCACTCATCTACCTTGAACTCGATAACTAGTCGTACCTTCGCATTTTGAAATTACCGAAAATTATTAAATAATCGTCTATCGCTCGCGCGAATAGAACGCTGACGATAATTAAATCAAGAGTGTCCGGCGAGTCAACTTGGAATAACTAATAGTGGCACGTAATGCAGTCAGTTTTACTTTTTCATAACAGTTGCCCATGAATACGTTCGTTAGAAGTTAAATTAAATTACCAAATATTATATTTTACTAAGAACGAACAGAAGATACTCTGTTTTTCTTACGTAAAATCGTTTTTATTAAGTAGGAAAATTTTTCAAAAGGAAAAGGAAGACTTTAAAAATATTTTTTTTAATCAATAACAACCAAGTCTACAATGATTCCAATCGCGAATTTAGCCGGATAAACGTGATTACGAGTAAATTGCAATACGTATCCTTCTCGGAAGCGTCTCTTTTTATGTTTTTTGTACCAGGAATCCATTGCTGGCATCATAAAATTTTTTAGTGGTTCACAAACGTGAGAAAAATTTTAAAATTAGTTTTCCCTCTTTTTCTAAATCATCGTCTTTATCATTATACCAAGAATTTTTCAAAAAACATATTTTTACGTTTTTCAAGTCAAAAAAATTTTTTATCATCAGTGAGATAATATTATAAAGTTACGTTTTTTATATCGAAAAAATTATTTTCAAGAGTTTTTATTTTATTAAAAAAAAAACTGTCATATTTATAATTTTTTCACCTTCTAAAATTATCTGAGCAAAATTTCTAAAAACCTTCATCTTTATCAACTTAAAGCAAAGAAAACAACTGAAAGTCGATAATAGCATTATTTTTTTAATAACTCAGCGAATATGCATTTTACGCCCTTTCGTCCGAAAGTTCCAATACCATTGAATTTTCACCGCTTTTCATAGTGAAATTTAATTTTGAAATATTTCAAATAAAATCTCATAATTTATTTTGTTTCAGACGACTATGCAAACACTATTTTGTCCAACTAAAGTCCCAGTTAGAAATTGGCCACATAGGCAAAAATACTCGTATACTAAATCACATCTCATTCGATTCTGCACCAATTGAAAAAAAAAATCGCCTAACTAACAGTTAAAATACACAGCTAAAAACTCATGCACGAAAAATCTACCGCTAAAATTTACATTTATCTTCGTAATGGTAAGATAGGTTGTTTGAAAAGGAAACAGAACTAACAATGTTTAATATTCAACATATTCTGAAACATCTTTCACAATTCAAGTGACATTTCGTTATCACAAACAATTACAAAAATTTACATCAAGTTACATTCAACGTATAGGTAAGGCCCTAACTACGTACATTTATAAAACACCATTAACGAGCAATCATAATTGCATAATTTATCGACTAGGGCGAGAAAATAATCGTTATCGAGATAACAGTTTATATGAAAAATAAAATCGATAAAACTGGGTGAATTTGTGGTAGCGTAATAACTCATTATTAAAAAAATTAATTTTCATTCGATTTATAGTGTAAAATAATTATTTCACGAATTAGTCAAAAACAAAGATTCGTTTTACTCAACAAAAACACTATAGTTGAAAATTTCGCGATGAAAAAAAATTACCATCGTTTAAGGTGATTTATATATGTTCGTACAATAAGTAAAGGTAATCCAATTAACGACTTGAGAAATATTTCATTAGATTCGAGAAAACGGATTGGTAGTTAATGGAAACAATACGATTGTGTGAGTATAAAAAAAATGTGATTAAATACTTTGCTCATAAACTCTAAATTTGAAGATACCCAAGACTACGATCATCAGGTGGAACTTAATTTCCACAACTCGTTGACTACAAGTGTATCAAAAAAATACGAAATGTCATGTCTAATCACCATGCTTTCATTCCTTCTTTAAGCTTAGCTGGTTAATTGGCGTTGAAAGTATGCGTTTCTTTTCGACCTGAATATAATCGAAGAAAACAGCGAATAACGATTAACAAGCATGGTACTTTTTTCGAACGCATATTTTCCAAACACATGACACCGTGCGTATTTTTTTATCGCGTACAGGTCACTGGCGTGTGCCGCTTTCAAGTAAGTTTTTGACACTTAGATTAAAGGTGTAGTTATCACTATATCGGGGAAAAAACAATTGAAAGGAAATAAAAAAAGAGAAAAGAAAGTAAAATTTTTCGCTCGATTACTGCAGTTTCGAATAAAATTTTTCTCATTGAACGCAGCCCAAGTCTACTTAAAGATTTATTATCGTGGAATTAATTTTTCAGAGTTTTTTCCAACGTTTTGAAAATTTAATAAGACGTGAAAACTTTCATTTCAATTAAAAATTCTACTAAAAGGGGTATTTATAACTTAAGCTTTATGAATCGTATCTACCGTAAGTTAATTTGAAGGAAAAAATCCAAGTCAGTCATTCGGTGCAAAAAAAGAAACGATTAAGAGAATAATTGTTATAAAATTTATTTTTAATCAAGTTGCTCCTTACATCTCCCTAGCCAACATACTATAAGTCCCTTGAAATCTGAGTGCAAAATAGCTCCACGAGGGAGGGGGGTTCACCTTGATATTTTTTTGCAATTATCTCGCTAACTAGGACTCATACATGAAAAGTACTTTAATAATAAATTAATCTACTTAAAATTTCTTAAAAATAAGGTTCAATTTATTTTTTTTTTGGAAACTTCGTTATTCCCTCAAAATTTAATTTAAACTTCAGAAATACTCGAAATACCTGGGTTTTTGCCATAACTCCTGACCAACTCATTGTAGAAACTTGGTATTTGCGTCATTAAATTGTATCAATTCCTGTACTTTCAAGAGCTATTACAATAATTATTTTAGATAATAATTTAAATATAAACTTTTTATTTTGAATTTTTGATCCTCTAATTATAAACTTACCTTTAAATTAAATTTTTAAAATAATAATTTTTTTTAAGGTCATAAAAAGAAACACTTTTTTATTTCAAGTGCAATTTTTTTGGATTCGATGAGCTCAAGTTATAATCGAATCTAAGCTAATCAAAAATTTCATGGATTTTCCTACACTTCACATCATAACTCCAGCCATATGCTCGATCTTTTTTCTTTTTAGACTATATACTGGAAAGCTCCTGGAATTACCTTTTGAGCATCGTAAGCAAAACAGTTGAAACAAAATTTCCTTAAAATTATAAACTTCTAAGTTGAGCTTTTTGCGTAAAAATGAAAAATCGTAACGAAACGCATAATACAATTATTCGAGCAGAATTTTTTCGTTAATATTCTTCAACAATTACTATAAATCCCTTGAAATGGGTGTGGATAGAATCCTCCAGGGAGGAGTGTAGCCTACTATCACATTTGTTTTTTGCATAAGCTGTGTCTAACTGATTTTAACACACTCAAGCGTCAAATTCTCTTGATCCACAAAAAAGTGCTCGTTATTTCATTTCTTTTTATTTCTTTTTACGGGATTGAGAAAGTAACACATAAATAATCGTTTTTCTGTAATTTCAATCCATAATTTACAAGATTATGAATGTTTTTAAACTTCCAACGTTTCATTTCAGTTAATTTTGCAACACTGATTTTGGAAGAAATTAATTTAAATCAATCAAATTACCAGTAAAAAATTATTCAAATCATAGAATTTGAGTTATCAAAGTCTTAAATTATTCATTATGCCATAATGAAGTCAAACAAAATTTTTTTTTCACGAAAGGGAATTTTGCGCTCGGAGGTGAAATCAGTTAGACACAGTGTATATCCCCATAACTGGAGCTGATTGATGATAAATAGTTTTACATTGAATTAACCCGCATAAAATTTTTTACAAAGAATGACTCCTCGATTTTTTTTACAGAGCTCACTGTTTCCTCAAAAATTCAATTTAAACCTCAAAATACTCAAAATACAAGTTTTTAGACGATACAATTTTTTTTGAACGCAATTTTCGTGTTTGTAAAATTATTTGCCAAATATTCGTGGTAAAGCTTGGTACATAGCAGTATTTCCGAAGAGGTCTAAACAACTAATGCCCGTCTACTGGACCATCATAGCCTTTCATAGGCGGTATACCCCAACATGATCACGTGGTGATGTCAGTAGGAGCCTTCTAGAAGAGGTGACGAACTTTGAATAAGGGGCTTTTACACTAGGATAGAATATATACATATTTTTTGTATCTCTTTTACAATATGTTGAATATATTTATTCAATTACTAGTCCTTTGAAGTGGGTAGAGTATAAGTCAGTTGCGTGAATACGGAAGGAGGTAAGGATTTAACCCAGCAAGACTTTTTTTTTTATGTAAGTGCATACAGTATAATAATGTATATGATAAACATACTGACGAGGTAATGAAATTTAGAAGCGATTAAAAATTAAAACTACATCTAAATGGAATAAATTCTAATTTTTACTTATATTTTTTTAGGAACTTTTTTATAAACTATTTTTCCCCTCCTTTATTAGGATAGTTTGGATTTTTGAGAGGGGTGAAGGATAGGGCATAACAAATTCACTGGAGAGCACGGTCTATCTCATTACAACATTCGAACAATAAATTGCCCCCAGAAAAACTACCTCTTTACGTTACCGCGATAACCCTTTAGGAGTTGAAACCCCTGCCTCATAACGCTTATTTTTCGCGTTCATCTCTGCAGTTGTACTTTTGTACCAAATGACTGACCTGATCACTAAAACTTCAAAAAAAACAACAAGGCGACTAATGTTTTATTTAATTAAAACAATCAAAAAATCTTGCTTCAATCAATTCTAAAAAAATGTAAATTTCGTCAAGTCTTTAATCGTAAGAAATTGGAAGACATAATAATAACTAAAATAAATTAGGAGAATGAAAAGATAATTTTTCTTGTGACGGAATGATTTAGGTACACACGAGTAATAAGGTCAAAAATTAAGAACCACTAAAAACGTGCCATTAATTTCACTCATTGAAGCATACATATGCAGGAGTAAGACATTACGTCAGCGCACAGTATTGCAATAAATTGAAAATTATTTTTGTACTTGAATAAAACTTATCACAAATACGTAGGACACTTCGATTCGACACGTACAATAATAAAAAAATAATGCCAACTTCGTGAGTATTTTGGGAGTACCATTTTTTTTTCGAATAAAATGAAAAAAATAAATTTTAAAATCTTCAGCTTGCCAGGAGTGCAAAAGATATTTAACATCGTTTCCAGATCAGCGTTATTACCTATAAATAAAATTTTATTTAAAAAAACTCTTACAGAATTGACCTGAATTTAAACTTAGATGAAAACGAAAAAACAACAATTAGTCAAAAATACGGAAATTATAACAGCCAAACAGCATCTCGTTTTAACGCTATAAAAAGCGGTCATGCATTATCGAGTAAAAAAAATTAACATCCCAATTACCCACTTATCACGACGGCGATAATTAATCACTTAGTTTCCTCAGTTTTAAAGGCACACTTCCCACGTGTGGAACTCATCACTATACTGGTGCTTTCTTTTCGTAACACGATAAGCTTATCTCGAAATATGAAAATACAAAGATAGAACGAATAAATGCCTATGTACCTATATGAACCGAATGGTATTCGTTCGAGCGCAAAATCCGCCATTTTTAACAAACACACTTCTCTATCCATAACACGGAGCATTATCGGAAGTAAATTTCGGGTTAGTAGATTATCGCTCATCATGCGACGTCATATTCGTTTGTACAAGTTGTGCCAATAATTCGCAAATGCTGAAGTAGCAGCGAGACTCGACAAATAATGATCCTCTCTTGTCCTCTTTTTCCTTCATTAAATATACATTCTTGAAATATATATATTTTTCAAATCGCTAATAAATTCATTTTGTCGAACGATCGAGAATCCAGTCACATTTAAAAAGTAATTTTTATTCGACTCAGCTATTCTGTCAATAAAAGCACCAACTAATTTTTAACATTTCAAGTGTCAATAGATATAGGTATATCGATGTATGTGAAACTCAATCGTAAAGTAATTATCGCGATAACAAAATTAAAAATCTCTCTTCATCGACGCCGATAAAGGAGAAGGCCAAAATTAATATTGAAAGAGCAAATATTAACACTTCATTTTATTTATTCGAGCTATTAGAGGGTACACAAGCAATGTAAATATTTTCACACCCTTAAGAAAACGTTCGAGCAGTATTGGTCGTGAAGCGCATTTACCGGCCACGTCGTTGAAACCAAGCACTTACCGTAATTACGTAATTTTATCGCGTACTACGAGCTTCAAACGTAGAATATTTTCTATCGAATTTTGAGCATAAGAGCTTGAATGGGGCCAAATTAAGCTGATGTGGAATCTACAAGAATCCAGGGCTGGAATTACATAATTTCTACGTAAGCAGTTTTATAAACCCTGTTTTTTTTATTAAATTCATTTCGTGTCAGTTTAAGCGAACATTTAACCTCATGGTCTTCGATTTCGTGCTTCGAATTGCTTTCACACCAAAAGCGAGTAAACCAATATCATTACGAAAATCATTCGTCACCAGTTAAATTTTTAATGATTTTTTGAAGAGCCCAGGAGAACTTCCCCCTATTACGCCCTCTCTCAGCGCCACTGTGTGGAGGTAATGATGGGTTATTCTTGAATGAACTATATAATAGACAATTCCGCTTGAAATTCGATAATATAGACTTGTCATTAATAAATAAATTACGTTGATTAAATTAATATTTTTTGAAAAATATATGAATGAACAATTAATCACATAGAAGCTGTGATTTATCACCAACAAATTACTCGTAACTCAAAGAATTTTTCGTTTTTACTTAAAATAATAAAATTAATAATTTTTTCACATTAAAAACATAAATAAAAATAAAGATTAATATTTTTTCCTTTTTTCTTTCAATTAATTTTTCGATGAAAAAAATTATTATTTTTTCTTCAATGAACTAAAACGCAAATATTTGAAGACCCCCATCCTCCCCCACCCCTCTTTCTAAAATAGGGTCAGCTGAAGACCCCCATCTTCCGCCCACCACTCCTTCCCAATCAGGTCAGCTGTAATAGCTGTCGTTGTTAAATTAAAAACTAAGCCGATAATATATATATATATTTTCAATTACTACGTAATACTTATTGAAAGAATAAATATTACATAATTTATAAAAATAAAGTTTGCCAGGTTCGACCGTGCTGTTATATTAAATTTATTTTTAATATGGGCACTGAATTTTCACATTTGTACCAGTTTTACTTTTCCATTTGACCGTCGAATAGGCTGATGTATCAAATACTAAGGAAAACATTTTTAGCCTCGAATAATTCCGAAGCTCGAATACTCGAGATTACAGTGCAATAAGAAACTTTATTCGAGTATTTTCAAAATTCAACTCGAGATATGGAAAAAATTCAAACTCCATATTTCCTTAGAATTATACTTACTCAGCGGAAAAGCCACTCGTGCAAAAACAAATATTAGTTTTATTTCAAAAAAAAAAAAAGTCAATAATAATGACGCGAAATTTAGCTCTCACGCTCTAACGATATTCCTTATCGTAACAGATATTCGATAAAATCAATTTTCTTTCTCTCAAAACTACAATACTGGATTCTCGGAACACGTGAATGTAACGCTTTAGCATATCAATACCTGTCAAAACGGTGATTCGCACTCGAACGGTTATCATTCGCATATGGTTATTTGGTCTTCAATTGAATCTTACGATAAATACAAGAATAACCATAATAAATCAGTCAAACCGAATATATAAATTCCATTGGAGAGGGTAAATAAAATACCCGAGTAAAATAAAAAATCCATTTAGAGTCGATACTTAATAATAAATACGTAAAATTTCACTCTCGGCTAAATTTAAAATTGCAACGCCACGAAATCTAGGTAATCTAATTACAAAAATCCATTACCTGAATAAACGCTGAGACTGGACGAAATGAGGCGGTTCACTCTCACTTCAGAGAAATAAAGTAGAGAAGAAAAAAAATTCGAATATATAAAATTTTCCAATACCTAAATAAAAATTCCTAACCTATTATTATCGCTAAGCGTAGGATTTTGGCAAAAATTAACAAAAGGTTTTTTAAACGTACGACAAAAAACAACCAATATAAAATCCACTCCTAGTACCGCCACAATACTCAATACAAGATAGATCCAAAACGTAGGCGTATCGAAAATAATGGAAACAACACCCGGCATATCTTCACCAATCGGTATCAACGGCCAGGTATAACTCAGCATGGTCAACGTGAGGAACCACGCGATCACCGATCCGACCAGAAAAACGAAGGTTAAATTGGTCCAATGTAGAGTATGCAATCCGCTTTTCAAGCATACCAAGATTATCAACGTCGTATATACCATATTACCGACCATCAGGTAATTATCGGATTTGCCCGATGACCAAAACACACCCGAGTCAAATATCGCTATCGATAGCCAAGTGAGTAGAATCGAATGAGCGAACGCGTTGAGTAAACAGAACGTGAAGGTTTTCATGTTAAACCAGGTATTACGAGTATACAAGTACGGAGTATCGATTAACGTCTGAGGTGATAAATTCTGCTCGAAGATACCAAACGCCAACGTCGGTGCTCCGGTTAATATCACGTTGTACATCATACGAGCCCATCGATCGAATATCAACGTACCCGACCAAGCTGTGGTGGCTGTGATGTAAAACTGCATCGTAGCTATGATCACGTTTTTATAATAAATAAAATATATCATCTTGCAAACTCGATTGTAACTCCACGTACCATGAACCAGTAACAACTTCTTTAGATATTTAAACTGACCGATCGAATAGTCGGCGGCGTTGGCAGCCTGTAGGCCCTCCATACCGGAGATACCGACTCCGATGGAGGCTGTTTGAATCATAGCAACGTCATTGGCCCCATCCCCTACAGCCAAGGTGACGTAACTGGTTTGCTTTTTTACGTGCTTAACCACCAGGGCTTTTTGTTTGGGAGTCGTTCGGCAGCAAATCACCGATCTGCAGCTTAACATGAGTTGGATGAAATTTTGCGAGTCTTCGGCCGAATCTAAGAGTAATTTTAAACACCCGCCGGTTACTATTAGACCATAATTGCTACCAGGTTTGCCGAATTTTTTGCCCATTTGTCTGATCTGGTGATCGATCAGGTAACGAAGTTTTTCCAAGTCCTCGACGTTTAAAACGATCAAAGGCATTTCGCTATTTAGCAGTTTGCAAGCGAAACCGATGTTAGTAGCTGTTTCTTGTTTATCTCCGGTTAACATCCAGATGTTGATACCAGCCTCTAGCAGGTTGGCGATGGTTTCTGGTACGTCGTCTTGTAATTTATCCTCGACAGCTGTGGCACCTATTAGATACAGATTTCGTACCATAGACGCCTCAGCTTTCTCAATCAGGTGGTCTTGAGATAATGACTCTTGGGCCGCTTTATACGTCGGATACCATTTGTTGAATTGCGATTCGTTTAGTTTAGCCATCGCTACGCACAACGAACGTAATCCTTTGGCGGAAAATTCGTCTATATGTTTAGACGTTATGTCTAAATATTTCACGTCATTGGCGAGCCTGGGGAAAATCACGTCGTCGGCTCCGATAACGTATAATATGAGCTCGTTGTTGGGACCACGTACTATAACAGAGGTACGTTTGAGATCGCTGGAGAACTGGAATTCGCATAATATTTTGTACTTGAACAAACGATTGTTTATTTTGATATCAGCCGAGTGAAAATTACGACCTACAAGGGTATAGCCGAATTGACGAGCAGCCTGGAGTAAAGCTTTTTGGTCGGGCGAGGAAGCGTAGTAAGTGATGAAGGAACCGTTACGCGTCGGTACTGCACCCGGGCATACGCAGATGGCTACGAATAGGTGATGGAATATGTTCGAATCGCCTGTACCTATCTTATTCAAACTTTCGATGTTGTTCGGATCGTAGATAGATCCTTGGACGGAGCAACATTTGAATTCGAGAACATTTTTAGTTAAAGTGCCTGTTTTGTCGGCGAATATGTACTTGACCAAAGCCAAATCTTCGTTTAAACTGGACGTTTTGACTTGGGTAGCGATGTCCATTTCTTCGTAATACATATCTAAGTCGTTACAGATAAACATACCTTGGACGAAACGCGACAGCTCTTGCATTACTTGCAACGAGATCGGTATCATGATGGAATAAATGACCCCAAAGACTAAGCAAATAACGATGGTGGAACCGTCGGAAATATTTTGCTTGTGTATAGCTAGGTACCAATGTTGGCTGTAATTATCATTATTCCATATCATAAAGAAGGTCCAATGTAATAACGTAAATAATAAAAACAACGCGAATAACACGATAATTTGAGAATTCACCATAACAGATATGGAGGATCTTTTCATACGCGTATGACTAGAATTTTTCATGACTTTTGTATCGAAACCGGTATATATGACCAGCCCGATTATCCAGCTGGTATTACGCAACATAGCGCCTCTGAGTACAATGTGATTGGCGTTCAACGAGATTTTCGTATCGTCCATGTGATAAATACCGTTGAAATTGTAAATCAATTCGTTGGGCGGATCGCACTCGACGATGCCTCTGAAATGAGCCGGATTTTCATCCTGACCGATGGTAGGCACGTGGTGGCGTATTTTGAGATTATTTTCGCCATCTAAGTTGACCGTTTCTATGTAGCTCACACCGGTTTCAGAGCTACACTGGAGTAGGAGTAAGTCAGCCGGGAAGCATTCGTTATTGGATACTTTAACGAGATCTCCGACTTGAACATTTTTCCACTCTGTTTGAGACCAATCTAGGTTCCTGAAAACTTGCGTGGTTTTTTATTAACCCTACGGTCGGCTCGATGTCTTTGAATGTCTTCGAGGATTTCTTTGACGCCGGATATAGATAATATAATGCATAGGGGGATTAACGTAGTGTATCTACCCAAAGAAGAAGCTTCGGGGAATTGTTGAATAATACTGACGAGTAAAAAAAAACAATTCGTGTAATTGTGAAACTGCTCGAATAAAAATAACGGTATGAATGTGAAAATGTTGTACTTAGTGGTGGAGATGGCGTTGGATAGGTATGCACTGGGTTGTGGCCCGTTGACGACAATTTTTCGATAATTAATTGCACCGGCACAACAATCACCGTTATCATGGTTCATTTCTTCTAATGACGGGATTGCCCGTGCCTCATCACGAACGTGGTTTTGGGTTTTTTGGTTTTATTAATATGCTCGATAACGGCGATAAATTCAACCCATATTTTTCCTTCGGCGCCGCATCGTGTTTAACGATGTACCTGCTGGAAAAGGAATACGATTACAAGTGTTTTACGTGTAAGATAAATTTTCGCCCCAGTATATGCGGAAGCGACGAGAAAAATTGCGAATTTAGGTGGAAAGTAAGAAAAATTTTAGATTTTTGCCCAGCCATTCTATGTTACCGTTACGTATGTGAGTAATTGGAACCAAAATAGTTTTACGAAATCAGCATTATAGTGCTGTTTAAGTTAGACATGGGTATAAAGAATAATTCGTTCGACGGTTAGTTTACGTAATATTTTTAATAAACATGGAAAATTACATTGTTAACAGAAACACAACTCTACTCACCGTCAATGTGTAAAACATTACAGAGAAGACAAGTAACAGTGGTATATTAACACGGATATTTTGTGACATCCGAGACGTACTTTAGAATAGAGAAAAATCTGGCTAATAAATTTCGTAAAAAATACGCACTTGCATAGGAAAAAGTCACTTCAATTTACCTTCGATTTAACAACAAGTAACGAGTACTTACACTAACACTACATTTGAAACGAACTATCGCATGTAGAAACAAGAAATAAAATAAACGATAAGAAATTTCAAAGATGGGAGGAGACGAAGAGAAGGGTACGAACAGAGTACAAAGTGTGTAGGATAACGAAATGCAAGAGGTACTGTCTTTTCGGTTCACGATATTGTAGTTGGAATTTTAGTTCATAGTTTCGTTCTGAGCAATATATTCATTTATTTTATTTTAAAATGGAAAACATCTCAATGTCTTCACAGTTTTCATTTTCACGTAGAATTAACAATTTGGACTTATTCCTCTGTATAATAAGTATCTAGCTAGGTATAAAGTTACATTCCATCTTTTTTTTCTTCCACCTAATTACATGCATTCATTTTTTAGGGTTAAAAAGAGGCAAGCACCGATGCAGGATTATTAAAGCTAAGTTTTATTAATGGAAGGAAGTTCAGGCCTGGAGATAACGCTGTTCATCTATTCACAAACTTGACTCAATACCGAAGCTGAACAGCCCTCAATAAAGAAGTGTTTGACGATTCTCAAGACGTATAATCCTCAAATTTAGTTTATCAACTATGATGGGTCCATCTTCATTCCAATTTGAGGGGTCTTATCTTAATGCTGAACTGATCTTATATGAGAAATGTGGGCTTATTATAGGTACGTTTGATGAAGACAAATATTGCATCAGCATATTTTTGATCTAAAAGCTGGTTTTTTACGCTACATTTCCACTCAAAATTCATTCAAATATAAAAAGCTGAAATGTTAAGCTCAGAAGGTACCTATTACATGTTTCGCAAAGGTTAGATATCTCCAAGCGTTTGTTGAAGGAGTGAACGTGGAGGAGGTCCTTTTTTTTTCATAATGACATAACGTTAGTAGGTACCGACTTTGTTTTGAAAAAAATTATAATTACGAGAATGCCAACAATCAGTATCAAATAAATATAATCTATAAAAATGATGTTAATCAGAAAACGTATTTAATATTTATTGTTATTGAAATTAAATATATATTGTCAGTAGATAAGTAGGTATCAAGTATAGAAGCATAATTTAAAAAAAAAAATTCAAGATTTGATAAGTTATTTATTTTTTTATTTTTTGTGAATTTAATACCTATAGAATAGATCAGCTAATCATTTTGAGAAATATTATTTATTTGGATTGTCCAGTTTTGATCTTAGTCATTTTCGAACAAAAGAGTATGACCCATGAAAACGGTTTCAACTCATGAATTATTTTTTTCTTTTAGTTAAAAAAAAAAAATCAAGCATCTACACCATTACCCACTACATATTTTAAATTAAAAAAACTTCAAAATTTTCAAAAAAATTCATCATTGAGATTTTTCAACTCTATTGAACGTAATCATCAACTTAAAATAATTAAAGATCATTTTATTTGGTACATATTCATATCTACAAATTATTGATTTCAAAATAGGTGATTACAATTATTCATCATGATAAAATTACTATGATAGTGGGCGGAAGTTGAGAACTTATAAGAACCACTTTCAATATTTTTATCACATTTAAAACCATAATTAAGAATCACAATAAAAATTCATCATATACGTAAGACATTTTAGCCATATTATTTCATCGAACGCCTGAACCAAAAAGTTCGATACAAAATTACTAAAAATAAATCTAACAAAAGTACAGTAAATGGAACAAATATTAAATTCAACCAAAACACAGGCGAACGAAATAACATGTTAGTCAATCCCATCATATCTGGATTCAATGGAAGTTTATCCAAAGATAACTATACATCAGCAGGACAGGAAACCATAATGATGTAGTAGATACGACCAAAAAGAGAGTAATTTTATTCCAATGTAAAATGTGTAAGCTACATTTAAATAATACGATAAATAATATATTGGTGTAGACGATATTACCTTGCATAAGCATATTATCAGAAAAACTATCCATCCAAACACTATTTGTATTGAACATATATAAGGTTAAAAATAACATAATGCCTGCATGTAATACTCCGTTTAATAAACAAATATAGAAACTTTTAGTATCGAACCAATTATTACGTTTATATATGGTAGGATCATTCACTAATATTTCCTCAGGATAGTCTTGTTCAAATATTCCTATTGCGAGAGTAGCACCATCGGTGAAAACGACATTGTAGAAAGTGAATGCCCAATCATCAAAAAATGAAGAACCAGACCATCCGGACACACATGAGACGAATAGTAAAGTCAAACCAATAGGAAGATTTTTATAATAAATGTAGTAAATTAGTTTACAAACTCGATTGTAATTCCAAGTACCGTGTACGAATAATAAACGATGCAAATGTTTAAAAATTGCGATAGAATAATCGGCAGCATAAACTGCTTGTAAACCTTCGACACCCGATATACCTACTCCGACGGTGGCGGTTTGAATCATAGCAACATCGTTGGCACCATCACCAATGGCTAATGTAACCCAGTGGGTTCTGCTCTGAACGAAATTTACAACTAGAGCTTTTTGTAAAGGTATCATTCTGTAACATATCACGGATTCGCAATTCATCGATAATGTAATAAAATAATCGGAGAAGTCGGAATGTAGAAGTAAATTCAGCGAATTTCCGTTAACAATTAAAACGGGTTTTTTCGACGAAGTCATTTTGCGAGAATATTCCACGCAAGAACGTTGTAACTCTCTCAAGTCTTCGGAGCTTAATACTAACATCAAATTATCGGCGGATAATAATTTCGTCGAATATCCTATATTAATTGCGGTTTCTTGTTTATCACCAGTCAGCATCCAAATTTTAATACCAGCTTTCATCAGCGTATGTATAGTTTCGGGCACGTCTTCTTGTAATTTATCTTCGCAAGCTACGGCTCCTAAAAGTCGTAGACCTTTTTCGATTTTCTCGGCTGTTTTTGCTACAGCTACGCTCCGCGATTGTAAAGATAGTTTAGCTTTTTGGTACATCTTAATCCATTTATTAAATTCATGTTCGTCAATATTTGCCATTGCAATGCACAAAGTACGTAAGCCTTCTAATGCGAATGAAATTACTTGTTTTGAAGTTATCTCTCGAGCAGGATTTTTATGATCTAGACGTTTAAAAATCATGTCGTCGCTACCGATAATATAAAGCACGATTTTATTATCCGGCGTTTTCACAATAACTGACGATCGTCTACGTTCGTTCGTGAAATCGATATCGGCAAGAATCTGAAACCTATAAAATAGAAGAATTGAATAAATCATCAATTTTAAATTTTGAAACTAATTTGAATATGTTCTAAAATTTTTTTTTCAACAACTCAAGAACTTCAGTAAGTATCCTACCTAAATGTTACACCTTTAACAGCAACATTAGCCGTTTTATAATTTCTCTGCCTTAATTCGTAACCATACATTTTGACAGCTTCTATTAGCGCCATTTGATCGGCCGAAGAAGAATAATATTCCCAACGTTTTGAAGTTGGATTATAAACTGGTATTATTCCCGGGCAAAGACATATAGCGAGTAGGAAGTGATGACAAACAGAATCTTTAGAGCACTTTGAAATTAACTTCGCTGTATCATCTAATGTGTAAATGGTACCATCCACCGAACACATTTTATACTCTAAACTGTTCTGCGTAAGTGTACCGGTTTTATCGGTAAATATATATTTGACTTTACCCAAATCGGAATTCAAATTTGATGTCATCGCTTTGGCGTGTACATTTCTAGGTTTATAATACATTTTCGGATCATGATTGATATAACTAGCTTGAACCAGCTGCGCAACTTCTAAATAAATTTGTAAAGAAATCGGTATCAAGAAACTGTATCCGACCGCAAAAGTTAGGAATGTTTCAATACCTAATCCTCTGATATTACTAAACGGTAGATACCACAATACGTCTTGCATTCGGTAATTCCAAATCACATACATAACACTATTAAATAGCGTTAGAAAAAAGAATACGCTAAATAACGCCATCATGTGCCAATTTATTGTAATAGCTGAACTAGATCTTTTCAAATCTTTTCGGCGAGCATTGCGCCATATTTTCGTATCTTGACCGGTATAAATAACAATTCCGCATACCCATTCAGTATTCCTCAATATAGCTCCGCGTAATAAAATTTGATCTTCATTTATCGATATTTTATCCTCACCTTTAGGTATCATCATGCCATGAAAACTATAAATCAGTTCGTTCGGTAAATCGCAAATAATCACTCCACGTAGAGTTTTAATAATGTCGATGCATTTGTCCAAAAAGTGCGACGGAATTCGTCTTATTTTCAGGTTATTTTCGCCGTCTAAATTTACGGTCTCCACGTACGCCAATCCCGTGGATATTTCGCTACTACAGATAAGTAACAAATCGGCCGGAAATTCCATATTATTTTTCACTCTCACGATTTCACCGACTTGTATTTCATTCCATTTGACTTCTTTCCATTGTTTATCTTTCCATACTTCGGTTTTACGCGAATTGATTTTTTTATCATCTCGATGACGTATTATATCTTCATATAATTCTTTTAAACCAGTCACCACTAATATGAAAATCAAAGGTACAATCGTAGTATACTGTCCCATTGGTGATACGCCGGGAATTTGTTGTATAATCGAGATAACCAAAAAGAATATGTTGCTGTAACTACGAAACTGATTGAACAGGAATACTGGTAGAAAAGTAAAAACATTATACTTGGCGGTCACGATGTAGTTACTGGGAAATTTGAATTTTTGTTTGTCGTTAATGAAGATAGTTCGATACTTATTGATATTGACGTTCATTTCCTGCGATTCATCGGAATCTTATGTTTTCATCTTCTCATACCTAGGCGAATAGCAACGAAATAACTTATATATTGAAGACTCATTAAATTTAAAAATAATATTCACTAAATTACCAGTCAGCATATTTTTTGCATCATCAGAAAGCTATGTTGGAATATCAAACATCAAATGAACAAACGCGTTTTTTTTAAACACATGCAGTAAAATGAGAACAGTAACTTTACTCAAGTAGAGGTAGCAAGTAAAATCAACCATTGACATTTGGAAGCGGTGAATTAATTTCGTTATAAAATTAAAATATTCCACCATTTATATCAATTGCATTATTTTAATTTAAAATTTTGAGCTTTTTTTTCAAAAAAAATAATTCAAAATATAGAAAAATAAATATGAAAGTTTGGAATGTTAAAGTTACTAACCATTTATATGTGTAAATATTGAGTTTTAAAAAAAAGTAATAAATTTAAGGTGGTGCTTCGGAAAATAAGTAGGTAAAATCGAAAAAGTTGATTTTAAAATAAAGAAATGAAAAAATTGAAAAAATAAATGCTAAATGCCCTCAAACAAAGTCTCTAAAACCATATATTATAATTTCAAATCATTTCGTTGCGTTATTTTTGAGAAAAACACTGCTAATGAAAATTATATCCTATTTTCATTGGCAGTGTTTTTCTCAAAAATAACGCAACGAAATAATTTGAAATTATAATATATTGTTTTAGAGACTTTGTTTGAAGGCATTTAGCATTTATTTTTACAATTTTTTCATTTTTTTACTAAAAAAACAACTTTTTCGCATTCACCAACTTATTTTCCGAAGCACCGCCTTAAAAAAAAGATGAATAACAGTTTAAAACATTTATATTTAATAAAAATAACTTTCGTACAAAAATTAAATAAGTTAATTTAAAATATAAAAAAATTACGGTGTTATATGTGCATATCCGGTTGAGTATGCAACACTTCCATACAGGTCCGAAGCAGGCGAATGACTTCCCTGTGACAAATCAAGAATAAAATTATTACATTTTATTTAATTATTTATTAATATTTTACAACCGAACTACCACCCATTTGCGTGTTGCACTAAAGTTATGATAAGCCAATTGAGATTTATAACGCGATACAAAATAATAATTTTATATTATAAAAGCAAAAAAATAAATGTAAAAATAATCGCATACCTGTAAATACCTATTCAATTCTTGCTGGGTATCGAAAATCATAACCATAAACGGCGATCCAGGTACATGTTCTCCAGCCCATTTCACTTCTACTCTATAATCTCCCGGTTCAGTCGGGTCATATTTACATAATATCGTTCTATCTTTTTGACTTTCTCTTTGCATTTCAACTCGAAAAGCTCCTATTTACAGACATATTTAAATTGATT
This sequence comes from Phenacoccus solenopsis, assembly GCA_009761765.1. Taxonomy (NCBI): domain Eukaryota; kingdom Metazoa; phylum Arthropoda; class Insecta; order Hemiptera; family Pseudococcidae; genus Phenacoccus; species Phenacoccus solenopsis. Next base: position 20,402,565 of record CM019752.1, on the reverse strand, counting down.
TCACATTTTTTAAAAAGTTAAAAGTTGGTTTTTCACGGGAAATCATTTTTTTCACCTTTTGGACCTCTGACTCTTACGGTCAACTGACCAGCACCTGCTCCTCGAGTATCACAAATAAATCTGCTTTGGAACATCGCTAATACTCCATGCTCGATTCCAGGTCCGTATACTCGAACTTTACTGGGATCGGGAGCACCACTCACCCTCAATATAAATGGACTACCAGGTACATCGACACCTTTTCAAAAACATAAAAATGATTCCAGTAATAAAAAGAAGCTTGTAAACACAGCGTTCCTTCTCGATGTAATTCCTTTCACATCACAAGAAGGACAACTCACAAGACAGCAATACATGGTGGTTTGCCTACCTTAAAACGTTGAAAGAGTAAAAAAAATCAGTTTTAAAAATATTTTTTTTGCACTAAAATGATATATTTCGAAAATTTTCATTCCCCACCAATAACAAGTAAGTGGATGCCGTTCACACCAAATTGAAGGGAATATAATTAAGTACACACATAAAAAATGGAACCAATGGAGTTGATGAATAGCAACATTGAATGAAAAAATTCAAAGTGTATTTTTTTCAATGTTTTGCCAATTTTGAAAACCTTCCGATTCGTACAATTTTGTTTTAACGCATACTGCAGTTGCAAGAACACTCAAAAGTTATAAATAACGAAAAAAACTTCATTTTTCAAAAAAAAAAAAGCACACATTAATATCCTTGAAAATTTTCATCTTATTACCTTTGCTCACTACTTACAATGATAGATAAAGACACAATGTTATAGTAGAGGATACAATCTAGATCCACTTAACAAATGTAAGTAGTGAAAATGGCAGATAATTACATACTTGGAAAAACAACGATTTACTTGGCCCCTTGAATTGTTTGAGTTAGGCGAACGAACCTACCTTAGTGTCTTATGAGTTCACCAAATTATGGCATGAAGTTGGTTACATCGACACGGAATATTCTGTATAATTAGGTAGAAATTTCGATACGACATTTACCTCCATATTTTACAGTAAGCGTATGCTTTCCAGGTTCTTGGGGTTTCACATTTAATGTAAATGTTCCATCACCATGATCATATAGTTCACAGTAAGCTACTTTATGAGGTCCCACACAATGTGCACTTAACTCACCTTAAATTGAATAATTTTGTTTTAACAATTTTCATTTTTTAAATAAAATAAAAATCTCTCAAACGCAAAATAGTATTTAATTTTACCTGGACCAGCCCTCCTCGTATCGATAAAACTTCTAATATCTTTTCCCACTGTACCCATTCCAAGACCATCACCGGTACATAATACCTTACTAGCATCACATACTGCGTTAACGGTGACTTTGAGAGGACAACCTTTGACTTGTCTATACAAATTAACGGGTATTCAATCAGAGTCAACAATACGTATGAGTAATATTTCATCGTGGTTTATTTTAGTTTACCTATCCGACCACATGACGTTTAATAAATATGCTCCAGGATTGGTTGGCGTGTAGGTGGCTTTATAAATACGATCGCCTACACTCTGAAGCGATACTTCGATATCGTGTTTTACGCCTGTTAATGTAACTTCAGGTACGCCTATAAATACGTGAAATTCGTTTCAATTAACCTTCAAAATATGGAAAAATTTCCAAGTAATTTGTCGATTAGCGTACCTGGTCCAGCTTGCGTACCATCGATGGTAAATTCAGCTTGTTGTCCGCACGTCGCCGACGCCAATCCTTTTCCGGTTAAAATAACGCGTACTCCGCTAGCGGTGCTTTCGGCTAAACCATGGAAGGGCGAATCTGGTAACGGGAAACCGCCGTAAAGCAATGATAAGGAATGCGGTCCCGGATTACGAGGAGTTAAAGAGCACTGCACAGTATCTGGGCCTAAATGTTCGATGTTCACAGGGATCGTTGTTCCATGTGGAGCTTCGCAGGTGCCTACCAATTCCCCTGTGATGAAGCATTTATCGTTAAAACTCCGTAATTTCTTCGTCATATTAATTAACGTAATTTACAAAAGGAACATTACCAGGTCCAGCTTGAGAAACATCGAATATAATCCTAGTAGTGGTGTTAACAGTCATGATGAATTTACCAGACAGAGCATTATCACCGACAGCACGCACTCGGTTGATATTCACAACGAAACAATGGAACGGTGAACCTGAATAATTTCCTGTAATTAGGATACCTTACAATAACCCTTTTTCACGAATATTCGTCGTTTAATAAATACCCGGTATATTTTTGCCATTCCACGTTACGTCAATATCGTACGTGCCAACGACATCTGGAGTAAATGTAACTTCGTATTCCCCTTCGTTACCAGACTTGGCCGGTACAACTGAACATCTAACACTTTCGCGATTCGGTCCGGTGATCTGAACAACTGGTTTTCCTTGAGCTGATATTCCACGAGCGGAAATGAAGAATTTCGTTAAACTATCGACGAGAGCTTTAGAAAGGCCGGGCCCCCAAGCTCTAGCAATTCCGGAATCAACCACAGAAAAAGTCAATGGAGAATCTAGAAATTGATTAATGGCTTAAAAATTTGTATTCAACGATCGAAAAATTTAAAACTAGAAAAAATTTACCAGGTATAGGATCACCACCGTACGTAATATGGAAACAATAATTTCCTGGTAACGTTGGGCATAATTCTATTAAATCAGTATCTTGTCCGATACTTTTAACGGTTATTGGTAAATCTTGTCCCAGAGGGCTACGAACAGTCACATCTAGTTCAGCAAAACCAGCATTTTTTCTAACCACTGAAAATAGCAAATCAGCGTAAAAATATCAATTTAAGATAATTATTTTTAATACAAACAAATTTATCAATACTCACGTTTAAACATGATATTATCGTTAACCGATACCGTACTATTGGGAATATTTTCTATTTTGATTTTAGATGCGTCGAAAACCTGGCACATGAAAGGTGAGCCTCTGACCTGCCTTGATCCATGTATTACCTCGATTTTATAAACACCTAAAATTATAAAATATCCAATCAAATCTAATTCGAACAATTTCAATAAAAAAAATTAAAAAATTCTCCCATTTCCTCACCAGTACTAGTAGCCGTAAATTCGGTCAATAAATTTCCATCTTTTTGCTGGTAACACCGCACAGGAATTGCCGTTCCCTGCGGACCTGTAACTATGACGTCAAAATCATTCGGCGAGTAGCCGGCTGTATAAATGACGAAACTAGTTACATGATTAGCTCTGGACTGATAAAGACCCAAACCAATTGCGCAAACTTCCTGTCCAACTGCGGGGTCGTTAACAGGAACTTCTAAAGGCGAACCTACATATACACGTTAATTTCATCAATTTATGGAGATACTGTAGTAAGTCTACAGAATTGAAGGGGAAAAAACTTTTCTTACCAGGAATGTATACGTTATTATATTTCACTAAAATTCGATGTGGTATTGGCACAATAGGATGATAAATGACTTGGTAAATTCCTTGCGAGTCCAACTCGTGTAAAGTGTGTTTAACCTCCGAAGCGGCAGCTTTCACACCTAACGTCAAAGCTCCACTACCGGCGCCTCGAGTATCGACTATTAGAAAAGAAATTAATACAATTATTTCGCTGTTTTCGTGAAAATTCTAATGAGCTTTTTTCAATATTTTTTACCTTTGAAGCTTGCGGGTTGATTACAAAAGGCTTCACTGCGATCATAAATCTTAACTTTTGTTGGATCAAAGACCTGAACATTCCATGGATGTTTGCTAATCGGTTGTTTTTTCTGTAATACGGTGACAGTATGGTTACCAACAACCGTGGGTTTGTATTTTACTCGGAACAATCCAGATTCTAATTTTTCTAACACCACAGGTAATGCTTTACCATCAGGACCTATTGAAAAATTGAAAAAATAAAACAATATTCACTCTCACTCAAATACACTTCTTGCAAAAATGATTTCAAGTAGCTGATTGTACCTATGACTTGCACTTCTATTTGTCCAGGATCGAAAGAATGCGGATTTATTTCGAAGTACGCCGTTGATCCTAAAATCACTTGATTCAATCCTTCACCTCGAGCTGTTGCAGTACTACCTTTTTTGGCCGGTAATTCCACCACATCACAACGGAATGGACTACCTAATTGCGAAAATTTCAAAGAATCGGTTAATTCGCGCATAACTACTGCTGGTGGCGAAGTGTTGAAAACTAACTAACTAGACATGCGAATATAAAATAGTGGAAACGATATTCACATGAGTAGGAAGTTACCATGACTCATAGGCAGATAAATTACGAATGTTATATTCATCTAATCATTTTTTTACAACAACAGATGTTCGTAATTTGCGTTCTGAATGAAAATATTCATTGAGCAGTATTTCTTTTTGGGAATACCAACAGATAAAAATGTAAATATTATTTATATATTTTTTGATTAGAAAAATTCACGTTTTAAATTATAAAATAACGGGAGAATTTGGCAAATTTCTTTCTTCAAAATTTGTTTATTCGTGAGGCTATGGATTTGTTTAAAATGAGCAAGATGATAAAAAATTTCTAAAACGTTAATAATTTATAGTACAGTAAATCTAGCCCATATAAGGGTCGTTTACGAAAAAAATTTCCAATAAAGATTTTTTTCATAAATATGTAGGGACTAACTCCACTAATAACATATCAAAATTCTTGATTCCTACTTGGTTTGAATACCCTACCCCATTCCTAGAAGGTTCGAACACCTAAAAAAAATTGTTTTGCTATCACCCTAAGGATTTGATAGAAAGGCAAAAATAGCTCTGTGCTATTTTATTCTGCACTACATTTCCTATAACTTTTGTATGGAATTTTTTTCTATAAACCATTGATAGGGAGGTGGGGGTGTTTGAAATTTCGTTCTTTAGGATTCATTATAACTTCAGTTATGTTACGTGATATTACATATCAACCAAAACCATTTTTGTGGGGTTCGAACCATCCTTGCAGGATACGCACACCACCCAGGAATGAAGACTTTTATTATGTTGTCAGTGAAGTTAATTTCTACATATTTATGAAAGAAAATTCCAGATGTACACGACTACATATTAATTAAATTTAATTAACTTTGTTTAAAAAATAATACCTGGTAAATTTTCTTCGTTAAATGAAATGTTAACGAAATGTGGTAAAACTTGATGTGGCACAAACGTAACATCATAAAGGCCTCTCGAACACGCAACAACTTCGGCTTTCACAGTACTCAATTCGGTGCTAATAACGAGCTCTAATGTTCCTTCACCAGCCTCTGTTGCATCGACACTAAAGGTGAAAGGTTTGCTTACCTGAAAATTTATTTTATTTCATTTTCAATTTATGGGCTATTCTAGATGTCCAATGATACTCTACAAAATGGAAACTTACTTTTGCAGTTCCTAAACCAGTGACTTTGATTTTATCCACATTGTAAACGTTACAAGTAAATGGGCTTCCTTTAATTGGGCGTCCATCTATTTCAACGTTGACTATGTGATGCCCTATAGGTAATAGAAATAATAATATTTATTTCAATTACTTAATTTTAATTAAAAATACTGAAAAAATGTTCATTTATTTAATTTTCAAATCTTTAATATTTTTAATAATTTTATTTTAATTTTAATTATCACAAATTCAATAATTATTATAAAAACAAAATATATTTCAATTTTTTTTTATTAATATAATTCTAACGAAATTTAATATTTTCCTTTATTATTATTGAATAATAATAATTATTTTTAAATTTGGAAGATTGAAACACATACGATCAAAAAGGCTACTGTAATAAAAAATTACTGTACCAACTTCTTCCGGTGTGAATTTAGCACACACACGATTGTCATTTTTGGTAGTAGTATCAACAGATAATTGACGACCATTGGGGGCAGTTACCACCACAGTACAAACCGAAGTATCTGGACACTCAATCATCATCGATGCTTGTTTTCCCACATGGCACATTTTCAGTCGATCCTCGTTTGTAATAATTCGATCAGGTTTAAGTATTTTACAAGTGAATGGAGAACCTGTATAATAAAAATTTATATGAATTTTGCTTTTTTTTCAGATTAAAAAAAAAATACCAACCTGGAACTGGTTCTCCATTAAAACGCACACTCAAATTATGCGGAGCTGCTTCTCTCGGTTTAAAATTAACTCTAAATTTAGCGTTTCCTTCGGATTGCACGAAATTCGGCACATTACATCCATTTACCGACACTATTATCTCCAAATTGCCGGCTCCAGCTTGACTGGCATTAACTGAAAATGATTTTAAATGCATATCCGATGCTTAAACTATCCTTGATAGACACGATTATAATTTCTTTGATTAATAAATCATCGCCTTACTGGTAAAGTATACGGGAGTATCGACGAAACCGGAATTAATATCGGTGACTTTGACTTTACTCGCGTCGTAGGCTTTGATTAAAAATGGACTGCCTTCTACGTGACTTCCGTTCAATTTCACTTCAACACTATGATCGCCTGGAAGTGATATACGTGTTAGACGCACAAATAATATAAATATTAAAATTAACGACGCGATATGAAAATTTATTATTTCAATCTTACCGACATCTTTCGCCACAAACTGAGCTGAATACCTTCCGGTGGTATCGAGCGGCACCAATTGAACAGGTAAAGCGATTCTACTAGGGGATAAAATTTGTACTTTTGGTGTGCCTATGGCTGGTTCGCATTCGATAACAAATTTCGCCGGTTTGTCCACCGAAACTTTATCCTCATTCGATAAAACCACTCTGGCAGCTTCGCTGATCGCGCACGTAAATGGAGAACCTAAAACCCAAAATTTTAAAAATTATCCCATTCTCACGGAAGAAATCAACAATTAACCAAAGTACACATTTACCAGGTACATCTTTGCCGTTAAATCTAAGATCGACGGTATGTGCTATGGCTTGACGAGGTGTGAACGAAATAGCATACGTATGAGGCCCTTGCCCTTGAGCTGTTGTCGGAACCCGTCCACCGTTAACAGTCACTTCCAAATTTCCAGGACCAGCTTGACTCGTTTCGACTAAAAATTATTTATAAATTTAGATGATCTTTTTTCCTCGTCTTACATTCATTTCGAACATTTCTACTCACTGATAAAAGTAACCGGTTGACCAACGGTACCATTTTTGACTGGTTTCACTTTGATGGCATTCACATCGTATACCTTGCAACTAAACGGAGATCCAGCCATTGGGACCTTCTTGTAATTAACGCCGATCTTATGCTCGCCGACGAATTTTGGACAAAATTCGACGTTGAATGATTGATTACCGGTGTCCTTAACTAAAGCCGGTACTGACTGACCGTTCGGACCTAAAGAAGTCTATATTAATCAATATTTCGCCGGGAAAATAGGAAATCGTATGGAGATTTTATTAATATTTTAATTTATTAGAATAAGCCATTTTTCATCGCATTCGTTACTTCATAAAATGCGGAAAGCATTACTGAAGCTAATTCTTTTCGCATACGCGAAAATGAGGTTATTATAATGCAAATCTATGGTAAAAACTTTTTACAATTAGGAAATAATTAAATTCTCTAACAACCTATAAAATTAACAATTTTTAATTTTTCTTCTCTTTCGTGCTAGTTGCATGAAATCATTAAACGCGATAAAAAATTGTTACAGGTAACGTTAAAAATACATAAAATCTATGTACAACAAATAACTATTATAGCAAGCCAAACAATACTTCCACTTCTTAAGAACAAACATAAACTAATGAATAAAGCGTAAAAAGAAATGAAATCTAAGATGATAATTTTTTTTTTCAAAGCCCAAACACAAAATATAATCTCTTAAAAGAAAAGCAGAATAGATTTATTACTAACTTCTTTTTAATTTTAAATATGACCAAAAAATTAAGCGAAAACTAAGATTTTTCGAATTAATGAAGTATCGCAAATACAGAATCATCTCACATTCATAAATAAAACTAAAAAAGCGGCTTGAAGCATAGATTAACCAGCCCAACATACCATTTCGTAATGTAACCCAACACCATCACAGCACGAGCGAAGAATTCTGAAAAAAGCATAATTAGTATTATTCGATAGTAGTTACGATACATTTTTGTTAAATTTCTACTGTGAACTTTCACCGAAAGGAATAACGAGGAATTGATAAAAACGGATATTAAGAAGTGGAATATAAAAATTAAGGATAAAAAATGGATAACTAATAAAGGCGAAGTTTGTTTAATTTTGTACCTGGAAAAAGAAATACCTTTGGTTGTATAAATCAGTTTTTAAAAAATCGTCACATATAAAAGAAACGCTGGTGAAATTGTTTTTCAGCAGCACTGGAACAGGAAATATATCACATACGAGTAATTAAAAAAAAAAAAAAGAAAACAAACTGCATAAACTTCTGAAAAAAATTTCAAAAGCTCGTAATAATAGTGAAAATTTCATCGATAAAATTTTTATACAAAAGACGCATCACCTAAACCCGTCTACACAGTACACACGTAACCAAAATAAAAAGCGAAAGTAAATAAAAAATTCAGTCTCGATCAACTTATGATAATCAAGGTGCTAGCAAATTTTGGTGAAAACTTAACATCCTAAAGCGTTCGCTGTCATGCCGATCTCTTTAAATAAATCACCAAAACATACCCTCGACGTTGACTTCGATATCTTCCAAATTGCCGGATACGTTGCTCATTGTGAAGTACGAATTAGTGCCGACGGGTGCCGAATGCAAAGCCGATCCGTTTACGAGCGGGAAATCTCCGCTAATGCTTGCAATAAACGGCGAACCTATAAAAATAATTTTTTCCATTAAGCTTTTATCGAGTGTCAACGTCAAACTGTATTAATTCACAAATACGTACCTGGCACTGGCTCTTTATTGAAATGAATGCTAATTACATGATCTGTCGGCTCAATTGGTACGAAGCTGACAGTAAATTTAGCATTTCTTTGAGGGTGTACTTGAGTTGGTATATTTGTACCACGGGCGCTAATCGTAATCTCCAAATTTCCTTCTCCCGCTTGACTAGCATCCACTATAATATTACGTTGAAATTAACGGAATTCTTACCGACCCAGCGATCGTATAAGAGACAAAGTTTATTTTACCTGTGAATTGGAGAGTGTTGCCAACATGCCCTTTTGGTACATTACCAACGATTACTTGTTTGGCGTCGTAAACTTTACATACGTATGGTGTACCGTATATTGGATGGCCATTATAATCTACAGCTATGGTATGAGATCCAACTTGTTGTGGAGTAAATTCAGCTGTAAATCCGCTATGAACGTTTCCTGTCACTTTTACCGGCAATTCACTGGTAGGTCCTAGAAATAAATATTTTCTTATATTATGAAAATACTTTTGGACGAGAATTTAATATTTCAAAATTATTTTTTCTATTGTTTTTATTTCTACCGAAACCTATTTTCTTAGTTTTCCTTACCGGTAACAGAGACTGAAAGTTCGGCTGAAGCGCTATTGTCCACAGTCATGTGAAATCTTGCAACTTGGTTAACTGGTATTAATTCTAGGCTACTAAAATTCACCGATACTTTACTCGTATCTGATACTGAGCATACGAACGGACAACCTAATAAAAAAATATATTATTTAATATCGTGTTTCGGACTCTCTTCTCAGTCGATTTAAGCAAAAAATCAAATTCACTGCATCTGAATACAATGGACTATAAATGGCTTTATAATTGAGTTATTAGATGAGAGCTATTACAGTTTACCTGATTTCAGATGGTGTAGGGGAGAGCGAAAATTGAAAAATCTTCATACCATTAGGTTGATAGGTAGTTTACATGCCAATGCCCAATACGATATATTTATTTCGAATTTTGAAAATTAAATGTTTATGCGAATAAGAAAAAAATTTTTTTAGATTTCGCAACGATGAATCAGCGATATATTCAAATTTCAATAGGGTGGATGGGCTTCTAAAACTACTCATACTTTTAATCTTTGTTTGATTCATTGATTGGTATGACTGAATAGAGTAAATCGAAAACATTAACATATTGAAGTTCCAGCCTCTTAAGCAGATTTATAGGGTAGTTAAAGGTCACAATGACTTTTTGAGGTGATTATGAATTCTTAAATACCTTAAATCTATTTCATATTTTCACTAAATCTACTTACAAAGCCTATACTTGGTAAGTAGAGTTAAGGACCAAGATATGAACCCTTGAATTTGGGTCGAAATGGATTCGAAATGGCGACTGGTTAAAATATGAGGAAGGCTTAAGAAGCCTCAAAATTGATAAATATGAAGAAGTGTAACATATTTCAAATTCTTCCAGAACAGTAATGTTGGATGGGATAAAAAAGGATTATCATTTACAAAACGTTTCGTCGTGAACAGCTAATAAAAATTTAGAATTATGATTTTATACGATAAAGAGTGAGCTCGAATTATTAAGGTGTGAAAATTTCAGTCTTCTAGGTAGGGTTGAAACGAAAAACTACTTTTAGGAAGGAAACTGAATCGTGAAATTATAGAAATCATAGATTTTCTCACCAAATGCAATTAAATAGTTCAATTATATATCTGAAGTGAGTTTTGGACTTTTAACATGGCCTCTCAAGTTAATATAAATATGGGCTTAAAATAATGAATGAGTCAACATTAAAAAAATAGATTAGCATCGGCCATTTTTTTTCTTCAAAATTTGTACCTACTTAGATTTCTTTGAGAAAGCCCCGATTTATATACGTATTAAAAATAATGAGTAATTAATATGTAGGTATAAGTAATTTATAGGTTATGTGCATTGGGCATAGTATGTATTAGCTCAATTTGAGATTTTAATGATTCAGGAGACAAAATACCTATTCCAAATTTTCTCCACACAATGGTTCCCAAAGTATGACTTATTTTGGGGTGAACGTCATGGCGAAACGTCGATGTGATATATTTTCTTTGCGTGTTTTTTGAAAACATAATAATTATAAAATACGAGATTTTGTGTTTCAACTATAACTTTTTTAAGGAAAAAAACAATTGTGTATCAAACGAGTTCGCAAAATTTAATAAGAAAAACTTTTTCTAAAGTACAAAACACAAAACATGAACTAAAACGACATCTTCAGGTCTGAAGATGTCGACAAGTACGGCGAAACGTCGTTTTTAGTTCATACATATATATTTTTTAAAAACATTTTTTAACGAGTTTTGTGTTTTGTACTTTTGAAAAAGTTTTTCTTATTATAATTTTTTTTGAAAAAAATTTTTCTCGTTTTTATTCCTGTTTTTACATATAATTCTGTTCCAGCCTTCATTACGTGTGTGCCCCATGAATTACTCGTTTATAGTTATTCATATTGGAAAATACTATACAAAATTTTGGAATTTTTCAAGAAAATTACGAAATATAAAAGTTCTAAATTGGAAACAAACTGATCATCAAACATAAAGTTGGACTTGCCAGATTACGAATAGTTTAAAGATCCCACCCTCCAATGATGCCCCTTTCCAAATCAGGTAGGCTGTAATAGCTATCATTTTCAAGTCAAAAACTCAGCTAAAAACTGAAATTTAGTCTTTCCTAACACATGATTTATAATTAAACACTGGAGTCAAAATATATCTCAAATCTCATTTTTGATGGGGTTTCGGATGGAATAAGTAGGTTTTCAGTGTCAGTACTGCTCGTGGGCGTGATGAGATTAATAGTATAATCTGCAAGTTCGAACATGCTCTCATTAAAAACGTAGCTTTAGCAATGCAGCATGGTTTTTATTTTATTGATAAAATAATTTTAAATTCATCTAAACTACTTTCGTTATGATAATATGATTTCATTGAATAAATTAATTTCAAATATGATTTTTACGTAATATTTCTTGAATGGTAGTTGATTCGAGTAGATTTTGCACTCAATAATTTTTTCATAACACATACTGATATTTCAGTTACAACTGAAAGTTCAAATCCTAGAATAAAAACAATTTTTAAATCCCTACCACGATGATGATTCCCCCGAAACTGAATTTTTATCCTTGAATAATTACGCACGTATTTTGCAACAATAAAAACCAACAGCGAACCCGCTGATCCGAGAAAATATCGCGCCAGGTGTCGAAAAGCAGATATTACGTCTGGACAAAAGAACGCGTAGCGAAACAACACCTAACCCATTATTCACCCACATAAACGCAAAATCCTCCTTCATACCTGATACGGTTTCTCCGTTGAATTTAATATCGATAAGATGAGGCTTCGGTTGTTCTGGCGTAAATGAGACTAGACAACGACCGCCGCCTACCACTGTAACGTGATTTGGTACTTCGCCTTCGTTGATTGAAATCTCTAATTGACCTTCACCAGCCTCGCTAGCGTCGACTGTGACAAAACGTAGAAAAACAATTACTTTCGATCTTCTCGGAAGACGAATATTTATGAAATGTGAAGTAACTGTGACATAAAGTTCCTTGCTCTGTGATCCGTCGTTGGTAAATAGGTACTCCAACTAATATAGTATTAATACGAGGCGCGTGTAATTAAAAAACAACACACCTTGAAGGAAACACATGCGCGAGAACGATCGCATTATATATTTACATAAAAAGCATTCGTACTTTCACTCGGATAAGGGCTTGGCAGAAATAGAATTCGGATTTGGATTGTTTAACTATTTACCATTTGGTGTTACGTCTGTGCGTTTTCTAGAAGCGCAGTACGACTGAAGTGGGCAACGCATTTTGAATTCTTTCGACACCTATCTCGCCAGTCACAGTTTCCACACCACACAATGACCATTATTTTACCTTTAAACTGACAAGGCTGTCCGACCACGCCGTTTTTCACATCGGTAACGTGAATGTAAGCCGAGTTGTATACTTTGGCTACCAAAGGGCCACCGATTAACTTATCACCGGCCACCGAGACGTCGATCAAATGGCTGCCGACTTCGTTGGGTATGAATTCGATACGAAACACGCCGTTAGTTCCTTCCGCGAATATCGACGTTGGTAAATTCCGTTTGGACGGACCTGTCAAATGATCATATCGTAAATATCTTAATTAACGAATTCCTGCGGAATCTTGTGAATTTACTTACTCATAACGGTGGCTCGTAAATCACTCCTTCTGAATCCGATAGCGCTGATTTGAAAGCTAGCCGTATGATTGGCCGGTACCAAGCGTACCGCTTCGCCAATAACCGACATTTTCGGACCGATCGTTCCGCTGGTCATGACTGATATTTCCCAAGGACTTCCTGCGATAAATAAAAATTCGTTTAAATCAACGACATCGTGGACGCGGTATTTTCACGCATTTCCGTACACGCTGTATTACTCTGGTCGTCCAGAGCGTACGATTGTCGTTATAGCATTCAATTATCGCGTTATTTTTTATCGCATGATTGACACCTTGGCAATACCGATACGACATCTCTATAGTACACATAACGCGGCCGTACAGTGAAATACCGTTAAACCGATGCGTGTATTTTAATTTTCGCTAATTCGCGACCGACGCTCCGAGTGAACGTATATAAATTACCGTCAACTGGATGGCATCGGTGGCGAAATGACTACCTTACTTGGGTGAAGTTCCGGGTTCATGTTTTAATACGGCCGAACAACGTATTATTAAATATGAGCTTCGGATTCCGAATGAATCTTACTTCCATTCTTTCTTCTCACACACGCCATTGTCGCGATACAATGTCGCGGTCATTGTAACAGTCGGACATTTTTCACTAATTTAAATCCGTGTTGTAGAGGTTACCGTAACAGGACCAAATACCGGTGTAGAATAGCCACGAATTTGAGTTAATTGATCATCTAAATCGTATGAGATTACTCGTATTTTAAATGCAGATATGCCCGCATGTATTAGTGGTAAGAGGATGTTAAAACTCAAGCAACAGAACTGCCGATTCAACGTTGAACATCCATATGAATATGTTTACGTCGCGTCGCATACATTAACAGTAAATACTTAGATCTCATCTAACGCCGTAGAAGAACTCGTTAAAGAATCGTGTGATAAATTTCATTTTTAATATCTGTAGGATTTTCGAACTAGACCTACTTGAGTTATAATGCAGATGCATTATTTTCTCCGTTATTCGATAATATCTAACATTCTCTTTGACATAAAAACTTAATCAGTATTTTCGAGGATTGCAACGATGATATATTTACTATAGCAGAACTCCATCCTGGATTGGTGAATGAGGAGAGAGGATTTAATTTTAATAATTTCAGCTCACAGAAAAAATAAATAAAAAAAGAGTAATTTTTTATGAAAGAGGTAATTTTTTAAATTAAATTTTACCCAGCGACAAAAAAATATTTCTTTACAATTAACTTTTTAAAATAAAATCTGATTTTTATTTCAAAATTACAGTTCTTAATTTAAATTCCCATCAATATCGTGAACATACAATACGAGTAATTATACATGTTGCTATAGAATGTAAGTGAGAAAGCCAACCTTTTTCTATATTCATCCCTCATCCTTTAATTTCGGCATATTCGACCCCCTCACCTCCTTCATGAAGGGATTTAATTAATTACCAAGAGGCCAGAGTTGGATATATTTTGCGATTTCGTGCAAACATTACTGCAAGCATTAGATCAAGGATTGATTGACTCAATGTTACTCTCTCATGGATTTGATGCGCCTGCTTCCTGGAGGTGGGCGAAGTAGCGTTAGGTGGATGGGATTTTTGATTTTTTTTTTTTCATCAGAGGTTGGAATTTTCAGTATGTACATCTCGTGACCCATTGAAATCCAGACAAGCAAAGTACCAAATTTCCTTTTGTATAATGAATTTATTATGAACTGTAGCAATTACGTTAAAAATTTTTGTTATTTCATTTATTTTTTCTATGCCGCAAATTGAAAATTGTTTTTAAATTTAAATTTCCATCTAATTAGGAAATTTTAATGATAGGGAAAAAATAACTGATGATTACAGTATGCATATTCAGTGTTTCCAACTGTTGAAAAAAATGTAACTTTTTAAAATGAAATATTCTGATTGAATGGTTTACCGCCGAGAAATTTCCTTGAAAATTTATTAGTAAATTTCACTTCACAAAAATAGTAAAAAAAAAGAAAGAAAATTAATAAAATTTTTAGGTAAAAAAAAAAATAAAATTTTAAATCTGTATTTCAATTCGACCACCTTCACTCCACCCCCAACAATCATTCAGCGGACAACTACAAGACAAACTACATTTTGTTCCTTGGAGGAAGTTGTTCCTCACGTGGAAGAGTATAAATCCGAAGGTAGCTGCATATTACCTACTCTGCATGAGAAGGAATGTAGTAGGTGATTTTCACTCATGTATGCCATTTAAAAGTTGATAACAAAGAATGTCATGAAATTCTGATCCCTAAAATGCCTTCTTCACTATGACCATGACATTTACACTACCGATATTAGCGATAAAGACAGATCACGAAGTGATTTTGATCCCCAAAACTACCATTTGGTTACGACTTTGTATTAGGGTCGATCACTTTTTTCTTTTTCTTTTGAAAATTGAAGGAGGAATGAACGAAAATATACAGAAAATTATCTCAAAATCAGCTCATAAAAATTTCACCGGAAAAACTCAACTTCGACAATTGCCTTATTGTGTCATGCGTTTTAAAAATTGAAAATTAAAAACATAAGCAGCCATGCCGCATAACTGGAGTAAAGGTTTTAATGGCGGCATGTTCTGATTCACACATAATCTTTTTATACCCACAATCAGTAACAAAGTGGAGGTTCATACTTTTTTCTCCTTCAGAAGTAACTGAGAATTTTAATTACGATATAGCCCCCCAACCTCTTCTTCTCTGATAATCATATGAGTCTATACTCTTTACGAATGAACCATTTGAGACTCCGCAATACTAACCAAATTTTGTTTCAATCATCATATTGGGTCTAATATGTGAAAAATTTCAGTATCTAGGTACGTAAGGTGAGGAAATAATCCATAAACCCTTCTCCTCAAAGTCGTTTTTTGCTTTAACTCTTCTCCAACTGTATGTAGATGTTGGTAATTTCAGATCATACCATCATATCGAATTGTTGAAATAAATAACTGACCACCTGTTTACCCAGACACGTTTTGAGAATGATAAGTCCCTCCTTATCCACTTTAATATCAACTGTAAGGGTTAATTTAGTATATATAATCTTTTTGGCCTCAGTAACCATGAGTGAGTAAATTAACCAATTTTTAGGCTTCTCACGTTAGCCTTAAATATTAACTAGCTCCCATATTAGATTCAAGGGGCCATATCGTCCTTTTGAAGTTAACTATACTACATCTGTATACAAATTTTTAGCTTTCTACGTAGATTTGGTGAAGAAATAAAAAATATTTAACACTCTTCCATGCCTCAAAATCCCTTCAAAAAGCCATCATTGCTCAACTCGTCTCCAAATCGATTCGAGATACTAAAATTAGGATATATTAACTTCCTCTCCTTATTCTGTAGTATGAGACAAGGTTTGACAATTTTGGGATATTTTAGGCTCACTCTAGCCTCCTTGTAATTTGAAGAAACTGATATTTTGTATCGTAACAAAAAAATTTAGAGGCAAATTGCTTTTCATTCACATAAACAGGTTATCAAAAAACTTGAGTGACCAATGATACGATCAACAACATAATACCATCACGTTCATCTATGACAATACTATGAAGAGCCGCCTCCCGCCCCATTCTTAAATCAAGTAAGCTTCAACAGTTGTTTTCATTATAAATAAACTCAAGAAAGAAAGAAAAAAAGAAAGAGAGAAAGAAATAAAAAAATAATTTTTGAATAATTAAAATTTTATTTAAATGCAAAGAAAAAAATTTCTTAAAGCAAGGGATATTAAAAGTCAGTGCTTGCTCTTTTATGTTCGCTAATTTTGCAGAAAATCGCTAGATAACCGCGATTTTTTTTTTAAATAAAAATGATTAATAAATAATTCAAGAAAAAATTCATGTTATGAACTTCGTTTTAGGCCTTTTGGTCTCAAGAGACGATTTACACGCAATTTACACCTCTCAGGGGTTTCCAAAAAAAAAATTACTCTACTTCAAAATGGCATTACTTATATAACCACACTATATTCCTTGAATTGCAAAAAGCTAAAATAAGTACTGAATTATGCATTTATAGATCATTTTCAGCAAAATGTAAAATATGCATTTAAGAAAAATAATAATAATAAAAAATTAAGATACTCAAAGTACAATTCAAAAAACCAAAATAGCTCAAAAATTAATTTTTCTTTTGAATTTAAAAATTTTAAAACTCTTGACCTATTAGTTTAGCGCAAAAGTTGAAACTGAATTTGACGAATGAAATTTTATGAACTTTTGATATATGAAGTCACTTGACAACTATTCCTCATATCGAAAAAATTAAAAATTAGCCCTCCCCAGTACTTATGCTGATAAACGAAATGTGTGTATTATCTATAAGGAAAGCCTGCAAAATAACTCAAGTACAGAACTAAAGTAACGGACCTCTCAAGATCTAAATAGCGAAATAAATATTTTATCTTTCAAGAAGTTCCTTCAATTGAAACTCTTCTCAAAACATTCACATATCAGCCATTAATTCATCACAGGAAAATTCAACAAAAAAATACAAGTCAAGACCGAAACAATGAACAATGTAATATTTCTAAACGAATTCTTATCAATTATCCACATTAGCTTTATCATTAACAAGCGAAACAATGTTGAAAATTAAAATAACCACTTGAAATTGAAACGAAAACTCACTACTTTACACTGAATTTCTCGCCCACATTCTACAGTGAAAACGCAGATCACAGAACACTCGCAATTACCGCGACACGAACCACCGACCAGACCAGGAACTTCTGCATTGAAAATAATTTATGGTAAACAAAAACCGCATCGTTCGCGGTTTACAAATAAACCCGGCACGCCGTTCGAGCTGATATTTTAGCTCACCGAAACACATGTCGAGTCGGGGTTAGATTCGCGACTCGTGTGACATAATCTCAGTTAATTTTCAATACTTTTCCGACGACGTAATATAGCCAAGAGAAGTATTACCGATTCAACTACACTAAGCGGACGTTTTTCACGCTGCTTGAATAACATGAAACGCAGCTAATCGTCGATGCGAAAAAAAACTGCCGTCATTTCGGAATTTAAATACGTCAAACGGTAAAAATACCGATTTACAGATCGTTGATGTACTCTCAATGGAACTTCGATAAGTCTTTCTAAATAAGCTACCTGCGTCGTTTAAGAGTATAATAAAAACATCCCGATGAAGCAGCCATCTGCGAAAGATAACGCGAAAAAGGCGGCATCGTAAAATGAAAAAAAAAACTTCTTTCTCGTGGTAAAAAAAATTCATTTTCATCGAAAATATACTTCTGATTTGCCTTCAATAGAAAAGAAAAGAATGGCATACGTTGCTGCATAAATGATAACATCGATGTAAAAGGGAAAACAATCGTAAAATAACTTTTACCTTTATAATTGCCCACCAATTAAGCTAAACATGTCATCACAATGCAACAACTTCAATAATCATTCAAACATATCAACATCAGTTGCCTGCTTTCGAAGAGGTATTTTCTACATCATTCATTTCATAACGGAGAGCCCAGTAATGACGATTTTCAACTCCAAGTCGGTAATTTAGAACAATTTACTAGAGAGTAGAGAAGATATAAAAATATACAAAAAATATTCTTCGACGTTAAATCATTTTTTTGGGCAAAACTTAAAACCAGCTTGTACAAGTGAGTCATTTGGAAAATCCTCTTCAGGTCAGTTGACCACAGGAATTTTATTATTTAACCGCAACTAGCATCGGAACATTAAAAAAAAATTAATATGCTTCTATAGCTTCTACAGCGGAATTTAGAATATGTTCAAGAACTGAAGATATTTTTGTTAGAAATCTTCATCAGTTAGTAGTGCTATGAACCCACATTTGACCCTGTCATGAACTATTTGGGAAATGTTTTTTTTTTTTTCATAGAATTATTTTGTAGATATTTCAACTCTTTTCCAAAGATGTAGCAAGTAAAAGACAGTTAAAACAAAAGTCATTTCAAGTTTCCATTCCTTCTTTTTCATTTTGATACTTTTTCGTATTTCTGCTGTATTTTGTTTTATTTTCTCATTTTTTCACATAACTTTTTACCACCAGTTTTTTGCTTTCTTCAAACTTATGGCGCTTAGTATATAATATGCATTCAATGGGCCATCATTTTTGTTTCTCATAAATAATACAGCCTGATTCATTTCACCCACCTAATGATTGATTTCATTACAACTAATTAATTCTCATTCATTATATTGAAATTCTCAAGTATTTCTCCCTGCTCTGCGTTTCACTCACTTTGGAAATCGCACTATATCACATAATGCTAGTTTTCTGAACTCATATGAATCATTTCGAAAGTACTCAGTCACTCTTCTCTCCGAATTTCAACTCTACTCCGTAATTTGAATATCGATATATTTTAGTTATCAGCTCTACTCACACTTATTTCAAATTTTCAAGTTGAAATCATTATGAAAAAATACAATTTAAAAAATTAATTAATAAATAATTTTTTATTCATTTTTTCAAAGAATTTAGCATTAATGCTAGATTTCTCCGCAGACATATTACTTATATATGCATTTGGAATCTTCTCTACGATTTCTCGTTTAACTCGTTCAGATACAACGATTATAAGAAAGCACACACGTTCGTCAAACATCAACATGCAACTTCTTAGAGGATTTTTAACTCGTTGTTAAATATCTTTCTGGTGAGCAATTCAGCAATTCTTTACATAGCAAGACTTGGAAAAAGAATAAACTCTGTTTTTCTGGAGAAGCTCAACTTAAGGCTATGATTTAGGAACGTCTTAATGTGAATGAATCTTACGAACAACGTCAATCGTTCATGTAAGGAATTAAGTACATAATTATTCATTAGTTATCAATAAATTACTATCCCAGAATCGAAGTTACCAAGAACGATGCTGATTATTTTCAATAAAATTTATTTATTTTCAGCCAACTATGGAAGGGAATAGCTCCTTGAATTTCCATTATTTCCATTTTTTTTTTACTATTGTCTTCTTCAGAATCAAGAGAGTGTTGTATATATCAAAATTACTAATGAATTATTCAAATTAATTTTACAAATGCTCGAAGTTCATTAAAATTCTTCATTTTAATTAGTTTATAATTTCATTAGTAATATATTATTTAATGATATCACTACACACGAATCTTCTGAAATGGATGAGAAAATGGATAAATATAACCTGAAAACAATTAACGAAACAGTTCTGAAGATATTTAATTCTAAAGTTGGATATCTCGGACGCATCAAAATGTAAACAAACAGAGTTCAGTAATGTTGAAATTTATGTCAGAACTTGATAACGTCTATAATTAAGGAACCAAAAAATATGCAAGTGGGTATCATGGTTCCAAGTGCTACGTAGCTTAATTTTTTATAACTAAAGTTTCAGATCACTTTTTGAAATAAAGCCAATTTTATTTGACATATTTGGCATATTTCAAGGTAAAATACGTGTTTGTTGGGACATTTCGGATTTTATTCATTTTTTAGCCTTTTTTGGTGATTTTAAAGAGAATTTTTCCAATTTTTGTAATTTTGATTTCTGATATTAAGACTGATAACACTAACAAATTTTTTTCCTATAAATTTCTTGAGAAAGTATAATCTGACCCTTATTGAATTCTCCTTCAATCTTTCTGAAGGTATCATATTTTAAAATGAAATTAAAAAAAATAAAAATGAACATCTAATTCTTACAATTTCTCTTATTTTAGCACATCTAGCTTAAAAAAGCTTACTTTCAGCGAATTTATTTGTATCTCGAAAACAGCCGAAAGTATGAGCATCTTTCACCTCTTTCCTAGCATATTATTCGGCTCCCTGTTCATAATTATTAATTACTAAAAAAAAAAGCGATAAAATTTTCGTGATCAAAAGGAGCAGTAAACATTCCACAACTATAGAGAGTCATTTTGATTTAAAAAGCAAAATAACGAGAATTCAATTTTATTACAGAAATTAAGAGCGAAATGAAGCATAAAAATTATAATGCCGAATTTTACAACCAATCGACAAATTACCTCGTTTATTGATTGGCGATAAAAAAATACCTCGAATTTTGAAATAGATGCTTCAACTGATGAATTTTCACGACCATACGTAATCATTTACATATACGATTTTCAAATACACATAATTCGAAATTTCATCCCTTTCCAATCACTTTCAACCATCAAGGTAAACCGGTCGCATATTTCATATGCGGCGTCCGGGCACACGTATAGTTGAGAAATTTGCACTCACATCGCCCCCGGAACCGAGACTATATCGCGTTCGCAAAGCCACGTAAATTTTCGCACCGATTCCGGCGTAGATACTTACACGAAGAACTCAATTATCCCACACTAGGTACACCATTCCGCCAAATTATCGTATAAATTTCACCATATCATACTTCACAATGAGCAACAAATTCGTCATTTTCGCGTACACTCCATTTCGTATTTACAAAACTACACGCGCGAATAATAAAAATAAACATCGAAACTATTTCCCCCCAAAAAAAACCTCGAAACCAGTTCGAAAAAAATTAAACAAACGCGCGTACGAACGTGACAAACCGAACGCGAACTAATAATAACTAAACAAAAACCAGTTACTCAATGGCCAACAAGCAACGTCTTCATGGGTACAAGTTGGGCGTACAGGTAAACGTTTCGAATGGAGGTACGCGTTGCGCTATTTCAGCATTCCAAAAGATTTCTCAGGTAAGAATACAAGCTTGCAACGTCGCAAGATGACCACCTTATATTCGGGTCATATTAGCTGGTTTCCTTCTCTTATTATTTTTTAATGTATATTTTTCATTCGATAATACACGATATTGAGATATATCCGATACATTAATAATGTAATTCACGTATGCAAAATATTTCCTCGGCGCGAACGCCGCCTCGTAGCTGGCCTAGGCGTTTCACTTCCACGAACGCGTTTTATCCCGAGCGAATAGTATAGTGTATTTTTTAGGCTATAACGGGAATGCAAAGACGATCGGGCTCACCACATAATCAACATTCTGTATCGTGGAAAAGTACCTACGCGTTTTTAATTAACCAACATTTGTATACTCTCCGATAGTGCATTGCATACTTATACGTATGGATGTACGATACATGTTTATCGTTTTTACTCGGTGCCAAAAGTGGCAAAAATGAAAGCTGGAAATACATTTTGCAGACGATTAATTTTTTTCGATTTATTCGTTTAATTTTACACGCATTAGTTTTCTAACTATAGAACAATCGATAGGTTTTTAATTTCTTCAAAAACTGACGATGGATGAGTGTAAAATACTGTCGATAAATTTTAGTAATATTTTAAACAAATTTTACCATCACGCGCTAAAGAAGGGATTTTTTTTAAACAATTCCCAAAATTCAAGTTTGAAAAATTCGAATTCAAAGGTCAGCATGATTGGTTCAAAAAGTTCGAAAATTCGAAATGTCAATTTTTGATTTACAAAGGGTATATAATTTGTTCCACTTTAATGGAAAATCACATTATTTCAAATATTTACAAGAGATATTACTAAGAAAGTAATTTATTTTCAAGATGTCGGCATAATTATTATGGACTGGATGCCTGCCTTATCTGACTTGAAGGACACAATGTGCCTAATTTCGACCTTCCATGCGTTCTCTAAATATGATTTATTCGGTGCCAAAATTTGGTAAAATGCTTAATTTATGCTATTTTTGGACAGAACATGAGATAATTGAGAATCTTCCAAAAACGAGAATTTCATAAAATAAGTCTCCTGAGTTCAAAAGGACAGAAATCAAGCACATATTATAATGTTTACATTGTAAACATAAATTACCCCATCAATAATTTTTAGAAGTGCACTGTGAAATATTGTGATATTCCAATGAAGTAAGCTTTTAAAAAATAAAAAATAAATGACAGTTAAAATTCATCCATTTTCAGATAACAACTGACAAATGATAATTACCGGTAATTAATTTTTTTTTTTTGGTATTTTTAAAAACTTTTTTTGGTATTGATAAGAAAAAAAAACATTCAATTTGATTCAAAATCGAACTTAGTAAGTGGTGAATTAGAGGGCTAAAATTTGAGAATACTATTCAACACTAATATACCTATTTTCTTCCAACTCTCAATACTTCAGAGCTTCCAGTGGGCCAGGATTAAGAGGATGTGGGGCTGAGGCTAGTAAAGGGTAAAATCTCATTTGTAAATATATTTGCACGACCTAATTTTCTGTTATTTCAAGACTGAAATGTTCGAAGCTATGTGGTCATCGTTGTAGAGCTGATTGCACGAATAGTATGGAGGTGGAAATGAGTGATGAAGAGAGAACAGATGATCCCGAACAGAGTTGAAACAAATATTTCAAAATATATCTGTAGTTTTTTTTATTCTATAATGTAAATCTGGAAGGGGTTTTCTAAAGGTGGGAGGAGGAAGGGGAGGGGTAATAGTCAGTAAAAATTATTTGCTCATCTTTATCACCTACATAGGTCACTTCATAATAGATATGAACACATATGAATAAATTTTTCCAAAATTAATGTATTTTGGGCCCCCCATTTTGGGCCCTTTTATGACTTTTTGGGAAAAGTTTTTCATGAACCTCATAAAAAATTGAACGGGGAATATTTTTTAACATTAACAATTTTTGCGTAGGACGCACCGTATAGAAGATATAAACAAAGAACTGATTTTCGAAAAGGAATTCTAAAAATGCGTATATTTTGACCTCCCCATTTTGGGCTTACTAACGACTTTTCGAGAAAACTGTCGCACTCATTCTGTAGGAAATTTAATGGGGAACATTTTTTGATATAACTTATTTTGACGTAGCACCCTTTTTTCTGAAGATGTTAGCAAAAAACAGTCGAAAAACTGTTTTTTGCGGGGTTTTAGCCCCCTCCTGGGGTTAGCTCACCCCCTAGGGCTGACAACTTTTTATACCTTGTTAAGGACACCATTCTGAACATATAATGTGAAATTCAGCTCACTACCATTTTTTTCCAGGTTCGGTCAAAAAATGAGCTTATTTCCCTGTACTAATACGAGAAATCATTCTTTTAAACAAATCGAAAAAGAATATTGATGTATAAAGATAATTAGCAAGGTACAAGGTAGTAGGTATATACAACAAATTACTTTTTTTCTGGCCTTTGACCTCGCGAAAGCATCTACGTATAATTTCACCATAGTCAATCACTTTCGTCATATCTGATTCCATACACTGTAATGTGTGAATACTGAGGTGAACCTCAGACATGATGATACGAAGCTGTTTTTCTATTTATGCTTTTCAATTTGGAGAAGGATCTCTTCGCAGAACAATTGAGGAGCTGAGAATCAAAACTCATTTTTGCCAAAGAAATTGATTTGTATTTTATGATGTATTCTTATAGAGTATTTCAAGACATACAATTCAACATAGTTGACGATCCTTTCCCCCACCATTATTCCTTTCAATTGTTTATTATAAATTTGTTATATTATAATTAAAAATCAAAACTCACATTTTTCTGTATACAATGCATTGACCATAAAAAAATAAGAATCAAAACTCACATTTAACAAAAAATTTTATTGTTGTTTATAAACCTGCTCCAATATTGAAAAGCTCTGAAGGTGTCCAAAATAACCTAGAATCGTGTTTGAAACTTATTTTACTTCTCAGCTCCTCAATTACTGACAAGAATGTTTGAATACATTTTCAATAAAATATTCATGTTTGAAAGAATCGCCTTCAATCAAGGTTCGTTAAATCACGCGTACAATCGAACAATAGTTTTTTCATTTTTTTTCACGCAGAAAATTCATCTCTTTTATCATTTATTATGCTTCTAAACTGAATCTACTCGCTATTATAAAATTTTACCAGTTCTTACATCGTCTTTCTTCATTCATTCGATTGAAAATCATTTGAATCTGAATAAATATCAATGAAAAACGAAAATTTCTTTTTGAAGTGTTCACTGTCCAACACGGCGCTATTTTTCATTATCTCTGAACTGAAAAATTTTGAATTTTAAAAACTCTTTTCTTCATTGGTATATACATGGTTCATTTTTTAGACGTTAGAACGTAAGAAAAATCAATTTTAAATCTCAAAAGCTAGCCAATTTTGGGGAGTGGGGGATGTGCTATGGCACTCCGAGCCTTCGGTTTATCTTGGTATAGTCTCCAATACCGCATACAGAAAATTAGGACGGGGTGGAGGGGAGAAGTGAAGATGAAGAAAATTTATTCAACTTGTAAAATAGTATTTTATAATTTCACAAACATATTTATACTTTTTTTAAGGGTTCTAACAAGTCTTCAAAAAAAAAAAAATGAAATGAGAGAAAAACCTTGATTTTCCTTCTTCTTTAGTTGGACGTGAAAACCTTTATAATAGATTTTGAATTTTACATTTTATGAATAAAGAAAGGAGCACAATAGAAGTAAACATTCTAGTAAAACGGTAAGAGAACCTATTCGAGTAAAATTAAAGTAGCACAAATTTCGCACTAATGAGCTATTATTCTTTTATTATCCCTTAATCATGAGATATTTGTGAAAATATCATTTTTGACGTAATTCATCACCCTGAATATGAAAACACCGGTGAAATCTTTTCAATCTTTCCCCTTTTAGATTAGTGGTGTGATAATAAAATTCAGATTATTCGAGACTTCATTTCTTCATTTATTCATAGGGAATTGTTAAGAGAAGATAATAATATACTCGTTGAGTGATGAATTTAACAAAAGTATCAAACAAATTTACACCAACAAACTCGATAGGAATTTTTTAATTACGATTTGAAAATAATTTGTTACTCGGTAAAGCAATAGGTTAAACTTGCAAGAAAACAAATTGCTTATTACGTGTTATTAAGTATCACTCTGAAAACACCATCTAATAGCATTCAATCACGTACCAGGCATTATTATATTAACGACCCAGTTATCTCTTTTGAACCACCTATATTCGCCGGTAGGATGATGATGAATAATTCATCAATAGTATACGCCGATCATTGCAACGCATCTTAATTTTACACTTGTTACATTTCTTTTAAATTCATAAGTCATCATCGAAAAATTTACCAACACGAAATCTACTTCGTTCACAGGCGCGTCTATCCAACACGTCTACTACGCTCCAAAAACTCGCTTAGATTGCGGTACAAATTAAATGTACCTTTTGGTCAATTTATTCCAGCTCTCCGAGTAGTGTACTTGCTTTATAATTACTTCATTAGCCGCAGAATAATTACCACATTCAGGTAATACAGCCCATCAGGCGTATTCGAAGCTGGGGTATTTTCGTACCTAATTTAAATTCCCGACGGATACAGTCTCGTGAACAATGTGCGGAAAAGGCTAACTTTTTTCATTTCATTTTAACGTGATTAGTCTGCGATCTAAAAATAGGCACATCACGTACTAGAAATACCAGTTTCAAGAGGTTTTACTTAAATAAGAATCCAGTCGAGTAGTCGAAGCGATTGACAATAGCTAAAATAACTTTTTTTTTCGATTTACGATGTTTGTTCAAAAAGTATCCGACTTTTGCTTTTTCAACTCGTTAAGAAATGTAAAGCGGGGAATAAATTTTAGCTTATAAGTGCTTGGATATGTTGCAATCATGATGATATTTTTCCTCACTTTAAGCGTTGTTTCATTTTGGTTGAATATGCCCAGAAGACAGCGATGTAAAATACGCTCTACAGATTTATTAAAATGGTGGAACGAGTTGATCACACCGTTCAATTTTATCGGTACATCCGGACTCGCTACCAAAGATCATTAGCTTCCTCCTTTTTAAATAGCCAGACTCACTACCAAGTATGGAACAATAGAAATCCCTACGACGATCAACTCTTACCAATATTCCTTGTAGATGAACGATTACGAACATTTTCAGCGAATCATGAAAAAATATTGGCGGATAAACAAAATAAAATAACATTCTGATTAGACACATGTCATGTAACTTTTTTTTTTTGATACACTTGAATCCTACAGTTTTGGCGTAGTCTCTTATCGCACATATTTAGAATTCTCTTCATTATCCATTGAATATTTACATCCATGTACGTTCTATATACATGTATTTCAAAACATAAAATAGTTGAACGATTCCCAATCATTTTAGGTAAAATAGTTCCCATAAGAATCAGCTATACCGAGCAATTATGGATCAATTCGTTTCTCCAAGATTTTCGAGGTGGTACCGAGTCCACTCATTTCTGGTCGCGACTTTTTGTTTTACTTTCTCTTTTATACGCTCACATATTGGATATCGAAAGTGAAAAAATAAGCAAACATTTGATTTGATTTTCAAAAATTCATTTTCCAATTACAAAACTCAATTAGCCGAGTGAAAACCGCCGTGTAACGAGTATTGCCGAACTGGCGATCGATTTTCTCACCGTGATTATTGATATTAGCGGAAGAAACCGAGTAAAATCGCGAATCCACATTGTCGGAAGATTATTAACGAACTCTCTTCCGAATAAGTCATTCGTCGGGTCAACGAAATACACGTATACAATTTCGTATTCACGCATCAAAAGTAACGTCGCAAGACAAATTAGAAAGTGATGAGGCCCACTTAACAACAAGATTAATTAATACAAACTCAAACATCCTTGAGAACTGGTTTTCACTGTCATTAACACCGATGCAACTTACATATTCCGATCTACCACATATTTTCGTATAGTCGGAATTCTGTTGTGTAA
Organism: Phenacoccus solenopsis; assembly: GCA_009761765.1. Classification (NCBI taxonomy): domain Eukaryota; kingdom Metazoa; phylum Arthropoda; class Insecta; order Hemiptera; family Pseudococcidae; genus Phenacoccus; species Phenacoccus solenopsis. The sequence goes on along the minus strand of CM019752.1, from coordinate 20,374,745 downwards.
AAGCCATAAAAAAAGAACAATCGGCTATACGCTACTGTTTTCGGAAAAAAAAAAACGTCCATTACAGTTCGCGTATTAGTTGTAAAATTTTCAAAATGAGATATATTCATGAAAGACGTTAGAATATGTTTAATCTGAGCTTATTTTCGAGCCAACTCGTAAAATGCAAATTCAAAAAGTTTACGAATTAGTATTCCATTCTTACGAAAAAATAATGCGCAATTAAAAACAAATTTATGGGCTGGGAACCCAGTTATTACTGTACAAGTCATTTCGTAGAAAATATTATTTAAGCGAGTTAAAAATTCGCCAGATGCCAACGTACTATAATCTCGAGTTTTCGTCATTTTCTGCTCTACTAAATTAAATTCATGTAGTTTACGTAAGTACGATTTCGTAAGATTATTTTAATTTAATATAATACGCGAAATTCGTTGGTCGTGTTGTTTTAAAGATCGAGTGCATTCTGCAACTGCGTAAAGTAAATCGAAAAGTTCCGCAGAGAAAATTTTTCTCATTAATATTTTTGAACATATCTACAAATAAAAGTGTTACAGAGATTTTTTGGGAAGGGAAAAAATAAACAACATATATTTTTTCCAAATACTTCATATCTTCTCAATTAAGTTCACATGAGATTCACACAAATGTTCACAGCGAGTAAGAAAGAAGTGATAATTATAAGAACCCCTTCAAAAGCAAGTTTAGGCTCACACTATACCAATGTGTCGTATATGTAATCCACATTCCCTTAAAAGAAAGCTAACTTATTCTTTTTTATTTTAAAAATATTTTTATTTGCTACTCTAATCATTTTTACGTTAGTGGAGTAAGAATAGAATTTTGAACACAAAGAACTCCTATTAAAACGATATTTGTAATGAATATTAGTAGTACAATCCTACTCAATTTCATTGTAGGTACCAAATTAACCAAGAATCCGAGTAGAATGTAGCACCATTGTGAGGGGGTTAATCCTCCCCCCCCACAAAAAGAAAATTTTCAAACGTTTATCCCATAACACTAATGCGTTTACATAAAAAATAATCCTATACAAAATTATTCCACAAATCCTAAAAAAAGGTCATTATTGTTTTTTTTTTTTTGATAAGGTTCCCATGAAGGCTCCAAAACATCCGTTGAAATTCGAGCTTTTAAAAAATTTGGTTCTTCACTGGAAACTGAGTATTCATGTCGAACAAATTATATATTTCATATTATTAACAGTAATTATCGTGTTGTATAACAATAGCATTGCATATATAATACATATAAAGTATTCGGAGTGATGATGAAGGGAAACTCAAATTCAATTTTTTTTCTAAATGAAAATATCACAACTGACGATAAACTACTGTTGTAATTCCTTCATGAATCTGCAATTTTCATGTTTAAGATAATATTATGTCTAAGGTACGTTAAGTTCGGTTGCAGGAGAGGGGAGGATGATGTTTAATTTGAATTTGCTCTTCACCGAAAAATATGTAGTAGTGAGACAACACTGACCTTACTCAAGAAAAATATGATGATAACATCATGCAAAATATAAAAGTAAAAACCTACATTATTAATATTCAATTACAAAGTGTATGAAACTAAATACTACAATGAATTAACCTCAACTGTTTACCTGCATTTCAGCACCATTCGGGAGTTTACATACGTATGGCGCAGTGTAGAGCTGTCATATAATACGAAAATTACAATTCTACGAATAAAATATGTTGGCATTGTCTCTCTAACTACACACAATTTTCCGAGAAGAATAAATTCAAATTTAAGCGCCTCACTCGCCGTAGCCAGCGTTTACACATCTATATCTAATACATAAAATTATTGCAAACACGAGAACTGCATTGCTATGAATAAATTACACCAAAAAATTAACGCTAACTGCGCTATTTTCAGTTTAAAAAAATCAAATTCAAGTTCTGCTCCATTTCCACTCCGAAACCTTCATACATGCAATCCAGTCGTTGTACAACATGATACTTACCGTTTATAATATGAAATATGTGATTTGCTACACATAAATATGTAATTTCCTATGAAGAAACCGATTTATAAAAAAAGAGTGACTTTACCGGATGTTTTGGGCCTTTCAGGGAGGCCTTATCGTAAAAAAACAGCATGACCTTTTTAGGAGATTTAGAGTAAAATCATTTTTCATAAGACAATTTTTTCCGACTTTCAGAATGCTGAAAATGTTGCTACAACTGCTGTTTATACTAAATATCGCTTTGATGAGAATTTTCCCCCTACTTCTTCCAAAATTGGTCTATTTTTAATGGACCACCCAAGTCAGAGCTCTTCAGAGCTATGCCTGGATTCGAGCAAGATTGATTTTTAATACTATGGTAATTTTTTTGTGTGGAGGAATACTACACGCTGATAAGAATATTGAAAAAAGTCGATTAAAAGAAAATATACTTTTATACCATTTTTGATTTCATTTTTATTAAATTATTCATTGTTTTCGGACATTTTCTTATTTTAAAATAATAAATAAGTTTATTTTTTGGGCATTTTTCAAGTTTTTAAGATTTGAAAACAATTTCAAGAAATTTTTTCAAAATTAAACTTTCAGGTTCTCTGAGCCTTTCTACCTCCGGAATTTATTTGCCCCTCCATCTCGACAGTCCTATTCAAGGTAAAAATTGAAAATCACAAAAAAATCCATCCGAAGAACAACAAAATTAACGAACTTACTCATATTTAACCTACATAAATCTCGTAAAATAGTATGAAGGTTGCAGAAGTACATATTAGAAACTAGATTACGGTTTCCTACACCTGTACAAATAGAGTCTGGTTAAGGGTTTAAAACCATCGAAGCTTTTTTTTATAAATACTAATGAAATTACCATAAAATACAGAAAACTAAAACTGGCCTCCTATCACTAATATAATCATTCCCTTCTCCGTGCCTCTGACCTTTGTTGTCTGTACACGGCACGTAAAACAAAAAAAGTAAAAAAGTAAAAAAAAGTAAAATTATAACCAAACTGAATAAATTTCACAAATGCACATTTCTCTTTTTTCTGTATATTTTTTTTTTGATTTTCAATAAATCAGCGTTTGAATTTTTTTTTCTAGCAAAATTTTTTGATGGGCTGGGCAACATTTTCAAAGGAGCATCGGATATGCATACACATGATATATTTTATTTCAACATTTCAACCTCTTTAGAAGAATCGGCTAACTATGCTAATACCATTTTGTAAAAATTTTAGCAATTGTTATTAAAAATGTAAATATGAGCTTTTCATTACTCTTCAATTCCAAAATCGCCCAATGAAAAAAATCACTGTAATATAAAAAATCTACTTACCGATAACTGGCTCGTTATTGAATTTCATATCAATTTTATGAACAACTGGTTCGTGCGGCACAAACGATGCTAAAAACCGTTGATTTCCTAAATTTCGAACAAAACTAGTCACATGTCCACCATTCACTAATATTTCTAAATTCCCAGATCCTGCTCCCGATCCATCGACTGAAATTCGAAATTAATATTATTTCATTTCAAAACAAAAGAAAGACGGCGAAAACCCAGAGAAATAATTACTTTCAAATTCAACAGGCTGACCAACGTATCCATCGGGTATTGATCCCACTTTAATTGCGTGCGAATTATAAGCGTGACTTCTACAATAATAAATACCACAAACGGCGAATTAAAATTACGTGAATAATGTATTCAACTTTTATACAAATTATAGGGGAAATTTCATACCTAAATGGCGATTTCGCGATTCGTTCATCTTTTACTTTGATATCAATTAAATGTTCGCCTATTTCAAAAGGCGTAAAAGTGGCAGATACCACGTTATCAATAATATTACGAGATAATCTAACCGGTAAACTGGAATTCGAAGGAGCTGAAAAAAAAAATCAAAAGGTCACCAAATTTTTGTCAATTTCATTTTTCCCCGTTAAATTTTCTTGTCAACTTACACGTAACGGTAACATAAACATTTGGAAGCGTAACATCGGTATGTATATAAATGGTAGATGGCCTATTTATTGGTAACAACTGTAAAGCTTCACCGGTCACTTTAACGTCTGGTAAAGCACCTGAAAAAAGTTATCGTAAAAACATGTCAAACTGTTCGAAATATAGTTTATTATTCTATTTTAGCCTCATTTCTTACCATTGACGGGTGTTGTACTTTTCGAATTAGAATTTAAAATCCCTTTGGAATGATTGATAGGAGAACTAGGAGACACTGAAAAAAAGTAGCATTAAATAAATGATTTCAGTTCGAGGAAAAAAATCAAACCATCAGAAAACTTACTTCGAATACTCGACGAAGTATTTAAATATTTAACAGAATGATTATTCGATGTCGAATTATTTTTTATTGTATGACTAATGGGGCTACCATTTCTATAGGACGAATTGTGCACAGAAGAATTTACATTTTTGTACGAATAATCGGAAGAATTATTTACGGGCGATAGCCTCGATCTTAGCAGTGAATCGACCAGTTTAGAGCTACTACTGCTGGTCACCTGTGAAGAAAAAATTAATTAAAAATTCTACTCGCATTTAAACTTTTTTTTTTTGAAGACGTATTTTTCAACGTTGAAATACCTTAAATGCAGATTTATGCGTCATGGATTCTGAATTTCTTACATTTACCGGACTGGTGGCGTGTAACAGCGGACTAGGTGAGTGTGAAGGTGACCGCGAAGGGGAACTGACTCTGTGATAATAACTATCCGAATTTTCATTTAATTCTCTGTATTCGTCTAGAAAAATTATAATGTGTTTTATAATGAGCGGTTCCGTACGCACAAATCTTGCCACTAACGACGGATTTGTTCAAGTATTTGATTTAAACAATTCTTAATTTAACGTATAGCACTTACAATTATCGTAACTACTTCTATCGTAATGTTTTGAAAATGAATCTGCAAAAAAAAAAAAAAAAAAATGTGGTTCACAATGATATACAGAAAACGAATAAACAACATGATAAAATAATATAGAATTGAATTTACTTTGCCTTTCTCCTCTCATCTGTTCTTTGGTACCAACCCTCAATGGAAAAGGACTTCCTAAAAGGATAAATAAATACGTGAGCGAGACGTGAAAACAACGTTCAATTTTAAACTTTTGAAAATATCGTTTTCTAAACCTTTGATTTGATTTCCATTGAAATAAATATACAATTTATATTTTCCCGGTCTTCTGGTATGCAGCGAAACTCGATAAATCGAATTTCCAATGTGATCAATAGTATGCGGTAACGATTGTTTATTGTACACGATATCAATAACAATATTCCCCAGACCGCCAGTTCCTCTGGCATCTAAAGTAAAATTAAAAATACCTTCCGGAATAGCCGGTGAATCTAAACCAAGTAGCTGCAAAAAAAATCGTAGTTTTAAAATGCGAATTTTCGTATTTTTCGTGTAAAAAAATCACATTTTTTTTACCTCAACACCATTCGGGTCAAAAACGAAACAAGTGAAGGGTCCACCTTCGATGAGTTCACCACTATGGCGCACCGCTATTGACCATTCACCTGGCTCATCTGGTTCAAATGTGGCCCTATAAATGCCCTCTCTTTCGCTTACAGGACATGGTAGGTGACGACCTGTAGGAGAAGTAGCGGTCACCTCGATGAGGCCAGCTTTAGCACCGTTCGAATTGACCTGTTAGCACGAATGTATTAATTATAATCGAAAATGTTACAACAAATGAACGCAGAAATTAATATTACTGACGTACCAGAACTTCGACGATAGAGCCAACTGCACATGGTTCCAGACCGGTATGTTTGATCGAAGTTAATTCAGGCATGGCTCTAATATAAAGAGGACAACCGCGAACCATTTCTTCTTCGTTGTAAATGATTATCTGAAATATTAGCATTATATTTTGGAAATAATATGCGAACTTTCGAGTATTTAAAAATGCGATTTGAAACCAAAGTTACCTTGTGCATACCAACTTGCGTTGGTACGAATGTACCTCGACCTCCTGATGGACCCAAGGTAAGCCTGCATTCCACTTTGTTGCACTCTGGTCCTATTATTTCAGCTGTGATTTCTTTGAGATTCACATCTTTATTTGAAAATTCCAGATTTATGGTTGTCTGTGAAAATTTGTTTATTTTTATTGATGATAGACAACGTAAATTTCGTCCTAGATAAGTATATACTTTTTGAGAAATCTCATTTCAAAAGCTCATTTTTATCAGTGAGTGTCAGAGCTCCTAGCATAACAGAGGTCAAATAACTTCAAAAGAACATGAATTGAAAACCGTAAGCAACCATGTTGCATTACTGGAGGTGAATTTCTTAATAGGGGTTTGTTAAGATTTAGTAAAATGTTGTGAACCTCTACATCGAATCCGGTAGTAGAGCTGAAACCCCCACCTATCCTCTCGAAAACCTCATAAAAAGTTAAGTTCATGATATGTACTACTTCTGGTCTATAGGAGCCACAAGAGCCTTTGTTTATTAAATTACAACTATTTGAGGCTCCTCAAACCTTCCCTAAATTTTGACCATTAACATGTTGATCCAAATTCAAGTGGTCATATTCTGATCTGCAAATAACTTTATATACAAAGTATGAGCTTTCTAGATCCACTTTTAAGAAAAGATGATATGGAGATTAAATAAATTTCATGACACAAATCCTTTTCAACAAGTCATTTTTTGCACGAAATCCCTTCTAAATTAATTTAGGAAGTTGAGAGTTCTCATTTTATTTTATACATCAAATTCAAAAACGATGAGGCTTTATGATTTTTGAGATGCTGTTGAAATTTCAGTAAATCGTCATTTTTGATAAAATATAGAATACAAGTAAACTTATTTCAGAGATTTTTAAGATCTTTATAAAATTTCAAATAAGTTGGGCATTTTTCTTCAATTAAAAATAGTATGAAATACAAAGATGAGAAAACTTTCTTCCTCATTATTCTATCTTCCCTCTGCAAATCTAGGACACTATAATAGCTTTCGTTTTTAATGAAAACTCAGCAAAAAAATTCCCCCCAAAATTTGCTTTGAAATAGAAATACATAAATGATTTCCTCAAATTTTACGAGGTTTAAACTTTTTTCATTGAAAAAAAAACTTCTTTTTTAGATATTTTCAAAAATATTACTCGTAAATTACTCGTTTATATTTTATTTTTGTAAATATGTAAAATGTACTTTTCCAAAAAAATAAATAATAAATAAATAAATAAAATAAAAATGTAGCTTGAAATTTTTAGGCTTTTACGCTACAACATAACACTTCTAGATTCAAAAAATTTCAAATCGCCCAACAATAATTTTTTTTGAATATTTTATGGTATATGTATTCCATGGTAAGTAGAGGACAGATATTTTTTATAGGTTCTTTTGTTCATTTAACGGCTAGTACACAATTACTCTTCGCGTTTGAAATAAAAAATTCGGCTCACACAAGTGTACAAAGCTTTTGTATACAGGGTATCCAGAGATTGACTGGACAATCAGTGAATGGCAAAAGTACTCGCGCTGAGACAAAAAAAAAAAAAAAAAAAATAGTTATGTATAAAAATAAACTACTTTCAATACTGAAGAGACTATCACATATTACAGTCATTAAAACTATAATATTCCATCAATTTTTTTTAGAAAAAGCTTCAATGATCAGGGCTAAAAACCAAATCAATTTTTAAAACACGAAGAGATTGTTAATGTGTTCACATAAACTAATCAGGGAACTGAAGGCGTTAAATTAATTTGTAAATTATGAATAAAAATTTTTCAATTTTATTGCTAATGCAGCACTTTCAATTTTTGTATTTGACCATATATTTATACACATAATCAATCACCTTCTTTTCTCCATATTTTATAAATTAGTCGTTTTTTTCAGTTTAGATTATTAGAATTTTTTCCAAAAAAAAAAAATTGAAAATTATAATTTTACTGACTTTATGACATCGAAGCCTCTTCAATTTCGAGAGTGGACTATATGTACGGGCACATAAAGTATTTTATTTTTTTCTGCGAGTACTACATATTATAACCTCTCAAAAGTTTTCTGGTTCAATTAAGTTTGAACACCATGTATATTTTACAACAGTGAAAAAAGTAATAAAAATCCATCTTCGAAACGTCTATTCAGAAATCCAAGTCGTGAACCGACAGGTAAAATATCAGTTCATTCGCTCGTCCGAACATGAAACGCAATTATCGCGTAATAATAAAAAATATAATGATGGGAAATTTACATCAATAACAAAGCCCCCGATATAATCCACCATTCAAGGATACCTCAACAAGTTTCATAGATAGAAAAAAATAACCTCTAAAATCGTGAAAATGAACGTCTTATTATAGCGAAAAGCGACCATACGTAGAACATATAAAAAACATACCGGTTGATATACTCTGGTAGTATGTGACTCAGACGACGCGGTAACAACAGCCGATGGGTGGGTGCGTGGTGGTATCCATTGAAAACTAGCGGCGTACGCCATAACGCCTAAATGCTCAACGTTTTGATTAACCATATCTTTGGCACTGAGAAGAGGTTCCACGCCAAGTCTACGACCGGCGTTGATACCTAAAATATTTATTTCGTTCATCATTCACTCTGGATAAATTCCGCAAAATAATAAAAAAAACGAAAACAAAGTACTCACCAGAATTTAAATTCGACAACCAAATGGAAGTATCTTCGCTATCTTCGTATTTGGCCGAAGCACCGAGAGATTTTACCAAAGTGCATAAAGCTCTACCATCGTTCCAATCGGTCTGAAAATTAATTCACAATTCAGTTACATCTTTACGACTCCACCATGGTCGCAAATTCCATACAAATGAATTTACGAACAAACGCAACACTCGTTTCGACAATCGAGTAATTTCCCCATCAAAATCTCTCATTACGACAAAAATAACATCGTCGTGAATTTATTACGTATGACAAACCAAGACGGTAATTTTTCAAAGTCATAATTCAACGATAAATTGGTTAATTCGGAAAAACAAAAGGGAGAACGAAACTCACACATTTTCGCAAATTAATTAACGGTTAAATTTTTCAAATCCATACATAACTCGAAACGTCAGCTACATCAAAGTCACGCCAAACAGTTTTAAACATTAATTGTTTTCATTAAATAAAAACATCGGGTCATCCCTTTCGCGTAAACTCGTTCGTTTAAAAGTGAATATTCTGGTTTCGGCGAAAATGCAACCGAGTTTTACGCTTACTTAATATCACGTGCAAATCGAGACTGAGAGTTGACGTTTGACATGCAAGTCTTCGATTGTTTTACGGAAACGTATTACCGTAAAATTACGTATTTAATCCTTCGTTCGCCTACATCCAGATGATAATTACCGCGTTAAGTATTAGATAAGAATTCATTTCCTTTCGCTTCTTAACGCTATTAATTCATGCAACCAACATTTGATGCAATTGAAATAGTAAATTTAAAGGACAAAAAGACATGCGAGATCGCACACTCCGTAAGTTATAATTTTCTAACGATTAATTTCCATTCGAATTGAAGTTATAATAATCACGATGTTGCTTTGAGGAGATAACCCTACAAACAAAAGCCAACTCTTAGCTCTACAGGAGGGCTAATAAAATTTAATGAGAGCAATGCGTGATTTTTGCAGAACTTTTAGCATGACATTAGACATTTCAGCCTTCCTACCCCCTCTCCATCACGAAAAAAATATAGAACATGAAAAACGGTTTTATGCACACGCAAACCTACATTTCAGAAAACACGAATAAAATAATAAACATTGATTTTTCACAATAATTTAAAAAAAAGCAACATATCAAAGGGAAACATTTCATCGCTGAATATCATGGTATTATCAAATTAATAATTCGAAATAAATTGAAAAAATCAGTTTTAGAGAGATTCAACGCCTTCGGAGCAAAATGAGGAGGTTGGAAGGAGTATGGCTGGTGACTTTTTATGCATTTTTTGTAATGAAAACTATGAATTATAATAAAATAAATTCTTAAAATTATAGTTAAATTTAAATAAAATAATATTTTTTTATTTATTTAATAGATGTATATAATTTCTTAATATAATTGTTATTCTTGAAGAAATTAAAATTAGAGAGTTAACTAAAGCTATAAAAAAATTTAATTTAAATATTTTTAAATTATTATAATTCATTATAAAATTGTTAAATAAAGAGAAAGAGAAATTATGTAAAAAAAAGTTATAAAAATATTAATTCTGAGATGATAATTTAAAAAAAAATTATTATTGCTCGTATTATTATTTTTATTTCAACTGGTTTAATCTTTTTTTTTTTAATACCTTTTTTACTACTAAATTATATTTTTTTATTTTAATTATGTTAAATTTCACTTCTGTATTTTTTTTTTACAAACATAATTTTTTTGGCGGATTTTATTTATTTTATTATTCTTAGTTATAGACTTTTTTTACATTTTTGAATAATTATAAAAAATGACAAAATACAAAATATTTTTCACTTTATTATTTTTTTAGACAGGAATGTATAAAAACATTTTTCTGAGAGACGTGGATAGGGAAGAGGAGGATTTTTGAATACAAAATACAGAATCTACGAGCTAACTGCAGCAATTTCACAGAGCTTTTTCCCATTTGCAAAACCACTACGCTAATGAAGGACTTTTACAGGACAGGCAAGACCTTGCAGGACAGTTAGACAGCGAACAATGTTGTAAGTGGGACAATTTTTATCAGCTAGGAAATACGAGAATACAAGAAGCATGTTCGTTTAAAAATACCGTAAACACACCTCTGATAGGCAAAGTTCAACGTCCCTTACTAAGATGTGGGATCATTTATTCGCGATCAAGTCGATCAACCACAATAGAAAACAGGTAAATAATCATTCGGCTTTCGATTGAAATAATTAAAACAACTCGTCAACCACAACAGTAATATTTCTCGCTTCATAAATTAACTTTTTAATTTCTTCGACGAGTATCACCGTATTACCAACTCCAGAGCTAATCACTGTTCAAACGGAAGCATCTAACGTCATAATATATAAACTCGGTTACATTTTCACCCAACCATGATCGCATATACTTTTAAAACAAGCAAGAAGAAAAACATACATACGGTAATGCAGGTTGGTTTTACACCGTACATTATTTTAAAGCAGGTACAAACTCACGTACCGTAAAATTTCTAACTGGTCTATTTTTCAAACGCGAATTCACCCAGCGCAAGGTGGACTTAAAACCCGGACTGTCTTCCTTCATAAAATAAGATAAATACGTCATTCCGGATAATTCGTCCAAGAACGGAGAAGCCAAATATTCTGGTTCCAGTACCATCGGTACGCCGAATTCTTGACGAGCTAATTCCATCGCAGTTCGACAATTTTCGATGCTGCAAAAAAATCACGTTCGAGAATTAATACATAGCTGAAGTCTATATAACGGATTAATGACTTCATTGTATGAAGTCATCCGAGTTGACGTACGATTTGTCAATTCGTTGGAGACACGAGATGTAACGAAGAGTGACTCAACGTGGAATATTTCGTCGTCACTTAAACCTTTTTAAAACTCGTCATTAATTATTGTCGAAAATTTTCATCAACACATATATTGTATTTTTGTCAGTGGTTTGGACGGGAGGAAGGGTTCTTAAAGCTTTACAATATATGCATGTTTAATTGTTAAACTACGATTTTCGAAATCAAAATTGATTTGAGTGAAATAGAAATCATGTTTAGTCCATGTAATTTACAAATGAATCTTGATATAATGTACATATAAATGTCCATGTTAATTATTTAGACGGGAGTGAAAGCAGGACTTACTCTAACTTAGAACAAGCCGAATTAAAGTCACCGAACATTAGTTTCTTCGATTTATTTCGAAAACTACAGGCGCTGGTGTCAAAATACCTCAGTAATAAGATGTTCTTCTTTTAATTTTGCATAAAAAATATTATTATCATTTTTTGGTCAGGATGACCGAAACAACGTATTCACAATTTTTTTCACTTAAAATAATAAAGGTTATCATTAGTTCATCGCCAGCACTCCTATGGGCTCGACTCGTTCTTCACAAAATGTCACATCATTTCTCTATGAAACCCTAAATATTTAGACTGCTTGAAAAATATACAGCTTTACAAAAACAGTGTTCGGACACCTTCAAAGAATAGGAATTCTGTAAAAACAACGTAATTTTCAACAACATAGGTATTATGCTGTGAAATAAAGATAGGAAGGGGGAGGTACGCATTAGGGCGGGGTGGAAACGAAAGGTAGGATTTACAATACATTATTGAAACTGCTTCAAGAAATGAAAATTTTGTAAAAAGTTGCTGCCATTTCTACATTTTTATACGTGAATGACGTAGCTTCAAGGTGTGGTAAAATGTATTCGTTATGAAAGAAATAAGTTCTCTACGTAAAATTGAAAGGGAAACATTTCATCGCTGAATACTATGGCATGTATCAAATCAAAGATTCAAAATAAATCGAAAAAATCAGTTTCAGAGAGGTTCAACGTCTTTGGAAGAAAATGAGGGGGTTGGAAGGAAATGGATAGTGACTTTTTATGCATTTTTTGTGATGAAAACAAGAACATTTTCTTAATAAAGATTATACGTACGTCGCAAAATGCAAGGTATAAGGTCCTCTTTGAGTAAGTTTGTCTGAACTGTATGGAAAGAATTAAGAATACAATTTTGACCCATTTTGTCATATTTTGTTATTCGTCTTCCACTAACGAAGCGAACAATATTACATGAATAAAGTTAAACGAATTACCATCAACAATATATTCAAGGTTTGCAGTTTATTTATGACATGCTGATGTATTTCTGGTATTCCATGGCAGTTTTACTCAACGAGAGGCGAGAGATTCAGCGCGAAATTACATGGGAAGAAAATGCCCAAACAAGTCGTATCTGCGCTAGGTATGCAGTTGAAATTAAAAATTGTAATTTCTCGATTAAGCGATAATAGTGTTTTCATTTGTCTATCACTAGTAACCACATTTCACCTAAATTTGTTTAAGCTATCGCAATCATTTTTTTTTAACTTAAGGAATTTAGCAACTGACACTCGAAAATAAATAAATAGTAAATCGAAGTCTTTAAAACGAGTTAATAACAATGCACAGAATACATTTCGCAACATTTGGGAAAACCTCAATTAGCAATGTAATTCTAAAAAGGAAATCAAGCAGCAGCAGGTACTTCTCGTATTTCGCAAGAAGTAAAATCCAACATTCCGGTACATGTCAATGGTTAAAATATACTCATCAGTTACGCTTGAAAGAATGGGTACATCCATAGTACGTACATCATCGTTACATTACTTCCAATCAAAATCGCAATCGATATAGTTCATTGGCCCAAAGACATAGATCGATAAAAGCTCGCTGCATCAATTTATAAGATCAAAAGAAATCTACATTATATCAAATCCACGAGACCATAATTTAAGAACCCCTTATTTCGCACATTTTCAACTGTCATTTGCAGCGACTGTTACGCCAATATTCGTATTTCGTACACAATAATGTATTAATATCACGAAAAAAATATTTTAGTCGCGTAACAACAACTCGTCATTCATAACAGAAGTAAAAAAATATCGTATAATGAGTCATAAATTTACAACTTAAACACAAGCGGGAATACCCCACCTATAATTTTCCTTACGCAAAAGCACTCGTACGACAGTAGTACTACGTCACGTCCGATATTACGGTATTTAGTATGTAAGTACATATTTGCAAAATACTATACAGGTACCCACCTGTCCGATGGATCCAGTTCCCTCCAATTGGAAAATAAACCGGGTTGACAATAATCCAACAATGCGGACAGGTTTATTCCGCTGTTCCAGTCTGAGGTTAAGTTGTTCACTCTACAGTCTGGTAACACTGCCTAAAATGTAATTAAATTTAATACCTGGTAATTAAGATTATTTTATTTGGGTAAACGTTATCTAAGTCATAAAATGAAAATTATTAATATTTGTAGACAGTAAAAAGTAAGCATAATATTATTATATACTTTATTTCAGACAAAATGCAATCTACAAATCTAAGCAATAGGCAGCTAGTCTAGCTACCAGCTAAGCAGTAGCCACCTAGTCACCTTCTTCATTGTAGGAGAGTTGGTCATAATTGATAAGCAACAGGTTCCTACATGAGATATCAACTTTTTTGAAATTTAACTGATTTAATTTTTCAAAATGTGGTTAAAAAAATTATTTGCATTACGCGAATATTGTTCATAAGTACTTGGGCAGAACTTTATTTGTGTTTAAAGAAAATGACAGTGAAATTTATAACATACCTTTTAACTTTCAACAATCACAGCAATTAAGAAAAATTATTATCTCACTTCGAGTATTAATGGTATCTAATTTTAAGACGACCCTGGCAGCTTGTTAAAAGCACAAATTGATTTCGAAATTTTTGTGGGATTTTTCAGCTAAATTTCTCAATTACTACAATGATAGTTTTTCTAAAACTATGGTGGTAAATATACACATGTATGTATACATTTTTTCTTTAATAAAAACAAGCATACAACTCACTACATTTATCACAAAAAATTTACAAATTCGCAAAAAATAAAGAAATAATAAATTCAAGTTTCAACTGCCCATTCGACATCGCCTGATTCGTTTTCTCATAGCCGATTTTGGAGTGGTGGGTGGGGGGGGGGAGTTTGGATGTCTAATCTCCCCAAGTTTTTTAGGTTTTTTTTTTCTTAATTAAAAATGTAACGAACGAAAATAACCCCAACACTTTTTTAGGAACATATCAACTTTTTGGTAATTTTAAACAATTTACCATCTTTTCGACTTGACTTTATGGAATTGACCCCCCACCACAGCGATGCTAAAACCGGCACTGCGTTTTTTACTTCAAAAAAAAATTACCACTTACTAGGAAAATAATCAACAACATTTCGAATAGGTACATTACCAATTCGGAATAATTAAATAAATAAATTGAAACAAACGTTGACTAATTTTTAAAAGTTTCAATTAAATTTTTAAAGAAGAAAAACTGATTTAACAAAATTTTTCTCGCCAAATTTCAAACAATTATTTTAAGAAAGAGATATTTTTATTTCGTTAGATAAAATTTAGAAAATTTTTTCTCTCATGGAAAATACTTTTTGTCATGAAAAAAATTCATTAAAACCAAAGATGAAAACTGGTTTGATTACAATTATTGAGCCAGGAGCCACCATGATTCTCAGCTTTTTCCATAAAAGAAACTGAAATAATTTTTAAACTATTCCTACGAATAATTTAATCAATTTTTAGATGGGTTCAATAATGTAAAAAATTTTCAACATTTTTGAAACCTTCCTTGGAAAAGATTTCTTTCGCATAGAAGATGCTATTTTTACATCATTTGTAGGAAATTTAATGCATATTATAACTGGTTTTATAACAAGTCAATTACCTATCTACCTCGAAAATGTCTATAAATTAATAAAAAATTTTAAATGAACGATAATTTCACTTACTTTTAGCCAAGCTAACATGAGCTTTTTCGGTGGGAATTTAGATGGTCCTATTTGGTAACGAACGATCAACGACCATATCAATCCTAATATCAATTTCAAGTTTCCATTTACAATATCTATATTACCTGTAAATACGATAAAAATTTACCAATAATGTATTAAAAAAATGGCGATGGGATAGAAGCTTTTTTAGGAGGGAGGACGAGCTGATATAGAAAATAAGAGATCGAGAAAATCTACTACATACAATATACATAATACACACACAAAGTGTTTTTGCGATGATTTTTTCAAGTGGGAGGGAGGGAGGGAGGAGGGAGGGAGGGAGATTGATTAATAATGCTATTACTTCTTAGATTTAATAAAAAATCTCAATATTTACAACAGTATCGTATTCGAAAAAAAATAATCAAAAACATAAAATAAATAACAATTTCGAAATCGATAAGAAATACTTATAAAAACAATAACAAACTTAATTTATACTTTTATGTTTCAGAAACCTTACATCTCAACTGCTTTTCTTTTACTTTCAATAATTGACATATAGAAAAATTAACGATTTTTTCTCGATAAACTAAAACCAGATTTTTTTTGAATTCAGTTTCATCAACGCTTGGCACGAATAATACCGCATTATTTCTCAAACAAGTTTACAATCGTCTAAGCATAGCATATATTCTTTTCTGCGGAGACAGAAATGGCAGAAATGACCAACAACTGCATTAAAAAAAGATACAAATTGGGAAAAAAAACACAAGAATTTACTAAAAATTACATAAATTTTGTTTGAGTGATAAATCATTCGAAAATTTTTTTAAATCCTATCCAATATCACGCGTGAAAGTGAATTTGAAATATTGTATACTTCTTAACATCAATAATCATTGAGTGCATATTAATCGCATTTTCATTTGTTGGGGACTCCTCAAGCTCTCTTCGGATTTTGACAATCCGTCATTTTGAATCCCTTACGACCCAAATTCAAAGTATCATATTCTTTTCCTCAGCCATTTCCACACACCAAGTTTGACCTTTCTAGGTTAGACTTAGTGAGATGATATGAAAGATTCGAGAAATTTAATGACTCGTAACTTCTTTAAAAATACTTTTTGGGCTCTAACTCCACCCTACATGCATTTGGGTGGTTGAAATTTGGGCACATTAGTATCCTTGACTTAGTCTTTCATATTAAATGAAAAATGAAAACTCAAACTCTTTTTCTCTGTCTCCAGCTCTCCTTCAAAATTAGAGTGATCCGTCATTTTGAGGTGTATTAAAAAAAAAAGTACCTTTCTCGCATTTCCAAGAATAGTCTCTCAACAAATGTTGAGCGATTTTCGTTCATACCCTTCTGCTCTACGCTAGCGGAAAAAAAATATAAATATACAGTACAACCTCGGTTATCTGGATTAATTGGGGAATTCAGTGATCCGCATAACTGAAAATCCGAATAATAGGGGTATTTTTTATTTTCCTTTTTTTTGAAGAGATAACTGTAAGCATTTCCAATACATATGATTAAAATCAAGCAAATATAACCTAAAATTAAGTATCAAGCAATTATGATCTAAAACTAAGTAAATACGACCACTGAAACGAAGAATTTATTTACATTTTGAACTTGTGTTTAGACAAACGAACGATGCAACATCACATGTTGTCCGGATAAGACGGAATATGTCCTGATAATAGGGTCATCCGAATAATAGGGGTTCATTTCTGACTGTCCAGATAATACGGAAATCCGGATAATTGAGGTCCAGATAATCGAGGTTGTACTGTATATACCAAAAAGTTGGATGTTTCCCAGAATGCAATAATTTGAAGATTCCACCCTACCCTACCTCTTCTTGCCAAATCAGGTAGGCTGTAATAGCTATCATTTTTATTAAAAATTTGGCTAAAAATTCGAAGATAAATTTCATTCATATTCTTCTGGTAATAATGACCATGTGCTACCCTTAATTGGAGGAAGAAGCGTAATAAACCCCACACCTACATCTGTACAGGGGATGGGGGCGTGGCACTGTAACACGCATAGATAACAAAATTTTTTAATCAGGCACTGGTAAGAACACGAATCTCGCTTATCTTCTTATCAAAATTTCGCAAAATAGGTTAGTTGCAGACCAATATACGACCGCTCGAACTTGCGTTAGAATCGATCAAAAATGGATGCAAAATGGCAGATGGTCGAAATTTGAGGTACATTTGAGAGGTTTCAAACAGCTAAATTTGAAAAATATGAACATCTGTGACATTTGTGCACAAAAAGTACATACTACACTTATATTTAAAATTAAAATTTTTTTTTGGGGAGGAGTGATAAGTTGGGGGTTTTAACATGGGTAATGGGTGTGGCCTGTGGGCTTGAAAACTTTACTTCATAATATAATCAGCAAATGTGAACTAATTTTAATTAAAAACTCAGCTCTAGCAACGTGGCATGGCTGCTTACGTTTTTTCTTTCAAGCGTGAAAAATTTTAATTTTAATATCATTCAATCAGTTATTTAGAAATTGTGCGGTTTGCAGTGATACAAAATATGGATGAAAACTCAAATTCAAATTTAGTATCTACCGTATGTTGTTTTAGATAGCTCAAATTTTATCATGAGAGTTAGAATGACAAAAAACACATTTTTTCGAAAATGGTATCGGGACCTTCTAGTCACCCCTTAAATGGATGCACAGGATTGAAAATTCGATTCGAATATTTTCATTTCGAAGTACAAATGACCCATAAATTTTTACAAAATCGAAGGAAATTTTCTTTCATCTCGCTGGACTGCATATTTAATTTGAAAATTTAAAATCAACATCTTCCTTCGCAACTTCCAATACAGTCAATGCTCTCACTTCCAACTCAATACTTCATTTATAAAATAATGAAAGTCATTGTCGCAATAATGTCATAAAACAGCTGTTCAACGTTCATGTTTATACAATGGCAGAACACGCACGTGGTACCATATGACCTGAAGATGTTATTCAAAAAAAAAAGCACACCCAAAAATTCGAACTATGTTCAGCATCAGTATAACGCATACGGTGTATATACGAGTTTGTGATATTAAAAAGACGACCATGATATAAACAATGTTCGCTATACGTGGTCGATGTAATCTCGACGAATAATGTCCTTGAAAATATTCACTACGTCGAGGATCCATTGAAAACACCAGCGTTCCAACAATTTACGCTTGATTGTGTGGAAATTTAAGGTACATAGGCGGATAGTTGGCGGTACCTTGTGTTACATTTAAATTGCATATGAGAGAGAATATTTTTCAAGCTAAAAATACCCAGCGAAGAACTAGAAAATAGAGACGATCTCGAGGTCGTAAATGTAAGATTTCAGCGACATCGGCATTTTATATTTTGCTGGTCGGTGAAAAGTTAGCCATATGTCATTTCATCGCGGTACGAATTTCGTGAATAAAGAATGAGAAAATTACGCGTATACAAATATTTGCTAACGTTCGCACATACCTATATCTCAACGTGCTAAAAAAGGAAACTGATAATGAGTAACTTTTGGCGACCTTGACACTATTTTCAAAGCGTACGAATATATTCAAAATTACTTCGAGAACTACGTCTATAAAGAAGACCCTTTTCATGTAAAAAAATTCATATCTGCCCACCACGCGCTTCAGTTATGGCGACTTGACCTCAATCAGGAGATTTCATCCCCGAACATATTAGTACTTACTTTTGAAGCGAATAAAACTAACGTCATTTTACTTCAAAACGTTTGAATAATTCTTGTTCACATAATTTGTTTTCAACACTTTCTGAACAATGGAAACCACAAACCACACCTTTTTCGATGGCTTTTCGAATAAACAAACCGAAGCGTAATGAAACGGTAACGTGCGACACGAACCGAGTTCGTTGTTTTTTTCATCTCTGCATTTATAAACACCGCGTAAAATAAGATCACGACCAATGTTTGCAAATCGGATATGAAAGAAATTACCTCCGTTTATCTTGTCAACACGAGTAAATAAAATGATTATGTAATGCTCTCATCGAAAAGTATTCGCTGCGAAAATGCATTAACCCATAAATAGGTAAGTTTTGAAGAAAAAAAACCTATGGAGTTAAATATAGTCAGACTTACCGGTGCTTAGGGGCTTGAGCTACTTTCTTTTGGATTCATTAAATATACCCACTCTCATGTTAGAACTAGGAGCATACAAAATGCGAATGAAAAATTCAACAGATGTTTTTTAGTTGAATTTGTAATAAAAATAACAGCTATTACAGGGTACCTTATTTGTGAACATTGCGATTTCATATACGTTTATGTTTAAAGCCAGTTCATTCATGCGCGAACATTTAGATATAATTTTTTTCAAATATTTTATCCAACTCAAAATAGCGATCCACTCAAATTACTAAAGACTGCAGGTCCTCCCCAAACCTCAAAAAACTCATCCATCGTGCTGTACAATAGAATGAGTTGAAAATAACAACATATTAAATTTCAGGATTTTAAATAATTTCAGAAGGGGAATTAAAGCGAAAAATACTTCTAATGAAGTGTGAAGTCATGAAATTTCTTGAATCACGCACCTCTCCTCACCAAATGCAGCTACAAAGTACAAAGTTCGTACGCAGGGTTAGTCAGAGATCACAATATGAATCCGTGAATACATTAAAAGTAGCAGATGCTCAAAATTCAAGTGAACTTTGAGAATCCTCAAAAAGTTTGATTTTGATAAGTATGAATGTTTATGATTCCTGGGATCGAGAAATACATAATAATGTACGTAGTATCTCAAATCCAACGTAACATGCTATATTGGAGTGGATTAGGAGTTGTTATCGAATATGTTGTGAGGGAAAATATGCTTAGTTACAGATAATTTTTTTTTTAAATGACTGTTAACTTATTGGAAATTTAAGGTAATTTACTTGTAATTCAAGTAATTTATACACGTGAAAAAGACTTGAATTTCTATATTTTAAGAAGTAGGTTTAGCGAAAAAACTTGTCCACGACACAAAATTTCACGAAAAGACGCAGAATCCGTGTTTTAAAATTTTTAGAAAAATTTAGAAAATTTATCTTGATAAATTACTGATGAATTACCGGTAACTTTCCAGGTAATTTACCACTTTGAATTTCTATTCGTCTCTAGTCGTGAGTAAACGAAAGATCGAAATTTATCAATTATGATTTTCATACGATATGGAAAAAGTTCATGGGAGGGGGGGGGGAGATATTGGCCATGAAATTTCAAACACCATTTATATCTCTTCACCAAATGCACCCAGCAAGCTCAAATATCGTATAAAAGTTTGCGACTTGAAATATGACCTTTCGGGTTCGATCGAAATGATTCTAAAATAAGAATGAATCAAATTTAAAGACTACTTCAGAGGGTTTAAATAGCTCATATCTTACGAGTATAAACTCATGTTGAGCTTCACAAAGTAAATATTAAGTGTGATAGTAAAAAGATGGAAATCCACACACACCGCCATTAAAAACTTAGCTTCAGTAAGGCGGTATGGTTGCTCATGTTCTTTTTTTTTTGGAAAAATGGTATGGACTGTTTTTTACTCCTAAAAAAAGCACATGTCTGAGAGAAAAGGAACGGATCATTGGTGCAAATATGGGGGATGGTTTAAAGTTTGATCCACCGCCTAGAGGTTCTTTTTGTGGTGATGAAGTTACTATAGAGGAGATTTCAGTGCAAAAAATATAGCAATTTTGAATAAATTCATGATTAATTGTTAATTTTTTTTAGTCAAAGAGCATTTTGGAGTTGAGAGATCATAAAAGACCAAGAGGGCAACAATATTTGAACGCTTCAACCCACTCCGTCAGAAGAACTTTCTAGTACTATTATAACGAATGACAACCTCATAGTTTTTTTTTTTTTTTCATTCAAGATAATGCTAGAATTTTCCAGAATTTTCTTCTTATTTTTCTAATTATGTATTCCAATTTTTATTCCTATGAGCACTTTGATTGAATAATCACTCTTTTACACTTAATCGTAATTATCAACTTTGATGATATTAAGTTCTATCATAAAACTTGTAGTTCATTTTTTGATAAATTTTAATTCCAAAATAATATGAGTGTACCATGTACTACTATTCCTTTCCGCTTGTGTATACAAACAGTAGTTGATTCATGAGTAAAACACTTTGGTGTTTGAAGTTGACTCTTTCTTTCTCCGCTGTCAAAAGATAGTGAAATTTTAAAAAAAAAGCTTGTTTTTTTTCTTTTAATTTATTTTTACCAACAATTATTAATTTTTTCATTAAAAATTTATTTTGCTGTTATTTTTAAAAGTGTTATGCCAACTATTGTGATTTATACAACCTTTGAAGAAAAGTTAGACTAAAAAAATAGGAACACAAAAATTGAAGAAATGGATAATCTAATCTTTGTTCGTTTTTGCGAACTTTTTACAATAAAATGACTCGATCTGATATAATTTTGTTTCGCTACTTTGCCCATTTATAGCTCCAGTGTTGAGTTTGTTCGTAAAAGATCAACAGCACTTCAGCAAGTTTCAACATGCCCCCACCCCCTTAAAAACTCAGCTCCGGATGGCTGCTTATGTTTTTTTTTTTCAAATTTCAACGAGATAAATACCGCCAAAAAAAATGTCGCACTTATGTAATTACAATTACTATGTCATTTCTGTAAAGAGGAAATAAAGTAAGGGAAAGCGCAGTAAAATGGAAATGCATTTTCAACCATTTAAACAATGAGTCGTCAATAAAGCGAGTCAATTAAATTTCACACTTTCTTCCATGGTTATAGGCTGCTCCCATGTCCTGTATAGTTGTAAATGAAACAAATGTGATTTTTGGAAAAGGACCTCGACCTCCGCCTTCATTACCAATAATTTATAACAGGTGGGTCGTCGCGACCCACCAGTGCTGAAGGAATGAAGAAAGTCGCATTCGATAGAGAATTAAAAAACTATTAATGTACCAGTTATAAGGTTGTTAGTAGTTGTGGCAATCTATTCATCAATGATTTATTCGAATGAATAGAATTTTGTAATTTTCAAATCACAATACGAATTAGTACTAGTAGTATATTTGCAGTAAAAAAAAATCGAATAACTTCGAAGCAGATTTTTTTTTTTAATGAAAATATGTTTAAATTCCCGCCAAAATTTCTGGACAGAGAATGAACAGAAGAAATAATTTAATCTTTGCTTCCCTGTTCCCGCCCACTTTTAATAATTATATACGAATCACGATTCTCGATTATATTAATTAATCGACTAAAATCAATCAAATAATTAGTTAAATTAATTATTAATAATTTAAATTACAATCCCCTCGCAGTGGCGGCGTGAAATAGGTCAAACCTGTATTGCAACAGAAAATATATACCTTCAGATGAACACCGAACACCGTATAGGTGGTTGGTATGGACCGGATAACCATTTCTGATACCGAAGGCGGGTAGTCTTTACCCGATAAGGCAACAGGAAATTATCCGCTAGAAGAGAGGCTTGTAAATTTGAGTAGGTGCAGGTATGAGATAACACATTTGTATAGCGACATAGTTCGTATAAAAAATCAACTCTTTGATAATTCTTCCGATTTGAATGGACCGGCGTTTCATTACGTCATAATAATTTTCACGTCGAAATAATAAAAATATTGACACCATTTATTATATGACGGAATATCGATTCTAAGTATTTACTTGGGCAGTGGTCATAGCTAGATGGAAGGAACGAAATGACAGAATTTCGTAAACCAGTATAAAGAAGTGCTGATTTATCATGACTGAATATTGAATTTTTCTTCTGGATTCTTCTCAAATATGCTCTAGCTGTACTCATCACCCACGTTGAATATTTTTATGAGGGAAAAACAAGATAACTAATTGCATTTCATTACCATAATTGAAACACACTCTATGTGTTTTACAGTTAAGAAGTCTACTAAAAATGGAAATCATCTGAAGAGAATTTTTATACGTATATTATCGACGTTAGGAAAGCGATTTACATCAAGTAAGAAGTGTTATTTCAATTATATGGCTAACTGATATTACGATAAATTGCTCGCTAAAATCCGAGATGAATTAACGCTACGAAATAAATTTAGTTGTAAATGTACGAGTCGAAAATTAACCTTGAAATGTGACACTTTACTACATATAAAAATGTTTGTTCAGTCGTGTATCCTACCGTCATAAAGCGGGTAAATGGTAATGCGATTTGAAAATAAATTTCAAACGTTAAATAATAAAGAGCGAGTAATTACTCGGCGTTTATCCGCTCATCTGCGAATCTACAATGATCACAGGCGTTCGAGAGTATTTTGGCGAATGATGAATTTTTTTTACCCATATAAATTAATCATAATTGCATTTAATGCAAATGCAATCGCAAGTGCCAACGAATAATTACGAGTAAAATTTCGTTTTAGATTTACATATTGGCGAAAGTAACTAGATTCTTACCAATATTAACGAGTTTTACACCATCTTCAGCGACCGCATTCAAAGCGCAAGAAACATTTTCTAGGTACTGATGCTGATTCCCTGGTTTCCTATTCCAATGAGGTTTTAAGATACGTTTTTGCAAAACTTCTACTAAAGCGCAAAGCTTCGTACCATCACAAAAATCGGTAGCTAAATTGATTACTCTCATGTCGACGCTTTTGAGGTGTTCGTTAATCCAATTTCGAAAGGTGTTAGCTTGAATGTCTATCCAAAGATCTTCATTTCCTTTGATAGGCATCCCTTTGGCTGCATGTCCCTCGGGACTTCTGGCTACTAAGCCGATCTGTGATACACGTGATGACATTGTGGGGATGGAATTTAATGTTTTAAAGGTATTTGAAAGTTAAGGTAGTTGGCATTTATTAATGAGTGTACAATTCGCCCGAAAACTCGATGCACAAATGTGTTATCACAATGATTTCGCCGAAACGGAAACTCTTTGAGTAGGTATTCGCTTCATTCGACTCATTAACGGGTTAGTTACGATTTTAGAAATTACCATGATTAATTATTAAACAAGTTTACGGAGAAATAATGCACTGAATATAATATATATGTAATAAAACACAAACGATTCACATCACAATCATCCACTGCAACGTACTTTAACGTGATACTGATGTGATTGTAAATAAAATTGAAACGAAAATGCAACAGGTAACATTTAATCAGTGCTGCCAACGAAGAGCGAAAACTAATGAATAGGTTGGTAACAAAATTACAAAAACGTGTTTCTAAATTCACATTTTAATGAAATTAGTCATGGCACGATTCGTTTTGAGATATGATTCTATTTGGCGGGAGCTATCGGTACAATGGACAACCATAACGAACGAATCATTCGCGATCATTTTATTTGCTTTTTACTACTGCGAATGTTGCGAATGTGAATTGTAGGTGTTTCATGGTGTTTTCGACACTTTACTTTACAATGAGTTGAAGAGAGATAAAGATACAATCAAGAAGTAACCAACATCTCTTTCGCAGAACAGCACCAGTCATACCGCAACGCCATCATTTCCAATCTCTTACCCCCCGCCTTCTGGTAATTTTTACGGTTATACTTACGCCGCTGATTCATGACGCGCCGGCGTATCCCCTTTTCACACCTCGTTTCCCGGCATTCGTCCGTTCTGTACTGATTCGTTGATGTTTGCACACCTCCATTTTGTTTTCGTGAGTTGTGGTTTTTTGGTCCAACAATAATTATCTTGGGAATTGAGCCGTCTTATGCGGAGAATTTCAACTTTAAGGGTTGAATTTTTTTTCCAATAGTTATTTAATCATTTTCTGTAAATTCTGTTGGTGAAGAGTGTCCATTCAGCTTGCCAGCGGCTTTGACAGGTAACCGCTAGTTTTATCCATAATTCAGAATTTAGGTTCGCCTAAAATAATTGGGCGTCCATTTTGACACGATGTGCATATTTTGACTTCGTAGGTTTTATTAGTGGAATTTGTAACTTAGGTTAGACATTTATTTGATCTTGCTGCATTTTCATTAGCTTCGTTTGAAATGCACGAACACTTTGATTGAAATTTAGTATAATTAGTGTGCGCTCTCAACATATGTATTATTTAATTTTGCAGACATGACTGGTCGTCGGGGAAATAATTCCAATAATCGTTTTGGGTCTGGCAAAAAACCTTCCATGCAGAATCAAAATCGAAATAGATTATCGGGAGGCAAATCGAATAACTATACTGGCAGCGGGTTAATGAATCAAGTTAGCCCCTGGCTTTCGCAAAGTAGTAGTGCTGGTTCATCTTTCAATAACTTGGGAAGGAATATTGTTAATGATCCTCAAGCTCAGCTCGCATTGGCTAGCAATTTGTTGAATAATCTGTTATCTCCATCTAGCTCATTGAACAAATTAACCCAGGTGAATATTTTTTTATGTAATTTTAATTCTTGTTAGAGTATTAGTGTTTTTTCATCCAGCTACAGTCAACATATTTTATGAAGTTTGGTAATTGTGGAATTTCATTCGAATTGTAGTGGTTACATCAACAATACATTCTGAATCAGTTCACGACATAGAGTAGCTTGTAAGTTCACTAGAAAAGTTCTGTCGAGTACTGACGTACTAATGAATTTCATGGGCAGCCTTTGCATTAATAATTTTATATTTATAGACGTTTCCTCCTCTAGTTAATCGAAATGAGGCGAGTTGTTTGAAAATATTTTCAATCACTCGTTTTCAGAATATAGATAATTGTTAGATCTTGGCTGAAATTAAATACTGATCACTGACAGCTCCTATTGCAAGTATTATTTTGCGATAGGCGTTCCCTGCAGTGATAAAGTAAACTTGGTTTGCTGTGTTTTGCTATTTTTGTAATTTTATATTTGCAAAATTAACGCAACAGCCGAACATTTCATAAAAATTAACTTTCTCTAGAGTTATTTAGACTTATCGTAGTTCGTTATCGTCAAATGAAGCGATAAGGTTATTTTAAGTTATCGAGTATTAGAATTTCCCACTTGTAATTTTCACGTACTGTTCCATGTTAATGTTATCGCGAGTATTTTTTCATGATAGGCGTTCCCTGCAGTGGTGGTTTTCAATATTTTCAATATTAGTGTTATTTTGCAAAATGAACAAATGAAAGCATTACATTTCCTTATTTCCAAGTGCAATTAGCGGTTTAGTTTACAGCACTTATGATTATATCTTGAACATGGTTTTCGAAATCATTTTATAACATCGAGATTAATTTTCTGTTTATTAACGATTTTTCACATTTTCCCCGAGATTACGCAGGAGATTTAACTTGATGTAACACTCAGCATAGCAGAAATACGTTTTATAGTGTTGCTATACCTCTAATCAATCGAAATGAATTCCTATGTGACGAAGAAAATGAGTTTACGAATTGGTAATTCATGTGGGAAATTATTCTTGATGTGAGATGAATGATACCTGAACAACGTGAGGTATCGAATTATATCTGACTTGAAACCATTTTAGGAATTTCCCAAGCTGTTACTTCTGAAATTGAAGATAAAGAATGCAACTTTTGTTGAGAGATTTAGTTATCTTAACAGTTTGAGTATCTAATTTTTTAATAAACACAAACCTTTCAACGTTAATTTTACGAGTCTGTCTACAATGGGTAAAAAGAAAAATAAGAGAAAAAAAAATACAATCGAAATCGATTTCTTTAATGTCAACGCATCGCCGAAAATTCGACTCTGACTCTGGAGTTACAATTTGAATTTGATTCCAAACTTTGACTCTGGAACATATTTCTTAACTTCACTTTGATGTTTTGTGAACTTGGCTCTAACTCCAACTCGATCTGTATTCAATATGGAAGCATCAACTGGAGGTCGGAGTCATTTGTAGTAATTAGGCCAAACATTTCCTGTTATGATGAATTCATTTTTTAAACATTTTTCAAAAAAATCTTATAACCGTGATGGTGATTAAATTCACTGACAGCTACTGTAATATGATACATAATATTATAGACGTTCCCTGCAGTGATAAAGAAATTCACTCGGCTATGTTTTGCTGTAATTTTCAATGTATTTGCAAAATACGAACGACTGAAACAATTTCAGCGTGAATTTTATTTTTTGTAATTGTTATTTAAGTAAGCCTTACGAATGTTGAACGAACTGAATTCACTGACAGCTACTGTAATATGATACATAATATTATAGACGTTCCCTGCAGTGATAAAGAAATTCACTCGGCTATGTTTTGCTGTAATTTTCAATGTATTGGCAAATTACGAACGACTGAAACAATTACAGCGTGAATTTAATTTTTTGTAATTTTTATTCAAATAAACCCTACAAATGTTGAACGAACTGAATTCACTGACAGCTTCTGTAATATGATACATAATATTATAGACGTTCCCTACAGTGGTAAAGAAATTCACTCGGCTATGTTTTGCTGTAATTTTCAATGTATTGGCAAATTACGAACGACTGAAACAATGTCAGCGTGAATTTAATTTTTTGTAATTGTTATTTAAGTAAGCCTTACGAATGTTGAACGAACTGAATTCACTGACAGCTACTGTAATATGATACATAATATTATAGACGTTCCCTGCAGTGATAAAGAAATTCACTCGGCTATGTTTTGCTGTAATTTTCAATGTATTGGCAAATTACGAACGACTGAAACAATTACAGCGTGAATTTAATTTTTTGTAATTTTTATTCAAATAAACCCTACAAATGTTGAACGAACTGAATTCACTGACAGCTTCTGTAATATGATACATAATATTATAGACGTTCCCTACAGTGATAAAGAAATTCACTCGGCTATGTTTTGCTGTAATTTTCAATGTATTAGCAAAATACGAACGACTGAAACAATTTCAGCGTGAATTTTAATTTTTGTAATTTTTATTCAAATAAGCCCTACAAATGTTGAACGAACTTA
Organism: Phenacoccus solenopsis; assembly: GCA_009761765.1. Lineage (NCBI taxonomy): Eukaryota > Metazoa > Arthropoda > Insecta > Hemiptera > Pseudococcidae > Phenacoccus > Phenacoccus solenopsis. The sequence continues at coordinate 20,346,333 of CM019752.1, read as the reverse complement.
ATTCACTGACAGCTTCTGTAATATGATACATAATATTATAGACGTTCCCTGCAGTGATAGAGAAATTCACTCGGCTATGTTTTGCTGTAATTTTCAATGTTATTTGCAACATACGAACGACTGAAACAGCTTCCAAGTGATTTTTAATTTTTAACCCTAAAATCTTACATTTGTGTGAAAGTCGTGCGCTGTCCATTTTTCGTGTATTGCAGGCAATATGCAATGCGCTGCTTGTTTCAGCCCATGCGCAACTAGTAATTACTTCGCTTAAACAATAATGTTTAATATACACGCACCCTTTATTATGCTTGGGATTGCTTGTTCCTTACCCTTTATTATGCTTGGTAGTGCTTGTTCCTTGATTTTTTATTAACATTTTTCAACTTGGAGAAAAAAACATTCCATATATTTTTTTTTTCAACTCCACTTTATTCAGAAAAGCTTTTAATGATTTCTGCCTCCCTGTTTATTACAAAATCCAGAAGTTAAGAGTTCAAACGGCTCATTTGATTTACTGCACTATCCCAACACCAGCATTTAGGTACGCAGCACCCACCTAGTATGGTATCTCAATCACTAAGAAAAAGAAATGATAAATTGTCCAAAACAAATTCAGCAGCATCGCAATGGATGCACTATGGTTTGTGGGCAACCACAACATTCAGAAAGATCTGCGTTTCCAACCTATCAACGAATTCTTAACAAAAATTAATAACAAAGTACCTCCTAATGCTGCAGGTAAATGAGCTCGCTGTGCGCTTCAATATTGGAAGATCTGAACCCAGGATCCAACCAAAATTATCTCCATATGTTATAGAATTAAATTTTTAGCTTTAAGTCATGCATGGATTTGTGATTAAGCGCTTGTAGCAGGCGCTAAGCCAAAATAAATGTTTGGTGATGAACATTTCTCGAATAAGCCCCATAAAGTCTTACGAATGTTGAACGTACTGACTTCACTGACAGCTACTGTAATATGATACATAATATTATAGACGTTCCCTGCAGTGATAGAGGAATTCACTCGGCTATGTTTTGCTGTAATTTTCAATGTATTGGCAAATTACGAACGACTGAAACAATTTCAGCGTGAATTTTATTTTTTGTAATTGTTATTTAAGTAAGCCTAACGAATGTTGAACGAACTGAATTCACTGACAGCTACTGTAATATGATACATAATATTATAGACGTTCCCTACAGTGATAAAGAAATTCACTCGGCTATGTTTTGCTGTAATTTTCAATGTATTAGCAAAATACGAACGACTGAAACAATTTCAGCGTGAATTTTAATTTTTGTAATTTTTATTCAAATAAGCCCTATAAATGTTGAACGAACTGAATTCACTGACAGCTTCTGTAATATGATACATAATATTATAGACGTTCCCTGCAGTGATAGAGCAATTCACTCTGCTATGTTTTGCTGTAATTTTCAATGTGTTGGCAAATTACGAACGACTGAAACAATTTCAGCGTGAATTTTATTTTTTGTAATTTTTATTCAAATGAACACTACAAATGTTGAACGAACTGAATTCACTGACAGCTACTGTAATATGATACATAATATTACAGACGTTCCCTGCAGTGATATAGTAAAACAGTTATGCTATGTTTTGTTGATTATTTTTATCTGCGAAATACAAATAACTGTAACAATAGTTGAGTAAATTTCATTATACATAATTTGAACTGAAATTTATTCCACAGCTTGCCTCTGCTAAGGTATTCCTTACCATCGCAGACTTTCCCTTCTGTGGTATATGAAAAAGCGTTGATTCTCGAATTTCTATCGCGATATTCACGATAAATATGCGAATTACGCTAACATTTTAAACTTGAAACAAAAATTATTTATATTCTTGATGCTTTACCGTACACTTTTAAACACAAAACACTTCTTTTCAGCCTCCTTCGTTGTTGAGCTTGGGTAATATATCGAACGCTGCTTCCACGTACGGCGGTGCGCAATCGTTCAATCGCGATCGTTACAGTTCTGGTCGACCTCACCAAGGCAAAATTCAGAAACGCGACGATTACAAAAAGCAAGATTTCAATAAGGTATTTGTTAGGTTATATTCGTCATTATGTTTGAAGTTTCAGCTCCGTTACGTCTGCTCGTCGGTGCGAGCGTGTGTGAGATTTAGATCGACACGGATTTCTGACGAATTCTGAAGGCTTCGTTTTTGCTGGCGATGAAATGGTCTTCTCGACGATATCGAATGATTTTTCGTTACCCACTGTTCTTCGCTGCCACTGTGCGCGAATATTAATCGACACTGGTTGTTTCTTATATGATGCAAAAAGTTTGTTCTTTTCACGTAGGTATTTTATTGCACATTTTTACTAATGGTCGTTCAGCATAGTCTGTTGCCAAATTTACACGGCTAATTACCCTATCGAGAGTTGCGATTTGTCAACTATTCCAGTATTTCCAATGTTTGAATCCTTCCGAAATTTTCATATTTATATATATGTACATTATTTTGTCACCGGCTCATTTTTTAAGTAGAAAACAGCGTACTTACGATTTTACATATTACGTTTAAAACGACGTAAATAGGTAGATTTTTTTAATACGAATTTTTTATTACATATTTTAAGTGTTATCATTGTGTAAACTCTTTCATGCACATTCAATTCAATCGAATATAGAACGCGAATTGAAGGCGAAAGGAGTGCCCAGTTTCGTGAAAGTATTCCCGCGAATAATTTTTTTTGCCCATCGAAGACATTCACAGTTACGAATCGTTTGTAAACAACGATTTTTTTTCAATTATGTAAATATATATATACGCGTTGTCGAGTGAATATTGTGACGCGCAGTCCGACTGATTCCTTTTATTCCGTATTCATCGAATTCGAAGCCAAGTACGCGGCCATTTGGCAAAGTGAAATCCAACATTCATCTTTCAGTCATCGTTTTATTCTTCGACGAACGATTTAGTTCGCTGCGATAACATAATGCCGTATTGTTTAACCATTTTCGCCCGAATACCGATTACGAAGGTGACCGGAAAACGTGAATTCGTGATATTGCAGATACATTATACGCGTCGATTCTTGAAAAGTCGAGTTACCGATTATTTCTCATTTTTTCAAACCTCTTAACGAAGGTACCTTGATGATGATACTTAATGAATACAGATTGTAATTGATTCGCTTTTAGTTGAAATAGTTTGACATTCTTCAGTATGTATTCTAATCTTAAGTTGCAAGCGTACCATTGTACCTGTTCCCAAGCATTTAGACATTTTCGCACGCCTATCTAAGTATGTAGTGATTTAATACGACTCTTGCGAACATCTTTCCTAGGCTGATTTGCCTGTTTCAACTCTATGATTAAGGACGAAAAAAGCCGATTATTCGTGTTGTTCTCGAGTTTTACGAGTACGTATAGTAGAACAACAAAAGGAATGGAGATTTGTATTACTTCGGCTGTTTATATATCGTATTAGATTTATTTTGGAATTTAATATTTTTTGATATGTCTTCTCGTATTGTATTGTATTTAAAAATCCTGTTATATAAGTTTTAATTGACTCGTTAATGCTTATTTTAACTGTGTAATTTAGTTACGAATTTCTATAGTCTTTTTAATATTTTTATTCTCCTATTTATTACTTTGTTTTAATTTTGTTGAGACTCAAAAAAAGATGAAAACATTTATATTGGTGAAATACCAATAGCATCTCTCGAGTCATCCTCCTTTTTGAGAATCATTGTTCTCGAAGTTTGAAATTACTATTTGTATCTGCAAAGCAAGCGATCGATGGCTTCGCTGCGTACCCCCATATTTTTTTCCGTGACTAGTCGTGAAGACAAAAATAAGCAACAGATTTATGCTGAATGCGCGCCATTCGTGTTCAGATTCGATTCCATGCGATAGAATTAATTTTTATCCAACTTTTTTTTACTTCATTGTGTATTAATTTTTGCGGTTGGTTACTGAGAACGAGAAATCCTGAGGTTTCTGGTTTTTTGGTTAACCCCCCGGTTGATTAAAAATACATTTTGTATTATGCAATGTTTATATTTTGATCGCTCATTCTCCATTTTTTGCGCTTTTTTCTGTTTTTTCTTATTTTTTTAATACCAACCATCACTCGACAAATTCTATTACGCTCCTTACAATCTCCGGACTCAGAATAAACGTTTCGGAAATGACCGCAAGAATACTGGTTCGAAAAAAACTGACCAATCTGTTAAGAAATCCGCTGACGAGAAAATTGTGGAGAAAAAGGATACCGATAAAAAGGAAGAAGTCAAAGTTGAAAATACGGATAAAGATCAATCCGTGAGGTAAGCATGATTGTTATATTTCCGTTTCCTTAGACGGTCACACTTTGAACAGGAGACCCTTAACAGGCGGTTTCGAAGGATATGTTGATTCACCTAGGGCGAGCGCTTACGTCGCTGCGTTAAATTATTAGTTTTTATTTTTATTTTATTTTATTATTTTTTTTTGTATATTATCAGGTATCTTTAATTGAGCTTTAGCTAAGGTAATTTCAGTACCGATATGGTAATTTTTTATTGCGACGATATTTTAACGCTATTCGTCTATTGTCGATATTGTGGTCGATTTGGTCGGAGGTATTCTGTGGTGTCTGGACAGACTGTGTTTCGCGATTCTGTCTGATTATCGATGCTTGGACTCGTACGCTTTCTATTTTCTTCTGTCTGCCGAACCGTGTGGATTGTAAATTATAATGCGTTGTTTAGATGAATTTTCGTATCATGTAATCGAATTTAAAAATGATAAAAGAAATTCGGAACACGTAGAGAATGGAGTTAATTCGAATGAGATTGCGCGCAGGACGCTTTGTATAATTCCGCTTTAATTAATGTCTGAAAGAAATGACTCAGCTTTTTGGTGATTATAGTGAAAAAGAAAAAGTTAAAGAAAAGGAGAAGGAGAAAGAAAAGGAAAAAGAAAAAGATGCCAAAGCAGATGGCGATGCTAAAAAAGAAGAAACCAAAGAAGATGATGCTAAGAAACCTGAAGAGGTAATAGTGATTTTTTTTTTCTGAACGTAAATGAGAATTTCATCACGTGAATTATATTGAGGGATTTTTTTTTTTGTAAACGCAGGTCAAAGTCAGCTACGGCGACATACCTCCCGCTTTGTTGTTTTGTCATATTTGTAGAAAACATATGTGGGACGATACGGTAAGTGTGTAATCTCATTACGCTTTTGCGATAGTGATGGGAAAAAAGACAATATTACAGCTTCATGTTACCGTATGGTAACTTACAAAAATTGACACATTTTTCAAATTAATTAGAAAATGGTAAGTAATCAATATGGACAATTTAAATTCATATAAGAAGAATATTTTAATGAATTAACCATTGCATAACAGGCGTAAAAAAAGAATGTTGAAGTAAATTACAAAAATTTGATAACCTACACTTTGTACGATTATTCAAACTACGTGATGTAATTTATTTACCTCAAAATTATACTTCCCATCACTACTTGCAATATATCAGCGCTGTTTTGGAAAGAAATGTCAGGTTGAAAATTTCATTTTTTTGTTTCAGTCTTTCGAGAAGCATTTGGAAGGAAGACCGCATAAAATGATGGTTGAAGAGTTGGATCAGAGTTATAAACTGAAGGTAGATTTATTACGTCATGAGATGCGCGTTATGGAACAGCAACGAGAAAACGATATACAAAGGGCTCAACGTAAGGGCAAGAGTAACGTTAAATCGCAGCAACGTGGCTTTTGTACAATGTGCAATTTAAGCTTCTTGGGTATGTTACCGGCTCATAGGAAGAACGAAAAGCATCAGGTAATTATACTCTTCATTATCGTAAATGGGGAAATTTCATTTTAAACTGAATGAATTATTTTGGAATTTTCAGCGGCTTAAAAAATTCTTACATCCTAAATGTAACGTGTGTTCGAAAGAGTTCTACACCAGATTGGAATGGGACGATCATAAATTGACGCCAGCTCATTTGAAGGTATTGAAAATATAAATGCGATCGTATATATGTTTTAAGAAATATTTTTTGTAGAGTATAACGTTCGTTTTTTATGTGGCCTAGAAATTAGCGGAAATTCGTAAAGCGACTAGACCTGACTTGGAGGATACGGAGTTTGACATCGCTGATTTCATCGAAGATATCAACGACGAGAGTAAGTTTCTACTGAAGTAAGATGGATAAAATTAGGTTTCAGTAAATTATTCTCTTTATTTTTGTTTCGCAGTCGAAGCGGAAGGTGTTGATATCAAGGTGAGTGGCAAGAGAGAAACGATGGATGAATTGAAAAGCGAAGCTAAGGACGGAGAAGCAGCAGAGGGCGATGGCGAAGAGAACGGCGAGGACAACGAAAAAGATGGAAAGACTGAAGAAGACGATGAAGCGAAGAAACTTCCAAAATACAGTCCAGGCATTCCAGTTGGTGAGTTTTTTCGAAATACGATGTGAATTATTGTTGGAAAATTTTAATTCGGTTTTAGTTGATTCAGAAGCCACTTGTAACACCTTTTCGATATTTTGCTATAATAACACTTTCTATGATTATAGGTGAGAATTTCGTCATCAACAAAGTTGGCTTTTTGTGCCGAGCGTGTAATCGTTTCATGTTAACGCAGGAAGATATTAAAATACATTGTCAAACCATTGTTCATTATAACAATATCATAAAAATATTGAAAGCACAGGTGAGTGTGATTGAAGAATTTATTGGGTGACGTCTATTTCATTTGAAGTGTGAATATGTAGTTGGTAAAGAACTAATTGATTTCGTGATAATTTTATTTCAGAACAAAATTGTTCGTAAACGAAAATTGAACGAAACGAAAGGAGAAGATGAGGAGAAATCTGCGGTGGATAAAGAAACTGATAATGTGAGGAATAGTTGTGTTTGGGTTATATGTATGGAACCATTTTATTTATATAAAATTTGTATGTGATATAGGCTGAAACCGAGGCCAAACGAATTAAGGTCGATGAGGATACAACTGTGACCGAGGTGAACGGATCAACAGACGAGCCAATGGAAACTTCCAAAGGTTCCGGAGCGGATAAATATGATCCTGAAGATCCGGTTAGTGACAGCGAGAAAGATGGTGAAGCGACTGAGACGAAGGTGAATCACGATATCAAAGAATCTAAAGTCGTATTGGAAGATATTAAAAAAGAGATTAAAGTTGAAGAAGCTGTTAAAGAAGAACCGGCTGCCGAGGTGGTTAAAGAGGAGAAAAAACCGCCTGCTAAATCGCCTGCTGGCCGTGGACCAAGAGCACGCAGGGGGCGTCGCAATTAGATGAATTGAGTTTTCTCGTTCTGTGGCACATTGCGCGAATGATTTAATAATGCTTCATTTTATTCTTCAGATCCTCTTGTAATCTGTAGAGATAATTAAGTTAATTTTAATTCATATTGTGTAATTATTTTAACTAGGTTTCAGTAACCATTGCTAAATGTTTTCTTACTTCATGGTCGTGAATGGTAGAAATTTATGGGTGTTATTTCTCATGTATCTATCTTGTTTTTCAGTATGACCCTTTTCATATTGAAACTTTTCTTGTAAATTGTTGACAGAATTACAAGACGGTAATATATTGCTATTTACGAATAATTGGCAGAGGAGTTTATTTATATGATACTCTATATTTCACTATTTTTTTTTTTATTATTTTTTAATGATATACCACTATGTAAGGCAGTTATTTTATTTCAATTTTCCTATGCTATCTTGTAATGCAATATAATTCTTTAATATTCTATTTGTTCATTTTTGCTGAGAAATTTAGAAATTCTGCAACGTTTTCATTTTCAATCAAGGAAGTGGGATATCTGTGTTTCGCCTTTTATTTGGATTAAAATTAGTCTGTGTGAGGCGAGGATTCCAGAAGTGAGCTTGGCAGCTTAACATCATTGGAAATGAGCAACCTAATTTGAACTCAAACTGAATTATACAATAGAGTCATCGAACGACACTTTGGGATTTAAAGGGGAAATTGCAACTTATTATGTATCGAATAGTCAGTTGAACTAATTCAATTTATTATTTCGTGAATAAGGTGAAAAGTCGAATATTCATGCAAGTTTCTGTGTTGCTCTGTATATTCACTCCCTCAAATACTAACCAATTACTGGTGATGTGGAAGGTGTCACAGCTGAGTGAAAAATGCAACTCTGTATGAAAATAAACGCAATCGTGTAAATGAATATGCAACTTTTTACCACTTACGTATTACAACAGTTCAACTACATGAAACAAAATAACAAAAATTATTTTGCACTCGACTGGAAATGAAGTAAAATACTGAATATGCGAAATATGCATTCAGCACTTTTTCAGCATTAGATTTGGCGTGATAGAAAGAAGCGTAAATATTGGTAATTTTGAGAATTTCTTAAAAATTACATCGTATATTGGCTGAACTGATGTGATGTCTGATAATGGTAAAAGTACCAATATTAAAAAAAGAATAAAGTTTTTCATTTTCTTTTTTTTTTTTACAAAACACAAAATATATTAGATATAAATTAAAAACTTTGAAAACCTTGTATTATTAATCTAATTATAATATGAATAAATTTCATTTAAAATCCATATTCCTTTGAAAAAATCGATTTAAACTCGATTCCTCATTCTATTTTCGAGAACATCGTGAATCGGCGATGTGTCACGTTTTCATATTCTCACACCCGCTCCCCTTCAAATGCATGTTTCTTCTAGCTTTTGTGCGTTTTGACGCTATTCTCAATTTTACCTACTGCCTCATTCCATTCTCTCCATTGTAAACAGCTGTTTTCCGTCTTTACTTTATCTTGCTTCTCTCAATTTTAAAATTTATTAATTAGAGTGCAAAAGTACGTCGCAGTTAAATGGTTACGTTGTAATGAAATATTGCGATATTACATTTGTATAATTGTTTGCAAAATAATGCAATTGTAATTATTGTTTGATATTTATTTTGGTTAAGTTTAAGAGAACTACTTTATATAAAAATTTTCGTGATAGAAGTGGTAGAAATCGGATCGGTAGGTTATGTTGCCTTGGCTTTGAACTACAAATGAATATACCTATGTCCTAAATATGGACGCTTTCTAGTTAACACGTTTTTTTTTCTTAAAGTAATTTGTTTCGCTGAGAAGATTGTTTTAAAATGCATGTGGCAGTAAAGAAATTCAATTTCTGTTACGCAATTGATTTCCTAAGTAGTTAAAAGTTGACTACATTTTAATCTCTGTGTATTGTACTCTCCAGTATCCTTTGTTGTAACATAACATATCCAAAAATAGAGTATAAATTTAGCAATTTTCTCTAGCATTTCTAATTTTGAAATATGATCTTCGCTTGAAAAGTTGAAAAGTGTTTTTCTCTTATATTTCCCGTTTATCCAACGCTTATGTCGCAATGGTTAGTGAAATGACACGTACAGGCAATAATGGTATGAATTGTGATTGATAATAATGCTCACTTGGGTTTCGGTTGTTGAGTCAAAAACGTAAATAATTTCATGTTTTCTGGTTATAGTAAATGTTATCGTTATTCTTTAATTTGACTCGAAGATTTTATGCGATTTGAATTTTTCATGTATGAGTTCCCGTTTGCGAAGGTTTCCTTATCGATTTATCAGTTAACGAATGAAGTGCCCATGATTTTGTTGCCATTTGTTAGTTTTGTTTTACGAGTGCTTTTTCTATTTCCTGCCTCGAGTAAATGTGTTTCGATTATTTAAAAAAGTGTCAGTGCTTTAATTATAGTCTCATTGGAAACATTTTAGGTATTTTTTGTAAAAATAATATTTGTATGTACTTTTATGTGTGTGTGTTATTAACAGTGATAGCGCAGGTTGAAGTATCGAGGTTGAATATAAAATGTGGGAATGAGTGTAATTCGTCGATGTTCAACTGTTTGATATCTTTAAAGGTCATAATCGCAGTTTATATTTCTCGAATCGAACAAAAAATAATAATATTGTTGAATAGATGAGTTATCTTTTATTATTGATTCGATCTGTTCTTAATGATATAATCCCAGAACCACTCGGTAAAATGTAACGAAAGTGATATCAGTGAAATTAAATTAATTTCTCAACAATTAATTGGCTAAATACGAAGTATTTGATTAATCACCGTAAGTTTGTGTATATTGATCTATCATCGACTATAGTTTTTGATTATGAGATTCTCGGTTTTTCCATTTAATCAATTCGTTAATTTTCGGGTTATCATGTGAATTTCTCCTGGAAAACTCAATATTTTTTTCCTTGTCACGTTTACGATTAGCCATACGCGGTGGCATATTGAAGGAATAAATGGAACGATTTTAAGGTTAAAATAGTGATATGGGTTCTATAATTATCTCCCGTAGCGACTGTTTATCATGTGGTAATCAACGTTTGTATTTATTAGACATTTTTGCGAAAAATTCGATTCTGCTTGGTGGCAGGTTTATCTACGTGTTGTTTTTTGTGAAGAGTGATAATGAATTGATGGTTTGGTTGAAAAGAAATGGTAATTTTATTCAGTCGTTATCTGAAGTGATTTGGTGTGCGAGAGAGAGAAATGATATTGGTGAAAAAGTTTATTTAGTTACTATTTTAAATTTGCTTCACATTTATCCTTATGAATGGTTTAGTACTTCACCTTAGTTTCGAATCTTGTTCTATTGAAGACAACAATTAAATGTCTTCTATTCTTCATTTCTATGAACTTTAACCTTTCTGTGAAAATGTTTGAAATAGTGGAATTGAAAAGGTTTTTTGTAATTTTGTGAATAGCATGACTAAGAAGGAAGTGAGTGAGAGGGTGTTTACAGATTCAATTCTTTGAATTATCTTTTGGCTGATTCGCGCTATGGTAATCTCTATTTTTGGAGTTTGCTCGCAATATTTGGAGAATACAAATAATTTGATTTCATTTGCGAGGGTGAATTTTGTATGGAAATTTTTCATAGTAGGTTTTTTACAGGTTTGATATATTTATACGTGGAATGACCGAACTGCTGTGTTGTTGCGTCTATGGCCGAACAAGCTAGTTCTGTTCCGGGGGACGCGTCTTCTACATCCCATAAATTTTCTACCGATAGTGGGAAATCTGATAATTCTTCGTAAGTGCGATTACATATGTATTGTGCGAATTTTGCTGTTTATTCGACGTTGTCTAATATAAGATGAATTTCAGGAAAGAAGAAAAGTCTTCCGAGGATAGTGAAGCAACGCATATCAAAACGCCCAAAAAAAGAACTCGTGTAAATACTACCTCAGCTCGAAAGTAAGTCTAATTATCGATTTCGCGTTGGGAATCGCTACTGTAATTGTATAACGCCGTGTTGCAATAAAACACGAGAAGTAGTAGTTCCAAGAATGATATACTGTAGGTGTGCAATTATAGTGCAAATGCGATAGGAAAAAAATTGCAACGTTAGTGTTAAGTGTGGAGTTGTGTCGCGATGCCGGTTTTATCCTTATTATTGATGTTGTAAATTATGTCGTTTTGGTATGGTTGATTTTTGTGACCAATTTGTAAATGCTTATGAACAATGAAAGTGAGTCGCGAAGGTCAACGATCGCGTTGGTAATCGTTTGGAGGGCAAGGCTATCCACTTGTTCGAAATTCACGATGAAATTTTTATTGTAAGACAATACGGATGTTTATTTCCAGTATGGAGGGCTCAGTAGATCGTGGTCGTTATGGGAATCCATGTTTCGTTATCAAGAAGTGGGAATTTTTAATCATAGAAATGTAACTGTATTTTTTACGACCAATGATTATTGTAGGGAAAACCGTATTTGATAATATGAAATATAAAGCATATTGTGTCATTTACGCGTAGTATTCATTGCAGAAAAAGAAAATTAAACGAAACCCCGACTAATACTCCAACACCTGAGGTCAGTAAAAATTTACCAAAAAAGTCGACCACATTGGTGAAACCGAAAGCTACCACTTCACTTAAAAAATCAAAGGTAAGATTGCCACCTTCCCGTAAATTTTTATACGTGGAATTATAACTCGATAATAATTTTTTTTTTTTTCAACAGACTGCTAAAAGTAAAACTGCCGCAGTTGAGGATAAAAAGAAACTCGTTTCGAGTGAGTATTACTTGATTTACGTTTCCACGTGTAGTCGCTCGAAATGATTAACAAGAGTTTGTTAAATATCACGTAATACCTTTTTTTAGATCCGTCTACTTCCGGAGGAGATAATACTTCAGAAGATTCGTCCGTGGCTAGTAACAACGTTAGACCAGCTAAAAAACAACCGTCAACATCAACGAGTGCTTTGATTGCCAAAAAGAAGGTCAGGTTTCAAAGCCCGCTTTGCGAGTCCGAGAATAACGCTGTTTCGGATTCCGGGTCTCAAGATTCGGACATCGAACAGAGGTGAATTAATTTGAGTGTGTTTTATACGCTGTTGATGTATCGTTTTAATTTGATAGACGATTTATATACTTGGTGCAGTTATATTATCTTGAAATCGCGTTTGCCTGAACAAATTATAGTAATTTTTTTCATCTTCACAGCTGTGAAGCTAAAGTTGTGTAGTTGAAGTTACGAAAAATTACCAGAAATCTAGTGGTCCATTGTTTCCCGAAAATTCATAGTTTTGTTCCATCGAATGTTTTTTTAAGAATATTTATCTATTTCTACTCTTGAACAAAAATTTGTTCAGTAATAAATTGTGCACCTGCGAATTCTTCAGGAAAAATTATTAATTTTTTAGCTAGAGTCTGTGCGTGAGGTGTGAAATATAGTTGATGTACATCCATACGTAGGTGTTGTAATGTATTGGCCTTGTGGTGGGAATAATGAAACTTGGCAACAGCGCAAACCTATCGGTTTACTTTAATTGCAATTTACAATGTTCACATCGACTCTACGAAAAAAATCATGAGAATTTTTCTTTTTAGAGGATTCACAGGTCTATAGTTCATTACTTAGTTAATTTTCATTCGAGTATGAATATAAACGAAATATTTGCAAAAAACCCTCTGTGCTGGCACAAATATGAATTTTTTCAAGGATAAGCAAGAAGAATTTTTGGAAATTTTTTGTATATTCAACCAAGCAATTTTAGCTACAATTGCGAGAGTGAAAATGTTCTGTTAATTTAGAAGATCGGTTGTCTAAGAGGTGATGAAAGTAATGAAAATTTTAATTTCTTGGTCTTTTCTTAGTAGCTACACTTACTAACATTTTGTTTAATTTTTTCAAAGAGGGGAGGAGTGGAAAATGTTACTCTCTGTATTCTGAAAATATCTCATGAAATGATGAAAAAGTTATAAATTTTCATATTGCAAAAGTGTGTAACACCCTGTTACGAAGAGTGTCCGAGTACTCAGCAGAATAATGGTGAAATGACTGTAAAAAAAGATGCATTGAATTTCACCCCATAAAACCACCTGGAATATCACCTAAAATGGGGCCAAAATTTCCATATTTGATTGTTTAAAGAAAAATAATTAAATTTTGGACATTTCAAGTTTTTGTTGACTACAGAAGTGGTATTTTGTTGTCTATCGACTAAATGAAGTTCGAATGTAAAATTTTTCAATTTTTAGTGGTACTAAAATTTTTTTAATTTTCGCCAAAAATGCACATTTCTTGTAGTAAAAGTTTGAATTGATACTCATGTTTTTTCATCTCTATGGAACTCGAACGGAAATCATTTCCAATTATGGCCTCTCAAGGAGTTACCAATATGTCACACATTTGCTTAAAAAACTTCATAATTTGGTTATTTTAATACTAATTGGCAAAAATTACGCAAAATTGACCATCGTAGTGCATAATTAATATTTATCAAGTGTTCTAAATTTTAATTTAGTTAGAATGAATGAGCCATTGTTATTCCTGAGATATACCTGGATGGATGAATTCATAATTATTATTATTACTTTTTTTTTTTTGAGGGAAACTTGCCGTAAGCTGATATTTGAAGTAATGAGTTGTAAAGGTTTTTAAGGATATGTGGTGCATATTAAAATTTTAGAACCCTTGAAAATAAATATTACTTTTGGACCCCAAAATGTCCAGAGTTGAATTTTTTAAATTTGTTAACCAAAACAACGAAATTTCCACCCTATTTTGAGAGATGTTCCGATTAATTTTTTGTATCTCCTTTGAAGCCATTCGGCCCCTATTCCAGTTCGTGCCCGATCACTTTTCGAAAAAAGCCAAAAATCAGCGCACCTTAGGAATTATTCTAATTTTACTGTATTGATAATAATGTTCCAATATTGGTATTTCATGATCAATTAATCTCCATTTCTATTTTTGTTATATATATATATATTTTTTTTTTGCAATATAATTTAACAGCGTTAATAAACCTAATCCACGGAAGACCAAAGCCAAGAAAAAATTAGTCAATAAACGTTTGGTAAATTCGAAGAAAAAAGAGAAAATCAAAGCCGAAGCTTTAAAACAGAAGATACAAAAAGACAAAAAAGGTAATTCGTCGATATTAATTAAAGAATGATTTAGAATATAGACAAAAATAAATAACTCAATATTATCAATTGCAGTAGGCGCGGTTAAAAAACCGGTAGCCGAGAGTACGAGCAAACGCTCGGAATTAGTTAGAGAATACCCATTACGTAATCGTATCAGATATAGCGCCAGTACGGAGAATACCTCAAACGCCAACACTGTGGAGTCTGTAAGTGATACGCAAAATTCCAAATCAGGGGGCAGTGCTGTACCACATAAAAAAGCCAAATTTGGATCCGCCGAAACACTGGGTAAGTGATGCATATTGGGGATTACGTGAGATTGCGTGGGGATATCTCGAAGCGTATTTTAATGGCTCGATTTACAGGGGCGAGTATTTCTTCTGGTGGACGTGAGGCGACCAATAGTTCGACCGATAACGCTTTGAAGTCGGAATCGTCTCAGCCACCATTACCCTTATTCAGAAGACGTAGTACTCGGCAAAAAACAACGGGTTCCTGCGCCAGTACAAGGTAACGTATTTGTTTAGTTTATGTTGTATTTATTTTCTCAGGAATTTTAAGATTTTATTTTTATGGGGGAATTACTCATCGGTAGTGCATTTTTATGTTTATTTTGTTTTATTGGATTTCAAGGCACCGTGAAGTTGCGAAATGAATTTATTAATGTATTTTTTATATGTTTTATCAGGAAATTCTATTCTTTTTACATATTTGGACATATATGATTGAAAATTTCTACATATTGAATATAGTATTTCTGCATTATTTATCATTTTTTTATCGAAAAAAAAAAAACTTCCAAGTATCATTTTTTAATATTTTCTTCAAAATTAATTTCTTTTAAATAACTTTTCTAAATTGAAAAAAATTCTGTGGTTCATTTTTTTTTTTAGTTACTCATTTTTTTTTTGGAGGAAAAAATATGATTCATTTTTTTTAAATCGAAAACCATTTTCAGTATTTCATTTCTGATGATAACTGCGAGTGTCAAAATTGATAACAAGCTCTATAAATACTTAGTCTGAATATCCCTTGAATACCTACCTATTTAGCTTTCAACTTCCAAGTTGTTGGGATCCCGTCGGGACGAGCGTACATGTTGTTTTTGTTGTTGTTGTTGTAATTACCTGACGATATTAAAATTCACCCATTATTGCATAAGCATGCTGTAGAATTACCTTTTGTAATTTTTATGATATATTCCAAAATTAAGGGGCCTCTCTGAGATAGGAAGAGGGGTAGAAGGGGACCAATTTGTACCAAAACCTTACATGGACTACTCCACGTCATATGGATATCTATCGCATCCAGTTTCCCATATCGTTAGCTTATGCAATTACGACTCATAAAAGCCAGGGTTTGAGTTTATCTTTCGTGAACATGGTATTTTCAAAAACCAAAATTTAGTATCCCTGAAAAAGTTGGAAATGAAAGGATCATCAAAATGTTTACAACTAAATATTCAAATCCAAATAAATAAGAAAATTGAGCATATATATGAAATAGTACTCGAGTATTCTTGGAAAACAAAATAATATTCATAACTGAAAAAAAGGAATATTTATTCACGGTATTTATGAATATAAGTATTCGCTATTCAGTGTTTACGAAAATATAAACATTGAATACAAGTACTGATGATTTATGCGAATACTTTTTTATCCAACTCTGATTTAAATCCATTAGAGGGAATTGATGATATTGTGAGATAAGATCAGAAATTATAACTTTGTGTTCTAAAAAAGGTTTTTGGGTTTTTGTTTACTTTTGACTTGTGCTATACCATGGAATTTATATAATTTTTCAAAAATTTGTGATGCTGGAAGGAAATGAAGAAATGTGATGCTCTATTTTGTTTTATGCTGCAGTCTTTAATTTCTAAGACTATTACGCCAGTTTTATGTTTATATTTTGTTCATTAGATTTGTCTTATCAAGAAATTAAATTTTTACTAAATTTAAAATATAAATAACTATTTTGCTCTTTTTTTTGTCTCTATAATGAACTTCTTACGAGCTGGGTAATGAACATTTTTTTACAATTTTTAAATCTTGTGTCTGGCTGCTTTGATTTCTGCACAAATTTCCGATAATAATATACGCATCTACGCTCTGTGTGCTCAGAAGCCAATAACATGCGTAGTAATTCGCCCACAGTCAATGTAGAAATATTCTGAAACGTTTGATTTTGTTGTTCTGTAAGAAGTGATATTGCAATAATTTTTTTATTCAATGTAATAAAAAATTATTCATCGATATAAATTGAAAGAAGCCGAGTATTTAATATTCATCTCTCGGTTTATAGTCGAAGATCCCCTCGCGGAGGGAAGTTACCATTTTCTGAAGGAACGGCTAGCGACGGATCTCGTATTCCCGGTATGTCTGGAGGCGCCAACAATGAGCCGAATAATAGCGCCAATTCTTCTACGAACGCAAACGCCACGAACGCTAGCGCCGAAAATGCAGCTACGTCTTCGACATCGACGGCAGCCAGCGCGACACTTAGTAACGTATCGTTGAGAGTAAATCCGTTCGAGAATTTCTCCGTCGCGATGGATACAGAACGTAAGGGTATTGGATGTTGTTGAATCGCCTTTGTTCGTGATTCGCGAGTGGAATTATCGTTGTAATGATTTGATATAGGTACTTGGACTACATTGGTGCATTCTACTAATAGCCCTAGTACTGCTGCCAATCTCGATAGCGAAAGCGATGACAGCGATGTTGGACGTTTACAAGCTCTGCTCGAGTCGAGAGGATTGCCGCCACATTTATTCGGCGCTCTTGGTCCCAGGATGCAGCATTTATTGCAGAAGAGTATGGGTAGCAGTACCAGTAAGTAGTGGCGTGTGATAGACTGAAGTGGGATTTATAAACGAGAACTCTCGCATAATAGAACGTTTAATTTTTTTGCTAGGTACCAAAGCTCAACAGTTATTACAAGGATTGCAAGCTAGCGGAGACGAAGGTCAGCAGTTGCAGGCGGTGATTGAAATGTGTCAGATGTTGGTGATGGGCAACGAAGATACATTGTCCGGATTCCCCGTCAAGCAAGTTGTGTCCGCGTTGATCGTTTTGCTATCGATGGAACATAATTTCGATATGGTGAGGTTAATTTTTTTCAGATTAATGGAACTTATAAAATATCGGATAATTATATGGTTGTATTATATTCGCAGATGAATAACGCTTGTCGAGCGCTAACTTACATGATGGAAGCATTGCCACGATCGTCGGTTGTGGTTTTGGATGCTGTACCTGTGTTTTTGCAAAAATTACAAGTTATTCAATGTATGGATGTAGCCGAACAAAGTTTGACGGCTTTGGAAATGCTGTCGAGACGACATAGTAAATCGATTTTACAAGCGGTAAGTGACCAGTGCCTTGGTTGGTAGTAGGTTATGCGTGAAACAGGATGATTGATGGGTGTTTTAATTTACAGAGAGGCGTATCAGCTTGTTTGATGTATTTGGATTTCTTCAGTATAGTAGCCAGAGAGCCGCATTGGCTGTGACGGCAAATTGTTGTCAAAATCTTTTACCCGAAGAGTTTTATTTTATCGAACCGTCTTTGCAGTTGTTATCGTCTAGATTGGCTCATCAGGTAATGGTTATGGTGAATCGATTTTTTTTTCTTTCGAATGGGTGATGGATGAGTAAGAAAATAATTGAAATGATTTCAATGCTCGGGTAATTTAGAAAATTTAAAAATCTCAGGTTCTCCCTCTGCTAGTTGTATTTGCTTGTCCAAGGACGCAGAAATTTTAGCAGTCGATTTTTGTTTATTTTTAGCTGGTTTGAAATTTCTGTCTAATTTACTTGAAAAGTAAACGTTGGGTGAACGAAGCTTAGACCAACAATAGGAATATAAAACGACTGAGGGGCTATGGGATACCACTTTACGATTATTCAGGCGGAATTTCCTTTGTATATACTGTATATTATGCACCCCGCCCCGCCCCCTTGACACACCAGGCCTGATCAGAGGAGGGGAAGTGGTGGGGGGTTCCCCCGGGCCCGAGTTTTATTTTCAAGGCCCAAGATTTGACGCATCGGCGCTAAAAATTTGCCTTTACCTCTACGACCTCGACCTTTTTTTTTTCTGTTTTTATGACTTTTTCTCCCATCCTGAGCCGGGATTCTCTCTGCACGGCGCTGTGACACACTCTTACATTTTATTAAAAATTCCACCTCTTTGCCCCTGTACAGAATCTAGTTTACGAAGGAACATGGTTTAATTCAATGTCTTAGTTCCTTAAAAATTAAATAATTTTTCTAACACTCTTCTTAGCTTTCTACGAGACGATCAAAATATTATTCCAATTTTTTTTTTTAATTCCTTTCTTCCTCGTGTTTTTCCCCTCAAGTATCAACACGGTGCCTACAGCCTCTCAGCTGTACAGAGTGGGGCATATTTGAGTATCCGTATATTCATATATACGAATGTATTCGAATACTTTGTGAAGAACTATTCAAGGATTACTCAATATACGCATTAACGTTTGAATATTTTTATACTGGAATGAAACCGCGATAGCAGGCGATAACGCGTCCAATATTTTGGGTTCCCATATTGTGTACGCTTATCGCACTTGTGCAAATGCTATTTTCACGTCAATATTGCGGGTTTCAGGAACTTGCATTTCGATGGTGAAGTCAATTTTGAATTTAGTACTTTTACAGGGCTTCTCAAAATTTGACGTTTTGAAGTATGAAAATCTGATGTTAGGATTCTCTTGAAAAATTGAAGATTCATAATATTTAGGTGACCCCTGAAATTCCCATCCCCCAAATCCGCTATATTGACGTGTAAATAATGTTATTAATAACTAAATTTTAGAAACCTCTGAAAAGGCTATAAATTCAAAATTGACATCAGTACTGAAATTCTTGTTGACGAAAAAATTAATTATAATTTAATTATTTATTATTTTTATTAAAGTTATTAATTTCGGCTGTAATAATTTTTTTAGTGAAATTTATTAATTAAGCAGATGAAGCACAATAGTAAATATTTAATTTATTTTTATATGTATATCAATATAATTAATTTATTTTTTCTTTATTAATATTTTATTTATATCGACATGAAAATAGTATTTTCAAAAACGAAATTTTGGGAATTACTGAAAAAGTTTGAAATTGAAAATTGACGTTGCTATGGAAACCGTCGACCCCTCGAAGTCGAAACCTACATTTAATGTATTGACGCGAACGTAGTATTTTCTAAAACCAAATTTTTAGAACCCCTGAAGAAGTTGGAAATCGAAGAATTTCAACAAAACTCCTAAGATTGGATGTTTAGATGTAAGAAAAGTAAGAAAATCGGGTTTAGGTGCGAAGTAGTAAATGTTTAGTATTCAACGAGAGTATAAATACTGAATACTAGTATTATGATTTATTTATTCGAATATTTTTTCTGCCCAACTATGAACTGTACGTGACACGTTCAATAAAAAAAAAGTGATGATGATTGACAATCAGAAAAAAGTGTTTGTTGGTGTATTGAGGATATTTGACGAGTTGATGAGACCAACAAAATTAAGAAAAAATTTTTATACGCACAAATTGCCTACTCTCATCATCGAAGGAGCCAGAGAGTTGAAAAATGCGTGGAGATATGAAATGAAAATTTGAAAATTTACGAGAACTAATTCATGGAACTTATTGAACTTCTTTATTGTGGATGGAAGTAGACAGTACACGATTACAATTATGAGGCATTATCAATGTACTTTTCTTTGCATTTAATGTGTAAAGTATCCTGTTAATAATGCTTAGCTCCTGTAATGTTTACGATAGGCAACTTGTGCGCAAAGTTTTCCGAATTGCCTAAATTTTAAATTCGTGTTTTTGATTGTTCGATATGGCGGAGTTGCACCCAGGATTAAAGCATTTTTTGTTGCTCCAACGACGTTTCGAAAGTCTTAAATTTGACAGAAATTTCGAAATATTGTCGTCCACAAAATTAACAATGGTATTTGCGCGGTAACGAAATTGCGGTTCGTGAGAGCAGACGAAATGTTGCCAGTTTTCAAGTCTCTTGGGTCATTCCGTTTTGATAATCGGCAGTGTGTTCGTCAAGTATTCTTTCCTAGCGATACTCAGTTGTATTGGAATTCTGAATAAAGTTTGACCAACCTTTAGTCGTAATCTCTATTTAATAAAAACTCATTTCTTTTATGTTGTGTCGAACTTACGAGACATACTGTATTCAAGCTTTACCTCCTGGTGCCTTTTGAATGTTTTTATCTAATTTAGAATTCAAGACGTATTGCCACACGTTAAAGTTAAAAATTGAGCGAAACTCATCACATGAGTCCGATAGGGGAGAAGGGAGGGGAGACTTATATCGATATATCAGGCATTTCCAAAAAAAAAATTCGCAAATGGTATTTTCAAATCATGTTGTAATTTTTAAAATGTTGAAAAGAAAGAAAGGCATTCTCAATCGATCGTACACGAACATCTTGATGATGAATTGATGAATTATAGTTGATAAGTACATTTTTGTTCTTTTTATCCCAAAAAATTAGCTGATTCAATAATGTAAATAAATATTATTAATATTATTTATTTATAAAATATAAATTAAATTAAATTCTAAATTTAATTATTTAAACAATATTAAAATATTAACTAATCTTTAATTTTGAACGCCCAAAAATTATAATATATTATTTTTTTTTCAAAACGAATTTTTTGAAATAATACCAATTGTTTACATGAGAAATGAAAAATTTTCGGGCATAATATTTGGTTCATTGAACTCAATTTATTTTTACCTACTCATCATCAATTTTTGAACTTGAAAAGAAAACATTATCTGAAAATTTAAAGTACTAACTCGAAAGAGAAAGGTTACTCGATTAATTGTAATTTCGAATTTTCTCCGATTATAGGATAAGAAAAGCGTAGAAAGCGTATGCTTGGCGTTCAGCAGATTGGTCGAAAGTTTCCAAAACGAGCAAAAGAAGTTGCACATATTGGCCGCCAGCGATTTGCTGAAAAATTTACAACAATTGGTAAGCTAAGGTCGCCTAACTAGGTCGTTATGATATATTTAAAAAGAATACGCGTATTCGCTTTCGCACGAGAAGGCTCGAAAATCACGTACGGATAAGATGAAAGAAACTATTCGTATCGATCGCGAGGTATTATTGCGAAAGTTACGTCAATGAGGTAACATACGTGTTGATTATTTTTAGCTGGTCGTTTCGCCGCCTGTCATTAGTACTGGAACTTTCATCACAGTATTGCGAATGCTATCGACGATGTGCGCGAGTTGTTCGGATTTGGCGATCGAATTACTTAAAAATAACATCGCCGATACGTTATGCTATCTATTGACCGGGTCGCCAGATGGCGCGTGTGGGAAAGAAGAGGTTAGTTTTTGAACGAATCCTTCCTCTATGTATTTTTTATTATGAATCCCAGATTATTATTGATGAAAAAAAAACTTATTCTTAGATTGAATTAATTTCTCGAAGTCCGCAAGAATTATACGAAATAGTATGTTTGATCGGTGAACTTATGCCGAAGTTACCCAGTCATGGTATGTTCGCCGTAGATAGTTTGCTAGAAAAGTCGTCCCCTTTGCCTGGAACAAATCATCAAGATATACCGATCTTATGGCAATGGAAAGACGATAGGTCTCAGTGGCATCCTTATTCGCCAATGGATTGTAGAATTATCGAAGTAAGGATATAATTGGTGGCTCGAGATGGAATAATCGATATTTTGATTGATATTATTATTATTATTATTATCATCATAATTTTTTTTTTAAGGCGTCTCATCAATCTGGAGAAGATGATGTAAGTCTGACTACTCAGGGACGTACTTATACTATCGATTTCCATTTAATGCAGCAAATAAACGACGATACCGGCACGACGAGACGGGTTAAACGAACTACAAATACGGTATTTTTAGCTAATTCCGTTTCGACGAATGAATCCACTACAGAAACTGCCACTTTGTCGGGTGCTAATAATAACCAATATGAATCTGATCTCAATTTCGTGTAAGTCATCTGGACGCGTAATGTTTCGCTGTTGTTATTGTTATTTATTATGATGAAACGATGATTTTTGTTGCAGCGAAAGTGGTTTAGCATCGTCTTTTATACGTTCGTTGTTCAGCATTTTATACGAAGTGTACAGCAGTTCAGCTGGTCCGTCGGTCCGTTACAAGTGCCTCAGAGCGTTGTTACGTATGGTGTATTACGCGCCACCACTTTTACTTCAGGTTAGCCCAGAGATGCTGGTATTTTGAATTCTATTGGTCGCAGGACGACCTCATACCTCAAAAATGAAACAAACAAAAAAAAATTAAAATACCTCCCTTCCCCGTTCTCACTTCCCTAATCATGTAGGCTGTGATAGCTTTCGTGCTCTTCAGAAATTCGGCTAAAAAAAAAATATGATAATGAATATAATAACGGTAAAAAAATTAAATCAATTGGCTTGATACTCTTTGTAATTAAAGACATCATTCTTTGAATAATAAAAAGATACAATTAGAAAAGAAAATTGAAAGATTTTTTGAACAACTTTTGACTTTTTTTTTTTTAACGAAACTTGTGTAAATCAATTTTCACCATTTCAAAAAACCTCGATGAAAAAAATTGAATTTTTCCACTTTTTTAAATCTCTGAATTTTATTGAAAATTGCAAAAAAAAATTTAAATTTTTAAAAGCTTTGAAAACTTTTAGAGGAAACAATAAGTTTAACAATTTATTTTCAGATTTGTAAAACCTTGAAATTTGGAAAAAAAATAATTCTTCAAGTTTTTAGAATCTTTCAAAATTTTCATCGATGAAAAAAAAAATGTAACGAATTGAAAAATAATTATTTAATTTTGGACATACACGACTCACAAGAATGAAACCCTTTATATTAACGTGTTGCCTATTTTCAAAATTGAAGAAACTGGGAGAGTTGAATGTGATGAATAGGGCTGTAAATCTTATGTATAATGTTCAGAGGAGATATGCGAAATTATGGGTTTCAGAATATAGAAAATATGAGTATTTTAACTTCGAAGTAACAAAAATGACAAAAGCAGATGAAAATTGAGCAGTTAAATCAAGATCAACTATGCTTGTTCAAGTTGATGAAGATGAATATTTTCAACTGATCAAAATAAAATAATGATTTGCGATTGTTTCGATATGTACTCTCTGTATGATCTTTCAATGGCAAAAAAAATTACATGCGGAAAATTGTCTTTAACGTAATCGGAATGAGCGAAGCTGTATTTTTAAGCTTTCTTCTCATCGGTTTCTTCAACTTCGAGTATGAGTAGCAGTTTGTGAAAGAATCTCATGTATGAAATTTCATTTTTGCGAAGAAAATGTGGGTAAATCTGAGAAGTAATGGTCGCTCGAAGGAATAATCAGTTATCACCCACCAAAGTTCCACGAGCTGGTTTTCCCAGTATCCGAAATTTTTATTTCATATTCTTCATGTTTCATAATATTTTCCATTGTTCCTCGAATTTTAAGAAAAAGTAGGATATTTACGGTACATTTTTTCCTAGTGGTACGTAGTTGCACACGAATCTGAAGTTTTATCAGTCTCTCGTCTAACATTGAGTTCAGAATTTTGAAGCTGTTCGACTATGTTTCGTAGAGCATTTTGCCCCTTTTGTAATTCTCTTGATTTGGCTCCGTTCACATGGCGCTATGATGTGTTTTAACATTTTTTTTTTTTTTGTTAACAGGAAGTTCTTAAAAATAAGCTAGTATCAAGTCATATCGCTTGTATGATGGCATCTCAGGATCTAAGAATCGTAGTCGGAGCTTTACAAATGGCCGAAATACTGATGCACAAACTGCCAACCGTTTTCGAAGTTCATTTTACTCGAGAAGGTAAATTGAGACTTTTTGTAGCGCATACGTTTATTTACAGTTTTTTGCCCCACAAAAATTAATATATAAGTTATAAATTCATTTGAGGCTAAGTATTCGTGATTAAGTTATAGATATTATATTTTTTGATGGAATATAGAACATGAAAAATTAATCAAAAGAATAAGTTTAATTGGAAAAAATCGATTTAGAAAAGAATTAATTTTATGCGAATACATTTTTCTTTGTTTTACAGGAGTCATTTATCAAGTTCAACAATTAATCAATATGCCCGTGTTACCGCCTTGTATGGTACCTTCTTCGTCGGAATATCATATCCTCAGTTTACCGCCTATTCCGAACGTATCGACTCTTTCTTCCAACGTTCCTGTCGTTAGCAATAATAACGCCGTTAGCAGTAATAACAATAATAATAATAACGTGGTTAACAACAATAACAGCAATAATAGTTCGAGTATCAGTATTAACGGTACGACGTCGAACGACGACGCTAACAATGATACGAATGGAAACATCGATAACGCCGCCAACGGTATAACCCCTTCGGCGGCTACCTCCGGAGACGGTGATAACGAGAATAACACCTCCAATGGAGAAGTATGCCGAGAAGGTAGCGCATCTTCGTTGGTTACCGCAGCACAGTGCAATAATCTGTTGGCTAGTCACGAATCGAGTCTGTCAACTTCGGTATCGTCGGCCAACGGAAGCATTCCGTGTATAAGTAAGTGAATGGGAATGGCACTTGGTGAAGAATTTTACCGGCATTCCGTTCTAACGTATTGTTTGATTTAGATACCAGTTACGAAAACGCTATACCGCAGTCATTCGCGAACGTGTTGATCGCGGCTTCTCAGAGTGATACTAATTACGCTCCGTTGCCTACTGATTTCCCATCTTTACCCGTTAGCGAAGAATCGACTAGTCGTACTTCTCATACTCATATGTAAGTAAGGAAATCGAGTCGGTGAAATGATTTAATAGGTATCTAGTGGTTTTGGTCATTGTTACGATAACGGAAGAAATATTACCTATTTGAAAAAGTAAAAACTTTATAGGTAGATGAGATGATTCGTAGTAGTCGTTCAATTTCAGCGCGATTATTTTTTTTTTTCGTCGAAAATATGTTGTTTGAAGGGCAAAAGAATGAAAAGATATGGACGAAATTTGGGTCCTCCACCTTCAAGCATTTTCTGAGGGTGAAATGCTTTTTTGGTGGTTTTTTTTTGAACCAGTATAATTGTATTCGGTGTAGGAAACCAAGAAAAAATCTGAAAATTGTTTTTGGCTCAACTCTTTCATAGAAATAGTGGGATGCGAGAGTTACAAATTAAAAAAGGAATTTCATGGAACCTTGAAAAATCTAATCATAAATTGCAATCTTCAGTTTCAATCCCTTTCATCCTCTGCCATACTTGAGAATACTTACGGAGTAATAGATGTGGTTGTATAATCTTTATACATTTGGGAAACCGATAGGTTTGGACTTTTCCGTTGTTAAGCTTCTCCTCATAATTCATATGTAACTATATTGTTTTCTGAAGCGCAGTTCGCTCCTATCCTCACCGTTGGTATGATGCTGGAATTTTTTCAATCTAAAGTATTAAGAAATACGTTCTTTTGAAAAAAAAAAAAAAAAAAAAACAAGCAATTGACTATACATGGTGTTTCACTTCGGGTGCACCATCCGCAAACTACAAACGTAGCAACTCAAGTTATATACATGTATGGTGGTCTGCCTGTCCAAAAATTTAAAGGGACTGAGATATTTAATGTTGAACAATAAATTTTATTGAAAAAATTATTCAATTTTGAAAATTTAATCTCGTAAACCACGAATGATAGGAATGATGGGGTTCATGTCAAAACGTGAAGCATGCAATGTAGTTTTCTTATCAAAAAAAATGGTAAATATAGGGGAAATTGAAGGCGAGATATATGGAGATAAATACAAAAAATTATGAAAAATCGGTAAATTCTTCGATTTTTTGTGAATTCAAAGAGCTGAAATTTTAAGAACGTCATTTACTGGTGTACTCCAGAGCTGTATACAGAAATAGAAACATTTAGCGTCTCACTGAGAAATCCCATTTTTAACGGCCCACTTAGTATTAATCAGCCCAATTTTTTCTTTTATTTTTCAAATTATGGATTTATGGAATTTCTTTTGTTTGTTTATTAAAATTTAGAAATTAAAGTGGCCCAATTTTTACCTCATCAGCCCAAATACGTCGCGGCCCACAGAGATTTTTTCGGTAACTCGCCTGCAGGATCTGAGTTCGGGGTGGGCCCAAAAAAATTCGAAAGTTGAAAATCAATACCACCTTAACTCACATGTTGGTCCAGAATTGCTCCAGGACATATTCGTCCATTTCATCTATTTATGGCCTTCAATTATTTTTTGAAAAACATATCTTCATTCAGTATTGTAACAGTGGCTAAAAATAGTGCCTATTATATGCCGAAAGGTTACCGATTTATTCACCTTGTTGTAGAAAAGAGGTCGGTTTTAATCGTAATTTTTGTTTTAGAAGACTAACCGATGTATTGAAACGTAAACGTACGGCTAAACGTCCGGCTACTTCTACGACTAGTCGTAAAAGACAAGATGATATTTCGTCCTCTGTCATGATGCAAGAAATGTTTAGCAGAGGTATGTTTTTTATATTCATCAGAAATAAAGGTGAGAGAAAAAAAAACATACTAATCGAATTTCATATTAAGGATCAAGTAATAGTCACGTAAGTAGCGGTGTGCCGAGCAGCGGTAGTAGTACTTCGTCTAGATCTCGTTTATCTGTAGCATCCATGAAAACTAGCAGCTTTTTCGCATCTTTAAATCCAGCCAGATGGGGCCGACATGCTGAACGAACTTTCCAAAAAGTAAGATACATTGACGGTGGCAGTTTTTCGTCAACTGTTGTATTTATTTTTTTTCCCCCTTCGATATTCGCGTGCGAATTTTAAAATGGCGAATTTTCGAGATAATTTATTTGTTATTTTCTGCGAAAATTTCTTGCTTACGCCCACGCTTGGGCATTTTTTACCATTAAGTAGGAAGGGGAAAAAAAGTTTATTCGAGTGATTTATTGTCTAGTAGTCATGCAATTGGCGTATATAGCTATTTGCGTTGAAAAATGTAATAATGATTATCGTGTTTAGTTTTAGTCGGAATTGCTTAGCGAGTTGTATTTAGTAAACGAAAAAAAAAAAATGCCTAGTTGAATTATTTCATTTCGAACATTTGGTAAATATTTGTAAATGTGTTCGCAGGATTTAGGAACGCTGTCGAAAAGCGTGAGTAACGTTAGCATCAGCGCCGGTAATCGAGAAAAAGCGAAGATATGGATACGCGAACGAGCAGCTATATTTATGAATTTGTATAACACGAAATTAAATAATTCTACCACTGTCGAAAGCGGTTTCCATCCTGCCACTTCGATCCTAACCCAACTGATAGCAGCCATCAAGAAATTGGCCAAAGAGGTAAGATTTCAAATGCAAATAAATCGGGTAAAATTAAAGGATAGATGGTGCTCAATGATGAAATCGTTTTACAGCCAGCCGATGGTATTCCGCCGTTGTTAGACTTGAAAGAAATAGTACTTTCTTCCGACATATCATCGTTCGAAGTCAACCACAGTGGTATGGTAGATGCTCTGTTGATGTATTTAACACGATTAGACGATCAGTTCGCGCCTGTAGATCGTAACCAACGTTTGCGTAATTTTATTCACGTATTCGCCAGTTGTCCGGTAAGTTAACGAAGTAAATTTATGTAACATTTATGCGAAGAAATTTTCATGATGGATTATTTCGATATTATAGGCAAATTTCGATGTACCCGTCGGAGATCGTGATGTTACCGCATTTGCAGCTTTAGTAAATAAATTGAATTGTTGTATATCTCAATTGGAACAGTTTCCAGTTAAAGTGCACGATTTACCGGCTGGCGCTGGTAGCACTACTGCTTTGAAATTTTTCAATACTCATCAGTTGAAAGTGAGAATTTTTTATGAAAAAATATAGGAGTGTGAATAAGGCAGGTTTTGGGCCTTCTTACTTCGAAACATCATTGCACAAAAATTATTGTATATGCTGCCAAGTACCAGTTTTTGATAATAATCTCCTTGAAATTTTTAATTATAAATAATGTAATTTTTTAATTTTTTTTATTATTTATTAATTAGTATTATAATTGATTCAAGTCGAGTTCCATTCCACTTTTTCGATAGTGAATCTGCGCTATAAACGTATAGAAGGGGGTGGGAGGTGTCAAAGTGAAAAACTGGAAAATTTTAAGTCTCACTGGTGGAATGTACTTAATGGATTCTAGGCATCACGTGAACTTAATTTGAAGGGCGTGGGGGTTTTTTATTTTCAAAATTTTTATCTCCCTCCCTCTCCCTCCGTCTTTATTCACCCTTCCAATCGATTGTACTTCGTTTCGGATATTTAATCTGAAAGTTTCAGCCCGTGAACATTTTTACTGGTTCCGAAATATTCGATAATGCTTTCTTTCGACTTCGTCTTGTTTTGCAATTCTTATTGCTTAGAAAGCATTGTTTTAAAAAGCACTATTACTCCCCAAGACCAAAAGATATTTGCTTCCTTTCTCAGAACCATTTTGACCCATCCTAAATCACATGTGATGTAATTTGAGAACCCCTGATGATAGATTTTTAATGCTGGAAAAAATTTTGTTGGATAAAATTCTTCGTTAAAGTAATGCCCTTCACGCAATGCGTACGATCATAATTAATGATTTTAGCCTGTTTAAACAATAGGTACATTCCACCATCGATTCCTGATATTTTTCGCTTAAATTCCCCCCCTCACCACCATAAGACATGATTATCAAAAACTGGCGCTGGGAATTTATCAAAGGCATCGTATACAACTTTTAGCGAATAAAGTTTCCAACTCTGTTGACCCAAAAACATTCCTCCATTTATCAGTACGAGTTGCGTGACTAATATCGAAATGTTATTATTCAACGTAGTGTCATTTACAACGACACCCCGAATGTACTAATTTGAAGCAGTGGAAAGGCGGCACCGTGAAGATCGATCCATTGGCGATGGTGCAAGCCATCGAACGATATCTTGTGGTCAGAGGGTACGCTAGAATACGCGATAAAGATTTAGCCGACTCCGATGACGACAACAGTGATGAAGATATTGATGATACCTTGGTTGGTAGCGAATTGAGTGGATTAATCGAAGCGATTCTTCGGAAAATAATAAATGTTGTGTTTTTTAGGCTGCTGTCGTCATTAGCCAAAGCGGTTCAAGGCATAAATTACAATTTTTAATCGGTGGTCACGTATTACCTTATAATATGACCGTGTATCAAGCGGTGAAACAGTTCTCGCCTAATGTGACGAATGATTTTTCCGAAAACGACACCGATAGCGAAACGCCTCTGGGATCCGCTAATATTTGGGTTCAGACTCATACCGTATATTATCGGTAATATGAAAATTATATAAAAAAAGAAAATTTATTCGATTATTTATTTCTTTTAATAAAACCGAATAAATTAACTTTTCATCGTAGTCCTGTTCCTGAAGAGAGTTCGTCGTCAACGAGTACCCGTACAGGACCCAGTAATCCTGTGCCCATTCGAAAAGGTAAATCTGGTTCTGCCAAATCTGTATCGAAGAAAAAATCGGACGAATTATGGAATGGTGAGATTTCTTCGAATTGCGTATAATTTTACCTTCAAGTATTTTCTAAATGATGTTTACTTATAATAGCTGGACTCAGTAGCCTAATTAGTCAACTCTTTTGAGGCATTCTAATGTTGTAATGAATTATATCAAGTATATGCGAGCCCATTGCCCTCCTGAAAATTTTCTACCCAGCACCTTTTGCCCTTGAAACTCCTATATTAGGCCAGATTATAATATTGAACGACGATGGAAACTGCAGGGCTGTAAGTAAGGGTTCATTTCCTCCTCCCCCCTCCGTATTTACGGCACTGCCTAAATATGTGATATCGTCGGTGTTGTGAAGCCGTTTATACAAATTTTTAGCACAATTTTAAAAGTAAATTTGTTTTCTTTTAGTTTCGTTCAGGAGAGAACGACTGTTATTAGGTTTATAATTATGTGAGGGTTTCCTCACTATCTTCAAAATTAATTTTTTTATAAATTTTAAAATATTGATAAATCGTAGGGTATAACAATTGCGATTTATTTTTGTTCGAAGAAGAGTTTTAATGAGCTTGAAAATAATGTGGAAAACATATTTAGATTTGAAATTTAGTTGTTGTAAAGATATTCAATTGAATTTTACGAAAATCTTCCAAAATTCCGTTAGTACTTGTTCGTTTTCAAAAATCCACATTTCTGCTGCCTCGCGTTTTTTTTTTTTTTTTTATTTTATTTTGTTGAGTTTTTAATTAGAAATGATAGCTATCACTAGCTACCTATTTAGGAGGAAGAGGTCGTTGAAAGGAAGCTCTTCATGACTTTACATAGCAATTTTCCAGCTTCTTGGTGT
This sequence comes from Phenacoccus solenopsis, assembly GCA_009761765.1. Taxonomy (NCBI): domain Eukaryota; kingdom Metazoa; phylum Arthropoda; class Insecta; order Hemiptera; family Pseudococcidae; genus Phenacoccus; species Phenacoccus solenopsis. The sequence goes on along the minus strand of CM019752.1, from coordinate 20,315,519 downwards.
ATATATATTTTTTCCATGTCCTTAGCGCTGGTGGGTATGGTTGAAAAACGCTGATAATGTGTTGACCCACTCTTCCTGGAGATACATTGAACTTTTTTTTTTAAATTTTTGATTCTACTCAAAATGGCGTTCAACTCGAATTTCGAGAGGAGGGAAAGGGTCCACAATTTTTCAGACTCTTTGTTTTGGTCTAAATGAAAAAGTAAGTCAGAGACAGCAATATATCTAAACTTCAGCCTTCTCATTGCACGTTGCGTGCAGTTAAACCCAAAAACGGCTTTTTGAGGAGGTTTTGAGTGATAAATTTTTTTTTTAATTTTCTATAGTCTAGAAAAGTCTACTTCGTGTGTGGAGTTAGTTCGGGACCAAAATATGACTTTTTGATTTTGGGCCAAAATAGATTCAAAATGGCAAATCGTTAAAATTTGAGAAAGGCTTGAGGAGTCCCAAATAGCTCAAACTAGATGAGTATGGACTAATGGTTGATTTTTCGCTCTCTGTAGTGTTGTGTGTGTGTGTGTGTTATTTTTGTACTCCAACGTAAATCACTTCAGTAACAAATTATACGAGTAGAGTCGTAAATTCTCGATGAAAAAATTCTTGTAATTTTTTTCGTATCGCTCTAAATTGTTGTTAAAGTGAACTCGTGCGTTAGTGTTGTCGCGATGTTTCACGATCTCCACAATCCTATCGCCAGACTGGTACTCTACAACACCTACTTCTAGGTGTACCTTAAACTACATTTTACGGTCTTTGCATGTCAGTGCAGAAATAATCGAAGTATTCAACGCAAAAGCGAGTGGGCGAAATGTGCATGTTTGAAGGAAAATCACTGCCGGAATTTCGGTGTGTGTTTTTTTTTTTTTGTAAATTCAACTCGAGAGGTTTAGCTTTTTAGCTACACTTCTGCGAAGAAAATTATATTTTTATGTTAACTTTCACTGTACCAACATGTTACAGTAATATTTTAACCAAATAAATTTTTTTAATGATTTTGTAAACATGTAAAAAAATATTTTTGGCATATGAAATGAAATTCACTTCTGTTCATCAGCTACTAAAAATGTGTATTTTTTTTTCGATACATTTTTAATTAAAAAAACACCAGAGAAAATGAAAAAAAGCTCTTGAGCGTTAGACACACAACTCCCTTCCCTCCCCCCTTAAAACACGCATACACGAAATTTGTAAAGAAATATTCATCTGCTCATGTCGAAATTTGATCATTTAAAAAAATATTTGTGTTGAAAATTTTTTTTCAGTATTAATCATGCCAGTTATTCAAATTTCAAGACACTGTAATTTTTTCAAATGCATCAAATTTCAAATTATGCGTTTGATAATTTTTGTACACATTTTAAGGTAATTTGAAAATATATTCATTATGAAATTTCAATATCTACCTAAAACGTCCCTTTCCTTGTCATATTTTTTTGGGCGCTTGTAGTAGTTCTCAGTCTGTGAAAATTCATAAAAAATTACATTTTCAAGATATTGGTTAAACTATAGGTATGTGAAAATCTAATATTATAATTTTTTACGAATGAGTAACTATGAAAAACTCTCATCGTCGTAGACTGGTTACACCTTATGACTGTACCTCGCTCCTTAGGCATTATCTCGCTACTTACAGAGTTATTATAAATGAAAGTCTGTACGCAGTTCGCAGCTGTTAATAACTTTTCTTTTTTTTTTCAGAAGGAAATTCTCCGTTAGCTAAATCGCCATTAGATCCGTTCTTGTTTATGTCACTACCTCCTGGCGTCGTGGTGCAAGACGCTTCGCTGCCTGTTCTTACGTTATTGAGAATATTGCACGCCATCTCTCGTTATTGGGGTACTCTGTATCCGGCTGTTAGCTATAAACCATTACTTTCGTTACAAGTACGTGCGAATTTTGCGATGTTTACAAATAAAATAAATTTTCATTTTTATTTACGAGAATAACGAATAAAAACGCGTTCTCGGACGAAAGAAAAATAAACGCATCAAAAAACGTGTATTTTCGTGGGTGAAAGTTGATATAAGTAAATAATTTTTATTTATTGGTCATGTTGAGAGAATTAAACGAAAGAAAAATATGTTTCGCATTAATCGGCTGCGTTGGGGGTTGGTACGAAGTGAGATATTTCGTGTTGGAAAAAAGTTTTCGTGACTCGTATGAAAGAGGGTAAGGTCTTTTTAACTCGGAACGCGTGTCCTATTTTAGGTGTACATTTTTACAAATTGGATTTATTACGCGAAAACGTTAACGTCTGTATATTTCCGTCGTCTAATGCACGCCGGTTTTTATTTATGCGCAGGATTTCGTGAACAGTAAACTTTCAGCTAAAGCTAACCGCCAGTTGCAAGATCCGTTGGTCATAATGACGGGTAATTTACCCTGTTGGTTACATCAGATCGCGATATTAAGGTAATTCAAATGAAGTATTTTTGATAAGTGATATTTTTCGCTTTATCGAGTGAGTAACGTGGGATTTTATTTCAGTCCATTTTTGTTACCATTCGAAACGAGGCAGCTTTTATTCTACGCGACCGTATTTGATAGAGATCGCGCGCTTCAAAGGTTGTTAGATTCTAGCCCTGAATTAGGCGGTAGTTCGGATTCGCAAGAAAGAGTCGCTCCGCGATTAGATCGCAGGAAACGAACGATATCGAGGGAAGATATTCTGAAACAAGCGGAAACTGTGATTACTGATGTTGCGTCTTCCAAAGCATTGTTAGAAGTGCAGTACGAAGACGAAGTATGTGAAGAAATTTTCACGTTTTGGTACTAGTATAAGAGCCTGTATAGGGATTATGAAAACTGGGGCCGCAATCGGGTCATTTTTCAGCATTTTTATGTAGAAAAAATAATAAATATGTTTGTTAACTTCTACTTGGAAAAATTACCAAAGCTTAAAACTCTCGAGTTTTCGTGAGAATTTACTTAGCACGACTGATGGTTGTAAACGAACTTATTCGAAAAAACTTGATATTCGGGAGGACCGAATTTTGAATTTTTTTGAAAAGTAAAAGATCATGGGTAAAGTTGTTGTCGAAAGATTAGAAGAAAATGTAAATTAATTTCATGTTCGAAGTAGGCTTGGCAAAATGAAGTCAAAATTCTCAAAAATTTAAACATTGTGAAAGAATTAATTTTTCAGCAGTTTGAAATAATTTTATTTCCAATAGTTTGTTTTGTTTAATTTTTTTGTTAATTCAGAAAATTTTGCTTATTTTCAAAAATGGATGATAATTGGTAATATATCGTTTACATGCATAGTACTCTTATTAAATTTGGCAAGGGGAGAGGGAAGGGGAGGGCTCATTATTTCATTTACTCATTAAGAACTACATCGCTGTATTTATTTTTCAAAAAATATCATTTATTCACATTTTTACAGTCAAGAAGTATTTTTTTATGATTTTTAATCACGATTAGAGAGACTTCGAAAATTAAATCAAATTTTAAAATTAATGTACATCCAAAAAAAAAATAATAATAATTAAAGATAAAATAAAAATTATTTCTATTTACAAAAAATTATAAAATCGAAATCATCAGAAAAAAACAATCATTTTAAATAAATGTATAAATATTAAATTTAATTAAATTTAAAATTAAAAAAAAAATTTATAAGTTATAAAATAATTTTTATTCAACTCACGTACGTAATCCAGTCATTATTCAAACACTTTTACAAGCATAACATAGGGTCCTATTGGCGACTTATTTAAGAGAGAATAATGACTTATTATAAGGGAATAATGGCCTGCATTGGGAATAATGAGATTATTATGAGTAACAACAACGTGTACAGTCTGCGATAAGATGTTTATTGGTTTACTGCACCTGTTGGTGTGTTCTTTCGTATTTTTAAATTAATTCAGTTTTTTGTAGGAGTTTTAGCATAACTGTGTGATGAGTTGAATAAAATAGTATACGCGACTCAGGAGTGATGTGCTTGATCGTATACTCGTACGATACAGCCCTTGCCTACGGCTCGTGCTGTAACTTCCGTGCTCGCTTATAATCTAGCACATTATTCCCTCGTTGTGTAATATATTATTCAAGTTAATAAATTTATTCGTTATTTAATATTTGATTATTAAATCAATTTTTTAGTAACATAGTAATTAAGATTAATTAAAAAATTTTGGAGTTTTGAACCACTAACCCTCTCTGTCTATGTCACCAAGCAAAGTAGTCTGGTACCTCTTTAGCAGTGTTCAGAGGATGCCAGGCCAATATATTTGAATTTAGGCTAAGAAATCTATTAATGTGTCCATTTTCGATGGTTCTTTTTCTATTCATGAATTTAAGCTTTTTTTTTGTACTGTTACATAATGATTCCTCCGCACTTTTAAATACTTCTTACACCACTTTGGCAGGGTAAAGTAGTATAAAGCTGAAATATTAGAATTTAGATGAACCTCATGAGCCCATCTTCATCTGCCAGTCATTCAAAGAAATTTCTGTGAAAACTTTGAGCTCGTAACTTTTGAAAGCAACAGATTTGTCTTTCAGACCGATTTTATATATTTTCTACATAATAATGCTTAGATAATCAGACTAACCCTAGCTTTCGGATATTTCGTATCAGTATCATCATAACAGTTCTTGGACTGAAAAAATATATGATTTTGATTTATAGATTTATGTATTGATAATTATTTTGTAAGTTACATAAATAATTTTTTTTAAATAACTAAATTTTTTTTTAATCAATATTTTTATATCTTTTTTTTTTTTTTAATATTAATTTTTCATTTAACTTAACAATGCTTTCTTTTCAGGTTGGTACCGGTTTAGGACCTACGTTAGAATTTTACGCTTTAGTTTCGCAAGAATTGCAACGAGCCGATTTAGAGCTATGGATTAATCCGAATCCATCCAAAGATCAAGTTTATGTGTTCTCTCCCGTCGGCTTATTCCCGGCGCCGTTGGGTCGTACTACCAAAGTTTCGCAGTTAGTTAAAATTAAGACTAAATTCCGTTTCCTCGGCAAGTTGATGGCCAAGGCGGTAATGGATTCGAGATTGGTGAGTGAAGGTTTCATCGTTGTGTTTTAGACGTGAAAATGTCGAACAACGAGTGTTCACGTTTTGCTATATTTTTGCAGTTGGATTTACCGTTTAGTATAGTGTTCTATAAATGGATGCTTGGCCAAGAAAATACGCTTTCGGTTTGTGATTTAGCCGACGTTGTACCGGATGTTTATAAAACCATCGTTCGTCTTCGTGGATTATGTATGGATAAGCGAGCTATTGAAACCGACGATAGTTTGACGAAAGAAGAGCAAGACGAGAAAGTAAATATTTCGATCATCACGGTCTCGATATTTTTCACATTCTACGAATCCTAAAATTGTTATTTTACAGATCAAACAGTTAACCTTGGACGGTTGCCCCATCGAAGATCTCAGCTTAGATTTTACACTTCCAGGATATCCTCATATAGAATTAAAAAAGAATGGTAAAAATACGCCAGTTACTATTCACAATTTGGAATCTTATTGTCGGGTACGTACTTGGAATTTGTAATGTATGCGATACGAGGGATATATTTTTTTTACTCCATTTATCTTTGTTTGGCAGCTTGTGACGTACTGGTTCTTGGTGGAAGGAGTTAATAGACAAATGGAATCGTTTAGGGAAGGATTCGAAAGTGTTTTCCCGTCGGCTAGATTGAATATGTTTTACGCCGAAGAATTGGAAAAAGTTTTCTGCGGTTCAGAAACTTGTTGGGACGTGAATACGTTGAAAGAATCGTTCCGACCGGATCACGGTTATTCGAGTGATTCAAAAGCCATTCAATTCCTAATGGAAGTATTGTCTTCGTATAATATCACCGAACAAAGAGACTTCCTTAAGTTTGTTACCGGATCACCGCGTTTACCCGTTGGAGGTGAATTATTGCAAATTCAATAACGGAAAAAATTTGTTTTTGAGCCGTTATTGATGTTTTTTGCTTCTTTTTTTTTTAGGTTTCCGGGCATTATCTCCGATGTTGACAGTGGTGCGTAAAACTGTAGATAATTGCACAAATCCTGATGATTATTTACCAAGCGTGATGACCTGCGTGAATTATTTAAAACTACCAGATTATACTTCCGTCGAAATAATGCGAACGAAGTTGCGAACGGCAGCTCTCGAGGGACAAAATTCTTTCCATTTGTCGTAAAGGGGGAAATATGAGATTATTTTGAAAGCAGGGTGATTGAAATGCGTGTTGGTTGAAAATAATCTCATTGATAATGCCAACTTGATTATTTCGGTTTAGTTTTTGTTAATCACGTCCGCGAGGAAAATATCAAAAAGACAACAAAAATTCGGAGTGAAATGTCGAAATTTTCAGTAACGAAGTGCAATTAAATTTTTAAAACAAAAATTTGTACAGTATTGTATTTTATTTGTTTAATTTATCGATGTTTAATTCCTTTTTCCTTTTATTATTATGGTAAGATTATTATTATTATATATTATTTTATATGATCCTTATTTTTATTATAGTTAACCTAAAAGTACCTAATATAGTTCTATTAAGACTTTCTTGTATATTTTCCGCGGTTTTAGATTTATATTTGTATGCGTGATACTTTTTTAAATCGCAATTAAGCGTCACCATTCCTCTATTGTTTGAAAAAATGAGTTCATTATGAATTTGCGCGATTAAAAGATGAAGTTGAAGAGTATCGTGAAATTTTCCATTACAACTAAATGCATTAATAAGAATCTTTAAAAATAGATAAGAATCGAATACAAAGAATTACTCACGTAGAAGATGAAATACGTTTCGAATTTCATGTCGCGACTGTTAGTCATTTAGGAACCCATATTTTTTCGTTCATAAACCTGAAATGTTCTCAGATTTTGAAATAGTGTTACGAATGTATTTGAAGTCATCTTAACGTTGGAAAAAGAAAAATAGCATTTTTTAAGTCTGATTTTTTAACGTGTTAATTTTAGGACAATTTTTTTTTTTGATTTTGTGTAGAAGTAATTTAATAGTTGCGCTTTTTCGTTAATTTTATTTTTCGTTGTTTGGTCATCACAACGAAATGCAGTGGATTATCAGAGTATTCGAAAATATGATTTGAATGTAAAATTTTTATTTTTTTGACCTTTTACAAATTTTAATAAAGTTGAAAAAAAATTCATTTTGACAGGTTTAGGAGAATGAAAGACGTTTTTTTATTGGCGAATTATTATTATCATTACAATATAATTATCTATTTTCTCCATGTATATAATATCGAAGAGTAAAATCTTTCAGCATATTCACGTATTTTTAAGATCTCTTTTTTTATAATTACGTCTCGTTAATAATTTGCTTTTAATGCTATTTTGCCTCAAGTGTTTTATTTCTACTCCGTATGGTATTTGTATCATAAATAAAATTTGTAGGCTTTATAGAACTTTTGTTTCGTGTTTAAGAATTGATTTTATGTTTCGTAAATAAATGTAACATATTCTGGATATTGTTTTTTTTTGCCACTGAATCATGAAGTAATAAAATGATGGAAGTCTTATAGTGGATTTTCGATTTATTTGTTTGCAATTGATTTCTCGAGTCCTGAAATCCCATTTTTGATACCCAAAGCGACAAAATCGGATAAAAAATCTTTTTCGACGAAAAATAAAGAGATGAAGTGGTAGGTAGATTCTTGAAAATTTTGATGATCCCAAGAGATTTGAGCCAAGAGTCACTTTGGATTTTTCTAAGCCACTGAATTCTAATCTCACGTGATTATTTTGGAATTAAGTACCATTTCTTTGACTCAAAAAGTCAGTTTTCAATGTAAACGTTTGTGTATATCATGGCTAAAATCATGAAGGATCATGACCAGCGAGCGAGCGACCAAAAGTGATATCAGATTCGAAATCCGCAATCTATAATTTATCAAAAACTGTTCTTTTGGGATTTTTTGGAATCCTCAAAATTTTCAAAAATTTACGACCTATAGGCTTTTATATTTCATATTGAAAATATGTATTTGTGCCCGATTTTAAAATGTAGGGTGTCTAGAATGAGGTTGTTGGACTCCAGAAATCCATTTTTGTGGTCAGTTTGCACGAAAGTTGTGTTTCCGCTGTGATGTACATGTTTTAATTGTAAAAATATCTTCTTAAGGGTAGGAGGAAGCGAAAGATTGAAACTAGTGCCAGATTCGAAATCACTGATTTTGAATTAGTCGAAAAGAAATCCTCAATGATTTTTCTTACAGATCTCTCACTAACTAATTTTAGCCAAGCGCAATTTTTGATATTTTCAAAACACGTTGGTGAAGTTGCATATCATGTACTACAAGGAAAGGAACTGTTGTTTTGAATTTTTGATACCGATAAAGACATATAGATCGAGCTACAAACGTACATCGCAAAAATGTTAGCAAGATTTTATAAGATGAAAGTCCAAAATTAAAAACAAAAAAATATAATGAGCGCTAAACTTCAAAATTATTTGAGACGAAAAAAAAAATTTTTTCCTTTATTAGTCAATTAACAATATCACTGAATGAAATGAAGAAGAAAAATAATGGAAAAGAGCACAATGCTCAACTAACAGAAACCAACATCATGTTATTAATTACGAAAGGTAAAATTGCACTACTATTCTACAAAACTCTTCCTATACATAGCTGAATAGCTAAAAATAAGTATTCTTCACATTCTTTCAATTCTGTATTCCTTTTATTTTGTAATTGTAGAGATAGCGAATTTGAAAGGAGAACCAGGAGACCTAACCACCGAAAACTTGCAAATATTGACGTTACCGCATCCTCGTGACAAAAGAAAATCAATGTTCATTTTAAATCCAAATGACAACACAATTCAAGAACTTTTAAAATTTTCACAACCCTATAGGTATTACGTTAAGTAATGAATTAATGTTTGAAAATCCACTCCCTGATTCACCGATTATTCATCTTTTCAGATCTTGGTTCATTGGTAACACAGTTCAATCAGATGGTAAAATTTTTTTATCTACCAATATCGACCCTTTATTTTTGGCACTACCTTATATTTACCAAGTAAGCCTAACGCATTGTGCTGAAAATATGTATGTTTTGAAAAAGCCCAATAATATGTCTTCCTTTTCAGGCGAAAATGGCTTCGACATTAGACCAGTTGATCCATGATGATACGTTTTCGGACGCGGCTAAATTGGAATCGTTGCTTGATGATGAACAGTTATCATTAATTGCTGATAAGAAAGGTATATAACTTAATGCCGTTCACCTTATATCCTTTGCTTCTCATCTGAAAATGTATTTTTAAAGATTGTCGTGGACTGAAAGTGTGGAAGTTCAATGAAGAACTGACATTATCCTGGTTAATAAGGAAGGTAAACAAAGTTGCCGCTGTCATTGAAAAAAAAGGTTTACATGTAAGTTCTGGATCGGCTGTGTCAAACACTTACGTGAAGAGTATGAACCATAAAGAACCACCTGGTGAGCAATTTCATGCAATGGTAACGTAATTATAGTTCTTATAATTATATCGACTATCGATACTTACATCTTTTTAAATATAGAAAATTATTTGAGATATGCACACGGAATTGTCTCCGACTATTTGATACCTGAGATTAGTGATAAGTTATTAGAACGATTGAATTTACCATCCCTGGAGGTTGCATCCAAGAAAAGGAAAAATTCTGATATCGATCCAGAGGAAATAAAAAAGTTGAAGAAAGAATGCGCAGAAAAAGAAACTCATTCAAAATATTTTAATGAGGATAAAAAAAAAGAAAAAGTAAGATATTTTCGAATTTAAACTTAGAAAAATTAGTACTATTTCAATATTTGTTTTTTCATTTCTAGAATCCAAGGAAAAATGCCAAACAAGCTGCATTAGTGAAAGCTGCTGCGGGAACAATAAATATTTCATCGTTTTTCAAGAAAAAATAATATTAAGGGTTGTAAATATTTAATATAATTATGTATAATTTTTTTACACGTGAGAATCGAATTTTTTAAAAATTTGTTATAAAAACTTTTTTATTCATCATGACTGGCAATAAACGCAAATTAAATATTCAAAAAATTGTGTAATTAGAACTACATTATTCAATTAAATACAGAATACATTTACAAATATTACAGTAATAAACATACCAAGGTTGTAACAAAATTACTTATTTAAAAATAACAAAAATAAATGCAGCCCCATATTAATCAGTTTTAGGTTTCTCTTTCTCCAGATCCGCGTGTAAGAACACTATAGAGAAAACGAAAACTCCGAACATCATTGAGAATGCGCTGAAATAGTAGGGATAAGCACTTTCGATAAATCTTTCATATTCAGTATGTTTCAATGGTCTCACAGATACTTGAGTACTACTAAAAACTGACGTATAACCAACACGTTTATAATCAACGACAAATTTAAATACTCCATAAACATCTGGTATTCTGAATATCCACTTATATCTTCCTTGACCTCTGGAGCCTACCCTAGATCTGATGAAAGGATCAATACGTACGAATTCCATTTGTACATCATGAACATCAAATGGCTGCCATTCTTTGCCAACCTTATGTTCAAGGTATATATTATACACGGCCATCTCTGAAATCGTATATTCTTTAGGTGGATAGGGCAGGTATCCTAGCTGATAATGAGTTACAGCTTTCACACGAATTACTCCAATTTCTTTGAAAACCCATTGACTCAAGTGATCACTCACAGCGGCGTTCGAAGTTTTCACGATCAGTCTGCCATCACCTCTTTCAACACGCGCGACAAACGCGTCATTAGAGAAGAAATCGATGGAGCCGGAAAATACAACTCTAGCATTATTACGAGTCTGTATTGCGGCAATTAGGGCCACATCTTTGCCCAGTAAATTTGGTATTTTATCTACGTCTTCAAATGGGGCGTATGAGTACGAAGTACTAAAAGCCGACAACACTTTTAAAACCAACGGATTCGAGCTGTTAACTAATAAGCCAATTCCTTTATAAAGCAAAGGCGGGATCGGACGAGTTCCATTCATAGTTGGTCCAACAATTACTTCCGCATCAATTAAATGTTCACTATCGACCGCTATCAAAGTGTGAGTTGGATCGGATTTATCGTAAAAAAAGTGATCAATCACCAAATTTCCAGGCGTATCAATCTCTACTCCGCATTCTACGGCTATTTCTCTTAAAATTATACCAGGTCTGTTATCAATGGCTATCAGTAAGTTACCGCCTTCATCGACGAAATCTAAAATAGTCTTTTTATTAATTTTACCACCGAATTCTTCCACTTTGGGTGCGAAAATTATCAAATTATCGTATAACAATTCCCCATATTTGAATAATGATAGGGACGAATCTTCGGCTGATTTAAAAGTTAACGTATGACCTCGATCTTTTAAAAATTTAAAAAACATGGAATGCGTTTCCTTAATTAAAAAATTATCTACTAGTACTAAAGTCTTGGCTGTATCATTTTCTTCGCAACTTATTGCCTGCCATGACAGGCTAAGTATACCTACCTTAAGCAACAAACCTAACATATTTATAATTAATGAGGTACTTAAGTTTAAAAATTAATAAATTCAGACTGATCGAGGATTTGTTTTTGTCGTTTTAATTTCGACACGTAAATTCTTGCGTTGGATAAACAAATACAGTATACGAAGTCAGGATACACAACTGCAAAAAAAAAAATTAGATAATTACAAAATTAAACGGCTCATCGAATGCATAAATGAAATTCTGCTTACTATTAATTTTTTTGTATTTTTCTTCGTGCGGCGGAATGTTCTTCGCTAAAGTGACTAAATTGCTGACTATATTTGCTACGTACTCGTTATTCTCTAATTCACCATGAGACTAGAATGTAAGTGCAATCTTAGTAATATAGAAATGCATAAGATTAGACAAATCGACAACTCAATCTTACAAATTGCACACTTCCGTCTAGATACAGCACTAGGTACCCCAGCTGATCTGTTATACGATCCATAACACGTTCATGTTGGCATCTGAAAACAATAAATATCAACTAATATCAACTATAGAATTAAAATCTCGTGAATTTTGAAACTGCGTACATAAAATGATGTATTCGTGGTAGTACTTAAGAGCAAATTAATTTCCGCATTTTTTGAAAGAAATTGCCGGTTGGGGAATATTGACGAATTGTTTCGTAGCAATGAAAACTTTAATTGCGGTTATAACGAAAAAAATATTTTACTTACCAGCATATAATGTTATAAGAATGAGAATTCTTTCTTTTCTACTTAGATTAATCAAAAATAATTAATAAATTACGAAAAATTACAACACTACTATTTAATGACTGAGTTGTCAAAAAAATGAAAAAACACGATAGTACTTTTAATTACAATTTGGTAAACAAAGAAAACGCAAAAATAGCAATTGAAGAAGTAACATTTTTTTAAATCCTACTCTTTCAATTCCTTTTTGAGCTAATTACTCAATTCCAAACATTTTAATTTTTATTAATTACTTTCAAAGTAATTTAGACGTTTAAAATGTTTGAAATAATAATTTGATTTTTCTTTTATGAAAAATTAGCCATTTTTAAACTTTTTGAATTCATAAATAAATAAAAAATTTTGCATACAAAAGCTAAAAAATTTTCAAAACATCTTATTTTGATTGGTTCGTTCATCCTACAATGTAAAATATAGGTATTCTTTATTTCTCCACCAATGAAGAACCAGCACTTGGCGGCATAAAGTAAAACAAATCTAAAAAAAAATTGATTAAATTTTTTCGCGTAACGCCGCGTAATGTCATTATTTTTGTGATAATGTTAAGTATTAATTAGTTTAATTAGGTTTTAATCTTTATGAAGTAGTATTAATCCATTTCAGTGCATTGCTTACTTAATTTTAGACAAAAGAATTATAAAATGATCTCGATTTTCAAATTATACTTCATGTGTTTGCATTATCAATAATATATTTACATTCAGTCACTAGTGATAACTTCAAAAAATACTGTAAGTACGGCGTGAAAAATGAAAAAACACCAAGAAAAAATATAAATTTACAACAAAAGAGCACTTGTTTTCAGATGGCCTATATAATGAAGAAATATTTAATTTATTTCGTAATATTTTGGATTTGTCAATTCTTTGATCCTTCCGAGTGTCGAAAAAGAGCAAAATTTGTGACAACTTCAATCGACGCTAAATGGGATCAAACACCTTTAGTTTTAGAAATAGCGGAATTTCTAGCTGATGAAAATATCAACTCATTTTGGTCGTTCATAAACGACGTAAATAATTTAGAAAAACCTCTATCAACACTAGGTAATATTTGTAATCAAAAATGTCATACTAAAACCTCAAAGTAATCTAAATAATATGTTATAATACTTGAAATGCGATGTTATTTCAGAAAATGATAAAATCAAGTACGACACAGCCATTTCCCTGGCGTCCAAGTATCTTTCACAGACACAAATTAGTTTAATGAAATTATCTCTCTCCTTACACGTGTATTCCCCTCGGATTGAAATGTTCACGCAAATGGGGTTAGAACGAAACCTACCGTGTCCAACAACAGTTGATGTATCCGGTAAAATTATTTGTTCAGCCGACGAGATTAATTCAGCCATCGAAAGCGCAGTGGTAAATCTCATTGTAAAGTAAGATAACCTACGTGTTTGAAAAATTTCTACATAATTTTATTCATGGTTCAAGGCCGATGAGAAACCAGAAATTTTCAATATCGATCATCACTATCCGGGAGGCGTTAATCGTTCTCTAACTGTTATTCTATACGGTGAAATCGGAACCCCAGATTTCCTTGAGTATCATACGATATTGAAAGAGAACGCTATTGAAGGAAAAATAGATTATGTTTTAAGACATCGAGTTCAAGTAAATAATTTTCGTTGTTGATGTTTCACCAACATAATAAATACATTTACTGAAGATTCTTTTATTTTAGAATCGTATGAATCGAAAAGTCAGATTATCCGGATACGGAGTCGAATTACAAATGAAATCCACTGAATACAAAGCTCAAGACGACTCCGTAGTTCCGGGCAAAACCTCCGAAGAAATTACTCTCGAAGATGAAGAACCTGAGGTTGATGGTTTCAACTTTAAAATTTTGAAGTAAATATTTTCTCGAAAAAAATCATGTATTTATTTAATAATCATTCGTTATATGAATACTTATTTTTTTAAGAAATTTGCATCCTGATAAAATTGAAGAATTAAATAAATTCCGCCAATACTTGGAAAGCTGTAGTGATGAGTTAAAACCACTTAAAGTCTGGCAATTCCAAGAACTAAGTCTCCAAGCTGCAGAAATAATTATGAACGAGGAAGGAGATAAAGCTCTTGAAACTTTAGTTCATATTTCACAAAATTTCCCGATGAAGGTATCCTCGCGATTTTTTCTCAGTTATTATCCTATCGAACATTTCTCCATTGTGATTTATTTCAGACTCGTTCATTGGTGAATGTGCGTGTGAAACAAGAACGTAAAAAAGAAATACAAAAAAATCAAGATAAAATTTTAATGATGTTAAATTTACCGCCCAGTGATACCGCGTTATTTTTAAATGGAATGTTTTTCGATATGGATGTCGTAGATATTTTTACTATAATGGAAACAGTACGCCAAGAAACCAGAGTTATGGAAGGTCTTTATAAAATCGGTGAGTTTATTTAATCTATCATCGTGAATGTCTTCTCGAATCAGTTTTCAATGTGTTACTTTTTTTTAGGAATAAATGATAGGAAAGTAGTAAGCACTATTTTGTCATTGGATTTAACCCAGTCTGGAGGCGACAATTATGCTATCGATATAAGAGATTCAGCCGTACAGTGGATCAACGATATAGAAAATGATAATCGTTACAAACGATGGTCTTCCCATTTAATGGATTTATTAAAACCCACTTTTCCTGGAATGTTGCGTAGTATTAAGAGAAATCTTTATAATTTAGTTAGTCATCATTTTACTCAAATTAATCCGAGCTACGTTCTGTGGGCTGAAAATTGCTCTAGAAAATAAGCTTTTTAAATTAAAAATGGTGGCTAAAAAGTAATGTATGAAAAATATACTCGCAGAAGCCCTAAATTGAAATGCGTAAGTAATGTCTCCAACTCTGAGTGTTGTCACTAAGGGGTAGAGGCTTTTAAAGGCTCGATATTTTGTTTCCTACGTACTATCTAATGGAGGTGGCAACATCGCCCTTTTTGAGTGAGAAAGATCTCAGAGATGAAAATTATGTAATGTCCCAAACCTTAGTCTTGATGATTGAGGTATTTGCTTCTTTAAAAGATTCGACATTAGGACATATTATTTATGTGACCGATCATCAAAATTTGAGGATAACGTGAAGAACCTCAAATTGCTAAAACTTGAAAAATTTAAGTTCATACTTTTCAAGTGATTTAGAAAGAGATAGGTTAGGGGTGGCCTATCTTATAGTAATGAAGCGTTAGCCTCGTAATTTTTTACAACCCTGAACAAGCCCCAATTAGAAATTCAGCTCCAATAATGCGGCATAGCTGCTATTTTTTGTTTCTAGTTGATAAAACGATTTCTTTTTTTTTTTTTGAAAAATTATCGTAAAGAGTTGGTACCTCACTAAAGAGTGATAGAAATAAAAATATTATATATTTTCGTTTTCCCTCCATCAAAAACTGTGTCAGGATGAAGAGTTTTTTTTTTCTTTTCTTTTATACATTATTTTAAATCTTTGAAGGAGCCTGAAACCTAAGTTAGCGAAGGATTGCATAGTTTTCATTTCTGAAATATCGTGTATTGAAAAAGTCAGTGTTCCCACTGCCACCAGAAACTACTTACACAACAAAATATTGACCCTGTAAAAACCCCAAACCTTTATTAATCATACTTGGAGTTGAAAACATTACGTGAGTTTATTTTTAGCCATCTCTTCAAAAAAAAAAAAAATTCGCGATGAATGGAAATCAGACACAGAAAGTAGACTCATGAAGTTTCCAAACCCACTAAAATTCATTTAACGAATAAATTTTCCATTAGGTTATTATTTGCGATCCAGCTAATCGTGATTGTTGGCCTTTACTGAAAATGGCCGAATCGTTTATCGTCCACAGTGCACCTATTAGAGTCGGTGTTGTGTTCTCAACGCCACCTCTTTCGGTCTCAGGTCTTGAAAGTGCAACTGTAGCTTTGATAAATGCTTTCAATTATGTTTCTGAAGAGAAAGACCGATACACCGGTCTTAGTTTTATCACCGAGGTTGGTAAATTCACCCGCACATTTGGAATGACTGCTTATTTCGGCCTCGTGTAATCTACGAAAATAATTTTTTCTCTAGGTTTACGCTACAATCAAAACTGACAGAGATGTTGAAGTGGAGGATGTTAAGAAACGATTGCAAACTTTATCGTACGGGGCAGATGTATCGGATATTCTGAGTGCTGATTCAGATTATAATACTGGTCGTCAATTATCTTCTGATTTTATATTAAGATCAGGCATTAGATCGTTACCTCAAGTAAAACAAATTTTTAATCGTACTTCATTTAGTTCAGAGGAGAATGTGTAATTATATTAAACTCGCTCATAGGCTCTTGTCAATGGCGTTCCGCTACCTGAAAAAACGCTTAATAAGGAAGATTTCGAAGAAGCTATGCTCACTGAAATCATGGCTCAAACGCCTACATTTCAAAAAGCCGTCTACCGAGGTGAATTGATAGACAGCGACGATGTTTTAGATTTTATCATGAATCGTCCTAACGTGATGCCGAGGCATGTGCATTTTTCAGTACATCGAAAAAAAAAGGAATTCTTGTAGAATAATTTTTCTCTCTTTCGTTTGTAGATTGAATAGTCGTATTTTAAATATCGATAAAAGTAAATACTTAGATTTATCCGATGCGGCTAGTTTCGATGTCATCGAAAAATCCAAGTATATCACGAATAAAAAACCAGGAACTACGTCATTACTCACATTTTGGGTGGTGGCTGATTTTGAAACGGAGAGTGGTAGAAATTTATTGAAAAATGCTTTGGAATATTTGGTAATTTTTTTTTCCAAGTACATTCGAGTTATACTGGTATTCGTTATATTTGATAAGCGCTTAAATACGATTGAATTATTTATTTTAGGATACCGGAAATAACTATCGTATTGGAATTATAATCAATCGATCCACCCGTGGTTCATCAGCCAACATAAACAAGTTGATTTTGGCTGCATTGCATGCGGGGCGGGATATTGAAAAGATTTTAAAAGATGCAGATGGTATTATATCGGGAAATAAAAAATCGTCCGATTATGTCGACGATGTAAATATTTTTCTACGTCAATTATTTTTTCTTTTATTTTTATTTTTTTGGTATAAAAGTGTTTATTTCTGTTTTTAGGACATAGACTGGAAGCTGATCGAGGATACCATTGTAACCCACGAAGCTTACTGTAAATTAGTCTTAACTTTTCAACCGGGTCAAATAGGAGTTGTATTGAATGGCAGAATCATAGGTCCCTTTGATGACGATGAAGAGTTCATCACTGCTGATTACATGCTCTTGGAACGTCACGCTCTTAAATCATCAGTCGAAAAGATATATAACGCAATACGACCTAAATTAGGTAAAATGAAGACGTTTAATAATTTAAAAATATATATGTATGTATAAGCAGCCATGCTGCATTACTGGAGCTGAGTTTTTAATTGAATTTGTTCTTTGCGTAATATGTATGCGTTCCTGAAGAAATGTCCCATTTTGTCGATATGGAGTTAAGCCCATAACCATATTCTAGAAACTATTTCTCGTCGATTAGGACCAATGTGGACTTCTTAGCTATAAAACTCTCCGATTTATAGAGACTGGAAGTATCAGTTTTGATAAAATTATACACTATATGATTACAAATTGTCTAAAACGCAAACATTCGAAGACCATGCCTCTTCTTCTCTAACTTTGTCTTCTTAAACAATTAGGCTGTATTAGCTATCATCTTCAATTGAACACTCAGCTAAAAATAACAATTATATTAATTTTTCAATTAATGCAAATGATATTGATAATCACCCAGATACGATGGAAGGCTGCAAAAGTAATGTTTTTATGAAAGCTATATCGTTGTTGGCGAACAGACAGCAATCTAAATCAAGATTTCAACTGAATGATTTTTCAACTGAACACAGGTCCTAATTCTTGTTATTCATACCCTTATAACAAACGTATAGCTATATTAAGATGTATTTGAAATTCATAGCATCGTCAGATATCCTACCATTTAATATCGAACCATATTTTTGGGATGTATGTGATGATTACGATATCAATATGATAACAGAATTTCATTTTAATAAATTGAAGCAATAGATTATATTCTAAAACTGCCCAAAATATTGTTTTTGATATGCTTTTTTGGTGTCATGCCTATACGCGTACGTATTTTTTCCTTTAATATTACACTGAAAATACTACTTTCAGTCCACGCCGAACGAACTGAAAATTAACAATTCCCACCAACATTCATACCAACACATTTTCATGTTTTTTTTCCCTACATAACCTGTCTCACTCTTTTTTTTCACTCTCAAGGGAGGGAAAAAATTTTTAACGCGATTTTCCTGTCAATTATGGTCATGTGTCAAAACTCAAAACGGATACTACTGTAATATTAAAGGAAAATATCTTACTGTACAGGGACTGAAATCGAATCATCCCTTATCAGGCGCACGAATTTTACATCGCTCGCCTCCGGCTCGCTTCGCAAAACATCATTTGCTACATTCGCCTTCGGCTCGTTTTGCAAAAAATCATTGCTTCGCTCGCCTTCGGCTCGCTCCGCAAACTCGTGCGCCTGCTACGGAATGATTCGTTTTCAGTCCCTGTGCAGTAATATACTATTTCATGAGTTCTTAATTCCCCTCGCCCTCCTACTCGTTCAGAAAAAGGACATAAAAAATGTATAAAAATAATATCACTTGTGTATGTGAGTTTTTTCTTTCATGCAAAATTGAAATTAAATTTTCTCTTGTGTCCCAGGGAATTCCCCCCCTCTCAGCAGCACCAGTGCATATGCATAATATGTATGGCGTTATCATTTTCCTTTTCACCAAGAATTTCGTGATTTTGTGTGAGAGATATTTATGTGTAAATGTAATTAAAAACATTCGATCACCAAAAAAATAAATTGAAAGAGTTAAAAAACTGAAGTTAAGAAAATTTAATGTTTATATAAAAAAAACAATAAAAAATTAAAATAGAAAATGTAATGTTTATGTAAGAAAAACAATAAAAAATTAAAATATAAGAGAAAATTTAGCTTAATAAAAATAAATTAGATAATCCAAAATCCAATTTAAAAAATATAAAAAAAATCATTCTGTTGAGTAAAAAATCAATGAAAATTATCAAATTCATAATTGTATTTTATTAAATGAAACGTAAGTAATTAAATTTGAATGACTAAATATTTTCTGTTTAAAGTATTTCTATTTTATTTTTTAAATTTAAATAGCCCTAGCCTGAGGGAGCTTCTCCCGCGAGCAAGCCGCCCTTCCTCTCTCGCCCCGTGATTCCAGGTTGCTGGGATCCCGACTCTGAGAAATCAAAAAGTAGGGTAGAAGAGTCGGGGTCCCTTAAGGCATTTGGGACGATAAAAAAGGTACCTACTTATCTAGCATATATCTACCTACCTACTTACTTACCTACCTTCCTTCCTTTCTTTCTTCCTTCCTTCCTTTCTTCCTTCCTTCTTTCCTTTCTTCCTTCCTTTCTTCTTTTCTTCCTTCCTTCCCAACTGACTACTACCTAAGAAAGAACCAATAAAATGTTAGATAAAATGTAATAAAAATTAATTAAATTGAATCACATCATTAATTCAAATATAATTATAACAAAATTAAATTATGCATATTTATTTATTTTTTAATTATTAAAACATCATATTATAAACTTTTTATCAAGTCCAAAAAAAATATTGCTATGCAAGTTTGACCTCTTTAGGTTCACTTGATGAGTACATTTCCCCTCAAAAAAATGATTTTCGTTTAAATCACCCATTTTATTCACTTAGTAGAGTAAAATTGGTCATTTCGGCTCACTTTATCATCTAACACCAATACCTCTTAAAATTTTAATGAGACGCCATTTTGATATGAATAAATAAAAAAACAGAAAATTTTTTTCTTGTGAGATTCCATAAAGAGTCTTTCACCAAACTTTTATCAATTTTCATCTGTATTCGTTGGCGTTATGCGCAGAAAAAAAATATGCTCCAAAAACTTGGACATTGGATACAAATGAATATGAATGATTTGAAATGCTATGATTTGAAATTCCTTCTCTCCCCTACTTCTACTTCCCAAATTAGGTAGACTGTAATAACTTTCGTTTTAAATTAAGAACTCAGCTAAACATATTATACGTTCAACTAATGTGAAATAGAAAGCAGGATGTTTTTGCATTGAGTTTTTCATGGTTTTTGCTTATTCTACGAGTATTTTACGATTTTATTGCAAATCCCATGTTAGGTAAATTCACAATCCAAAATAATATTAAAATTAAAATTTTTTCATTTTTTTTTCTGTTAATAAAAACATCACGCTCGAAAATTTTAAAGTATTTCGAGCCCTTCAGATAATTTTTTTTCATCCTTTACTGCATTATTGAATAACCGCAACGTATTTTTTCAGCGTTATAAAATTACCGCCGAAAAATTTAGAAGAGCCAGTGTTCGAAATAGCAGTTATAGTAGATCCGGTATCCAGAGGTGCTCAGAAAATTGGCCCCATCGTATCCGTATTACGTCAGGTTTTAAATGCGGAAATGAAAATTTATCTCAATTGCCCAGAAAGAATTAGCGACATGCCTTTGAAAAGGTAAACCTGAAATGCTTTATCAGTAGAGTTTATTTATGTATTGAAATGTATTCGAATAATTAATAACATTAAATATTAATTAGCTATTACCGTTACGTGCTGGAGCCTGAATTACGTTTCACTAGCGAGGGTAATTTAGATAACGGACCTATCGCTAATTTCACCGAAGTATCTGCGGGATCGTTATTAACCCAGAATATGCATGTACCGGAAAACTGGCTAGTGGAGTCTGTAGCTACGCCATTCGATCTCGATAATATACGTCTTCAAGATGTCGATTCCTCGGTGTACAGGTAAAAATTTGAAAAAAAAAAATCAATATCAACGTACTACTGAATATATGGGCAACTCGAGGTTTTATTTTCTTTTAGTCAATTCGAACTAGAATACTTGCTGTTGGAAGGACATTGCTTTGATGTAGCTTTCGGTACGCCTCCTCGTGGCTTACAGATTACTCTGGGCACTGAATCGAACCCAGTCATCGTCGATACCATTGTGATGGCTAACCTAGGATATTTTCAATTAAAAGCCAACCCCGGAGCTTGGGTATTACGTTTGAGACAAGGTCGTTCGGCGGATATTTACGACATCGTCAGTCACGAGGGTACCGATACACCTCCGAATAGTAAAGACATCAAAGTACTAATTAGCTCGTTCCAGTCTCACGTTATGAAATTGAAAGTTACCAAAAAACCGGGCAAAATGCACGAAGAATTGTTGGCCGATGATTCCGAATCTAATAGCGGTATATGGTCCAGTATTGCTAAGTATGTACTTCGAGTAAATTTAAGTTTGAACGAATTCGCGCAGGGATAATAAAAATTACCTGTTTGTAGCACATTCGGTGGCAGCGGTGGTAAAGACGAGTCTGGCGAAGACGAGCCAATTAATATATTCTCTCTGGCTTCCGGCCACTTGTACGAAAGATTCCTTAGAATTATGATGCTCAGTGTTATTAAACATACGAAATCACCGGTGAAATTTTGGTTCCTCAAGAATTACTTGTCGCCTAGTTTTAAGGATTTTTTGCCTCGTATGGCCAAAAAATACGGATTCCAGTATGAACTAGTCCAATATAAATGGCCGCGTTGGTTACATCAGCAAAATGAGAAACAAAGACTGATATGGGGTTATAAAATTCTATTCTTGGACGTCCTCTTTCCGTTGGATGTCAAGAAAATCATTTTCGTAGATGCTGATCAGGTAAACTATCCTGTGTCTGTAATGACCACGTGTTTAAACTATGCGTATTTTTAACAATACAATGTTATTTTTAATTGAGTGTTTAGTTAAAAATGATAGCTATTACAGCCGCCATGATTTAGGAAAGAATCGTCGTGGTAGGGCGAATCATTTAATAGTTGTGTTTCAAATCATTTGTAATGATACGATAAATTCCAACTTATTGATATATATACCATGCAACCCATCGAACCTTTTGCTCAAAAGCATCAAATTTTCTTCTTTGATAAGAAAAAAAGTTATGTTTAAACGTTGGTGATACTGTTTAATGGCAAAGAGCATCGAACAGAAGCAAAGTTGCCTGTTAATTTTTTATTTATTTTTCCAGTATAAGGAAATTGATCAGTGTTGCCAGATTGGGCGATTTTTCGCAAATGGGTCGATTTAAGATTTTCTCAATTTTTTTTTTTTCAAATTTGTTCAAAATTTATATTACTCATTAAAATGGAACTAGAACACTTTCATTATTGTTTAAAAAAAAAGCAAAAAATTGTCGATTTTACATGTAAAAAAATTTATCAATATTGAATTTGACGTGCTTGGAGCTCGATATTTTCCCCATGTGTATTGTGTAGTGTTGGCCGGTATTGATAAAAATTCCTCAAAATTTGGTGAGAGGCTCTTCTTGGAAATGCGAAAAAAGTGCTTTTTTATTTTTAAGATACATTTCAAAATGGCGGATCACTCAAATTTTAAGTGGAGCTGAAAGGAGAACAAAAGATTCAAAATTTTTGTTTCTGATCTCATATGAAAGAGTGAGTCAAGAACACCGACATATTCAAATTTCAGCCTTCTAAGTGTATTTGGAGTGGAGTTATAGCAAAAAACTGCTCTTTGAGGAAGTTATGAGTCGTGAAATTTCTCGAATTTTCCATATCTCCTCACCAAATCAACCTGTAAATGTCAACATTAGTCTGTGGGGTTAGTATTGGAACAAAATATGAGTTCTCGAATTTTGGTTGAAATGGATTCAAAATGGCGGTTGGTAAACATTTAAAGAGAGCTTGAGAAGCCTCAAATAACTGAAAATGTGATTAATATAGACTCATATTCTTATTGGGGAAACGAAGTATACTATATCCCGAATTCACCTTCACATATGATGATGAAGGGGAAGAGGAGGGGTTACCGATCTCAAAAAGTGGTGGGGTACGCGGTATCCTTGAGTTCGAAAAATTTTTATTGTGGTGTCATATGATAAAATGAACCCAAGTGTCTAATTTATTCTGATTTTAACTACCCAAGTGAATTTGGAGGGAAGTTGGAGCGAAAAATGGCTTTTAGAGGGGAAATTAGAGGAGGAAATTTCGTGAATCTCCAATATCTGGGCATCAAATCGACCTAGAGCGGTCAAACTTTGTTTATAGGGTTGGTTAATGATTGCAGTATGGCATTTTGGATTTGGGTGGAAACGAATTCAAAATAGCGGATAATTAATGTGCTCATGATTATTGCAGGCATGAAAACTGCATACTATTTAAGTACTTTCGAAGGGATAGGGTGGAGGTTTCAGATATGGTAGTGGATGTGGCCTGTTGATGTGAAGGGTTGGCAACGTCGTATGCAAACCTGAACGAGTTCAATTAAGAGCTCAGTTTCAGTAGTGCGACGTGGCCGCTTACATTTTTTTTTTAACTTTTAATTCTTCTCAAAATTTTGGTTCACTTAAAATTTTAGAAGATTGGAGGGAGCCCCAAAGCATCACTTATTATTTTTAAATCATATGTTCAAGCAAAGTACAGCCACTTGAACAGAACAACCCCTCCTTAAAAACCAGCTCCAGTGATGCGACGTGCTTAGTTGCTTACTTACATTTTCTCTTTCTTCTGTTTTGTAGGTTGTTAGAGCAGATATGAAGGAACTAGTGGATTTAGATCTACAAGGTGCTCCATACGGTTATACTCCTTTCTGCGAAAGTCGTAAAGAAATGGATGGTTTCAGGTATGAACTTACCATTGATATTTCGTCACGTCAAACATACGCTATAATGTAAATATTTGCGTAGATTTTGGAAACAAGGATATTGGAGGACTCATCTACAAGGAAGAAGTTACCATATTAGTGCTCTTTATGTCGTCGATTTGAAACGTTTTAGGAAAATCGCGGCCGGCGATCGATTACGAGGTCAATATCAAGCTCTAAGTCAAGATCCCAACAGTCTTTCTAATTTAGATCAAGTAAATGTGAAAAATTTTATTCTACTTTTAAGAAAATGAACAAAAAATAATTTGTTTTTAATTTCCATTATAAAGGATTTACCAAATAACATGATTCATCAAGTAGTCATTAAAAGTTTACCGCAAGAGTGGTTATGGTGTGAGACTTGGTGCGATGATGCTTCGAAGGAAAAAGCTAAAACAATTGATTTGGTGAGAACATAATTTTTTGTTACGTGAACTACTTTCGAAGTAAAGCGGAAAATGATAATATCGGTTTTATTTTACAGTGTAACAATCCGTTAACGAAGGAAGCCAAGTTGACCGCAGCGATGAGAATCATTCCGGAATGGAAGGAGTACGATAATGAGATAAAAAAATTACAGCTGGAAATTGATGAGCATTTGGATGAAGAAGAAAGTGTTGAATCTAGTGAGAAAGGTAACGATTTAGAACAGAAAATGAACTTTGCTTATAAAAGATTATGGTTAAATATATATTATATATTTTTTTTAGAATCATCCACAGCTAAATCGGAAGATGCTGCGAAACATACAGAACTGTGATACCTATACTTAGAGATATATACTTAAGTTATTTTTGAATAAATATTTTATTAAGGTTGTTTATATATTTTAAAGTGTGTTCATTTTTCAAAGTGCGTAATGATATGTCTTCAAAAAAAACATACTCTTATTTTTCATTTTATTGATTACTTCATAATTAGGCACAGATTCACCGCAAAAATTTTACCAATTCAATCTTGCCAACAAAATGTCAGCAGAAGTTGACCGCAAAAACGGATTTTTTGAGTCCAAAAACCCCATTGTGGTCATTGGGGACAAAAGTAGGGCATACAATTTTATTGATTAAAAACAAAGAAGTTCATAGATCGAAGATTTATTGAAATTGCGCCTTTAACAAAAAATTGAGATAAAAGATGTTTATCTATTATTTCAAAATTCACGATGAATAACGTTCACCTTGTAACGAGTAGTACATATTTATGCAGCTTTACTGGCGTATTTTGAAAATACCGAAAATACTTCCATATTTGGTTATAAATTAGAACACTGAACGAGAATGTGACTAGGTGTCCTTTTACATATTTTATCAGCATGAACCAACGACCTCTTGCAACACTTCAAAACGCTGTTTTTGATGAAGAATTATGTTTATCTCAGTGAAAACGCATGATGGAGAAACTGACGTCAGAAATTGGTTTCTCGGATTCGAAAACCAATATTTAGACACTTAGCGAGACAAAAACTAGCAAAAATTTTATCGTCAAACGAAGAAGCCTATATAGGTCAAGTTCAGGTTAGATTAGGTCGAAAAAAGAATCTTTTCGATTAATTCGAGATCACTGCTTTGGAATATGATGTTATTTTTTTGCATCTTTTTCTTCGACTGGGAAAAAACATATGAGAAACTCAGGTAGACCTTTTCACTAATGTCAATGCCGGTTTTAGGATCACTGCTGGGGAGAAGGGGGAGGTTCAGTTCCATAAATCCAGTGAAAAAGATAGTAAATTGTTTAACATTATCAAAAAGTTAATATGTACCAAAAAAAGTATTGGGGTTACTTCCGCTCGTTACATTTTTAATTAAAAAAACACCTGAAAAAAAGCTCTGGGGAGGTTAGATACCCAATCCCCCCAAAACCGGCTATGACTCATGTACATAATTAGGTTAAAAAAAAAGAAAATTCGCGAATGAATTATTCAATATACTCTATTATATTCAATACAGTGATATTAAAAGTTGAATACATAATACATCACAATTGTAATTTAGAATTCTTATAAAGTACAAAAACTCTTTGAGACCAGTGAAATAATACTAGAATAACATAACATACGACAAAGATAACGTACATTTATACCTATTTTTATTTCATTTGGAATTACGCGTGAGGAATAGTTGAGAAATTATTCGCAATCGTTCGTTATAATTCTAAGGCAAAGAATGTAGAAGTATTAATTTATCGTATCACAATAAACGCATTAAATAAGAAAATATCAAATTTCATCGAACGAATGTTAAAAATGAAAATAAAAAAACGTTTCCTGGGAAACCTAGTAGCATTATAATTAATTCCAAGTCACCGTCTGTTTTCTGGTAACTCATGTTAAAAACTTACGATTAAGCTTTGCTCGGTAAATTATCGCGAACGAAGATTTCGAAAACTACTTGCGTTGACTAGATAAGTCGAAATCGTCGTTAGATATCATGATTTAGAAAATTAGAATTATAACTGAGCGGCTAATCCGGCAGCTGATATATTATCGCCACAGCCGGCAGTCTGTTTGGCATTCGTGCAAACGAGATTCGGAGCTAAACAAATATGATACTGATTTCGTCCCAGCAAGCGACCGGATTTTCGTCGTCGAAATGTATTCGCCTGCTACCAGGAATCGAGGAAGTCGAGAAACTTTCGTCGATTACTAAAGTGGATTTACCAATGTCAACCTGAAGAAAGCAATTCGATAAAAAAATCTCGTCGTAATTTAGTGATAATTACATGTACGGTAACACTAGTTCACCTCGGGCGTATCGCATACGTAAGTGTTGGCAACTAACGAGGCTCGTGCGGCGGCTACGAATGTGTTCTTCCAGTAGGAATCCTTCACAATCATGATTAACTGGTAAGCCAACGTATGTACGTGTAAACGAGTTAAAGGTCGGCTTGAAGAGTACGAATTACGTTTCTCTTGTAAATGCCTGAAATTCGTTACCATATTATTGGTTGACAGATTTTGCGGAAACGTACACTTTAAAATAATAGCGAAAAAGTTAACTGCGCATGTTAATAATTAATTATGATGAAAATAATTTTTTCTTTATAGTTTTTGACCACCGGGAAGTTTACAACAAATTTCAAGCTTTTGGGGATTTTTCTCAAAAAAAAAAAAAAAAAAAAAAAAAAAAATATTATTGTTCACTTGAAAAATTTATAAATTTACAAAACTTTGACTTGAATGGTGGAGGGAGGAGGGTAAAAATTGAGTTGTGGCTGAAAATTGTATGACCTACTCCTACACTTAAAAAAGAAAAAAAATTTTGTCACACGCTCTCTGTATTATTGTATAAAGTGTAGGTGGAGTGGGGCTTAACGGGATTTTAAATCCTATTCATTACAAGTTTTAAAGCCTTATTTTTGAAAAACTATAGCAGAAATTTTTACATAGAAACTCAGTGATTTTATAGATAAAAATATGTCACTACATGATGAAATTAAGACAGATAGATAATAAAAAACGAAGATGCCATTTTGAGGATTTCGAGGAATAATGTATTTATCATTGACGGCGTTTCATTTTTCAAATTTCAATGCATAAAAATCACAAAATGTAAAAAGAAATTTAAAACTAGGAAACATGGAAAAACTTTTACAGATTAGATTACTTTAATTTTTTTTGGTGGGGGGAGGAGTGAAAAGGAAGAGGGGCAAAAAACTCAAAAATTTTCGTGTTGGTCTCATATAAAGGAGTAAGTCAAGGACACCAAAATATCTAAATTTCAGCCTTGTAAGTGCATTTAAAGTAGAGTTGAAGCATGAAACAACTTTCTGAGGAAGTTTCGAGTCATGAAATTTCTTGAATGTTTTCATGTCCTAACCAAATCAACCCAGATGATTTGAATCGAATCGTTCGTAAGAACAATGCATGATGAAAAACCGATAATACCAATAAATTATATTAAAAATAAGGAATGAAGATGGACATAAAAAAAGTACTTCAGAGTCACTTTGCACTCGTTCATGCCTCAACAGAAACAACTTTCGATTCTTTTTTATTGATTAATTTCTAATTGCTTCTTTCAGGAGTTTATCATTAATAAATTACCTGTTGATTTCAACTTGAAATCTTGATTGTAAATAAATATTCATTTAGGTATATTATGAGAATGGAAATTTAAAAAGTGAAAAAGGTAATATTACAATGCGAGTATTTTTTCAAACACTTCTGCTGAGATTGATCTTACAAGAAGATAAAAATAATACCTAAATATCTGTCGCATCATGTCCAATACACGACTTATTCTCGGCATCGAATCGGCTGCTAAAGTGATGGTTTTATGTAAAATAAAACTGTGTAAATTGGCTAATTCCTAAATAAATAAAAAAATGTAACCATGTAAATTACATAATTCTCAAGTTGGAAAAAAAAATTTTAATTCACTAAAATAACATCAACATTCAAAGTTTAAACTCGCCTGTTCATTCATTCCTAATGAATCAGCGTAAGGTAATATGTGTTCAGATATGTAGGAAATCAATTCTTCTTCAGTAATAGACGCCATTTCGAAATGAATTTTAGTTGATTTCGATTGCGCTTTCATTTGTTCGCTAACGGCAAGCAGTCTACTTTCTCTGAAATCTAGAAAGAAAAAAATCAATTCGGTGTGAATGTGACAGCTCAAGACATGCAAAACGTACGAGCGATTATTTACTCTTTTAAAAACATGAACTATGTTGATACCGATTTATCGAAATAATCTAATGATTGATCGCGTATTGCAGATATGAGAACGCGCTGAATTTGTTTATTTTGAACTAATAAAATGGAATACGTATTCTGAACGCGCATTACATAAATTTTCATCGATGAAATATTTTACAACACAGCATTAATGCTAATATTACTGAATATACACAAATACCACGATCATCGTTGTTTACCTCTATTCATAGGATAGTTATCCATCATTTGAAGTCCGCTAACAACGAATAAATCTGGATTAAAATTTTTCAAATGGTGGCCGAAATGCTCTAATGAGGAAATTCTCGGGTTATGGTGATCACGATGTAAAATGAACCTGAAAATACAAGTAAAAAAGAATTACTGCGGATTTCATAAAATATTGTTTTAATTTAGAGAACTGCACTGACCTGTTTGCTCGTGGAGCTGTATAGGGGCCCCATTTTTCTTTGGCTTTGTATTCGAAAACTAAATGAATATCGATATCATCGCTAGCATCTCCGATAACTTAAAATATTAAACGAATAATTCGTTTATGTAAATCAATGAGTAGAAATTAGGAGGATATTCACAAGTGTTAAATTTACTTTGAAGATTGTCGGGGAATAAATTTTGCATTTCGGTAGAGCTGGTGGAACCCAACAGAACATTGAAACCTTCGATAGCAAAACGTCTAGCAATACTTGCTGCGTTTCCTCCGATTGAAACACGCCGGTATCTTAATGTATGCACTTTCTTCACAAGTTCGTCGAATAAAGAAGCATTCGAAGTGAAACGCCTAGAAAAATATTCTTCGTTGAATGCTATTTCTATTTCCAATTTTCTATTCACGTTTTCATTGACATTTTACTTACTCAGCAGCAGCTCCTTGACTAAAATAATAAGCGAAAGAATTAAGTAAATCATTATAAGAGCCGATAAACTGACGACTGATTACATCGTTTTCGAATGACTCGTATGAAATAACATCTGTGGCTTGAAAAACGATATCTTTACACGCGCCATATCCGACAGCTACGTTAGGAAATCGTACTTCGTGTTTTCTGTCGATTGTGATTAATCCGGAGAGAACGTTTTTCAGTCTCAGATGTAATTCGTCTTCTGTATTTCTATAAAATACAGCTATGAAAGTTACCACTAACACGAACAATGAGCTGGCAGTTAAAATGTTTCGTAAATCGATACTGTAAGGATTGACCGTTGGTTTCTTCGTTTTCTTCACATCCATGATTATCGTTTTAAAGGAATGTACGTACTCGAATATATTATTTACTAAGTTAAAAAATTACGAACACAGGAAACATTTTTGATGATAATCGAATGTAACTGATTTGAGCTGAAATTCCAGCGAAATGACCGATACAAACTCGAACTGATAAACTTATCGTATTCGTCCATACCACGTATAGTAAAGGCATGGCCGAGTCATGCCTGGGCGCTGGTTTTATTTAGGGCTATGACGTCACGGTCATAGGACCAATGCTTGCAATGCTTTATGATTATTTTGCAGTCGTGTGTTTGTGTGGTTTGTGTTATCCGGAGTTACCATTACTCATTTTACTCATAAATCATAATGTAATACATAGATTTTATTCAGTTAATTCATTAATGTTATAAATTATATCAAGAATAAGAAGTAAAGGATTTTTTCGTAAATTAAAATGGGTCAAAAGTGCAGTGCCCCCGGATGCAATGGTAACTACTATAAAAACGTTTCCCAAAGTGTCTGTTTTCAAGTTCCCGAAAGATGAAGATTTGCAAAAAAAGTGACTATCAGCTCTAAAAATGAAAAAATCTTTTACTATTACTGAAAATACTAGAGTAAGTTAATTTTTTTAATAACTCCACCAATCCACCATTAAGGCGGTGCTTCAGAAAATATGTTGGTAAATGGGAAAAAGTTGATTTTTTAATAAAAAAAATGAAAAAATGAGAAATATAAATGCTAAATGTCCTCAAACAAAGTCTCTAAAACGATATATTATAATTTCAAATCATTTCGTTGCGTTATTTTTGAGAAAAACACTGCCAATGAAAATAGGATATAGTTAGCAAGATGGCCTCATGTTGATGACGTCATTGTCTCATATACCACGTGTGTATGTGGTAACCGATACGCTTGTTTTTCATTGGTTTATTCTTGTACTTTGCACCTTCCCATCAGTTGGTTGCGTTTCGCATATCACAGGCATTATCGAAAGAAAATTTCAAATTTGTAACAGCATAAAATAATATAGATATAAGTGAATATAAATCATCAATCCATGTTAATACTTATACCGCGCATCCAAGTGATTCGGGTACAATCAGCACAAAAATCTCAGTTTGTTGATAACATAATAAGAATTACCTTAATTATAATTAATTTCAGTTATCCATTCATAGTTCTAATAACATGAACAAATAAAATAATTTCACCTGATATTTATTCAGATTTATATATTTATATTGATTAAATATTCAATTAAAATTTTTGGACTAGCATTATCAGTTGAAAATTAGTATCTAATAGCGTTACTTAATCCATAATGTTTATAACTTAAAATTAAATAGGTAAATCAATGTCTAAACCGTTTCATTGGCAAATCTAGGGCAAATCATAGGCACATTAAAAACTTAAAAAAAAAAAATAAGCGTAAAGGAAAACAAGAAAATTTTAAAACTTTCATTCGAAGACTAGAATTTTAAAAATAAAACACTTTCGACTAGAATTCTCACATTAACCACCGATGACGTCAAATTTATAACTTCGGATCATCAAAATTGGTCCCTTTCGATAATAAGACTTCATCATAAGGAGTTTCTTGGGTTAGTTCTAGAACTTTATGTTTCTTCAAAACTAATAATGAGTAAAATTTTTGGGCCACCTGATTGAAAACACATCATCATTATTACCTACATAAATTATTCTTATTTTTTGTTAAATGAAAAGATATCTGGAGGAAAGGTGTTAAATCCATAAAGCCTTCTTCCTAGAGATTCGTTGAATGAATTTTTCAGGTACCCAACTACAATAATCGAACCATTAAAATTCATAAAATGAAATACTGTTGTAATGTACGAAAAATCTTAACATTTGTAACTTTCAAACGCGTTTTTCTCAAAACTGTGTTTTTTGTGGAACCTCCCTTATTCCAGATACCTTTTTAAATGCACAGCCAAACTAAAAAATGATACCTGTTTTTTAACATTTCCAATCGTCAAATCATTCAGAGTTGTCATGATGCCAGTTGATATTCGTATTCTTATAGTACTGTAAAGATGACTAGCTCGTTTGTTTAAAATACGTTCTTCGAATTGCTCCATCGTTTCATTATCTCCCTGCTGTTCCGGCTATGGAAAAAAAATCGATAAAAAAATGTCACCATTACGTAAACAATTAAAAATGCTTCGGAATACTAACCGTTTCATCCGGTAAAGGATTAAAATAATCCACATCGTGCCATGGAGTGATGTTGTTATCGAGATTCGTACACGGAGTCATAGCATGATCTACGTTACTTCCAGGAGAAGAGAAAACATTCGTATTTTGATTCTATATTAAATAGATATTTATTTTTATAAAGTTTCTAATATTTTCGGTTTGCATTATGTGTATTAAAAAAAAATCACTGTTACAATAATCGACAAAAAAAATGTAATTTTACTAAATAAATATACCTCAATTTTTTTTTGTCAGTTATTGTAACACTGACTTTTTTAATACACATAGATAGATATTTGTTAAATAAATTTTTCCGGTATAATGACAGATGTATTTCATACCTCCGCATTATATCCCGTATTCTGCCAGGAACTGGCTACATCTTTAATACTTGCATTTTCATCATTATTCTGTAAACTAATAGCATCTTCTGCCACTGGCATCGAATACCCTTCTGCGATTTCATTTTGCTTTTAAAATAAAAATTTTATGGTATACAAGTGCGGAAAAGTAATTAAAAAATAAAAACATGAAAGTACCATTTTGTTTTGAGAATTATTATATTCTGTGTTATACCAAGAGGTCATTTCACTGCTTAAGTGATTGTTTTCGTCGGAATGCAGTTTACTGTTTGAAATACTAGTCTCATAGGACTGAATATGAAAATATTCACAGCGTATTAATTTCAGGAAATGAAAACGAGAAATTATATTTAAAATTTTTTTCACGTACTGATTGAAAACGCTTATTCTGATCATTTTCATGCTTCAGTGAAACATTATTTTCCGATTTCATCTTAGATTCCATCGAATCTGGCAGTTCTTCGCTGTATCCAAAATGGAACTGATTAGCGTTTTGATTCTATTACAAAAGAGACATAATCAATTAATATAATTTACAAAATGCATTTACACTGGATAAAAAATATTATTCACTTCAAGAACTATATCCTGCGTTGACTCCTCCACAGCAGGACGTTTTCTCTTTCTACCACGTTTCAACGGAAGCTGTACAGTTGGAACAACAAATACTCCATCATCATCAATCTCTTTGCTACCAGCATCACCAGACTTTGGATCTTCGTTAGAAGCATTCATAGATACCAAATGCCTCTGATAATTCTACACACATATATTTATAATTTTAATACTACATACTTTTTTTTAATAGATAACTTATGTTTGAAAAAAAAAAAAAAAAATACAGAACAATACCTGACCTTGTACAACATAGTAGAGGGAATCATTTTGCCTGAAAGAGTGAATAATTTCTCTACGCCGCCGGTTTCCTTCCATCTCATTAATCTCTTAGTAGGGGGAGCCAAATCGAGCGTAGTTACAATATCTGTGGTATCGCTCAACTGACCCTTCATTTCTTCACCAGATAAGTTTTTCACTTCGTCTACGATAAGTTTACGCTTTCTTCTGGTCTTTGATGAACCTTGAATTCAATCATCGTTCCCGTTAGGATCCTGAATTAAATCCTAATACATCTAAAACGAATAAATAGACTTTGTGACCAACCAACAAGTGTGGAAGTATTAACTGGAGCTAAGGCAAAGCTTTCTTCCTCATTCTGTGGAATCGCATTTTGATGTTCATCGATGGATTGCGAATTTGTGGGTTCCAAAGTTGGCTCCATCGGTTCTTCAGATATCACTTCTTGGTTACTTGAAGATCTGAGGGCCTCGTTTAAATCTTCGTCCAGACACGGTGAATGCGAAGGAGAGCCAATAGAGCTGAAATTACATTGTAGCGTAATCCAGAATATTGAAAAATGAATAAACAAATAGAAATATTCTTTTATAAAATATACCTCCGTCCACTTGGGCTCAGAGCGCCGAAATTGTCATCGAAATCGTCGTTTTCGTTCAATCTGGACTCTTCTTGTTCTCTAGAAGTTGATGGAACTGCGGTCACATTCGTTCCTTTATTTTCG
Organism: Phenacoccus solenopsis; assembly: GCA_009761765.1. Classification (NCBI taxonomy): domain Eukaryota; kingdom Metazoa; phylum Arthropoda; class Insecta; order Hemiptera; family Pseudococcidae; genus Phenacoccus; species Phenacoccus solenopsis. The sequence goes on along the minus strand of CM019752.1, from coordinate 20,281,474 downwards.
TTAAAATAAAGTGAAGGCATTGGAGCATCTTCGAAAAGACCACCTTCGAATAAACCTGCACCTGAATTAAACATTTTACTTTATAGTATTTTTTAATTGGATATTTACATTTTTTCAAAGAAATAAAATTATTTTTACCGGCACCGGAAATCGCGCCGAATCCATCGTCTTTTGGTAAATCAACGTCCATCGACATGAGTTCCAACGAAGGGTTCATATCGGTACTTTTATTTCGTTCACCAGAATCAATTCCTTCTCCGAACAATAAATTATCCTACATCATAGACTCCCAAATATAAAATAATTCTATCGACAGTTCAGTTTGTGTCATCATGACATGGGATAATTATTCCATACCTGCTGCGTGGATTGATCGAATCCAACGGAGTGTCGCAGTACTTCAGAGCTCGAAACATCAAAGCCCAAATCAAACGTATCCTCCGTATTCAAAGGAAGCACAGATCCGTAATCTTCTCGCATTGTAATTTCATCGGCTCGCGATTGATTTAAGTTGAACTGAACTTCGATATCTAAATTGCTAAATTATTAAACATACGAGTATTTCGTTAATCATTAAAAAAAAGATTTTCCAATAAACTTGTCCACGCAGCTATCATACATCATCGACAAAATAATACATAAAAGACTTGCTTTAAATCTGGCATCACAGCATCGAAATCGTGAAACACTTCTGGCAAGGTAACTGCATTGGCAGCAGCCTCACGATGGTCATCCGGTAAATCGACCATACCGGGACGAAATGCCATTTTGATTTTAACAAATGCTTCATTACAATCCGCCAATAGATACTTCGTCTTTCTCGAATAAATTCGAACAACTCCCAGCATCAAATGACCGGATGTACGTAGGGCCAGTTTCATCTATAAAAATTAATTCATATTAGATACTCGCACGAAGGAAATAAGATAAAAATATTTTCCAATCGTTGCCTTCGGTCTTAATATTTTCTCAATCGATGATTCGATATTGGTTTCGAAAATCTGCGCTTTCGTTAATTTCTTATCCCAATGAGCTGCCAACCATATCCTGGCGAGTGGTCCTTTTTTCGATAGTACGAAATCTGAGTAAAACATCGCGCTACACGAATGAACGAGTTTCTCCTTAGATATCTAATTACGAGGTATCATTCTTAACGAAAGATCTGAAAAGCTGAAACACAAAAAGTGACATATGTTACTTTGGGAAATTTTTTATAATTTCTTTTGATATCTTGAATTAACATTTAATCATCTACATATTCTTAATGAAATTCAAAAGCAACGATTTCCAAAGAAAAATTCCATAACCTAAAAAACACTGGTACAATTTAACAAATCCTTTGAACAAAAATTTATAATTTTTTTTCTCGATAAATTTACATGCTGCCATTTTGCTTACTTCTATCAGTTCCACTAAGATGTTTTGCTTTCGGTTCACCATTGATGTCGAATATCATAGCGTACTTCTTCCTAACGTCGGCTTAATAAAGTGAAATTAAATTAGTGTTTTGCTGACAAAAAGAAAAAAAAATGTAAACATAAACACCACCTTTATTTACCTACTTTGATAACCCTAATAAATAGGGAATGAGAAAACCCGCCAAATAGCGCAATGCGCAAGAGCACTTCAGTGTCGTATAACCGTTCGTTCTACAATTCCCTTATTTTCTACGAATAACAAAAAACGTTGAAGTTCACTCATTATACTCGAATAAATAACACAGCTTCGATGTAATACTACACCCAATCGATTTGAGTCAAAATTGAAATTATTCTCAAGCTCAGAATTTTTTTTCGTTCTATAACACCGCTGAAAAAATTATACGTTTTTACGAACAAAGCAATATTAATTTTTCATCTTTGCGAAAAGTTCACCGTAATTTAATCGTTACATGCGAACTAAAGGGTTGTTCGTTGAAAAGGCAACACTTGCTGATATCGAAAGGGTTGGTGAACGTGAAAGCAGCCTGCTTAGTTTACATTTGTACTGAAATGGCATTAGAGTGCGATTCTTTATCCGATTAATTTATATCTCATTGATATCAATTCTGTCGATTTTATTCGCATTATTTTCGCAATCTTTATTTCTACGATTTCCGAAAAAAGGTAAGAAATTTTATTCTTTTTTATTTTCTACACATTTATATTATTTATTAGAGAAATAACTCGCGATTTTACGTTGTATAGGAATTTTCGGTGCGACTACTTGGTTATGCATTTTTAAATATTTAAATAGGTATTTTCGTAATTACGTGTTTTATTATTCGAAACAATTTCGAGAACTGAAATCGATGTTTGTATGAAAACAAAATAAATACCCCGAGTACTGAAATGGACACCAGCGAATTTCCCAAAAAATTTTCAACCGAACTGTTATCTCTTCTTGTTATCAGTTTTACAGTCACAACTACGAAACATCGATTCGTAGTTAAATTTAACAATGATGAAATTTTTTATGCCTATTTTTGAAAACAAAAGTAAAATATAAAATAAAAATTCACCCATCGAAGAAAAACTGACTTCTTTAAATTTCAGTACAAAACCGCGCTTGACTTCACCGCCACAATTTTTCCGACCGTAAGAAATTTAGGTAATTCTCGTTATTCGTCGATTGCATGTTACTTAGTGGACAAATTTAATTAATTTATACCTTGTATAATACCTAACCGCATAAAAAACATAAAATGGCAACCGTACTCGTTTAACGTGCAACTGACCACTATGTCATTAGTACGTCATGTGCACGTGCTATCGACTGATGTGGGCAACTTTCATTGCATGCTAAAAAGTGGCCAGATGGTAGTCGAATAATTATCTAATTTTTTTTACTACCGTATCGTTGTGCCAGCGTGTGCATTTTTTATGCATTGTAATTTATCGTCTGGTGCCAGCGAGTACGTGAAATTCTGCCCTTTTTTATATGTAATTTTTATTATTTCGTTTTCAGGTGTCTTTGTAATGAAATTCAAGAGTTATTAATGACTACATAATTTTACCGTGAGTCTCATATTTTATTATTATTATTTTTCTCAATTGATAAGATTTCTCTTCGTTAGCGTAGTAAATCTACATAGTTTTAGATTATAAAAAAAAATCGATAAAAAAGTAATTTTATTATACAGGGTGTTATATGTGATAGGCCATATATAATACATTACTGTTGTGATAGTTGCATACTTCAAGCAAAGTTTCAGCGATATTCAAATCAGGAAATTTCTTTGAATTCTCCTTCTTTACCTTTCTTAGTAGAAAGGAAGTAAATTATGTACCGGTCTCAAATTACAGCAAAACGTTGGCGAGTAAATTGAGACCAAAAAGATTATTCAGCGATAAGGAAGGGAGAAACTGAAGACAAATGGAAAAAAATGTTCTCAAAACTTGGAGTGAAATTTTAATTCTTTCAAATTTTTTTGAAAAAAAAAAAAATTAGTAATAGAAAAAAAAACAACAAAATCACGCTTTTCATTGTGTTAACTACGTTATAACATGGACAAGACTCTCTATCCTGCATACTATAAATTTTGAAATTAAAATCATAAAAATATTGTCGCACTAAATTTAAAAAAAAAAAATGGAATTTGATTATTTTATTTAAGGTTTTCCAAATAACATATATTCGAAGTATATGAATGATGAAAGATAATATTTGTTCAAAAAAATTGTTATAAGGAGTGTTCATCGCAACATTATTCAAAATTACTAGCGAAATTTTTTTAAACGTAAGCAACCATGCTTCATTATTTGAGCTGAGTTTTTAACTGAGGCTTGTCGAGTAAACTTCTCAACATCTGAACTCCACAGGCCACATCTATTACGGAGTCCAAAACGTCGAAATTATCCTTGCCAAAAATATAAAAAGTTTAATTTGAAATATGTAGTACTTTTTGTCAAGAATAATTAAAAAAGCCCATATTTTTCAAATGTCTACCTGAGATTTCTCAAACTTACTTCAAATTTTGGCAAATTTCGATCAATTTGACCAAAATTTAAGGTGTCATTTTCTGATCACCAATGAATATTACATACAAGATTTATCCTTTCTAGGTCAATTCGGTGAGAAGATATTTGAAATTTATGAAATTTCTTACCATGAATTCTCCTGCAAAAATTTATTTTCGCTCTAACTCTCCTTCATCGTAATTTATGAAGCTGAAAGTGAAATATTTCGGTCGGTTGGGCTCACTTTATCATTTGACACCATAAGCAAAAATTTTTCGACCTTAACTGTACCGTTACCACATTTTGAGATCGGTAATCCCTCCTCCTCCCATACAATATCATATGTGAAGATGAATTCCAGATATAGTATACTTCTCATCCTCAATAAGCATATGAGTCTATATTAATCACATTTTTAGTTATTTGAGGCTCCTTAAGTTCTCCTCAAATTTTGACAATCCGCCATTTTGGATCTACTTTGACTCAAATTCAACATGCCATATTCTGGTCTTAAACTAATCTTACACACAAAGTTTGACTTTTTCAAGTCGATTTGGTGAGGAGATATGGAAAATCCAAGAAATTTCATCATTCAAAACTTTTTTAAAAAGTCGTTTCTTGCTCAAATTCCACTTCAGATGAAAATATATAATTATAGAGGTGAACTGCGGTAAAGACAGTCCCAATGCTGGATATGGTAATATCAATCTCAGACCCGTTTCGACAATCCGTGGCTCCTTTCGGATCTCGGATTGTTTTACTATGTTAGAGGTAATTTCTTTGCAAGTTGCATACGTACGAGTCGTTTGGCGAATTCTTGCATGGGTCTCGGATTGTTAGTAGCGAAACTATTTATATACAATCTGAGACCCGGTATATGTATAACCCTACTGAGACCCACTTCGGGTCTCAGATGGATAATGGCAAATCTGAAGTGGATCTCGAATTACTGCTCCATATCTTTTATATAATTAAATTCAAGATTTTCCTTACCCCTCCAAGGTTCCCAAAAAAGCTATATTCTAGTAATTTTCAAAATGCTAACTTTTATCTGTTTAGCTCTTCACATAAAATTGGGTCTCGGGTTGTCTGTAACATAGCGCGGGTCTCAGAGTGACAGCAGCATCAACATATGTATATATACACACATGTATATTATGGTAATGTCAGACCCGACCTTGGAAATGCTGCTATCGTAACAAGACCTGATTCAACGTTGCAAGACCCAAAACGGGTCTCGCAACGTTTTGTTCGTATATTTGAGCGTATACTATAGCTTTCAGTTTTATACGAACGTTGGAAGCCCTGGATACGGTGCTATCTTAAGGAGATCCATTTGGGCCTGACAAAGATAGTAATAAACCTGAAGCGTGTCTCATAAGAACTGTTGCATATCATTTGTAAACGTGAATTTTGAATTTTTCTAGTTTCCTGAAATTTCACGCAAGCACCTCTAGCTCTTTGAATAAGACCGGGTCTCGGAACGTCTGTTTGGTATCTATCGTCCAGGGCCTGACAAGGATAGCGGGATATATATATAAAAAAATGGGACATTTGTCATATGGTTACAAACGACCTGGAGTGTAATGATTTGAAGGTCACGCCTCTCCTTCTCTGAGTTCTCCTTCTTTGCCCATTAGGCTGTAATAACTATCATTTTCAGTTGAAAACTAAGCTAAAAATGACTAATTTCCAACTTCGATTTTTACAATTTTCTCGTAATTTCTCCTAAATCTATTCTATTTACTCCCACCAATCATTTGTTAATAATATTGCATTAGATACCTAGGTTTTAGTGTAAACGTATATTTTCATTTGTTTTGAAATACGAAAAAAAAAATCGTAAAAATAATTACTTTCCCAAATACACCCTTCAGCGCGTAGGATATGCAGACCATCAATCATGACTGTCACTTGAGTATTCCTACATGTGGCATGAAGGAGGTCATACTGAATTGAAACACTCTGCATAATATAAATATTTCACAACATTTCCCTGAATTTTATAGATTATCAAATCAGAAAACCTTACTAAAGTATCAAATATTGTTTTTACAATTTCTAAAATTTTCAATATCATCGAAATTTCTGAAAACCATTCTGAAGTTCACATTAACTCCTCAACATAGGGCTGAAAAAACATAGATCCGATTCTTCCATAGCTTCGACGTATTCAAATTAAAAATACATCTACAATTATCCCAAGCTATCAAAAAAAATAAAAAAAAAGGAAACGTACTTCACTAAAACTTGTATTCGAAATTACGACACATTTTCTACACAATTAATTCTCGGCAACGAAAAGAACCTATGAAAAAAAAAATCATTTCTCCGCAGTCGCCCAATGACCCGCTTTTTAGTTCAGGTCATTTCTACAACGAGAGAGGAAAAAAAATCGCAATAATTTAAACTCGTTACTTGATGTTAAGTTAGTGCATTTCTAGCACGTAAATAACGTCCGTTTAAGGTATGGTTATATTCACAGCACGAAATTTTCGACCGCGGAAGTACAATAATCGTATATCATTATTTTTTAACCGACCGAAAAGGAGAGATACCTAAGGCGAGATTTTAGATTTACACCGAGTAATATATAAATTCGCCGATTCGATATTTCTTATACATTTTATTTTTAAATAATTTGACATTAAAAGATAGCGAGTGTAGGGTAAAAAAAAGCTACATAATTGGATTTAAACTTGGGCAATTTATCGATGCAAAAACTCCATAACGATATTCTAAATTGAATAGCATACCGAGAGTTAAAAGGAAACCGCGAACTCGAAAGTTTTACTAAGTTTGCGAAAAAAAAATAAAATTATTTGGAAACGGCGGTTGCTGGCTAATTGATATGCAACTCGGTTACATTTAGTTTTTATCATTTAACCTCAAACACCGGTATACCCTTTCTTTTGAATATACATTTCGAAAATATCCTTAAACGAATGAATATAACGAGGTATGCACGTAGAGTTCGTACCCCTATAGGTATAACGTTCATATTTCGCCAACTATAAATTGGAACGCTTTTAACGATTTTTACCCAATGATTTAAAATCGTTGTTCGAATCGCTGGTGTATTGTATTTTCGTGTACTTCGTAACTTTATGGAAATTCCACCGACGGTATTCGCATATGAAAACTTTACCTTCTCGCCGAGAAATTGCGACGTTGTATAAGTTGCCTAAACGAAACGCCGCCATTCGATTGTACTTTTTTAACGGCGGACCAGCTATGCAATTCTTTTAACACTCGTTTAACCGTCTAACGAATGCGTAAAAGGTTAGTAAACTTTTACATTCGGGTGAACCACGCAGGACGCGGATACAAATGGTCGTTTATCGAACACCAATTAAGCGAATGGTTTAAATTCCACGTTTTCGTAAATCAACCATTTTACGAGTATTCGAACGCGTATTTATCTGTATACTTTCTTTTGATTATTTCGGCGAATTTAAACGCGAAGGCCTTTTTTCAAAAGACTTTTTTCACACGCATTCCGCCCTCTTCGTATAATAAACGAACCTATAGTAATAACCATAAACGTTTCAATTTATCTGGAATCGAATACCATCGCGAAATGCGAATAAAGATGGTATTTGGACGATACTACGCGCCGAATAAACAAAAATTAAATTCCCATTGTTTCCATTTTGGCTTCACCTATTTACCGGAGTTTTTTTTAATTAAAATTACGCCGTGATATAAAGATGGTTTTCTTTAGAATACGTTTAAGGCTTCTTCCTAAATAAGAAAGTTCGCCCTATTAAGGGGCTTTTATTAGAAATTTATTGGCTAAATAAACCGGCATCGAAACCCGGCTCGTATCTCTGCTACGTTGGCTCCCGAGTCATGACCTCGATGGAGTATACAGGGTGTTCCGTTGCTATCGCATCATTTCCATGTGGCAACAAGAGGTATTCAAGTTACACACATATATGGTGGTTTGCCAGCTCAAAAATTTCGACGAGCCGAGATACGGTAATTTGAAAAAATATTTTTCACTCTCAGCAGCGTCAAACTTTGAGAAGTTCTATCTCGCGAACGATGAACGAAAAGGATATAGTGTTTACACTAACGCGTGGAGCATGTAATGTAATTTTACTGGCAAAAAATTGTGACTGTAGAGAAAGTAGGAGGAGAGATATGAAAGAAAGAATACCAAAGAACCTTGTGAAAAAGGGAAATTTTTCAGTTTTGTGTATAACTTTTGAAATCGTTCTATCAAACGAGGGCTCCTTTAGGAACTTTCTCAGTGATGAGGAATGCGTTGCAAATGAAATAACCCAAGTACGCGTTCCTTGACAGTTTCCATAAGGAGATAAAAAATTCGAAAAAAATTCCAACTTCTCGTACATTTTTTATGACAACAAAATTTTCTCAATCTAAATCCACGGAGATTCGCATTTGCAAATGTCGCAACCGCTCTAAAAAATTAAAAATCCAACTTGATATGGTTGGAATTTTAACTGACACAATGATCAAATACTTAGGTCTTCCTCTCATGGATAATTTTTCCTGGTTACCACACATAAAGTAGTTTAGTAACTGGTACGTTTTCTGATTGGTCATACGTCATGAGTGTAACGACCAATCATAAGGCTAGAATGTGATAAAATTTAGGTAATTCCAGCATTCAGGCATTGCATTTGATTTTTCGAAAAAATATAACTTTAGTGACCAAAAAAAAAAAAAAAGAAGAAGGTGACCAAAAAGCGACCATTTTTTTGCTTAAAACTTGGTGAGAGACTCTTACTAAAAATACAACAAAAGTATTTTTTTGTTTTTCGAAAGAATCCAAAATGGCGGGTCACTCACACTTTGAGGGGTGCTGAAGAAAGAGCAAATGGCTTATATTTTTTGTTTTTGATTTCATATGAAAGAGTGAGTTATGGACACCAACATACTCAAATTTCTGCTTCATAAGTGTATTTTGAGAGGAGTTGGAGTAAAAAATGGCTTTTTGAGGAAGTTTCAAGTTATGAAATTTCTTGAATCTTCCATATCTCCTCACCAAATCAACTTAGATAGGTCAAATTACGTGTACGGGGTTAGTTGGTGACCAGAATATGACCACTTCAATTTGGATCAAAATGAATCCAAAATGGCGGATTATCAAAATTTGAGTAAAGCTTGAGGAGTCTTAAGTTGATAAAAATGTAATTAATATGAACTCATATGATTATTGGCGATAAGAAATATACTATATCCGCAATTCATCTCCATACATGATGTTGGGAGGGGAGAGGGAGTGGTTATCGAACTTAAAATGTAGTGAGGGGTACACGAGAGGTCGAAAATTTTTTATTGCTATGTCATATGATAAAATGAGCCCAAGTGACTAACTTATTCTGATTTTAGCTTCCCATGTGAATTTGGAAGGGAGTTAGAGCAAGAAATGGCTTTTGGAGGTGAAATTTGGGGCAGGAAATTTCATGAATCATCCATATCTCATCACCAAATCGGCCTAGAAAGGTCAAACTTCGGGTGTAGGATTAGTTAATGACCAGAATATGACCTCTTGAATTTGGATCAAAATGCATCCAAAATGGCGGTTTATCAAAATTTGAGTAGGGCTTGAGGAACCTCAAATTTGTGAAAATGTAATTAATATGAACTCACATGATTATTGGGGATAAGAAGTGTACTATATCCTCAATTCATCTCTATACATGATGTTGGAGGAGAGAAGGAGGGGTTATCAACCTCAAAATGTGGTGGGATACGTGAGATATGGAAATTTTTTTGTGGTGTCTTATGATAAAATGAGCCTAAGTGACTAACTTATTTTAATTTTAACTTCTCAAGTGCATTTGGAGGAGAATTAGAGAAAAAGAAGGCTTTGGCATATCTCGTTTCCTTCAAACCTTGAATAGGCCGACCTTCACACCTATATGAAACTTGAATAGTTATACTTGCTATAAGCAGGTGATACAATCGAAATGGAACACTCTGTAGGAAAACGCGTGAAAAATATAGTTACATGAGATAAAAATACTCTCTCGAGTTATATCGATAATTGCTTTAATAATTTACCGCATTAACGGTGATAATTAAAATCGAGAAATATTCAGGTATATTTTTACGCCGCCTTCGGACTATCGAGTCGGATGAGCGGAGCGTTTCGTAGATCTAACCAAAATTTAACGACCCATTCGGGAATTCTTATCAAAGTTTAGTTCTTCTTGGTCCTTTTCTTAATTTATTATTCCGCGCGAATCTAACTTCGTTGTTAGATTGTTCGCGTGGAATAATAAGTTGTAAGGATGTAATTTTTTTGCGCATTTATTTCATTCCCCCTGTGGTGAGTTGAAACGCGTAAAAAATTTGTATTTTTGTAACATATTTATACGCGATATCAGCGCCTTGATTACACTACGATTATTTGGCACAAAAAAACATCGATGAAATCTCAACTCTACGTTTGTACTGGAAAAAACGACTCGAGTAATTTAAAAATGAAGCGAAAAAAAAACATTAGGGGATTTTATTCATAGCTCAGAGGCAATTAGCCTTCGCTGAAATTAGATTTATAGCGAACGAATAATACGCTCACAGCTCACGGCCAGATAACCATGGTGTCTAGAAAGAATACATTATAAAATGTAATTGTCGTTTAAAACTTTCAGCTTCTTTACCTGTGACAAAGGTCGTTTCACGTAGGGTAATATTCGTTTTGGGACAGTGCCCGGACGATGTCTATGTCACAACGACGAACATCGTCCGCATCAATGATGGGCGGATGAAAATCGCGCCGCATCGAAAGGGTTGAGAAACATTTATCTGCGGTCGATGGTCTAGAAAATAGTTTCATCTCGGAGGACTAAAACCGTATTTGACGCATGGTAAACGCATTATCTTTTTAAAGTTGCGTTTTCATGTTAATATTATAGTATTCCCCGATACGCGCGTGGGCCTAAACACATAATACAACAAGCGTTCCCCGAAGGTAAAATTATTTTCCAAAGATTTTACCCCAGTTTCCCTAAACTGTTAACTAATTAATCGATTAATCGAATTTACAACTTTCCTCGGCGTATCAGAACACTTCTTCAACTTTTACTCTGTAGGTCTTTCGTGCGGTGATGAGATTTGAAGTGTAGATGTTAAATGCGCCCACGGCTGTTTAACCGCAGCGGAGAAGGTGGCGCATCTTATAACTTTGCTTGGCGTATCAGAGCTCTTCAACGTTTATTCAATAGATTTTTCTTTCGGTGATGAGATTTGAAAGATGTTGAGCGCTCACAGCTCTTGAATCGCAGCGAAGAAGTTGGGGAGTCTTTTGAAGAGCAAATTTTCATTGGTAAATCAGGGCATGGGGAATAGATGCGCAATATATGAAATTTGCAGTTCAACTAATTACGCCACATTACAATAGCTGATGTAATTCTTTTACCTTCTAAACCATAAATTTTTTGCCATCAATCCTCCTCTTTAAACTATAACAACAGAGCGAAGGAAAAATCTACACATACGAATATTATTTTGATAATATGAAAACAAATTTTTTAAATAGAATTTCATAAGAAAATTACTCGTACTTTCATCATACAACTTGTTGAAAGAAAGAAAAAAGTTTGAGTCATGCCGCGTTACTAGAGCTGAATTTTCATTTGGAACTTGCTTATAGGTTCACTTCATCTTCTGAAACCACCTTATAACATTATGAGGAAAATAAGCTTTCTCTTACACCCCAAAATCATGTGCGAACGTAAAATTGCCATTGAACCATTCGAACCTCATCAAACGTCCCTCAAATTTTATCCATTTTGGATCGATTTGACACAAATTCAAGGAGTCATATTCTATTTTCCATTCAACTCCACGTATAGAATTTGACCTTCTTGGGTTAATTTGATAAGGAAAGATATGCAAGTTTTATAAAATATCTTACTTGATTTCTCCTCCAAAAACTCTACTCTTAACTCACCTCCATATTAACTCAGCGGGCTAAAATTGAATTATCCAAGTCATTTGTGCTCATTTTATTCAATGGCACCATAATCAAAAATTTATGTAATACAATCGAAAAAATTTGTCATTAGTTCAAAACATACGCATTTATTAAAAAAAAAGAATTTATTTAAAAAATACGCATTTATTTTAGAAAATACGCATGTCTTCCAAAAAATACGGAATTACTTCAAGAATACGCATTATTTTAAAAAAATACGCATATCTTCCAAAAAATACGGAATTACTTCAAAAATACGCATTATTTAAAAAATACGCATTTATTCTAAAAAATATTCATTTATTCCAAAAAAAAAACGCATTTATTCTAAAAAAAAAACCTTTATTTTAAAAATACTCATTTATTTAAAAAAACTTATTTCTTCAAAAAAAAAATATGCAATTACTCCAAAAATACGCATTAATTCTAAAAAATAATTATTCATTCCAAAAAATACGCATTTATTTAAAAAATACACATTTATTTTAAAAAATACGCATTTATTTTTAAAAAATACCCATTTCTTCCAAAAAATATGCAATTACTACAAAACTACGCATTATTCTAAAAAAATACACATTTATTCTAAAATATATTTATTTATGCCAAAAAAATACGATCTGAGAAATATATATATTTGGGAAGAAATGCGTATTTTTGAAACATAGTTATACATATTTTCTAGAATATGTAATTTTCCCAAAATATATACCTTATTTTTCTGATTGTATAGCGTAGCTTTTGAGGGTAATAGCCGGAGTTAGGTAGTCAAGAATGGCTCCAAGGCAAAAATTATTTTCGGGTACAGTTTCAAATTTTTTTCCAATAAAAATTATTATTTTTTTAATTCTTTGTAGAATTGTGAAAAAGTTTTAAAATCTACAATTAAGTTCCCTGGACTCTTTCGAGAACCCAGCCTCTGGGTAAATCTACCCCTCCTGCCCTCTCCTCTTATCAGATTTGGTGACAGCCTACTTTTCAGATTTCATAGCATATTTTCCAAAGTTCGTAGCGTATTTTGTAAAGTATGTAAGAAAAATATGAATAATATTTTTCGATAAAATCAATGGGAAGATGGGCACTTGGGCAGGGTTAATGATCACAATAATGAAAGACGCCACCAATAAAAAATTTAGTTTCAAGATTTCTTTTCTAATGTTGTAATCAAATGTGTTTGATGTTATTTTAAACAGTTTTCAAAAATTTTGTGTCAGATTAATTTTGTAATTGAATTTGTTATAATTAATCTAGTTGAGAAGCCAAAACTAAAATTTTCTTAAAATTTTTTCAAATGCTTAAATTTATAATTTTTTTTAATGCACAGGGGTGGGGGGCAAATGTACATGTTTTTTAACACATGCAAGGCAATATCTTTGTAGCTATTTCAACTCCTAGGTGGGAATAGCAAGATATGGCCTACTGACACACAAAAACCATCGTATCCATTCTGGTGAATGTTCGTATTGAATTCTACACTTTACAGCTGACTTTTTTCTCCTTTTGATGCCATTTAGCGACAACTTCATCATGATAACACTACTTTCTACCATTTTTGAAACTCTATGCTTTCCAGGAATGTTTGTTTTACGAGATGACAGGGCTTGGAGGAGAGGGGAAAAAATGCATTTTCATGACTTCAACACAGTTTACACAATAACTACGCTTAAACACGATAAAAACTTACAAATTTACGTCAAACAGGTGCAAAACGTTCTTTCCAACCGTACTCGTTCGCTAGCAGTTGTAAGAGTATAAAAACGGTTCATTAGACATTTTAGCGTTGGCGAGATAACGCGGCGAAAATTTTATTTGTCGACTTGCCATAAATATTTCTAGATTTACTTTGCAAAGCTGGAGTTGGCGGATTTGTCAAATGTAATACTCGCTAACAAATATTTTCCGGATTTGAATTCTTGAGTAGCGTGTTTTTTTCTACGCTATCTCACCGTTCGCGACGACGATTTCACCTAATCTCGAGCTATTTTTTATATTTTCATTTTTTCGGCTTGACGTTGCGTTATATTCGAGAATTATTTTAAAATAAATGACACGCCTTTTATTCTTTTCCCTCCTGTTATCGTGTATTCGGCTAAAATTGTAGTACAAAAATGATATACTATGCAGATATTTCATACGAGCGTATTAAAGTTTCGCTTCTTTAATTCACGTGGGAATGTAAAGTTGGCGAAAAAGGCGGCCTTTTCTTTATTATTGTTTTATACGCGTCCCGTATAGTCGTATGCTTCACCAGCGTCGAGTGCAAATTTTTTTTACAACGCTTTCGCTAAACGATCGTCGGTATTTTGCAAAGTACACGCTGCACCGTGAATACCCCTCAATTTGGTCATAACCTGAGCGCAACGAAATCATCCACATGAAATTCCACTGCGTGCTTGGCTGCTTGGCGCGAGAATATCGGTAAGAAATTCAGCCTCGAGATATACGCAGAATCTCGCGTACGAGTGGGATTTCAAGTATATAGGCTTAATCCGTCCAACGTTACCTCTTCAAATCCGTAGGATCTTTTTATCATAAAACGGCAACACTTTGCAAAAACAAAAGGCGTATTGTGAAATTATGTAATTTATTAAGAGCTTACATCCCTATACTAGTCACTGTGACCGTAAATTTTTACTTATCTGCTCGAGAAAAACTCGCTTTCAACTATACCCCACGAAACGGAAAATCGAAATCGCAGTTTTTCGGCCAACTTGTTTAATAGTTCGATATAATTGAGCGAAGATCGCATAATTTTCGCATTATAAAAAGAATAATCATAAAAACTATCAGCTTAAGCGTAATTTTTTCCCCTTCGTTCGCTTAATCGTAAAGTTTTGCCTACAATATCCATAAAAAATTTACCATAGACAATTTCAAACATGCATTAATAATATTTCATTTTTACAACATTATTCACAGTTTGAATAGCCCGTCGACCATTCACGTTGGCAACATAAAAAGCGGAATTTTTCATGCACCAGTTCGATAGTTTAGACACACAGTCGTAAAAGAATTCACTCACGACCCCCGACTCGTTTGAAATTCTAGTTGGAATAGTTTAGATAGGAATGCCGAATGATACACTCTTAAGACGATACGACAGCGTAAGATCGATAGTTCTATTATCGTTTATTTAATATCGATGTCGTTGATTGCGAAAGCGCGAATAAATCGAAAAGCCGACTTAAGCTTCTGAAACGACGTACTTGACGATTAAGTCCCTTTGAGTTTACCTTTCAAGGTTGTCGAATGCGAGTTTTAAAATTTACGTTTTGCGTTACTTGCGGTATTAGAAGAGGGATTAAGATTAATTCATTAGATAGCAGCGAGGATCTTTCGGCTGAAGATAAAAGTGCTTTTGGTTTTCCAAGCTAATGAAAACGAACAGTTACTTGTACAAATCGAGCGAGCGGATTTTATCGAATATTCGAATCTCTACATAATATGAATAAATTGAGGTATATATATATCATTTTGAAACACATGCGTGTACACGTTTTTTTCAACTTTACTCAGTCTAAACTGAAAATCAATAATTTTTTTTCAATCCCAATCGAATAGTTACTTTTGGTATTTTCCATTCCAATCACATATTCCAGATTTGTTCGATTCATTTTGGGAACCCTTTAATAGCTCAAAGTTCAGTTAGCTAGGGAATGTCCTCTTGGGATTACATTACCGGCAGCCACTGCGATAGGACGAGAAAAACGATCGTTGGGAAAAATCGGCTTTAGGTCAATGAAAAACACAATTTCCTCCGCATATAACAGTTAAACGCGTTGTATCGGTCGAGCAAATAAATATAACATATAACTAACAACGAGAACCAATCATTGAACGATTTTACAACTTAATTACTACGCTAAATGTAATCTATTAATTCAGTGTTTCTCATACGTTTTTTTTATACGAAACAATTCATCTAAAAAAGTTTTTCTTACACAATAATGTTGGGTCATTTTTAAATTTGTTTGAAAAAATCACTGTGCTAATAAAAGACAACTACAAAAATTGCTAATAAAGTTGATCATTTTTTCTTTTCAATTTATACCAATTTTTTTTTTTTAATGAAAATATTCCATATTTTCAATGTTAAAAAAAACTTTTTAATACATTTTTTGGATTTTGAACCAAAAATTTTTTTATTTTTCCGTTATATTTATTTTTGAACACTTTTTTTTTTTATTAAAAATGGCTCGATTTTTCCATAAGTTCAATTTTTAGATTTCTTTTATTCTCAAGATCACTCCTTTTTAACTAACACATACCTTTTAGACAGGAAATTCTCAATTAGTGTTATATGCAACATCCAAATTTCTCTTAATCATAAATAATATGTTTACGTGCTCCAAATACCAAGTAGAAAGATTTTTAGGTATTTTTAATTTCTAACTATCTTAAAAAGGTACTATCTGGCAATTACCAAGAAATTCTAAACCAAATAGTAATAACCTTCTTCGCTAAAACAGGACTACAATCCAAATTGATCTAAATTCTACTTCACACGCCTCTAGCCTTAATTGCTGTACAGTATATACGTCGTTTGTTTAAAAAAAAAAAAAAATAATAAATAAATAAAAAACAGTTGGCAATTTTCATATCAAATTTATTTTTTATTTTTTGAATTTTTTTTTTAAATATTTATTCCTGAGCAATGTTTAGTTTTTTTTAAATTATTCAATAACTTTATATTTCTTAATTAAATTTCTTACTTTACTTTACTTTATTTTACTCCATTAACGTGCATAAACTGCAACATAGGCCAGAGGCACGGATGGAACAAATTTCTTTTTTATGGATATTTTTTACACTTTATAATTTCGTCGACTTTGTTTACTTTTTTTCAGAAGAATGTTTCATTTATTTTATTGTTGAATCAAGTTCTTCTTTTTTCTTTTTTTTAATGGGGCGTTAGTAACTGAATTTTTGAATTAGATTTCTTTTTTGGGGTCATTTTTTACATTGTGTAATTTCTTTTCAGCTTTTTTTTTTTTGCATTTTTAAATGAACTTTCTTTAAACGTATCTGCATTTTAAAACACTTTTAAAGATTTCTTCGTTTTTGAAGATTTTTTACTTTTTATTTCCATACTATTTTTTTGGAGGGGGGAGGAGGGGAGAGTGCAATTATTGTGAATATTTCTAATTTCTGAACTTTTTGCATAATTTTAAGAATTTTTTATTTTTCATGAATAATTTATTTTTAGGTTATATTTCCATTATCTCCCCCATTTTTATATATTTATTTTCATTTTAAATATTTCTTTACTTTTTAAACAATTTTTTACTCAAAGACTTTTTTTTTACATTTGGCCATTTTTCATTAGTGGACTTTACTTCAAAGTAAAATCCACTTATGCGTTCATTATGTTTTTTTGGTTTGATTTCCGTTCTCCGACAAACTCGAGTAAAAATGGACGGATTGACTCTAAATTTGGAAGATAGGTAGAAAAGGTAAAGCGTATAAGTTCTGTTGCTTTTTAAGTGGATCTTTTCAATAAAAGTTGAGCTTTCGAAAGTTGTAGAAAATAGACTTTGAGATATTTGCAAAAAACTGAAAAAGCTTCACAGTTCGAAAGCTCAGTTCCATTCGAGGGATCGACTTAAAAATCAATGGGATTCTTACGCTTCATTTTTCCTACCTACCCTCCGAATGAAGCTTTTTCAGTTTTTTGCTTGTATTTTGGAAATTAATGGTCTTAAAGAAAAAATGTATAGAAACAAACTTTGGTTCCATCCATTTTTCATAAAAGTTCGCCGAAATTTCAGCTTTTGAATTTTGAAGCTTTTTTAGCTTTCTTCTTTAATACCTGGAAAACGAAACGTCTGAGAAAAATCCACAGCAATTAGGTAGTCGTAAATTTCAAGCTACAACTTCGGTTCTCGTACAGCTTTCATGAAAGCTCATAGTTTTCTGAGAAAAATGAACTCAAAGTAAAGAGCCCAACAATTGATACGTTTTATTCTCTGAAAGTTCGATGTTATCATTCTCCGACGATAACTCGAGTAAAACATGATGGATGACTCCAAATTTAGGAAATGGGTAGACAGTATGAAGCGTTAGAGTCCTATTGCTTTTGGAATTGAACCCTTAAATGCATGTTAAGCTTTTGAACTTTAAAGATTTTTTAGTTTCTCGCAAATATCTCGGTAATGAAGGGTCGTGGAGAAAAAATGTATAGGAACAAAGTTGTAGAAAATTTCATTCTCTACAACTTTGATTCTTATACATTTTCCATAAAAGCTAATAGGAAGTTGAGCTTTTGAGCTTCAACTTTAATTTTAATTCCTTCGTTATCATTTCCTCGCACACATCAGTTATTGTTCAAAATTATCGTAAAGTCTACTATTTACGTATAGCCATACTTAATTTTTCATTCATGTAAAGTATGTTAGCAATTGGTTAGAGGTAGCAGCATTTTTGGAAAATTTAGAATCAAAGGAATATTCAAAGCGTGAGTTTCAAGGAAAAAAAGTAAATAGATTGGTAATTGTATAGTTTCGTTTTCTCCCAAGTATTTGTAGAAGGATACAAGCGAGAACAAAGCGTTTTGTAGATTAGCCTAAAGGAGGAATTTTTGGTGTAGGCATAGTATAGTAGTTATTCGGCATTTTTTTTTTTTTAAATTAAAATTTGAAAGTGATTTTTTTTTATTTCGGAGTTCTACAAAATTTTTTGTTGTTTAATATTCAATAGTAATTTTTTCAGACTACTGGACACCTAAGCAATAATAATCAGATATTAATTCTTCAAGGCTGTTATATCAGTTTATTAAAAATGTCGATAATATTTAACGAAAAAGATATAAATAATTGAAAAAAATAATAAAATTATTTTTATTTTCAAAAAAATTAATTCATAAAAAAAATACTTCTTCTCTAATGCAATACACCCCAACCTCCCGAAAAAAGCGAAATTATTTTTCATTATCAAAAGCGTAAATGTGTATTGGTGTTTCGCAGCTGTTTTCCACTGAAATCTGTTAACACCCGAGAGGAAGGAGTTGTTGAAATAAAATCATACACCCTTTCGATATTTTTTTCTCTTTCGAAAAAAATCTATTCACCTTCATTTTGCACTAGTAAACGATAATTAATTCGCTTTAAAAGTTTCCAATATGATTTCTACCGTACACTTTTGAATACACGAAGAAGAATTTTAATTAAAATACAAAACTTTACCGTACCTCTTTTCCAAATCTCCCTACACCGTATAAATCAGTTGTCTCAAGAATACAATAGGTACAAATACGAGTATATCTAAAAGTACATATTTCCTCGAAAATAAGTTTAATAGAAAATTCTCGCCTTGCATTTGTCTGTATTTCTTTTATTTGACGCGAGTAAATTTTAAGAATGTAGTATTTTAAAAACAAAATACAGAAATGAAATTAAGCTTTTATCTTAATTCACGTCTTAGAGAGGCTCTCGCTCGTGTCACGAATTGTCTGCAGAGGGCGAAATATTAAATTAAAGTTAAAACAAAGGCGATGTTTTTCAATTTGTTTTGCGCGTACTACCGCAAATTACGTAATTCTTCTGGTTTTGACTTTAATTCAAAAGAACGCGTTTCTCTCAAGATGTGGTTTCCTTTTGTTGTTTAATTTATTCAAAAATTCAAACTCTACTCGATATGAAGAGGAAATCGACTATATATAAATCAGCAAAACGCGGTATTTACGAATATGTCATGTTTAGGGATGTAATCACGTCAAATAAGAGTAATAAAAGGGTGAAAATAAGAGTAGGTGTTACCGGCGAATGTTCTCGTTTATTTTTAAATTTAATATCGTGTATTGCGTAGGCACTAGGCATACATGAATAGTGCAGTACCTGAAATTTTTCAATTTTTATTTTTCAACGAGCATGCGATTTTATTTCTGAAGCTTTTTTTTCAATATACATATATATACCCACGCAGAAATACATGCAAATTGTTAGGCGAAGATTTTGCTCGGGTTATTATATAGAAATGTAAATTTAGCGAAGGTTTGTTTTTTTAGGCGTGTTGTTCTCAGTGGTGGCAAAAGTTGTGTACCTAGTTAGACTCTTTTCGGTGCAAAATATAACAAATTAAATTTTCATCGATGTTAAGTGAAGCGCGAATGCTCTTAAAAGCCTTTATTAGTATCCAGATTAATTACGTGAATGGGTCGGCGATTCATCTATAAATTGATATTCCATAAAGTAATTATGTTAAGCATCGATAAATTGTTAAAAATACTTTTCATTGTGTAGTTGAACGCGATGAGTGGCTATATTATGGGTCGATTTACTCGTTCGTCGTTATAGGTCTACGATGAATTAATTAAATTTAATCGCTTTGATTAGCGGTGCATGTGCGAATATAGTTGTTTAATTTTCGCTATACCTACTTCTTGGGCAAACGTTGCTTCTAGAGGGTACAATCGATGTACGCTTGATTAGGTTTTTATTACGAACGAAGGAACGAGCGTATAAGAGTAAAAAATAATTTAATTTCGCCCCGATTTGTTGACATATTTTCACGGAAGCAAGAAAAAAAAATACGGAAGTATATTCGCGCCGAGAAAACATATCACAGTGTTATAAGTTCGTGTAGTATTTCCTTGATTAAAACACTCGAGAAGGCGTCATTTTTGTAACACAAATGTAGCTACCTTTATTTCGCTTTGCCGTCGAAATAATTACTTGATAAAAGTTTACCGAGCGTTAGAGAAACTGATAATAAGTTCAGCGAAACGAATTTACGTGCGAAGTGTATTTCGCGTTCATCGCGACTTATCCGAACGAAATGCTGTCCTCTTTTGTGTATGAAATAAAGAAAAATTATGATGGGTACATGTGAAATGTATAAAGGTTTTTCGCGTCGCTACCGCACAGTTTATCGCGTGATGAATGACAAAGCGATGATTTATAGACTGGATTTTGTCTAGGATTAGGATTTTCAATTTCTAAAATTCCTCGTACGAAGAATGAACTTCGGCGATGCTGTGTGGTTTCAACTCTTCGTTTCCACTGATTAACGAAAAATCTAATGTCTATTTAAAATTTTCTATAGACTTCGGTATGAGAGGATCGCTACAAAATCGGTTATATATTTTCTTTTTATATTGAAAGAATAGAGTTTACAGGTCTGCGATGATATTTTTAAATTTACAATTCTACTTCCTCCCCCTCCCGCGAATATATTTTATTATTTTTCAAGATTAATAAATATAATACATATTTTTAAAAATAAAAAAATTTTGGAGTCATTTATCAATTTTTTATCAAATGCAGGGGTTCAAAACTTTTTTTCGTTACTTAATATTTAATCGTACTTTTTCTAGGCTATTAGACACGTGGATAGTGATTATTAAAAATTAAAATATAAGATCATTTCAATTATCAACTTTTTAAAATTTTAAAGTTACCGAGAAGGAATGAAGGGGGCTAGTTGTCTTCTCAAGTAAATTCATTTTTGAAAAAGCTCGATGATTCCAAATTTTTAGCGAAGAAAAAAAAATTCAAAAATAGTAAAAGTCTCAAAATGAAAAAATCTAGGATTAAAAAAAATTTTAAACTGTAAAAACGTTTCAAAAAACCTAATCCAAGAATGAGGAAATGTTCATAAATTGAAAAAAATAACATGCCAAAAAGCCAACTGTTTGAAAAATGAAATGCAGTCAAAAATAAAATATATATCACATTTTGTTGATAAGATTATAATACTGAGAGAAAAAAAAATGTAATAAGTCCAAAAAATCATTTTCATCAAAATTAGGAGTGCACTCCCACTCCTCATAATCAAACAGGAATGCACACCCTAGAATCGCTAGGGCAAATTTCTGCATGGGTCTCGGATTGGTAGTAACATATCTATTTATAAACGAGATGATTATAGTGACAAATCTGAAGTGGGTCTCGAATTACCGCTCCATACCTTTTGTATAACTTAATTCAAGGTTTTCTGTACCCCTCCAAGTTTCCCAAAAAATATATATTTCAGTGATTTCCAAAATGCCAACTTCTGTTACTCTAGCTCTTTGAATAAGAGTGGGTCTCAGGTTGTCTGTATCATACTGCGGGTCTAGCAGCGTCAATATATATATATATTGAATTAGGTAAGTGAAAGTCGGATGGATCCACCTTAAAAAAGGGTTGTAAGACCTATTTGCCTCTAGCAAACAGTTAATTGTTGTTTGTCCATTTTATAAATGAAAGAAATATATTAAATCAGTGATTAGATTGGAAGTTATGATGAAAAATTTAATAATAAGTATGTAAGAGAGTTGACTCCATGCTTCAAAAAGGCAGTTATAAGTTGGCTCCATGAGAAAGTGGATACCATGTACGGAGCTGTATATTCAAATATACATTTATAGAGAAAGTCAGCTCCTTCTGTCAGGTATACCATTAAATAGAGTGCGCCTGGGCAAAACTAACGCATGATTTGTGAAAGTCAGCTCCATATACAGTACCCACTTTCACATGGAGCCGACTTATAACTGCTTTTTTACATAGCGGGAGCTGACTTTGATATTTAACTATAATTATATACATATATATAATATATATATAAATAAGTAAGTACAGCTAAAAAAATATTCAAAAATGAAAAAGTCAAAAAAAAACCTTGTCCATTGTTTCAAAGTCTAAATCTCTAGGCTTTTTTTTTGAATAAGAGAAAATGTTGCAGCATCGTTTCGTTCAAGTCATATTTCCCTCACTTATGGCTAACTACTTAATAGGCAGCACATCTCTCTCTAGAAAATCTGGCAGACCTTTTTTACGAACTTTGTGTTTTAAATTCAACGTGGGACTTATGTTCACAAAGAAATATTCAAAATTTTCACTTTATGAGCGATAACTACTCACATATCTCGCAGAGACCAGGTCATTCTTATCCAATCCACACTGGACATTCTCTCCTCACCCACAGCTACCTCCTCAATAAACTGCCCATTACCATCTGTGAAAAGTGTAATGTTCCTATTACAGTAAATCATATTCTCCCAAGAATGCTTAAATACACCATTCATAGAAACTCCAACTTTTCCAAACCCGAAATCCAATACATTTTAGAAAATGATATCACTCGTATACTCCACTTATTGAATTAACCCTACTTAAGCACGCCTCTAGCCTAGTGCTGTACATGGCGTCAATTTATTAAAAAAAAAAATTCGTAAAAAATTAAGTTTTTCAACTTCATAAAATTTCATTATTTTGGTTTCCTAAATAAAAAAAAAAGGAAAAATGAAATTCTTGAATTTTAACCCTCAGTTATAAATTTTAAACACGAAGTTCTTCATCTCTCAGACCTCCATTCGCACTGATTGAAAAAGAGCGAGGTTTCTCTCAGTGGAAACCCCTCTCAGCGTTGAGGCGGCTTTTACACAGAGCAAGGAAGAACCAATTTCACGTTAATGTTTGTTATTATACAAAATACAATACTGCAAACTGTTTACATTATCTATACACAATATGTGCTCTGGTCAAAGAAGCAATTCATGGACCAAAAATAAAAGAAACTTGAGATATATGGTTTAAAAATTTTAATTGAACTAAAAAGTACGTATTATTCAAGATCACATTTCATATTAGCCATAAAAATCAATCGTGCCCTCGTTCTAATTGCATCTATCGTTAGCCTTAACAAAACTCACGACTAAAATAGCCTAAAAAACAGAAGTTTCTACAACGTGAACGCCCACGCGAAGAACTTTATAAATTCAAAGCGAAGAAAAAACTACTCAATTTCTATTATACTGTTACCTCTTGTGAGCTACGAAAAGGCGTAATTTCAATAAACCAAATCGTCCTGTTTATTTTTTAATTAAAAATATCGTACGCTTTCTTCGAATAATAAGCGAGGTTAAAAAAAAAATCCGCCAAGATAAAAAGAGGAATTCTGATTCCCGATATCACCAAATCTATAGTTATTTTATTGGTCAATTACGTTAAAGAACCGTATTAGATATTTTTCCTTTTCTTTCGAACACTATAGGTAAAGTTTAATGTAACGAAAAAAGTTTTTATTTTACTTCCTAAACAAAAACACTATCATTCGATTACCTTTTAGTGGAGAATTTATTAGTTGGGAAAGTATTCAAAAGCAAAGGTGTTGTTTTTCGAATCCCCGCTGTTCACTGGTATCAATTTTTTTTAATTTCGTTCATCAAGGTAATAAATTTTGCACGCTTAGTGGCCACGAGAATTGAAAAAAGCACCGTAATATACGTTGCAATTTAAAAAGCCATGGACAACGGACAGCTCCTCCTTCTGACAAGCTTTATTCACTTTTGAATTTGACATAAGGCAAAAGGGGATAAAGAGGGAATACTGCGTTAGCGAATAGCTCCACCTTTCATTTAATTGGTAATTTACCCTCGCTGGTAAAAAGGTTGGAATTGATCCAGTTTCGCAGTAATTAAATTCATTTCACGTACGAAATGGTCTTTCTGCGTGCATACCCCAGATCATGACAACTCAGCAGTTGTATGACGGACAACGGCCATAGTACATTTACACACCTTTTTCCAACCTACATTGTTGATTGCCCTATTTTCGATACAGTTCGTGATGTACTTTTGTTACATGGAATTAGCTCGCAGATGGACGAATGGCCCAAATCGTGGCTACGTAAAACGAATTCCACGCTGGGCGTTTTTTCCCCTTTATGCCCGATAGAAATCTTGGAAGATTTCACGAATGTAAAGATAACTCGAAACGCGGTGAGAGAAAAAAAAATTCTTTTCATTTTTCTTCATTCCCTGAAGGTTTGAATGAATGCTCTTTTTTTTGGCGAATAATGTAAAAACGAAAGGTATTTGGCACAATATGAGCAGTCTCGCACAAACTCGTTATTCGTTTATCGTGGCAGGCGGTCTGGAGAGAATTTGATTATTAAAATTTAGATATCGCGATAATTGTTCGAATATAATGCCGTGTCTATAATATAAATGTAATAATTGTTTTCTCTTTTTTATTCTAATGACGTCAGTTAGACATTCGTGAAGAAAATATTTTTAAACACTATAGCGAGCTTCCGCAATGTGAAAAATTTTTTCCTTCGTGTATATAACATTATAAAATACGACATGCAAACGCATCATATGTCAAAAAATGACAAGTCTAGTATTAAAGTCATAATTACCTATATACATTTTTCTATGCTTTTTAAATCATTATAAATTATGATAAAAAATCCGCTACCTTTTTCCTTTCCACATCGCATGAATATAAAGCATTTTTAACATTAATAAATTATTTCAATTTCGTCACTCCGTTTTTCACGCTTATTTAAAAATTATAATATAATCGTAGCAACGAACATTGATTCAAAACTACATTGTTCGTGCGTTTAAACAAAAAAAAAAAAAAAAAAAAAACAATTCTTTCAAATGAATAATAATACACGAAGTACGGAAAACTCATTTTATTTGAAAAAATTACACCTTAGCACCTCCAGCAGACTTCGTAATTAAATATTCCTCGAGACGAATTTATTCATTCTTTAAAAGTAAATTATTTCTTGTTTTAAAAATTATTTTAAATAATACGTTCGTTTATACAACGAATTTTTTTTTTGTTTTAATTAAAAGATATTCTAAAGGTTTCGTTTCAGTTCTACCTTTTTTTTTTTTCGTTAAAGAAATTTTATAATTACAGTGAATAACTCTTCTTACAGATAGGTAAAAAATTTCATTGCCGTGTAATTTTTTCTTGGGGGGGGGAAATAAGGAAAAAATAGAAATAAAAACTTTTGCGAAAATACGCAATTTTAGGAAACTTGACGAGAGGGTGAAACCGTTTAGTAACAGTTTGGCTTTTGATATCCGTTGAGGATTTCTTTCGGTCACTTTTCGTCGAGTATTTTAATTATTAAAGTGCTGCCAACTTAACTTCAATTGACTTAGTTTAAACTGAAGTATTCTATAGTTTCTCTACGAGGATTTTAGTTTCTGAAGTAATAAATTTAAAAATGACTCGGTTTGAGTGGAATTAATTCGAAATCACCACTTTAGAAATTATTAAAACATCGAGTGGGTATTAACTTTATATTTCAGTCGATCGTGAAGTTTCTTAGATTTCAAGCGATCGCTGCGATTTCTTTCAGTTAAATATTCGAGTAGAACGAACCTATTCATTTTTTATTTTTGAAAATTAATAATTGGTAGGTAAAAAAAGTTGCCAACATTAAGTTTATCTCTTTATTATGTCGATATTAATCCCCTCGTATTGAAGTTGAAGAGGAAAAATTTTATGTATTTGAGCCAAAATTTCACAAAAAAATTGTTTTTCAAATAAACTGAACTTTTCCTGCATCCACATCGTTGAAAGAGACGAGCGAAGAAGGCAAGTTGCCCGGACTCACAGGAAAATTGTTCAATGAAAAATTTGTGGGTATAAACAAAAATTATAAAAAATTTTCAAAAATAGCCATCTCTTTCAAAACAAAACTATTGCAGACAACTCATTACAAATCTCAAGACAAAATGTCAACTTAAAACACAGCTAAACAATTTCATAACAACATCACACTCATATTACGTCTCTGTTCGTGTTTTTATTTTAATTTTAAAACATATCGATGCCCTAAATATTAAGTCTAAAATAAATGGAGGACAGGGAGTGTCAAAATTTGCAATGAGAACAAAATAATTTTCGAGTTCAGTTTTTCAACTTTTTTAATCCAGTGAAAATTTAAGAAAAAAAATTAATAAAAAAATAATTAGGTACGTGAAAATCTGTTCCTCTTCACTCTAGGAAATACTCTATAACAATCATCGAAATATCTAAATATTATTCTTTGTTATTTAAACAATATAATTTTTACTCCAACTTTACCCATTTTTCTTACCTCTACTTCAGTTGCAATATGGCAAGTGAAAGAAAAATAAATTCAAACGATGAAAAATGTAAAAGTTTGAAGTTCCCAAAAAAAAAAAAAAATGAATTTTATAAATAAAAACACACATTAAGATAAAAAAAAGCCCAACATTAAAAAAAAATTAAAAACGCTTCAACTTCCCGGGTACTTGTACCTTTACTAAAATCATTCACGATCATAACTATTTTTTGTGAGACAAATCACATTTTACCCCTCTTTTTTTTTAATGTTAATATTACACTGTTTTTCTGTGATAAGTTTTGACAATATACTGTTTTGTGATAATAGTGAGGTATTAATATACACAATTTGTCTGAAAAGTTCCCGGACTACCTTAATGAAAATTCGAAAATGAGATATATCGTTTATTTAACATTTTTACACTTCGAGGTAGTCCCTATTTATTGTAATACAGGTTTGAGAACGTTCATACAAGCGTTGAAATGCCCTAGAAAAATCCTCTTCTGGTATGCTTCGAAGTACCTCATCACCTTCTTAAATACTCTCAATACTCTTGTAGCGCTTCCCTTTCATCGGCATTTTCAATTTTTGAAACAAAAAAATAGTCTGCGAGAGACAAATCCTGTGAGTAGAGCGGATGAGAAAGGCTGGTGACACGTCTTTTGGCGAAATATTGCTGTATGACGATGGTAGTATACCCTGGCACATTATCATGCGGAAGCAACTAATCGCTGCTATCGTACAAACCTCTACGCACACGACGGATTTGCTTAAGCAGACGTTGCAGGATTTCTTTATAGAATTCCTTATTAACAGTCGTATTCAAGGGAACAAATTCGTGATGAATTATACCGCGTGCATTGAAGAAAACTATCAGCATTGTCTTCACTTTTGATTTCAAAAGTCGAACTTTTATGCTACACGACTCACCAAGACCGACCCATTCGCTTGTTGGCGTTTAGTGGATGGGTCATCTTCATAGAACCACGATACATCACTTAGTCGTAATCAGCTATATTGATGATTTCTTGAGAACACAACATGCGCTGCTCTTATGCGGCACAAAACGCGAGAAAACTTTTTCTCTTACCAAGAACACCTAGCTGATATATATTTTATATTTCGATTTAATGAATTTTTAAATATAAAATAATTTTAATTTTAACTTTAATAACTTTATTATTTTTTGGTATGAGATTAATTTTTAGATTTGATTTTAAAAAAATTATAGCTTTTTCAACAATAAATCATGTTAGGAATAAGAATTTCATGAACAGTACTTTTCCACATACCTAAGATATCTGCAATACCACGACAAGTTAAATTTTCGAGATTTCTGCAATAATTAGCGAACAGCTTCGACATTTTCATCTGTAATTGAGTCACTGGAATGTCCACTCCTTAGGTCATCCTCTAATGACCTACTCTCACGAAATCGCTTATACCACTCAAATACACTTGTTCTTGATAGATAAGCATCACCTTAAGCCCTTTTCACTATATCAAAAGTTTTTTAGTAGCGTTATGCTCAAGTTTAACACAAAATCTTATCGCAGTTCTCTGCTCAATTGAATCTATTATGAAAAAGATGACAACAACAAAAAACAAGTAAATAAGATGTGATCATTTTTGCAATCAAACATCCAAACCTGGCAATATTTTTTTCCTGGATAGTGTGAGCGCGCTGGGAGAAATCAGTCCGGGGACTTTTCGGACAAGCTATGTATTTTATCTATATTAATCAAGCAAATTATCTTACTTAACAAATAAAACTGGTGCGCGAATAGCAACTCGTGTGGAAAACAGCACTCACCTGCGGTTTATTCTGCAACTTCCATACTCGTTGGTATTCGCGCACTTGTCCCACTTGTTAAGTAATATACTATTACAGAATAAACAAGATTGCTTTGGTCTTCTTTTGGAACGTTATCCTTCAGCTTCGTAAACACCTCACAACCCTATTCATTATCATTAAAACTACCAATTAATCCAAAAATTACTTTTTTGAAATTTTTATCAAATCTTTACTTTTTTTTACTTTGAACTTTATGTGAATCAATGCAGGTGCGTACCGAGGACATTCTTTAGGGGGGGGGGGGAGAAAACCAAAAATTGCCAACTAATACCATGAAATTTTACCAACTGTTGACCTTTTTTTTTTGTTTTTAGTCTTCAAAAAAATTGTTTACTTTCCCAACTTTACGCTAAAACTCCAAATTTACCAACTTTCCAAAAGCCAAGGAGGCTACGTCCCGGGTTCTGCGCTATATATGATATAAGTTGGCATCAGTTCGATTTTATTCGAGTTCTTATTTTCCCAAAAGAAATTCAAGTTCCCAATTTCAGCATTGAATAATTATAAATTTCCCAACTTTTCAAAACATCTGGGGGTGAAGCTCCCCCCATCCCCCCCTTAGTTACGCCCCTGAATCAATGTAAAAAAGGTTTATATGATATACATACATATATATATTTGAATCCCACATTAACCCTAGATTCCTACACTGGGTGAAAAAACACACGGTGTAGGTTTCTTGGTGCGTTGTAGGCAATACGCAGCGCTCAACGCGTTTCAACGCTAGTGCGCGATTATCATCTTCCTTTGCGCAACAAAATGTGCCAAGAGTTGAACTGTTTTCCCCTGTGTGTGGGAGGGGGTGTGACCAAACCTTTTTTTCAAAATACTTTTTTATCTTGGAATAATAACAAATTAAAAAAAATAAATCGGTAATTTTTTATAGAAAGGAATATGATAATGAGTTTCCTAATAAATTTGCGAAGAAAGACTAATTTTCAAGATGAAAATTTTTTTTTCAGAAAATGACTTTTTTGAAGTAGTTGGTAACACTGCTTTCTTATACCATCATTTGTATAAACGGTATATCATGTTTTTGCAGAGACGATTTACATGAATTTTCACCGTAACCCATCCTCGTAGACTTAATTACAACGCTGTAAATGACTTTTTAAAGCTTTTATAGCGTAGGAATGTAGGGTTAATCAAATTTTTATTAATATTATATCTTTCCCTTTAAATATTTTTCAATTAATCTGTTGAAATAAAAAATTATAAAAAATAAATTTGAAATCGATTAATCGATTATTTCATTTAATATTGATTAATGGATATATCTCTCCGGATAGAACATTTGCGACTTATTGTTGAAACTAAAAACGTCAAACGAAGACGAAAAACTTGTCTAATTTAGGATACGATAACCGACGGAGATCGTACTCCGATAATACCGACGGTGAAGAGGATTTCGCCGGCGGCAACACATGGCTTTCTCATTCCTCCGAACTGCGCTGAAGATTAGTAAAGTTGAAAGTTTGAGAAGTATTGCTTTCTAGTGAGTGCTTTGTTCGGTAAACCATCTCACGTTTATCAAGAGATTAAATATTGACATGGACTTTATAAATGGCGATTTTCCGGCACAGCGACCGATTTGGTTTCCGTATATCGATAAAACAAGACCACTAATGTCTTATATTTCCAACGCAACGAGTATATTTCGAGTACACCGAAATACGTGAAATAAACGCAAAAAATTTCAGGTGATACTAACGGAGAATTTTTTATTTAAATGTATGAAATTTTCGCCATACGTCTGTACACGTTATATCACTGAAAAGTTGAGTTGGTAATTTGGTTGCTATAGAAACGCGTCGAGTTTAAGACACATAAAGGTTACCTTCTAAACGCAAATATCGTTATAAAATCTCTTTCGAGCTTAGTCTACGCACGGTTTTGTTTGTCTGCTAAATGCGTAACGTCGCTTTAAGTCTTTTTAATTTGACCGCAAATGATGCGTAAGCGAATTACAGTTTGGTCGTTTCTATTTTCTAGGTCCAAGTGAATCACATCGTGCGCCTAACATGAACCTCTTCTACTGGACGGTACTGGCGTTTCATTTTCTCAACGTTGTCTTCTCGAAGGTAAGTCTTTCACGTGTGATTTTACCAAAAGCGCCGGTAATTAAGTACAAAATCGCTATTAAAAAAAAACATTATACGCAGATTGCGGATGTTAATTGGCCTCCAGTTGGTATTCTAATTGGCCGACGTTATTTTTAGTACGAGTCGAAAATATGATAACGAGTTCGCGCCGTTATATTCGGCAATAAAAGCCGGATTAGATTTTCCGAATAATAGAACGATTTTTAAATTGTATCGCTATATGGGTCGTGACAGTGAGTCGTTGGCTCGTGGCAACGACAAAGGGGAAAAAATTAATGTTTTTACTAACCATTAATCAAACGGTGACTTAACCAATTACCCTAGACAGTCGTTGAAAATACGCCTACCCCTTTCATCCCACCACTGTTTCGATGTATGTCAAATAGAAAGGCTTCCAATATCCAAGTTACATTTTCAATCAATTCTAAAGACACGATTATAGTTTCAGGCCATAATTTATACGCATTCGTTTGGATATGCGATTGCAATTTATATGTTGTAAATTCGCTATCCCGATGTTTCTCCATATTATTCAATTTGTACGTTGTATTTTTTCATCACTTCGTTATCTCAGCCAATTTTCAAAAATTTCGCTTACCCTTGCACAGTATAGTTCGATTATTATTTTTCTACTTCGCTTGACAGTGCTGGTGCTTTATATACGACGATTTTTAGACTCGATGCGAAATCACGAAGAATTTATAAATTAGTATTTTAAAATAATAAAACTTCCATGCCGCACAAAATGGCAATAAAAACCGTCGCCAAAACCAATCTTACATACGTTCAAAGAAAATTTTTAACAATGGAGCAAAAACTCCTAGCGTTTCAAGTTCGTGATTTCTTTTGATGTCGGTCGTCCATAAAAATTTCTTTCTCGATAGGTTTTTTTTTCTTTCTTTTTTCTCAACTATTATCGCGCAAAATTTGTATGTCAATGATATTCAATTTTTCTTTGAAATTCATAATGGTTTTTTTTTATTCGTACTTCGTGTCAGAAAGCCGAGCAACCGAGGTTTGGAGAAAATGTTTTCAGGCATATTTGTCGACTTAAAAATGCCTGGTGAAGTAGCACAAATGCGCGACATTGCGAAAAAAAATTAATGAAAAATTTGTTATTTAACGAATTATAATCGTTATTTAACTGAAAAACTGAACACCCAAGCAGGGTTTCTTTGAGTTGTACCAGAAAGATCCGAGAATGATCAAATGAAATGATATTTCAAAAAAAAAAATATATATACATATACATATAATAAAATAAAAACTCAGCTAAAAAGTCATAATTAAAATATATATATAGATATGATTTTAGTCATAGTGGTGCCCGTTTTAAGCATACGAAGTTATTGTGGTGGCCAAATCGGGCGCCACAAGGTTTTCAAGCTAAATACTATCAGAAAATGATCGTCTCACCTCTCTGGGTCCACAGCTGAAGTTTTAGGGATGGGCACCACAATGACTATATTTATATATTAAAAATTAAACCCCTCATAAATACTGGCGTTTATGCTATATATCGGGTGTTCTGGAGAAGTTTGGGAATATTGCGTCAGTAGGTAGAACTGACTCAGACAAACAAAAAAGTATATGTGCAACATGGGCCTAACTGTTCATGGGAGGGAAAAAAGTTTACTTGAAGTGAACCACTCCCACAGTTATTCCATATTTTTTTTGCAAAAAAAATTTAATTTTTGCAAAAATTTATTTGGGGTGGTGCACTGTGTCCGCCAACCAAATTTCAGCTGAATCGGATGAAAACAAGTACTTCTACAGCGATTTATTCAAATTTTGGCATGGAAAATTCAACTCTTTTCAATTTAAAATTTGTTCTATGGACAGGATCCGGCTCATTTTTGGTATGAGGGTGTATTAGACTCTCATAAACATGCGGAGGGGGGAGGAGTGAAACGAAAAACGATTTTTGAGGAAGTTTTGAGTCCTGAAATTTTTTTAGTCGTTCATATCTCTTCACCAAATCAACCTAGAAAAGTCAAACTTCGTGTGTGGAGTTGGTTCATGATCAGAATATAACCTCATGAATTTAAATCAAAATGGATCCAAAATGGCTGACTATCAAAATTTGAGTAGAGCTTGAGGAGCCTCATATTTAATTAGTATGAACTCGTATGATTATTGGGGATGAGAAGTGTACTATATCCCCAATTTATCTCCATACATAACGTTGGAAGGGCAAAGAAGAAATTATTGATCTGAAAATGTGGTGGGGTATACGAAAAGTTGAAAATTTTTTATTGCGTTGTCATATGATGAAATGAGGCCAAGTGACTAACTTATTTCAATTTTAGCTTTCTACGTGTATTTGGAGGCGAATTAGAGCTAAAAACTGCTTTTGGAAGGAAAATTGCTGCGAGAAATTTCATGAATCCTCCACATCTCCTCACCAAATCCACCTAGAAAGGTCAACTTCGTGCATTGTGAGTTGATGACCAGAATATAACCTCTTCAATTTGGATCGAAACGGTGGTTCGTACAAATTTTGAAGATAATCTGAAGAGCCTCAAGTAGTTATAATTCGAAAAAAATGTGTTTATATGATTGTTGCGTGACAATAAAAAACATTACAGTTGTGCTAAATTTAACTTCTTAAGTATTTTTGGAAGCGAAAGAGTAGGAGTTTTCAGACTTGCTATAAGGGGTAGCCTATACTCATGAATGGATTAGCAACGTTATTTTCAACCCTGAAGAAGTCTCATAAAAATTCAGCTACAGTAATGCAGCATGGATGTTTACTTTTTTTTTTTTATTTGTTGCTGCTTTATAAATTAATTTTTCTGATGAAAGAGCATTTTTGGATTTGAGAGGAGCATAAAAGATTACGAGGGCACCAATATAACTCCTAGCCCCACAGAAGAACTTTTCAGTTACACTATTGATACGTAGGCAAATTAAATCAATAAGTTTGAGCTTTTCGGGTACTTTTAGGTACTTTTGATGAAAAGATACAGAAAATTCAAAAAATTTCATGACTCAAAATTTCCTCAAAAATCGTTTTTCGTTTCACTCCTCCCCCCTCTAAATTCACTTAAGAAGTTGAAATTTTGAAATATTACTGTCCTTAATTCATTTTATGGTAAGACATCATGATCAAGAATTTCGAGGCTTTCAAGAACACTTTAAAGATTGAAAAAACGCTCATAATCTCAGGATTATGATGGTTTACTGGTTGGCGTGAAATGATAACGTGGTAGGTTGCGCGTTCAAATTACGTCGGGGTCACCACTGTTACCGATGGTTTACCGGTTGGTGTGAAATGATAACGCGGTAATGTGAGAGAATTACGTTTATTGATACTTGTCGTGGAGTATGGAGTCCAGCGGGCATCCGCGGCGTCCGACACTCTATACTAATCGCTTATTAATAAAAACAAAAACGTATGCGCTGTGTGTGTGTCGACTACCGAACGGCCAAAACCTTATGTAGTACTTCGCACCCCAGTTTATCTGCGAGAAGCAGTTGGGAACCGAAGCACTACATTACCAATATTTCTGCTCTGGTTCAGAATGGTACCATCAAACATAATACGTGAAGTCATCAATGTTGCTACCATCTACTTACAGACTCGAAGCTTCTGAATAAATATTGATTACTTCGCCAGTAGAATTTACAATAAAATCCCTGAATTTGAAGACCTACACAAATCCTAATTGGTTTTAAGAAAAAGCTGAAATCGTGGTTCACTGAAAATGTATTCTACTCCACGGAGGCCTACCTTACTCATTAAGTAGGCAGTGCAAATGCTCGTTATAGGTGAACTAACAAAAATATACAGTCTATTAATTTTAATTTTAATTTTAATTTTTTATATGACACCTAGATCAAAAATTTTGCGGTTTAGAGGACTCATCTAGCCTCCTTCTAAATTACATTACTTATTTCTTACTTTTTTCCCATTTACGTGTCATATACTGCTACTGACAGTCTGACACCACAGGCACGGATGGATGTATGGATGCTTAGATTTTATAAATCTTGATATAGCATTTCATTGGAGGCTCAAAAATCGGCAATCCTCTCGATAAAGAATTCTTATACCATATTAAGAACGGAAATGTAAACACCTGAAAAAAAATTGAGAGAACTCATAGTGTACCCTACTTATCCCTATACGATCAGTTTTTTGATAATTTCTCATAAATATGCGAAGAAAAGAAACGCAGACCATATTACCCACATATCCGAACTCAAGTACATTACAACGAAACACCCATTGAAATATTTCTTCGAATATACCAGCAGAGGCACTCGTACAGGAAATAATCTGTATGCAAATCGCTAATGATGTAAATACCGAGCTAAAATTGCATCGATGAAATTTACAACACCGAAATAAGAATGCCAGCGACTGATATAGCGGCGTCGAGAGGTATGCGAGGACAGCATACGTATTTTTCAACATCATATTCGCCCAAAATTTCTCGCTCCGTGTGCCCTCGAGTTCGCAATTTCATGCAGATATAAGTTTCAAAGTACCGAGTTTTTTCGCTAGCTGCTTCTTGTATGTGATACGAATTCATTTTCTAGTTTATCGTCGTTTCATCC
This sequence comes from Phenacoccus solenopsis, assembly GCA_009761765.1. NCBI lineage: Eukaryota > Metazoa > Arthropoda > Insecta > Hemiptera > Pseudococcidae > Phenacoccus > Phenacoccus solenopsis. The sequence goes on along the minus strand of CM019752.1, from coordinate 20,246,245 downwards.
GCATTTTCGGTATTTCGTTAAAGGTAAACGCTATTTGAACAATTTATTACAAATCGCAAATCGTTCGTTCGTAAAGGATTTAGATGTAAAGTATACAAGTTGAATGGAATGTTTCGAATCAATATTAGCTACCTTAAAGTTTCAAACTCGCTTTATTCGAAATATTATTAATTTACATGTTTCCACCAATATCCACAGTCGACTATCGGTATGGAAACCATTTACGGTCTTAGTCATCTTTTTGTATTGCCGAATTCACTACGACCATTGAATCGGATCTACTATCAATTTTTATCGCATTTTATCAAACCTCGTAAACACGCTTTAGATTCTTTACTCTTCTTTTAGTTAGCTCCGGCGAATTTTTGGACTTCCATCGTAGCGAAATTTATTGCATCATTTTCTACGTCCGTTCAACTCTAACCCATCTATTTGGTTTGATGTTGTTTCCATTGTTTCTTATTTTTATTTATTTATTCCTTATACGAATCAATACGATGTACATTTGTTTCCTTAAATGCGCCAATCTCGAAGCAAAAAAGTTTTTCAGATAAAAGTCTTACAGAAAAACACTTATTCAAAGTAGAGAAATTGTGAGAGAAACAAACGGACTTTGAATGAAACGAATTACCTATATCTTGTTGCACATATAGTGTAGGGAAATGAAGTGATTTTATTGAGAGTTGTCGAAAGCATCTCATACATAATTTCGAAGAAGGCCTATATCTGTGAGTCTTATACTAAGGTGATTATCGTGATATTATTAGCAAAGAAGAGGTAAATACATTAAAAAGTGATAATATATCACGAATAGAGAAATCCTTTGAAGTTGAAGAATTTTTTATTTTTTAGTTGAAAAAAAAAACATTAAAAATACTTATATTTTTTTATTCATTTTCAAGTCAAAAAAATAAATGTGAAAAAGCACTTCATATACAAAAATATGTAAGTCAGTCGATTGTTTTAGATATGCACCTAAAATTAGATACCATAAGTAAAGCTCATAAAAGGGTCGCATTTTCTCTACTTGGGAACTAATTAATCAAGCTATGAAGTTGTGGTTGACAAGTAACATAGGGAAGCTGATTTTGCTCCTAGCAATACCTGTATTGATTTAAATATGCGAATTTTCGTTAGATTTTTAAAAAATCATACTTATAGTTAAAGCTTTTAGAGACTTTTTTTTAAAATCTTGTAATTGACTATTTAATGATATGAGATTTTTCCGTTTTACTGAATAGCTCTTTTTTTTTTTTTAATTTGAATAAAAATTTCGAAAAATTCTTAAAAATATGTTAACAGTTGTGTTTGTAATTTTATTTTTTACAAGATTATTTCTAATCAAATTTTACCAGCAGCCAACTGGTCATTAATAATATCATTCCAATAAGCCAAGATATATGATATCATCATTTTCGAAATGAATTTCAAAAAATCTATCAAGCATAATTCAGAAAATTTTTCATTTTTGATAGGAATTGAAGACTATGCATTAAGTATTCACTAGATTTTTCATAAACTTTAAAGATTTTGAGGAAAATGGAAAGAAATGTTCAAATGCACATTTCTTCTGTTGGAGCCAATACATTTTTATCAGCTAATCCGGCCATATGTTGGCCAAAATTGCGATGCTGCCTTTTTACCTTCATGATTCTGTATCTAATTTATTTTAGATGAATATTTTAAATGTTGAAATCGGTTCAAGAAAAAAATGATAAATATCTCTTGTACTTCGCATTCCGTCAATCTCTTACTTTTATATTTATGATTTTTCACAATTAATATTATTGAAATGAAAATGAAAAGACAGTGAATTTTTGCATGCATATTATATACTCATAAAATTTATATGAATCATTCAAAATAAAATTTATTTTAAAATTGTAATCTGATCGAGTAAACTTCTTACACGTTCCAATTGAAAATAAATGAATAAATAATACTCGAAAGAAAGTATTAAAGAGTAGAAATATCGCGTAAAAAGTACATTATAACCATTTTCAATAATTCATTCTAAATCTGCGAAAAACTTATTAAATAACCTTCATCGTTCGACGTCGAAATTTTTGATAAAGTTTGCGATTTTTTTTACAACTTCATTACCAACTTCTAAGCTGAGAAATAAACCTACAAGTTAACAGTGCTATAGAAAATGGTAGAAATTTTTTGAAGGTTATAGGGGCGTGGTTAGAAAATTATCATAGAAAACAAAAAGTCTAAATTACCTAACTGATTTTTAAACGGACAGTTTTGGTGATCGAAAAAATTTCGTGATATGTGATATTTTTGAAAATAACAAAAATTAAAAAGTAAGCATCTGCGGCACATTACTAGAGCTGAGTTTTTGATGGCGGCATGTTCAAACTATAGCAGAGATATTAATGCCCTTTAGATACACTCTTAATACTGAGGTTGGTAACCTCTCTCTATTCTCTACACCAATCATGAGAATAGATTTGTGATACGGTGTACATTTGGTCTCACTAATCTTATGAGTCCATATTAATTAAATTTCTGCTATTTGAGACTCCTCGGTGTTTTCTCAAATTATGACTATCTGCTATTTTGGGTCCATTTTGACTCAAATTCAAGGGGTCATTATGATCTCCAATTAATCTTGCATATAAGTTTTAAACTTTCTATGTTCATTTAGTATATAGAAGTATAAAGGAATTGAGAAATTTCATGACTCTGAACTTCCTTAAAAAGCTGTTTTGCTCGGACTCCTCTCTAAATTCAGTGGAGAAGTTGAAATTTGAAAGAATTGGTGTCCATAACTTATTATATCATACGACATTGTTATAAAAAATTCTTGATTTTAAGGGTCTCTCCATCCTCTTTCAAAATTTAAGTGAAACATCATTTTTAGCCGACTAAATATTTATGAAAAAATAGAAAATTTTTACACCATGAACATGAACATTCTCTTATCAAAATTTGAGTGATTTTTATGCATACCTACTAGAGCAGCGAGATCGATAAAAATACACAGTTAAACATATTATGTGCATATGTATAATATGATATAAAAGTTAGGGATTGGCCAATTAATTGCAGTGAAAACTTAAGATATGAAGAATCACCCTCCTCCTACCTCTTGTTTCCGAATGAGGTAGGCTGTAACCATTAGCATAGCCAGGGTTGTCACTAAGGGCAAGGGCTAGAAGAGCGACAATTTATTCTTTTTTTCAATTTTTTTTCAGGAAGTACCTATTTATTAACATGTTTCAGTAGGCATCCAGTTAGTTACTCTCTTTAGTAGGTACCTATATATGTATATCCATACTTTAGTAGGTATTTATTTTCAAAAATATTTAGTACGTACCTATTAATTTTGTACTTCAGTAAGTACTATTTATTTAAATACTTTAGTAGGTACCTATTTGTTTACATAATTTTGTAGGTACATTTTTATTTATAAACTGTAATATGAACTTATTTATTTACACACTTGAGTAGTACCAGCTTATTTTTCATACTTTAGTAAATACCTATTTATTTAAGTACTTAAGTAAGTACCTATTCATTTACAAAATTTTGTAGGTACCTATTTATTTACACACACACTAATTAGGTACCTCCTTAATACTTATTTTTCATACTTCAGTAGGTGCCTATATATTTTACATATGTTAGTACGCACCTATTTATTTACAAAATATTGTAGGCTCCTATATATTTATGTGCTTCAATAGGTACCTATTTATTTACACACTTAAGTAGGTACCTGCTTATTTTTCATACTTCAGTAGGTACCTATTTATTTACGCAATTTTGTAGCATTTATGTACTTCAATAGGTACCAGGTACTTATTTATTTACACACTTTGGTAGGTACCTGTTATTCACCTTCTTATTTTCGTGGCATTGGAAAATTAAGTAAGCATCCACATTCTACATAGGTATGAAGATTGAACATTATTTTCTTGTTTTTTTTTTCTTTATCAAAAAATGATTATAATAGAAACCTTTTTTTTTCGATTATTTTTTTCAAAAAATTTTAATTTACCATTTCTACTGTGTATCGCTTTGGGAATTTAATGCAACGAACAAGCTGGTAAAATTTTTATCCTAAATTTTCTTCAAGCTGAATCAATATCATATTCACAAAGACCCAAAAAAAAGTGGCATCTCTCCTAGTGAAGCAACTCTCCCACAGTTACCTTCCATAAACCAATAGTATATTACGCAACAAGGGAATAATGTGCTAGATTATAATTTTCGTACTCGTTTATAATCAAGCACATCATTCCTGAGTTGCGTATACTATTTTATTCAACTCATTACACAGTTATGCTAAAACTCCTAAAAAAAACTGAATAAATTTAAAAATACGAAAGAACACACAAACAGGTGAGTGAACCAATAAACATCTTCTCGCAGACTGTACACGTTGTTGTTACTCATAATAATCTCATTATTCCCTATGCAGGCCATTATTCCCTTATAAAAAGTCATTATTCCCTCTTAAATAAGTCGCCAATAAGACCCTACGTTATGCGTGTGAAAGTGTTTGAATAATGATTGGATTACGTACGTGAGTTGAATAAAAATCATAAAAACAGTCAAAAACGTAAATATATGATACCTCAGGCCCCTTCTTCTCAACTCAAGGAGATTATAATACCTAAGATTTTCATCAAAAACTCAGCTAAAAAAGAAACTATTTTACAAAATGTCTCATATTATCACGGAAAAGATACCAAAAATACACGATTGATGATACTTCGAAGATAGAATTTTCATCATAGCGCCTCTCTGCTCCACATAATTTCACTCGATGTTTAAACTTAGTCTTATTTCCCATTTAAGAAAACATTGAACAACACCTACACCTTTCATTATTCAATAACGCACGAAATTACCACAAAAGCGAAGCCCAAACAAAAAATTTCCCATTCACATCTTCATTTTTGCCTACATGAAAAACAAGAAGAAAAAATAAAATTGCGATAAGTTTTGAAAAAGAAAATGCCAACGTACAAGAATGTAAAATGACGTAAAATTCGATATTTTCTTTAATGGTTTGCCGAAGAAATGTCTGTAGGAGAAACACGTCAATGCCAAATCAATGGAAATTGTCTTGAAAAACATAAAGGCTATAGGCAGCGATAATTTTTTACAGTCGCTGTAAGTCATTTTTTTTTTTTATTAATTTTGTAAAACATTTCATTCAAAATAGCACAAAGCATCGCCGCTTCAAACGACAGAGAAATAAGCGTGTATTATCGTAAGTCTAAAACACAAAGATTTGTATTAAAAACTCTATTTCAAATAGCTCCGGAGAAGGATTTTGAAGTTTCCATTATTTCATCACATGAAAAAAAAAATTAATCCTAACTGATGGCGGAACTTTATAGAAAATTTTCCACTATATTTTACGAATTTTTAGGCACTGGCAAAAACCATGAACGAAATTAAAATTCGAAAGAAAAAATTCTTCGCTGTTTTTGAAGTGGCAAAATCAAAAAAAAAAACCCTTACTTCAACCACGTACGAGATTAAATTTCAAAAAATAATAAATTTTCACCGCGTTTTTCTATGAAAAGAAAACCGAATGATTAATGGGGAGGGGAGCGTGTATTGTATATTCGAGTCACCAGGTACAGTATAAGGTGATACGAATATACACAGTTATACACCTACGGGGTACGGTATAGTATAAAATTGGGTTATAATGCAGTTAAACTTTTTCTCGATATCGGCATAGAAGTTTTCGCCCCAACTGCGAATACGATATCGTAATAACCAGTGGAAGGAGTAACGATACGAAGCGGCGAAGTTTACACAATACGCTTTTATACGAGGCGAATAAATTTGACTGATAACTTTCAAATACTGTCCAAGAAATTTTGGCTCTGTATTTGGCTCGGGGTATTCTTCGCGATACTCATTAATTTCGTTATGGTAACATATTGAATGCACTACATATAGACCTATTGTACGCGAATCTTAAATGGTTGCCAATTTTTCATCTAACAGTATCGATTTGAATATTAGCGACCCGTTTAAAGCGTCTGATTAGCTCCATTTGTACAATATGTTCCAGCACACCGGGACCTAGCTTTTGTAAAGCGGCTACGTATTTCGCGAATGCATTCTCGAGTGGATGTTGTAAAAGGCGTTATCTCGATTATATTTTCCACTATATAGGTACTTTCGTGTACCGAATGCTTCATTAGATACTTTTATATTCGCGAGTTATGGTTGCTTTGAAACAAGCCGCCGCGGTACCGTCTTGATCAATATTTTTGTATTAAAGTACCCTCGCAGGGTCGCATTCGAAATTACCACGCCGAAGACTCGAACGCGATGATGTATAAAAGTAACAATTAATATCCCACAATATTAAAACCGCCAACGCCAGCGAGCTCGAGGAAATGAGAAGCCGCAACTTATCATTTTATTAAATCGGTTTTTAAACTGATCCCTTTGTTTTAACCAGATGAGTTTCCAGGCTCGCCAAAAAAGTTTATCTAAGAGCCGAATTACACCGCAGTTTCATCTCGACGTTGGTATTTTTCCGATGACTAAAAGGGTAGAAGATATTGACTCGATTCGTACCGTTGATTAGCGCGTTAAAGTTTATTCGCAATTGTCGCCCGGCAATTTGTCGCGTGGAAATTTTTACCTTCATTAAAATGGTCGGAATAAAGTCGAGGCGCGGTTGAAACATCAAAATTTACATAGAATCCGACGGTTTACCAATCGCCTACATCATGGCGGTTGTTACGCCGAGTCTTTGAATGCTTAATTTCGAGTAGAAAGTTTATCGATTGAGTCTATCATTTTTTCGTACAACTCGAGGAAATTTCAACCGTCGTCCATGCAATTAGAAAAACACGTATACCCATCAGCAACACAATCGCAAATTATTTCAGGGCGTGTAATTTCAGTTACGACAGTTATTAATCTTACGATGACGCTAATAAAATATTTTCTTCCATTCGAATCGAACGAAAACTTCGCCATTGTAACCATTACGAAATAAAAAAGTTGTCCGTAACGAAAAGCTATGTAATCAAAAGATGGATAGCGACATGACACGACTAGCAAATATTTAGGACATCGATTTTGCATCCTTCGAGCGGAAAAAAAATTTCATTCATTAAGAAACGTGAAAAATAATACCGACGAATAAAAGCGTGTAATTTTTTATTCGCGGTTTTTTTCTCACCGGGCTGCGATTATGTTTAGACAGCGTGGCGATAAAAATTTTTAATTTGCGTCACGTCTTGAATTTTATTAATTTTTTTTATTCTTTTTCGCCGACGCGGCTCGATTATCCGCAATATATGTTCAGTTTGAATCCCCTTCTGAGTTACCTTCGTATGGCGTGCTGTAGGCGTATAAAGGCTCGATTATTCATTAATCAAGTTCGCGTTTCGTATCATTTCGCTTAAATTAAACTACCTATCTTTGTGAAACAAAAATTACATGAGAGTTCGCCCCTTATTAGATTTGATGCTCGGCGTCTTCGCATCTCGTGCTTGTCAGCTTTTTAAGTGCTTTAAAACTTCCGAGTACGGGTATTAAAGCGCGCTTACGTGAAGAGGGATTTTCCATTAGGTGTAGCGACCCAGCGATCTCGTGATTACGAGATGTTGATTTTTTTTTTGTAAAAGTTCAAAATTCAGGTTCTCTGTTGAATATAACGAAAATCATTTTTCACCAAATATTGTTCTGACGTGATGATAAACTTGTGGTAAAAATTTTCAAACTTTTTTTTTCTCAATTTTGTTTAGAGAAATTTAAAAAAAAAACGTAAGCAGCCATGCCGCATTACTGGAGCTGAGTTTTTAACTGGAGAAGCTGAGAATCAAAACTCACTTTTGCCAAAAAAGTTGACTTGAGTTTTATGATGGATTCTGATAGAGTATTTTAAGGTCTACGCTATAACACATTAATGCTCCTTTCCTCAACATTATTCCTTGCAATTCGTTATTATAAGTTTGTTACATAATAGTTGAAAATCAAAACTCACATTTTTCTCTATAAAATTCTGGAACTATAAAAAATTTATAAACCTACTCAAATTTTGAAAACCCCTGAAGGTGTCCAAAATAGCCCAGAATAATGTTTGAAACTTATTTTGCAGTTTACCAAAAATCAACCTACTTGGCAAAAGTGAAATTCATTCTCAGCTCCTCAACTAACGTTGCTAACCGCTTCACGACTACAGGCCACACCCAATACCAAATCTGGAAACCCCTACCCTATCCCTTCTAAAATTACTTGAGAAGTTGAATTTAGAACAAATGTAGTGTTTCTTGCCATGCAATAATCATATGAACACATATTTTCTTACAATTACTTGAAGCTCCTCAGATTATCTTCAAATTGTTAAGATCCGCCATTTAGGATCGATTTTGACCCAAATTGAGGAGCCATATTCTGGTTATCGACTAACCCTACCCACGAAGTTTGACCTTCGTAGGTTAATTTGGTGACGAGATATGGAAGATTCATGAAATTTCTTGCAGCAAGTTCCTTTCCAAAAGCGGTTTTTTGCTACAACTCACCTAGGCTAAATTCACTTGGGAAGCTAAAATTAAAATAAGTTAATCACTTGTGCTAATTTTATCATATGACACCGCAATAAAAAATATTCGACCCTTTGTGTACCTCCCATCATATTTTCAGGTCGATAACCCATCCTTCTCCTCTCCAACGTCATGTATGGAAATGAATTGGGGTTATTGTATACTTCTTATCGCCAATAATCACACGAGTTAATATTAATTACATTTTTAATGATTTGAGCCTCATCAAGTTCTACACAAGTTTTGATAATCCGCCATTTTGGATCCAAATTCAAGAGTTCATATTCTGATCACCAAGTAACTCCGCATACAAAGTTCGACTTTTGTGGATTGTTTTGATAAGGATATACACATGGGTTAAAAAAATTAAATAAAGTTGAAAAACGGCCTTTGGTGGGGGGGGGGGGTAAAGTCATGGCGGGAGTTGGTGAATATTCCATAAAATTTCATGACTCAAAACTTCCTGAAAAAGGCATTTTTTGCTCTAACTCCCCTCCAAATACACTCGGGAAACTAAAATTGGAATAAGTTAGTCGCTTGTGCTCATTTTGTCATATGACAATGCAATAAAAAAATTTTAACATCTCGTGAACCACAACACATTTCGGCGTTGATGAGCCCTCCTTCTCCCCTCCAACCACTATGCAGGAGGTGAACTGGCGACATAGTATACTTTTTATTCCCAATAATCATATGAGTTCATATTAATTACATTTTCACCAATTTGAGAATCCTCAAGCTCTGCTCAAATTTTGGGAATTCGCCATTTTGGATCTATTTTCATTCAAATTCAAGAGATCATATTACGGCCATCAACTAACCCTACATTCAAAGTTTGAGCTTTGTAGGTCGATATGGTGAGTAGATGTGGAAGATTCAAGGAATTTTGTGACTCACAAATTCCTCAAAAAATCGTTTTATACATTTAACTCCACTCGAAATACACTTAGGAAGCTGAAATTTGCAAATATTGGTGTCCGTGAGTCATTCCTTCATATGAGATGAAAAAAGAAAAATCTGAGCTATTTGCCCCTTCCCCAGCCTTCCTCAAAATTTAAGTGATCCGCCATTTTGAATTTTATTGAAAAAACAAAAAAGTAGTTCAGTCCAATTTCTAAGAAGAGTCTCTCACCAAATTTTGAGCAAATTTCATGAATACACGCCGGTGCTACGCATGTGTGAAAAAAATATGTATACCGAAAAGATGGACATTCGCCAGCTGATTACAAATGGCCTGAAATGCGAAGATTTGAAGACCCCTCCCTCCACCAACTATCATCCCAAATCAGGTAGGCTGTAATAGCTATCCGTTTTGAGTTAAAAACTGAGGTAAAGAAAAGAGGTAGAAGGTTAAGTATCGTCTTGAGGGGCTGGAATGTTTCTACATTCTGCTAAGACTATTTTGTTACTACGATGTATGTCCATCAATATTTTAAATAAAAGGTTTAAATCATTTTATAGCTGAACCTTTCCGTGGTACTCAGATAGCTTTTCATTAATTGATTAAGTTTTTTTATTAGAGGAACAGAAGTTGTTCAATAAATCTAAATTTTTGCACCAGAAATTTGCCAACGTGAATTTTTCTCATAAATATCTTGAGACTTGCTCCTTTATATGCAGTTGGAAGGTGCTATACATAATTATCAATTATGCGATAGCATTCACCGCATTCACTCACATGAATTCATACTTAGGTAGGTATGTGATTAAGAAAAGTGGTGATGACTGAGACGCTCATAGCATCAACACCACCTATAGTAAAAGGCCTGGGCGCAGGTGTTGTGAGGTCAACGCTAAGAGGCTGAAGTTGCGCGTTTTACATTGTTTCTTATGTAACTTTGCAAATTTTTTACGGCGTTCCGGGTGGCGCTAGCGCTTCGGAAAAAATTTTACCTCATAGAGAACGTTATGGAGAGTATATAAAAAAAAAATCAAACTTCTACCTATCAAAATAGCGATTTTGTTATTTTTTTCAAAAATCTGTGTTTATGCATTTATGAGTCTGAATTTTTTTTCACATACTCCCCATCATCTCGTTTTTACGGTAAAATTTTTTCCGAAGCGCTAGCGCCACCCGGAACGCCCTAAAAAATTTGCAAAGTTACATAAGAAACAATGTAAAACGCGCAACTTCAGCCTCTTAGCGTTGACCTCACAACACCTGCGCCCAGGCCTTTTACTATAGGTGGTGTTGATAGCATCATGACTGCGTTGATATGTAGCTACAAGTCGTACATGCATTTCATGATGTCGCATAGCATAATTTTATTGAATCAAGTATAATGGAGCTCTTAAAAAACCTAATTTAAAACATCACCAACTCCCCACCTATGGATCGTAATAAAATAATGTTCATATAAATTTTTGAGAAATTTACTCTACAATCAAACTTCAATGAAGTATTTTTGTCTTATAAAACTTCAGAGGAGATACAGCGAAAAAACAGCCTTAGTGATCTACGATCACTACATAGGAATGGAGACTTTTACATGTGATTAGTGGAGTTAATTTTTGCATATTTATGAAACAAATCTTTGTTAGAATTTTTTTTTGTAAACGATCCTTATATGGATTAGATTTAACTAAACTTGAGTGGACACGATATTTAATAATGAAAATGAAAAATTTCAAGAAGCAAATTTAATTTTATAGAGTAATTAAGATTATAAAAACTACAACGATAAGGTACCAAAACTTTTTTGGTTTTTCCTTATAAGACCCAACGTCTGAACTCTTTTAAAAACGATAAATGGCTCAAATCGTCTTATTTCTTCAACATCGAACATCACGCATGATTTTTCCGATTTGTATTTATAATTTATTAAGACTATATTGTTAACCTATGCAAAAAATTCCACCGCACATGTAATCATCTACCCGACATCGGCTTTTGAATATTAAACCAGGACAGAACACCATACGCGGGCAAAGCTCTCGTGCGAGGGTTAACTGAAGCGTAAAATTGCTCCAGCTTTCGGAATATTCGAAAAGATTAACCAACTCACGAAACGCTATAAAAATGAAAAATGCCGTGCAACCGAAAAACATCGGCACTGGCAGAATCCTATCGAGAAATATTTGTTTGCGGACGCATTAAGTAGAGCTAGACACGAGCCCACTGCGTGCGCGAATATGTTCTCGACGGAGTCGCTTCAAAGGGTTGCCGTTATTTTTTTAATCCTATGACACGCGTGCCGACTTCCTACGGTGCGGTGTGTTAAAAAGCATCGAAAATAATCGTTATTTATTATTTTTAAAAATCATAAAAAAAGCTTTTGTTTTTATATGGGCGAAAAAAAAAATTGGGGTCTTTTCATATACGTATACGCGTTTGATCGTATAAAAGAAATCGAAACACCACGTTTCCCTCGGGAGCTTAAAATGTATTACACGAGTACAGTCGGTAGGGTAGATTAAGTTGGTAAAGTTTGTTGTATTTTTCTGCTCCCTTTATTTTATTTTAATTTATTTTGGCGTTGTCGTACCCACCTATACTCGTTTTCACGCGTGTTATTTTATTTATTCGCCGTACCTATACCTATGTTTATGTATTTTACGTTTCGATATTTATTCTACCTCGGTGTACTAAATTCCACCTATATCTACGAGATTTAATTTGTTACGCGTATGTGAAATTTCAAAATGATATGTGGCCGTACAAAAAATCCTACATATCGCGAATTACAAACTACGAAAACCGAGCAGAATTTATTAAACGCCAGCATCCGCTATCTAGGTGTGGAAAAACACTCGCGCTATTTTTTATCCCATAGTCAACAGCTATACGAATGGAAATCCAACCAACGGCCAAATTTCTTTTCAACTTTTCATTTAAAAGGTATTTCCATCGATATTATAAATGACATTTCAACGTACCGAATGAAGTAAATTTAAAAGAACTCTCGAACTACCGCCGCGAAATGCTTCCAAACACTAAAATACCTATTAGTTACACTTCATTACCTTAAGAACTGGAAGAAAAAGATGGTTCAAATTTAATTCCGCAACTTCCCCAGTACGTAAATGGGGAAAACAAGGTTTAAATATTGTTCTCATGGATGAATTGCCCCCACTACACCTTTTTTTTATATCTACGCGTCATGTCATCGAGTTTCTGTCATCGTTTCGATTTTTTTGTTTCACGTAGAAGGTATCGTGACGAGAATTTTGGAGAATGAAACGCCCTCCTATTTTACCTGTATCTTCGTTTTCGAAACGGTGTAGATTTTATATTACGCAAATAGCAATTTACAGCGTTTTCTGAAAATTTTGGTTCTTGTTTTTAGCTGAGTTTTCGACGTAAAAACAACAGCTAATACAACCTACCTGGGTCTTCAAATCGTTGCGTTTTCAGACCATTTGTAATCATCTGGCAAATGTCCAACTTTTAGAGGTGTACTGCAGTAAAGGCAGCCTCAATGTTGAATATCGTAATATCAATGCAAGACTTTTTTTGACAATTCAAAGTCCACATCAGATCTCGGATTCTTTTACCGTGTTAGAAGTCATTTATGTGCTAGTTGCATACTCATGGAGTGATATGGCAAATTTTGCGTGGGTCTCTGATTGTTAGTAGTAAATTTGAGTGGGTCTCGAATTACTGTTCTATACCTTTTATATAACTCAATTCGAGGTTTTCCTTACCTCTCCAAGGTTTCCAAAAAAGTTATATTTTAGTGATTTCCAAAATGCCAAATTCTATCTGTCTAGTTATATTAATAAGAGTAGGTCACGGGTTATCTGTATCGCACTCTGGATCTCGGAATGATAGCAGCATCAATATGTACATATATATTTCTTATATTCCCTCACGCGTAGCGCCGGCAAGTATTCATGAAATTTGCTCAAAACTTGGTAGGAGACTCTTCTTAAAAATGTGACAAAAGCACTTTTTTGTTTTTTCGATACACTTCAAAATAGCGGATCACTCAAATTTTTAGGAGGGCTGGGGAAGGGGCAAATAGCTCAATTTTTTTGTTGTCGATCTCATATGAAAGAGTGAGTCACGGATATCAGCATATCTAAATTTCAGCTTACTAAATGCATTTGGAGAGGAATTAGAGTGAAAATGGTTTTTTGAGGAAGTTTTGAGTCTTGAAATTTTTTGAATCTTCCATATCTCCTCATTAAATCAACTAAGAAAGGTCAAACTTTGTGTGTGGGGTTAATTAGTCACCAGAATATGACCTTTTGAATTTGCATCAAAATAGATCTAAAATGGTGGATTATCAAAATTTGAATAGAGCTTGAGGAGCCTCAAATTGGTAAAAATGCAATCAATATGAACTCATATGATTATTGAGAATAAGAAGTATACTATATCCCCAATTCACCTCCATATATGATGTTGGAGGAGAGAAGGAGGTGTAATCGATCTCAAAATGTGGTGGGGGTACACGATATGAGGAACATTTTTTGATAAAATGAACCCAAGTGATTAACTTACTCTAATTTTATATACCCAAGGGCATGTGGAGGGGAGTTAGAGCAAAACGGCTTTTGGAGGGAAAATTACTGCAAGAAATTTTATGAATCTTCCATATCTTGTCACTAAATCGACCGAGAAAAATCAAACATCATGTGTAAGGTTAGTTGATGACCAGAATATGACCTTTGTAAATTGGATGAAAATAGATCCAAAATGGCGGATCTTAACAATTTGAAGATAATTTGAGGAGCTTCAAGCAGGGTTGGGCAGAATCCGAATCCAGCTTTCGAATCCACGAGATGTTATATTTTTTTCAATTTTTTTTCACAGATCGACAGATGTCAGATGCCAAGTAACACTTACAAATGAATTTATAATATAGCTTACATGTGTTATGTTTATAAGCAGAGATGGGCGAGATCAGATCGCCTCAAAATCGTGATCTTGTGATCTAAAGATCATTGTGGTCGAGATCTTGGATCTTGCCCATCTATGTTTATAATAATCAAGAGTGAAGAGGAAGAGAAATAAAACATAAACATAAGTCTAGATGTCTCAAACTCAGGAAGTAGCGTTTTTTTTCACAACTTATGGATTCGTAACAAATCATAGAAATGAATCGAATCCGAATCCGTAATAGGATTCGAATCCTTCGATTCCACATGGTATTGAATCCGAAAAAAATGAATCTTATCCGAATAACGAATCCTCAAAAATTGGATTAGAACCCAGATTCCAATCTATTGGATCCGTATTCGTGCTCTAGCTTCGAGTAGTTATAGAAAAATATGTGTTCATATAATTATTGCATGGCAAGAGATACTACATTTGTTCTATGTTCAGCTTCTTAAGTGATTTTGGAAGGGTGGAATTGGGGTTTTTAGACTTTGTATTGGGCGTGGCTTCCAGACAACTAGACATGGAGAGGTTAGCAATGGTATTTCTACACCTGAACAAGCCCTAGTTGAAAATTCAGCTACAGTAATGCGGCATGGCTGCGTACATTCTTTTAAAATGTTTTTTGATTTCACACGAAAGACCCCTTATAAATACCAGCAACCAGCGCATGAATATTTTCGTTTTTAAGGGAAACCTAGAGAGCAGTTGGAGCCTAAAATAGCTTTTCAAGAAGAAATTACATCATGAAATTTCTTAACTTGTCCATATAAATGATTACAGCTCAAATTTTGTATGTAAGGTTGGTTTGAGATCAGAATGGCACCTTTCAAATTGGATTCAAAATCGAATCGAAGTTTCAAAAATTTCAAAATTAGAGAAAGAAATTAAAACCACTAAATAACTTAATTTTCATAGATATGAACCCAGGATTCAATATTGTGACGTATTTCAATTCCAACTTCACAAATACGTAGCAACGCCAAGTTCTGGGATGGGAGTGAAGAGATTATTTGAATAACATGCGGAAATTAATATGGCATAACTGCTTGTTTTTTAGTAAATTCATACTATGACGAACCAAACACTGTAATTTTATTCCAAAACTGATTGTAAAAATTGAATAAATTGAACAAATAACATCCCTCCCCCTCCATCCCATAAAAAGATACGTATAGCCTACCAAATAAATCTATTTTCATATTGCTTGAAGGAAATGAAACAAATAATAAAAATACGCAATAAGTAATTATATCTTAATTTTTTTTTTAATATTCCTATAATACTCACATCATGTATTGCGAGGCCATAAAGAAATAAATAATAATAATAAATCACCTGCGAACACCCAACACGATGATCTACACGATACACTAAAACCAGACACAAACTCCTACATTTCCTTTCGAGGGTCACGTTATCAGTTTTTAAAGGTTTATTCGAGGGTTGCGAGCGGCTCCAATATTAACGCATACGCCAGTCTTCGTTGAAAAATTATATTCGGCCAGAATAGAAATGTGAACAGGCGAATTGCTATTTGATGTCTATAATATTACGAAATATTTGCGGTATTTGGCTTTTCATTTCGCCTTCGAAAAGCTCATTTCACCAACATCTCGTTCCGTACTTATCATTTTTCAGATCAGAGTTAAAGAATAGGTTATCTAAATTCTTTCGAGTTAAATTTACGTCCATTTTTACGAGCTTCGTTTTAAATGAAACATTACTCTTCGCGTACTTTTTTTTATGACGACCAAATATATAAAATAGCTCGTAAGGGTTTCAGCGAATTTTATTTTACTTTTTCTTTCAGAAAACAAGGTAAGAAAGTTCACGTAAATATAATGCATTTCAACCCAACTATTATTAAAAGTGTTTTCGGATTAAAATCTTTTCGAATGGCCATTTTAATTCTCAGTTTTTGCTCGTATACGACCATACCAGTTATAGTATGTATTAACGGCAAAAAAACGTACCACAAAAGCTGATACATACTGATAGAAATACCCTGCTCGTTCTTAACACGAAACGAAAGAATAAACGGCAAAATTATCATCCACCTAGTATACCCACGTATTTTCAGCGCACACATAAAACAAGCCGCCAGTAGCACAAACTTGTTTAATTTCACGTCATAAGCCGCTTTAAAAAGCCAAATGGGTATATACTTGGGCGTATTTGTATAACACGCGGAGCGTATGAAAATGAAAATATATCCCGACCACACATGTCTGAATAAGACATCGTCCACGTTACGTCAAAAACGTTTTATACCGACGACGAGGACGAATACGCATTAAAATATTCTCACACTACGCCAAAAAAATTAAACTGCTCGGAATACCCTCACGTTATTAAATTTTCCCTATAATCCGGCATTACAAGACCAATATAACCGCTGGCATTCTTTGTTTCACCACTTGTTGCTGGTACATGGCTCGAATTGAAGGTTCAAATGAGGTGGAATGGGAATACAAAGGGATAAATAAAACTAGGGATTATTAAAAAAAAATAGCTGAAAGAAATTGAAGAATTCGTACCATAATACGTGCGAACATTCCCAACGAATAGTAATTATCCCTGACGTGGGTTTCTTTGACGTGACTTGGAGGCGACATTTGGTTAAGATGATTATAAACTTGATTCGAGTAACAAATTAATCATCACAGACGCATAATTAAATCGAAACCTACATGGATTACGAATACTTTGAGGTAATGATAATTATTCCTCATTTGCTCTACTTCTGTTTACGAGATAAAGGACTAGGAAGGATTCATATTGGACCTAACGAATTACATTTATTTATAACAGGAATTTAATATCAAGCTTTTCGTTTATTAGAAGCTTTCAACATTGCACACGTAAATCCTACATAATTTTTTGTATACCTTTGGAAAATATTTAGACGTCTTTTCACGATGGACGATACCATGATAAACATTATTTTATCGATTCATAATTACAATATGACCTTAGCCTACCTACGCGGTAATACAAACTCACGTTTCGTCGTTTACCTGCCACCAGCTATTTGTTATCGTTTAATGAAATCGCATCCGATAGGCTCTATCGCGAAGAACCCCTCATTGTCATCCATCAACCGAGTAAATGAAATTTAAAACATTTTAAATTTTCCTTATCAGCGAGATGGTAAAAAACACGCGTTTTATCGATTTTGCTGCGAGATTTTATTTTTTATTTATTTATTTTTTTCGTCTATATATACGAATTTAACGTACATGCCAGCCATGATGTATAGGTTGCTTTTATGTCTTCTTTTTTTCTCCCCGTTCCAACAATCGTTGAAAAACATTGAAAATGCGTCACCTATTTGACATTTTTGTGACTTTCATTGACATCATTAGATACGAATGATAGATTCTAGCGAGAAAAAGCAATCGAGATTTTGGAAAACATTTTCTCAACGATGATTTCGCGGCATTTTCCGTTTACTTAGGTAATGTCTTACTTTTTTTCGCGCACGAAAATTTTATTATTTTTTGAAACACGCTTGGTGAATAGATATATAAGTTCGTTTGAGTAAGAAGAAAGCAAAAGCGACGATTTTTACATATTTTTGATTTCCTTTTTTTTTCGCATCGTTCTCTCGAAGGAGCAAAGTAAAATATTATTTTTACGCCAAGTGAGAGTATAAAGGCGCATTTTATTTGTTTACAAATTTTACAATTCTGAGTTATATTTACTTCTCCGATATAAGTATGTAGTCGAATATAAATTTTTTGTTGTATTACGAATACGAATTTGGCGCAATTCTTTGCATATTTATTTTTTTTTTCTCGATTAAAAAGGTTGTAATAATAGGCAATAACGAATGTTGATTGTTATATAAAAGGTGTAAAATGGTCTGAATCAATCTCACTGTTACCTAATTGTGATTAATAAAATCCCCTATTATCACTTTTGTGTTTTCACTGAAAAATTTATAGGTACCTTAATTTTGAGCTCTTTCTCCACTATCGTGCCCGCAAATTACTATTTTAATAGCCCATTAATTTGATAGTGCCACCTCTTAGCAAGCCAGCAGTGCAACATCGAAAATACATATTTGAAAATTGCGGACGTAAAACTGACAGGGATGATTGAACCGTAACCTAAAGCAGAACCGAAATCAAAAATTGAAAAAAAAAAAAAAACGAAAAAAAACCTGAACCGAAATGGAAAATTCGGAACCTATACCCTAACAGAATCATTACTTTAAAAACCAGAAACTAAAAACCAAAAACCAGTTTGAAAAATTAGAACCTAAGCCAAAAAATTAAAAACCAGTACCCAAAACTAGAACTGGAATGATGATCATTTCAGTTCTACCATCCCTGACTATCTAATTATTATGAAGTGTTTTAGATTCGTTTCAAACACTTCTATTTTTAATCTGCACCAGAGTTTCGATGGTGTGAAGTATAATTTGGATGATTTTCAACTTTTGAAAACCGGAACTGAAAACTGGAACCAAAAACCCAAAGTAGAACCTAATAAACCAAAAACTGGAATCGAAAACCCAAAAACTGGTTTGAAAAATTGGAACTGAAACCAAAAAATTAAAAACCGAACTTAAAACTGCAACCATTATCATTTCGATTCTGCCATCCCTGAAAAATGACACATGAAACTTTTCACGGACAAACGTATGAAACCACGGTATTGTAGGTATCTTAATAATGATGGATACTATTGATAGTTTTTTGCTACCGATGGTATTGTTGATGAAAAATATCACTATCGATCATATCGAGAGTTTCAAAATTGAAAAAATTACTATTAGGAAAAATAAATAAATAAAAAACCAGTGTTGTAAGAACAAACCCAAGAACGAGAACGAAGAACAACAAGAACGGAGAATTTTCATCGTTCCTGAAGAACAGGACCAAGAACGAGAACATAAAACTGATATGTATGAAGAACAAAGAACAGAACGAGAACAAAATATTTCCAAACTGAAAGAACGAAACGAGAATCAATTAATGTAAAATGCTGAGGAACGCGAACAAGAACAAGAACGATGTAATTTTGGGTTGTTCTTCGTTCTTTTGAAAGTTCTTGGTTCATTATAAAATGAATAGAAATCATGAGGAGAAAAAGAAAATAAAAAACCGAAAAAACCGCGTAGGTGATTACATTCAATTAATTCATTTTCAATTTCAACAACATAAAGAATAAACACATAAAAAAAAAATTGAAGAGAACAGAACGAAGAACGAACAAGAGCGAGACGACAAAGGATTGAAAGAACGAAGAACAAAATGAGAACGAGAATGTAAAGAATTGAAAGAACGAAGAACACAATGAGAACAGTTCAAGCAATGAGAATGAGAATAAATCAAGAACAGGATCAAATGACTTAGTCTTTCCAGGAACGAAAACAGGAACAAGAACAGACCTATGTTCGTTCCTACAACACTGTAAAAAACTTCATAGGTACATATATCGGCAGTGCACCGATAGGGACGACTAGCCCTAGGTTATCCCAAGGGGGAGGGGCAAATTTTTGTTCCTGGTTGTCTGCAGGCACTGCGGATGCCCCGGCTCTCCATAAATGGTTAGATACTGTAGCATAAAAGTTTTTATACGTAAGATTTGAACCGTGCGGGCGCCCTCGCAGGGGGGTGGGGTGCTGACTATACCGGGTGACTACTTGATTCGAGCACCCCAAGCGCAAAAATCATTTCCTCGCAGAAATAATTTATACATTTCAATGATATTAGCAAGAATAAATGGCATAAATAAAATTTATTCAATGCTTAAAAGTGTTTGTCAATGAAATGCAAAATTTTAATTTATACTCATGTTGTCAAAAATACACATAAGTACCTATTTAATTGATTCACCTTTTAGCTAATTTTTTCGCTTGGGTGCTCGAATCAAGTAGTCACCCGGGACATTCTATAACTATTTTAATGTAAAACGCGAAAGTCCTCGAGAGAGGCTCAAATTGTGTGTATTAATAATTGCTTATTAGATCAGATCATGAATTGTAAAAATATTATTTTTCATAAGTTTTTACATTCTTTACATGCAGCAAATTTTCAAAGCGTATGAATAAAAATCTAAAAAAGTAAAATGGTATTATTTACTTTCCACCAGTACGTCTTTCATCTTTGATATTTCATTTTAATTTTTCAGCCTGGTGAGCATGAGCAAAGCCATTTACCGAGACTATCTAAAGTATCGGCGAAAATGATAAAAACAGTATCGATAGTATCGATAGCCAAACGATAGTAAAACTATCGATATTTTTCGATAGTTTTTCCAAAAGCTATCGATACTATTGATAGTGCTATCGATAGTTTCCATTGGTTTTCATAACTATATCTCAGTATTAAGTAAGAGTATAAAGTTGTCATCAAGTTGAATGCGCTAAACTTCATTATCTATTTTTCGTTTCATACATTTTCTATGATTCGCACTATAAATTTGATTTATGAGACATTTTTACAAGCGAGCAATCGGTTTTAAAACAAACAATGAATCATAGTAATTATGTATTTTAATAGAATATCTTTCTTGTCAAGTTGATAATAACTGAAATCTGTTATGTGAAGTCGTTTCGGCATATGTGAATAAACATAAACCTTACTTGATAAGTCAGCGATAACTACTTATTACCATGGCTATTACTCTGGCACACAAGTTTTCTACACATCGAGCGGTCCATATACTAAATAGTCAAAGGTACTATACCGATCTGTTCCATACCATTTTGTTCGGTTTCATTCATTGTTAATGAGAAACATAGAAAAATAATGAAAATATTTACTTAATAAACAATCAGAAACATGAAATTTTGCGTAATTACGCATTTACGCTGTTCTTTAAAAATCAAAAGTTCAAATTTTGATGATGCCATTGCTCGATGTCAATGCCATCGTGAGTTATGAAAAAAAGAAAAGACCATGATACCTATTTTAATATTTATCAAGAGGAAAAAAACTGTTTGGTTCAGTTCAGTTCTGTTCCATTTCATTCTGTTCGGTTCAACTCCGGTTTATTTGTTCGAAATATAATTTTGTTCTGTTCTGATTATCGTTAATTTTGAACTAAAATTTCACTGTTCTGAATCGTTCATAATGGTTCTGTCCCGTTCATGTTCACCAACCTTGCTTACATAAAATTAATCAAATAAACCTTCCATGAAGTTTCTCAAATTCAAGCGAAACATATAAGCAGCATTTGAGAATCGAGGGGGCCGGTATCCAAGAATCCGAACCATAAGACCTGGTTACTCAGAAGGCAGTAGTAGTGAGGTAAGGCTTCCTCCAACCTCCTTCATAAATACTGTTCAATGCATTTCCTTTTTTATTTTTTTTTGTGTTTTTTTTTTTTTTTTTTTTTTAAATCTGCTTCATTATAATAATTGTTTCATAGTGGCAGCCGGCCGCTTACCTTTTGGTAGGCCACACCACATTCTCATTGTTCTATTCGATGTTTGTGATAAAAGAAATAATAAATAAATTAAAAAAGGAAAAAAAAATTCAAGAATCAAAGTTGTACGAAGATGGTCATTTAGCAGGTAAATCAGTATGCAATCTTGTATGCAAAATGGAGCGTTTTAATATCATCAAAAAATAACTGTTAACATCTCATTAAAACTGAACGATAAAAAGCGCATAATTACTCGTATAGTTATACATGTCTTATAGACATATAAAGGTTTGGTAGACTGTAATAGCTATCGTTTTTGTTGCAATTCGATTAGTAAAAATATCGTAATATTCTCCTCAATGTTCTCGAGAAAAGTGCAAAGTTTGAGTCATGTCAAAGGTTTTTCCTTCTATAAATTTTATTTATGAATTCCTCTTGGTATTTCTACAAAAATATAATTTTACATTAAAGATCTGTCTCATTAAGTCAGGTTACAATTATATAAAACATGAATTTTTAATTATGATAGTATTCGAGAATTATTTTTTTCTAAAAAAATTATCAGCATTATCTGCGAAAGAATTTTATTCAGCTCTTTCCCTTCTTTCAAAGCGAAATAATTATAATAAAAATTTGAAATTTTTCACTAAAGCAAAGTATAAGTCCAAGGAAAATAATCTCATTAGTTTCAAATAAAATGTTTCGAGTAAAAAATCTCTTGAGCCACTTCAAAACAAAAATCCGCTTTGTTGATCACAGAACGTGGAATCATTTAGGCGGGAAACCACATTTCTCGGAGAGCTCTAAGTTCCACTCCTCCACCCTAACACCGATATACTTCTTGAACAAAGTTCAACTTGATACAGCTCTAGGATACGTTAAAAATCAATAAACAGATTAATAATTAAAAAGACGATACGGGCATTTAAATAGAGAGCTTAACGGATGAAGTGAGAGGAAATAATGCTCGAGATTAGATTAAAAACTCATCAACGATGTACCTAGATAGACTTTTTATTCAATAACGAACCCTGCCAAGACTTATCGTTACCGTACGTCTACCACCATATCGCATTTGCGAAGTAATTAATCCGGGCACTGGATAAAAAATCTTTTGAATGGCTGTTTGAATGCACGCAGCATCCACTAATCAGCGCAGGAATATGTTTTCGACAAGAACAACACAGAAAAACTGTAACATTTTTTTCCTTCACCCAACAAGAAAAAGGAACTCGGCAAAAGCAATAAAAGTGATTTAAGACATTTTCTGCGAGTACGTTGAAAACGGAATCGGAAGAAAGGAAATAAGTATCGTATATCCGGCCAGAATAAACTATCACCTATAGAAAAAAAAAGAAATAGGCGAAAATTTTTTTCCGCTGTTTATTCGGATTCCATCATATTTCGATGATAGTCGCTGATGTATTCGAAATCGTTTTGTTTTACATTCGGTTTATATCGATTGTGGCGACGCGAATGCACGAAAAAAATTTATTGATTTCTGCCTCATGGCCGGATGATAAATAACTTTCGAGCGTCTGGCTTACGCGGTGTACCGAGTGTTTGAGTGATTTCGGCGGTATCACAAGTGCCGGTTGTTTTTCTCCTTCGTAAGGGTAGTCGTTCAAGTGATGAAGTTTTGTATCGAGTAACTTTGAAGTTTTTAAATAACCGCGCTTAGGCTGCCGATTTCATTGTACGATGTGAATAGGCTCTCTTTTTTCCGCCAACTTTTTGTTTTTGCTTTCTTTCGTGCATCGTTTCGTTATAAAGGCGCGTGGCAATTTAAACTTTTTTTTCACTTAATTCTGCGGTTATGCAAATAAGCGGCCCTACTCACCGGTAGTTTTCATTGTTATATTGTATACACTTACCGGTTGTTACATCCTATCATACCCCTAACTTTTTAAAGAAAATTCCTGTACGTGCGTCGTGTCATTTAGAGTAAAGTAAACCCACGAAAAAAATTACTATGTTTTACGAGGCCATCTAGACCATTTTTTTAAACGTTGATTGCGAATATTTAATGAAATATAAAGCCATCTATGGTTTGAAAAATTTACATTTTTTTTTTCTATTCTTTACCGGCTTCCTGAAATATTTTCGGTCTTTTTGTTATCCTTCGTGGGAAAGCATCGTATACAATAACAAATCGAAAAATGTAATCTTTTCTTCTCGAAAAATGAATCGAATTGACCTCCATACAGGGTATTTCAACTCAAAATGAGCTACCTACTTCAAACCACATACACATACCTACTCACCTGACATTCATGTTGAATGATATATCAGTCTTACCTGCTGAAAGGACCGAGATACAAGAGTTGAAAAAAATTCTTCATCTCTATTATGATTATCTTTGAAAATTTTAACTCATCATACAAGGCAAATGGGGTCAAAATGTTGAGTATGCGATGTAATATTGCCACGTGATAAGGGAGAGGGTACATAGAGAAAAGTAATGAAAGAAGTATAGGCAACGATAGAAAAAATTAGTCATTTAAAAGAATATTTCATCAAATAATATTAAACGATAGTGTAGCTACCTAATAATCTGAACATTTTTCATGAACTCCCACTCGAACTTTCGTCACATACTCTGGATGGGTGTCAACTGGATAGCATTAAATCCTGAAAAAATAACATTACAAACATTTCCACATTAATATGTTTCGAAATCCCTCTTCTAAAATCCAAATTGGGTAAGAATGTGCGATTAGAATTAAAATGTTGTAGTACGCAGTGTAGTTACTAATAATAAATTGTCAAGGGAGAGAGAGAAGGAGAGTAGAAAATATGAAAAAATGATAAAAAATAATCAAAATTTAATCATTTTTTGTATTTTTTGTTGATTCTATAAAAGTAGATTTCGAATATATATCTCTATGTATTAAAATCAAAATGGAATCGGTTTTGAGATGCGCGCGCATCCTTGTTTTGAATAGCAGGTATAAAAGGTATATAAAGGATAGCAGGTATACAAAAGGGGAAAAAAGTGATAAATTTCAATTAAAGCTTTGTGCACAGGCAAGAGTAAGGGTAAAGTTGTAAAATTGTTTTAAATGGCAGATATACAAAGGTATAAAGGGGCGAGCCCATCCTAAAAGGAATAACTCTTGGTGGGGGTAACAAATAAGAATAAATTGGATTGTGTAGTTTGAAATGTAGCAGTACTTGTCTGATAAAATAATATTTTTCTTCATTTAATTTTTATTGCGAGCCCCGAAAGGGCGAGAAGGCACTAGTTGTTATTAAAAAAAAAATCTTATTTCATAAAAATTCAAAATAAAATAGTCCAATACATCTACATCATACCCCAAGGGTCATTTATAGGAAAAATCTTAACAAATATTTTTTTTTAACATAAATCTGCAGAAACTATCTATACTAACAATGCATTAAAAGTCTCCATTCCTATGTGATGATTGTAATCTGCTGGGAGGAGGGGGGAGAACCCTCCAAAAGATGGCATTTCCGCAATATATCCTCAGGATTTGATCTTAGGGTAAAAATAGCTCAGTGAAGTTATTGCCCATAATGATATAGAACACCAACAATAGCAGTGTGACAATTCACGTCGAACCATTTTCCGAAATTATAGATATGATTTCTTCCACACGATTTCAATTATTTCACTCCATCTAACATTGTTTGTAGGATTAATAGAAAGAATAATTTTAATAATTTTTTTTGTTAAAATAATATATTTTTTTTTTTTTTTTTTTTTATGTGCCATGTACAGCAACAATGGCTAGAGGCACAGCAACAATCTAGATTTTACTTGTTAATCCTGTGGACTTTAGAAAAAGGAATAATTTATCAATTTGTGCCTGATCATCTGATAGAATGTCCTTTAAAGTATTAGACTTAAGATATTTGGACCGGTGAGATTGATAAAGAACGCATTCAGTAAGGATATGTGAGACGGTTATGAGGACATTACAGGAGGTACATATAGGAGGTGGCTGCTTGGCAAGGAGGTGTTGGTGAGTTATGAGGGAGTGGCCAGTACGGAGACGAGTAAGAATGGATGCATGTCGACGGTTATGTTGCAGAGAAGTTTTCCAGATGTTTATGGTGGGTTTAATACTTTTGAGTTTGTTTGAATTTGGGACATTTGACCAGTATGACTGAAATTCTTCGGATAGTAAGGATTTGGCATAGGTTTTCAAATCTTTCAGAGGAATATCTATATCTGCGATTGGGTGGTGGAGGTAAGATTGTTTGGCAATGCAATCAGCTAACTCATTACCTTCTATTTGTGAGTGGGATGGAATCCAACATAAGATGACTGTTTTTATTGGTTGAAAGGAAAGTAGAGATGAAGTAATTTCCTGTACTATAGGATGTGTTTGTTTAGATCTGTGATTTTGGATGGCTAGTAGGGATGAAAGAGAATCTGTAAATATAACTGTATGATGTAGGGAAAAGTCATTGATGTAGCTGATTGCTGTTTTGATTGCATATAATTCTGAGGAAAAAATGGAGTAGTATGATGGAATTATGATAAAGATCTTTTGTTATTTAAATTAATAAAATATATATATTTTTTATATTATTAAAGATAAAGTTAATTTTTTTTGTATAACTTTAAATGTTTTTATTCATTTGTTCGGTTCCATAATCTTTTTGTTGATAAACTACATATTAAATCATTGCATCCACCACATTTTTGCGCGAACAAGACTCTCCGACGTAGTATTAATTTTGAGATGAAAATCAAAGAAAGCTCATATAAATGTGGAACACCCTCCGCATTAAAAAAAATCCAATAAAAATCCTTTGTAAAAAAAAAAAAAACGAAGATTTTGTAAACCATCGACGATGAAAATTAATAGATAAGAATTTTTCCATCGTTTAATTGTAAGATTCGGGTTAATTCGAGGAAAAAATTATCACCCCTGGAGAACATTAACCTTCTACAAAAAATTTATATTTTCGAAAGCAAGACGCTGTTCCCATTACAATAGACATCTATTTAGAAAACTTTTTCAAAATTCGCCGAGCCATAAAAGTGTTTATTATCGTATCATATTTCAGGTTAAAAACGAAGATAAATTTTTTTCTTCGAGGTAGAAAATGAGCGTGAAATATCATCCTATTAATTTCTTCCTCCGAAAGTATACAAATAATAGCGGAAAGAGAAACATACAAATATAACAAAAAAAATATCTCTATTTCGTGACTGAAACATTTTCTCGGTGGGAAAAAAAATTTCACCGACAGAAAGCGATATCAATAAAATAAAAGAACCGTATAGTCTGCGAAAAAGGAAAAGTGCGAATAAATGGGAAAATTATTCGACCAGAATGAGTTTGAAAACAGGTATGACTTAATTGGAGTCGACGTACGACTACCTAAAAATAGCGAACGTAAAAGGAAACGAATTACCGAAAAGTTCCACTGCTTCTTGTTCGGACGGTGAAAATAAGGATAGAAATATACGATCCAGTTATTCGAAAAATTAATGAATGTATTTCCCGCTGCTACGCATTAAAAGTTGCCATTTCTCATTCTTATTCGCATTAAAAGAAATTATGAGTGGTATGTTCGAAAGAATTCCACTCATAATAGCGGGTCAAGAATGGATGACGAAAAAGTATAAGCGAGAAAATATACTTCTATCTCAACTATTTACATTCTCTTCAGTATAGTAGATTCGCCACCGACGAAAATTCGTTGCGAGTTTTTCTTTTGAAGCTACATAAACTTTATACAATTCAAATATATGCGAACGAGTTTTAAACAAATTCGACCTTCCGCACCATAAATAATTCAACTGAACTGTTCTAATTAACATCTTTGCTTATTTGAATACAAATAAAAATCCCGCATCAGCTTTTTCAACTGCCAACGTATAATTAATAATTTATATGGCAATTTGAACAGACTACTTCTAACTCATTCTGTTGAAACCCATAGTCACCACAGTATCGTACTGTTTTCTTCGGTAGATCGACACGAATACGAAAATAAGCTGAATCGAAAATCACACATTAAAATCCTTCTAAGAATGACTACACGAAAATTTATGTTTCTCTTTTAAAACTTTTTAGGAAAAAAAAAAGAAAAAAAACGAATGAAACTTTTTATTTTTTGTATGACAAAAATTTTTCGTTACATAAAATTGAAAAATTTATTCGAATATTGAGTAGAAAATGAAGGACTTGGTAGGAACAGAATAAAAACTCGTTTGCTATAAATAAGTATCACTTCAAAAGTTACGAAAAAGTTTCACTATTGAATTACATAATGAGAAAATAAATTATTTAGGAAATTCTCGTTTCATTAAAAACAAACGTGTTTCCTTATTGCAGTAAATATTTCGAAAGGCTTGATATTTATTAAAAATTGAAAACGCTGACAGAAAATGTTGCAAATTGAAATTTTCCTTAAATTTAAGAAGATGGGGATAAGAAGCCCAGATGAAGAGAGAAAACTCACGAAGCATTTAAATCTTTTCATTATTTTTTCAAGTTCTTTCAGCTGTTTAAATTATTGTGGTTTTTGGTTGAGTTTTTAATAAAAACGATAGCTAATGTAGTCTACACGTCTACAGCACGGATCAAAAAAAAAAAACTAAATAAATAAGAAAAAATAATTGAGATAATAGGGGTCTTCAAAGTTTATACATGAGTACATACATTGGGTCCAAATGATTTTAATAAGTAGAACATCAATTCTACCGTTCTCAAAAGTGATTTTTAATTAATTAATGATATGATATTAAAAAATACATAAAAGTACTATTCTTTCATTATTTTAATAATTTTTTTTATGAGTATTACTTTAGTTTCTCGTTATTACTTAATTTGAAAGGAATTTGTAAGAAATCAGTTTAGGCTTATATACTGGAATGATTAACTAAAATTAGAAAAATGAATTTAAAACACGGTAAGTTAAGAAATAGTTGAAAAACAAAACAATGACAATACGTACATATTGGTGTCCAAATTTTATAAAAAAAGAAATCAATAAAATCAATTAAATCAATTGAATTTGCCATCACTGTATAGAATTTTATCTTGGAAGATACTAAAATCACTTGGAGGCAGTATATATTGTAATTAATTAATTATACTAAATATGTATTATCCTTCTCATAACACTGGATGTGAGAGAATGTTCGAGTGAACATCTAAAAGTACTCTTTCCATATTATTTATTCAAACCCAAAGATGGTTCATTTTAATTTCAAAGGTCATGGTCAATTAGACAAATCTCAAGAACATTTGATTACCCTTCTCATGTAATAAAGTCGGCTACATTAACATTTACCTACAATTTTCATCCTTCCAAGTTTAGTTGGATGAAATTGAAGGAAAAACGAATTTTTCAGAAAGCTTTCAGTGGTGAAATTTTTTGAATCAAACCAAAAAACCGCTTCTTAAGAAGATTCGGTCACTAAATTTCTCGAACTTTCCATACATTCCCTCACCAAATCAATTCTACAATGCAGGTATTAAGAGTACTAGGAACACTTATTACTAATTTTGAGATTTTTAAATTTTCTGATTCTGAGAATCTTCTAGATTTTTTTTGTTAGCATGTCCAAAAATCTAAGCACATTAAATCTAATGTCACAGAATTGAAATGAAAGAATGAAATTGCATAAAGGTAATGTAAAATTGAAACTTCTAATTTGTTCGCTAAGAAACTACGATTTTCGACTTATACTCTTAATAAATAGCACTCTAAAATTTATTAAAGTCGAAATATGACCTATCAAATTTAGGTCAAAATGAATCTAAAATGGCGGTAACTTTTAGGAGCCACAAATGGCTCAGATTTGATAAATGTAAACTCGTATGATTACTAGTGATGAAAAGGATGCTGTATACCAATTGCATTTCTACACGTGATTTTAAAAACGAGGATGAGAAGGTTATTGTCCTTAAAATGTGGAGGGGGAAACACATAAGCGAAAATTTTTTATTAGAGCCTCATATGAAAAAATGAGTCCAGGGGATACACATATTAAAATTCTAGCCACCTAAGTGATTTTAGAGAGGAATTAGATCAAAGGCGGTTTTTGAGGGCCGTCTCACTAAGACTTCGTAAGTAGGATTGTTTCGGAAGTAGAATATGACCCAATTTGGGTTTAAACGGATACAAAATATGGAATAATAAAAATTCAAAAAAGGCCTGAGGGACTTCGACTAGGTAACATTTAAAAGATATGGGTTCGTAACTACGATTATTACGGGAAAAAAGTACTACACATCTTAAATTCTTACGTGGTTTTGGAACGGTTAGGATGGAGTTTAATAGACTTCATACTAGGCGTGGCTTGAAGGTATGAAGGGTTAACTATATTATTTGCAAACCTGAACAAGTCTCAGTTAATGACTTCGCTCTAGTAATGCAGCGTTGCTCGATCTTCGAAAAAAAAATGTAAGCAGCCATGCCGCATTACTAGAGCTGAGTTTTTAGTTGGGGATTGTTCAAGTTTGCAAGTAACATTGCTCACCCTTCATACCTACAGGCAACACCCAATACCTACCAAGTCTGAAAACCCCTAACCTATCCTTCCAAAACCACTTAAGAAGTTGAATTTATAGAACATTTTCATTATTTCTTGCCATGCAATGCTCATATGACACATATTTTTCAAATATACCTACCTCCTTGAGGCTCTTCAAATTATTCTCAAATTTTTACGATCCGCTATTTTGGATCCATTTTGACCAAAATATAAGAGGTCGTATTATGGCCATTAACTAACCCTATACACGAAGTTTGACGTTTCTAGGTAAATTTGATGAGGAAATATGGAAAATTCATGAAATTTCCAATTGTAATTTCCCTCCTAAAGCCGGTATGTAGTATGTACTCCAACTCCCTTCAAAACTCATTTGAGAAGCTAAAATCAGAAAAGATTTGTCACTCTAGCTCATTTTATCATATATTCTTTATGTAGCCCCATCAAATTTTGAAGTCGATTACACCTCCTCCTCCCCTCCGATATCATGGTGAAGGTCATTTTGGGATTAGTATGCTTCTTATCCTCAATAATCATATGCGTTCATATTAATTCAATTTTCACTAATTTGAGGCTCCTCAAGCTCTACTCAAATTTTAATAATCCGCCATTTTGGATCCATTTTGACCCAAATTGAGGAGCTCATATTCTCGTCACCAACCATCCCCACACATAAATTTTGACCTATCTAGGGTGATTTGGTGTAGAAATATGGAGATTCAAGAAATTTTATGACTCAAAACTTCCTCAAAAATCCTATTTTTGCTCTAATTCCCCTCCAGATATACCTAGGAAACTGAAATTTTTGTATATTGGTGTCCGTGACTCATTCTTTTGTATAAGTTCAAAAACGAAAAATTTGAATCATTTGCCTCTTCTCCGGTTTCTCTTGAAATTCGAGTGATCCGCCATTTTGAGGTGTATGGTAAAAACAAAAAATTTATTTTTTCGAATTTCGATTAAGAATCTGTTGTCAAATTTTGAACGATATTCATCCATACCCGTCGGCGCTACGCGGGGGAAAAATACCTATACCAAAAACTTGGGGCATTAGCCAGATTTGAAGCCCCCTCCCCCGGCCCCTCTTCCAAATAAGGTGGGTTTTAATAGCTGCCGTTTTTAAATTAAAAATTCTGCTGAAAATACCATTGTTAGCCCTCACAAAGCAACATATTGCACACAACATGATGTCAAAAAGGACATACCTGTTCAAAAAAAAAAAAAGAAATTGACAACATAATGTCAAAAACGACATATAATGATTTAAAAATATTCAAATATGTCGTTTTCGTCATCATGTTGCGAAAAAAAATTCAAATTTTTACATTTAATGTCATTTTCGACTTATGTTGTGGTATGAGAGTTAAATATCTGCGAAGTGAACGTATGTTCAAGTTTGTTACTGTTCTTAAAATAATCATTGTATTTTCTATTTGAATTATTGTTTTAGAACACAATAGGATTGTGAAAATTTCAATTTTATTATTTACTGTAAAATGTGGAATTAAATTTTTCATCAACCTACCCCTACCCTCCTCCACACCGTTCAAAAAGTCATCGAAAAACAAGTTGTCTCTATACACTTAATATTATTAATTTCTCATTTTCTATCTTTCACTGCCAAAAAATCTTCCTCTGCCGCTGGAAAATACCAATCATCACTTCGACAAAAACAAAATACATCCATACAAAGATGCCTTTAAACCATCACACCTCAAATTGTTTCCACTTGCAATTCCCACAGCTTCGTCATTTCATCAAACCACCACACAATTATGGCTGCACGTGCGCGCAACTTCTACTATACAGATGTCCGTTCTCTTGAGAATTCGATTGCGGTTGAATCTGCCTGTTTAGAGTTTCACGACTAGATACATCTAATGCGACGATAATACTCGTTTATAAACGGTTAGAATACAGAATAAACTTATGCTAAGCTGCCTTTAGGTATGAGTTGTAATTAGTCGTGTACGTGGTTCGACGCTAATGTATAGAAAGTTACGAACGCGATATAGCGTTACTTTATTTCGGTAAACTCGCGAAAAGCTTTTTACTATAGTGACGCGGATAATTTTGATGAAATTCAACAACGTTGTGGTGTCATATAAACAAATATCATTCGCAGGCGTTCAATATGGAATGCTTATCGTCACAACCGTATTATATTCGATCATTAAAAACACACTTATAAAATATTTTAGCCAAAGAGTAAAACGAATAAACTCGCGGAGATTCGATGAGGTTAATAAAATTATTTTTTTCGAATACAATTCCGTAATAACTGTACGAAATTGTGTGATATGAAAAAAATAAATGTTTTTAGTCGAATGGATTTTCGTCGAGACTGGAACAATTGCGTGGCCGCACATAAAAACCAAATAATATTATCTTTCGATATTAGGAAAAAGGAATTACATTTTTCTCCCATTTCTGATGTTTTTTCACTCATACAGCCATTCTCCATTGGCCAATTTCATCTTTATATGGTATTCGATTCGATGGTGGTAACCGTTAATAAACGAATTTACGGTGAAAGAAAATTTTATTCTATTGTTATTTCGAATCGTGGTACCGAGAATGAAATGGTACCCATTGTCGTTTATGTACACTATACGTGTATACACCAGGTACACAATACTTGGCGGACATTTTTCACCCGCATGTGAACTTTTACATAAATCCTTTAAAGGATGATTTGGTGGGATCACGGGAGTAATTTCGGTTTATTATCTTGGCCGTCAGCAAAGCCTAATTGCGAGGGGCTGCAAAAAAGGCGACTTAAAGCTTCGAAATGAGAGGTCGAGCACGCGCCTTCGCCGTTCCGTCGCTTCGTACGACGAAGTATAGAATTTTATTCTATATTGTTTAAGGTTTCTCATTTAAGGTAGAGCACAAAATCCCGTAATTAATTTTGTTTTCATTTAAAAACTCGTATATCAAATAAAAAGCTCGGCGAGCTTATAATTAAACCCGTTGATGCATGGTGGTGTGAAAATCGCGCCGCCGTCGCTTGATCACGTGTACAACGCGTCTTCGGTGTATATGTTGGAAACGACATGGCGATAAAAAATAATACCGGCACGTACACGCCGCGTAGTTTTATAACTATTTCATTATTTCGACGCACACGTGAAATTAATCTTTGTCCGAGTACCGGTCGCATCGGTACACGGAAAATATTTTCAAATAGTAGTGCCCTACGGTTTATGTAAAACTAGTGAATATTTAAAGCCAACCTAAATTAAAATCTCCGCGATGAAGCGAACCCGTTTCAGTTGGTAAACTACATAAATTAAAACTCCGCAAGTGGTCGTATATTTCGGCATTGTTTTTTTCCATGTTCGCTCTGTTCGTTACGCGAAACAATAAAGTCGTATGAAAAAAGCTATCATACGTTCCCCACCGACTGCGCCATTTAATTCGCGCCGCGTAAAAAGCCATTCACGAAAATCGCCAGCCACCCTTCCACCGTTCGATTCTAATAATCGAAAAATTATTTGTTCGAATTTTCCATTTCCCTAACGACTATTCGGTACAGTTACACGCGTAGTCGTCGCTCCAGCGTCATTCTCGGCCTCGTTTCCATCCGACGCGGCTGTATTAATTTTTAAAAAACCTGCCGAATTCGTGATACCCGAAGAAACACTCCTATGCATTCGTATACACGCGCGTAACGCAGTTGATAAAAAAAAAAAGCAAGAAAAAAAATGGTGAAAAATTTATGTGCCTTTCTTGTTCGATATTACCGTGAAATAGCTTAAATTGGACTCTAGGGATTCCAAAACTGGATAACATTTTGCGCGGCAATTGCGAACAACGGAATGTTTTATCGTACTTTTTTCGACCCGTTTTGTCAGTATATTGTACCGTTGCGGACGTCGATAAAAAAAAGCAATTACGAATCGATGAAGTCGGAATTTAACGCGAATAAAAATTTCATATTAAACTTTAACCGTTATTCCAATAAACCAACGAGTTGGTACTTGTTTGTCGACTTAATGAAAAACGTAGGTATAATGCGAATAAATTATACGTACTTTGCCAATTTTATGCTGCTACATAACCGCAAGAATATACACTTCATACACTTGATGTTATACTAAGCACATCCCAGAAGGTGAATAGCACCTATACATCAGCACAAGGTTTGTATTATGGGTACTACTTCCGTGTATTCAACTTGAAGCAAATGAAACCGCTACAGGCGATGTACGGTATAGTGGTGCGTGTATGTTGCCTATATTAACCTTTGAAGGGTTAAACTGCGGGAGCATAATGTTTTTTTTTTTTTTTATTTTATAAATTAAAAATCATATATTCAGAAGTTTCCGCTTTCACGACACTGATGAGAGAAGGGTGAATGAAAATAATTTTTAATCGGTAAGATGTAGTTTTAAAATTTTATTAGGGTATTTTGTATGAGCCAAAAAATAGCTTTAAAAATGAAATATCTTTGTTTAAGGCAAGAGTTAAGGAGCTGGTGATGCAGGTCCAGAAAACAACAGGGAAACAGGAAAATCAGTTTTTTTAGCTGAGTTTTTAACTTGAAAACGATAGCTATTACAACCTACCTGATTTGGGAAGGAGGGGTCGGGAGAGGGGGTCTTCAAATTTTCCTTTCAGACCATTTGTAATCATCTGGCAAATGTCCAACTTTTTGGTATGTAGGTCTGTAAGGCTGAATCTTCAAACTGGAACTGAACATGAGATTGGAGGTGCGGAGAAGTTCCCGATAGGTACTTGGAGATGTGACGAGAGATACCATCCCATTGGGCGGAGTGGATAATGAGTAAGCTCTCTCTGCTCAACGACCGTTAGCGCAACGTTGATTGATGCACTGAATATGGGAACTTACGGTCGCCTAATTCATTTATTCGCGGTTAAATGCAATATTGCAACAAAGAGGAAGCCTTCATGTACGACTTTTATTAAAAATTATATGAAAATATATTCTCCCCCACGCGTAGTGCCGGCTGGTATTCATAAAATTAGCTCGAAATTTGGTAAGAAACTCTTTTAAAAATGCTCAAAGGTAATTTTTTATTTGTTTTTTCGATAAATTTCAAAATGGTGGATCACTCAAATTTTGAAGGAAGCTGAAGAAGGAGCAAATGGTTCAAATTTTTCGTTTTCGATCTCATATAAAAAAGTGAATTGCGGACACTAACGTAGCTAAATTTCAGCTACTTAAGTGCATTTTGAGAGGAGTTAGAGCAAAATACCGTTTTTGAGGAAGTTTTAAGTCATGAAATTTCTTGAAACTTCTATATTTTCTCACCAACTCGATCTAGAAAGGTCAAACTTTGTGTGTGGATTAAGTTGGTGACCAGCATATGACCTCTTGAATTTAGATCAAAATGGATTCAAAATGGCGGACTATCAAAATTTGAGTAGGGCTTGAGGAGCCTCAAATTAGTGAAAATGTAATTAATATGAGCTCGCACGATTATTGGGGATAAAAAGTATACCATATTTCCAATTCACCTCCACACATAATATTGGAGAGGAGAACGAGGGATTATGCACCTCAAAAGGTGGTGGGGGTATACGAGTGGTGAAATTTTTTCTTTATTGCGCTGTCATATGGTAAAATGAGCTCATGTGATCAACCTTTTCTGATTTTAGCTTTTCAAATGAATTTGGAGGCGAGTTAGAGCAAAAAGCAACTTTTAGAGGGGAAACTGCTGCAGGAAATTTCGAATCTCCTATATCTCTTTATCAAGTTTATCTACAAATAAAGGTCAAACTCAGTATGTAGGATTAGTTCATGACCAGAATATGATCTTGTAAATGTGGGTCAAAATGGATCCGAAATGGCGGATCGTAAAAATTTGAGGAACCTCAAGCAGTCATGACTTGAAAAATATGTGTTCATAATTATGATTATTGCATGATGAGAAATACAACATTTGTTTTAAATTCAACTTCTTAATTGATTCTGGAAGTGACAGGGTAGGGATTTTCAGACTTTGTATTGGGTGCGAACTGTAGACATGAAGAGGTTATAGCAACGATATATGCAAACCTGAACAAGCCCTTGTTAAAAACTCAGCTCCAGTAATGCGGCATAGCTGCTTACCATTTTTTTTTCAATGGACGTCGTGTAAAGTTGAGTGGCTTGGATTTTGACCAAATTTGGTGAGGCGGTTTACTTTGTGTGGGAGACCTCATTAAAAAATTTTGAGCCCCTTGGGTGAACAAGGAGGGGAGTAGGAGGTCTCCAAAGTACGCCTTCTTATATATACCCTTCGACCCTACGGGGTGAAAAAAAATGTAACTGTACCAAAAAGTTGAACATTTACCAGATGATTGCAAATGGTCTGAGACGCAAAGATTTGAAGACCTCACCCTCTCCCGAACCCCCTTCCCAAATTAGATAGGCAGTAATAGCTATAGTTTTTGAATTCAAAACTCGGCTAAAAGAAAGATGAAAAAGACAAAAAAGTAATATAATTCTAACAAGCTATGAGCTACATACTCATTGCGGTAGGATTTTGCGTAAAGATGATAAATCTATAAATTTTTAGAGTAACCACAAATTAACTACTACACTAATATTATTTTAAATGATAATGCACTCAAATTTTTATTATTTGAATAGATGTTCAGAAAAAATAATACAATTTACTGCTTTCAATAATGAAAATGTAATCATCTTATACTATCTAAATAACAGAAAAACAAAAATAAATTAATCCCAATGTTATCTCGTATATGGTTTCTGTAAATAACGTTCGCTGATTGGTTTACTGGTTATACTATTCGCTGATTGGATTCTTGAGAGAAACGAAAAAATGGTTACAAATGAAATAATCAACAAATAATCTTATAATACAACATAATGAAGACTTTCTTGAACCAAACGTGCAATTATGTTCCTTCTTACTTCGAGACATAATGAACTCAAATTCAATAGTTTTGCATACTTGAGACTTTGAAGGATGATCGAAACTTTTGAAAAATCATTTATATCGAACATTAGTACAACTATTACGAAGACTCGCAAACATTAAAATACAAATGAAAGCTACCAGAAAAAAAAAGCTGCATTTTGAAATACCATTGAGTATGAAATCTGTTGAAAACGCAGTACTCACCTAAAAGGCCATCACTGTGAAGAAAAACTTAAGATTTCTGCATACTGAGGTCTGCATGCGCCACACGTCTCTCTTGGACTATTTTATAGCACACACGTATGATAATTTGCTCACCTCAAACACCTAAGGGGTGAAAGCATATGGAAGTCGAAAGAAATGAAAATGATAATTTAGAAAATTTTCTTGTCGTTCATAATGCTGAGTGAGAAGGTACCATAAGGTATAAACGATGAAGAGATTTTGTTAGTGGAAAGAGTAGATGAAGAGATACGACGATAAACACGTGAAAATACTCGACAAAAATCTAAATGTTTTTTGGAATTTTTATAAAT
This sequence comes from Phenacoccus solenopsis, assembly GCA_009761765.1. NCBI lineage: Eukaryota > Metazoa > Arthropoda > Insecta > Hemiptera > Pseudococcidae > Phenacoccus > Phenacoccus solenopsis. Next base: position 20,208,584 of record CM019752.1, on the reverse strand, counting down.
TATTCTATTCAAATTCAAAATGCTCGCTTTCCCTTGAGCACTAAAGGAGGGTAAACTGAAAATTAATTTATACCTTTTGAAACGAAATATGCTATATTAATCTTCTCATGTATTCGACGTGACAGGATGATTATTGATTATAAATCAATAAAAAGCTGATATAAAATTTTCAATAGTCAAATATTAGCGATATAATATCAGTTGTTTGTTAATACTTATCCTCAAGCTGCGTATATCGTGTATAGACATGAAAGCGAGAACGCGAAATTTTTTGTAAATTCGGCGAAGTTTTATTAATGGAATTTCAACGCGAGGCAACCAGCTTATAGAAAACTTTTTTTGGGGCTAGGCCGGGGATTTGGTGGATGAAAATTGAATTAATTATATTAAGGAGTGCTAATCTGAAAAGCTGATTCAGTATATAAGCAATATCGTTGGCTAGGTTCTTCAGTCGGGTATTTACGATCGGCATACTTAATTACTATAGCGTTATTGACACGGATGTTATCATTAATCATTTGGTTGACGCGACCACGTCACCGGCGAAATTATCCACCGCTTTTAATATCTTAAACAAAAAGTATATTACGTTAATGCGCTATAAGATTTATCGAGCTGTCCGCTTTTGTCATTCTATTTGGTAGCCCGTTTTCGTCATCGTAGTTTAATTCGACGTTATTTCGTACCCGCACTCACCTTGCTCGCCTTTGATCAAATTGTTTTGTCGGCAGCTCGTCGTACGCGAAATTTATTCCTCGAATGGTGTTTATTCGTTGGCATACAATTTAAGGACGTGTTCCATTCGCGGAACTTCCTGAGCCTTTAAACTTTCATATTTCATTTAGTTCGTGCAGCCTAGTATCGCGTCCCCGCTATAACACAGAAAGGACAATTCGCCGTCGCTTTGTTTGCAGCTCGTTATTATAAAATCGTTTCCGAGCCGGGCTTATTTTGCAACGAAGAGTACAAACGGCGCTAACGATCGGTTTATGCAGTTCGTCTATTGTCTAGGAATGCGAAAAACGACAGATACGTAAACGGAATCTTAAAAACGTGATTTCCACCTAATTCATGCTATAACTACTTCTCGAGTGTATCGAACGACTCGACTACGCGAGAATCGACGTGAAAAATATTTTCGCCGCGAAATTTCCTCGTCGAATGATCATTTTTCAAAACGCGTCATCGGCAGGACTCCGTTCGCTACAATTGCCGGCATAAAGAATCAAAAATTTCGCCGTTTTAAATGTAAATTAATCTGACGCGGACGTTGATGTTTTATTCGGCGCAATCGTGCGATACAATCGTCGCGTACGATGTAGTAAGGGGTAAAGATAACTTACATTTATTCTTTCGAATTTTCCAAAAGCATGTCGTGATTCTTGTGTACCACGAAAATGTACACTCGTTACGCCTTTCGAGTCGAATTAAACAATAGGAAAAAAACCGAAAGCAGACATTTTGCATTATTGGAGCTCAGTTTTTGGAAGCATGTCCCAATTTAATGGTAATTCTGATAATCTTTTCCCATCTAAACCCCTACTTATTGTCTTTAAAATTACTTGAGAAGTTAATTCGGGATATGGTGTACTCCTGTTTTTTTTTAATTGACTAATTAATTAATTTAATTAATTTATTTTTTCACTATCATTTTATGAATGAATATTCTTAACAAGCAATTATTGTGGTGAGGCCTACCAAAAGGCAAGCGGCCATGTTCTACGCTACATATAATTTATATGGTTAATTACAAGCAAAGCAAAATTGTAGTATTGCATAGATGTTAAACATAGACAAATAAAATGTAAGTAAAACAAATAAGAATAATAAGAATAAATAAAAATTTCAAATTAAAAATGAAAAATGATAGAAGGTCTTACAATAAATCAAAAATTATTAAAAATCAAAAAAAAAACAACAAATAAAACAAATAATACAAAAAAAGAAAGAACGTAAGAATCATAAGAGACAAACAATGAAGTTATAACATAAATAAGAAGTACTGGTTGTGTACTCAGACCTGTGTAGAGGAGGAAAGGGGGTTCCCTATGGGTTCGAGTTTTTTTTTTTTTTTCAAGGCCCACTGAGAGAGCCCGCGACTTGACACTTCGCCGCTACAAAAATCTGCTGACTTTTTTTTTTGCTCTTATGACTTTTTCTCCTCTTCTGGGCACGGATTTTCTTTGCACGGCGCTGTGTGTTCTATCTGTTAGAAAGTTCGCCTATTCAGGCATTCCATCTGTTGATAATATCTCTTTTGAATGTGATTTGGGTCAAATAACTTGATGAATTTCAAAATGTACGAAGTAAGTTCATCTATAATTTGCTTCACAATCAGATTCCCATTAAAATTAGCATTTTTTTTTTGTTTCAAAAGAAATAAGTTACATTCGGCAAATTATGTGTCCAATTGCTGGTCTTAGAGTTAGCTGTAATTTTTTACAGTTTTTTTTAGAACCCACGTTTTTAGTTGAATTTCAACTTAAAAAGGATAGCAAAGGAATGTTGTTACAGCCTACCTAATTAGGAGAAGTAGGTTGGGGGATGGTGGGAGTCTTCAAATCTTTGCGTTTCAGATGATAAATATCCAACTTTTTGGTGTATACATATTTCCCCCCTCCACACACATAGTGCCAGCGGGTATTCATGAAATTTGGTCAAAATTTAGTAAAGGACTCTTCTTTGAAATACAAAAAAGTACTTTTTTTTTGTTTTTTCGAAAAAATTCAAAACGGAGGATCACTCAAATTTTGAGGAGGGCTGGTGAAGTATCAAATAGCTCATATTTTTTGTTTTTGATCTCATATGAAAGAGTAAGTCAAGGACATAAACATATCCTAATTTCAGCTTCTTAAATGCATTTTGAGAGAAGTGAGACCGCTAAATGGATTTAAAAAAAAAATTTTCGCTCAAAATTTGGTGAGACTTTTCTTGAAAATGTGAAAAAATAACTTTTGTTTTTCGATACACCTCAAAATGGCGGATCACTGAAATTATGAACGGGTTAGTAACGTTACTTGCAAAGCTGAACAAGCCCTAGTGAAAAACTCAGCTCCAGTAATGGGCATGACTGCTTACCTTTTTATATAATAATGTTTAAATACTTAAACATACAAACCATGTATATATACATATATACACTTAGATTTATCTATGGATAAAGTGGCATCATTTTTCGTCGTCTACAGGTAAAGTGGCATCTTTTTTACAAAGTGGCATCTTTTTTTTGATGCCACTTTACCATCACATTGCTCATCGATTCAGCTATGTGTCATGACGTCACTGGTGTGGGTATTTAGGTGATGCCACTTTACCACTAATATTCTATTTTTCATACAAAAAAATTTTTTTCGGTCTACGGTCGTAGTAGCCTCATTTTTTTGATGTTTACAGGTAAAGTGGCATCATTTTAAAAATTTGTTTCCAAGAAAACCTATGAAATTATACATTCCGTTCGTCATTGTGGTGTCGTTAACGTGACATTAGATGCACTTCTGAGGAATGTGCAAAGTGATGCCACTTTGACCATAGATCACTATATATATACATACACACCGGGTGTCTATTCGATTCGGGTACCCCAGAGCGCCAAAATCCCAAACATTGTTAATTACTACTAGTGCCTACTCGCCCCTTCGGGGCTCGCAGTAAAAATTAAATGAAGAAAAAAGAATTATTTTATCCGATAAGTACTGCTACATTCCAAACTGCACAATCCAATTTATTCTTACTTATTTGTTACCCCCCACCAAGATTTCTTCCTTTCAGGATGAGCTCGCCCCTTTATACCTTCGTATACCTACCATTTTAAACAATTTTACAACTTTACCCTAGCTCTTGCCTATGTACGAAGCTTTTATTGAAATTTATCACCTTTTTTTTCCCTTTGTATACCTGCTATCCTTTATACTTTTTATACCTGCCATTTTAAAAAATTTTATGACCTTACCATTGTACATGTAAGAAGCTTTTATTAAAATTTACAACCTCTTTTTCCTTTGTATACGTGCTATCCTCTATATATCTTTTATACCTGCTATTCAAAACAAGGATGCGCGCGCATCTCAAAACCGATTTCATTTTGATTTTAATATATAGAGAGATAATCACATGAATAAGTATACTATATGAGATTTGCATGATTTAATAATTCAAAGTTGATAATTTTGATTTTTGAGATTTTTCACATCATTAACAAGCCAACCGAAATCCGAATGCATAATTAAAATTATTCGCATTTAAATGAATAGTTATTTTACTTTCACTATGTTATGTGCGGCATTGTCACTATTGTTCACAACATCTAGAATGATTCGATTTAAGGCTGGTTAGTTTGATTCCTTTATCATTATATATTATCCAGATTCACATTCAACTTGTTGCATCTAACTAAACAAAGTCCATTTAGATGACATTTTGATGATAAAAACGAAATGAAAACTGTGATAAGTATGTTGAAGTTATTAAAAATGAATTAAAAATAATAAAGATTTAGTTATTAGCGATTTTCGCGTTCACTTCGTTCATCCAATAGTAAATGCAGTAGAGCAGAAATGGACAAGTTCCTCAATGTACAAATGTACAACTAAGAGGTGAATAAACAAACTGATATCATAATGCACAACTAATCAAAAATTACGTAAAACATTCTTCGTTAATCAACAGTAAGAAAAACCAAATACAAAAAATATTCAATTTCAATTTTCAATCTCTTATCACGCTATCAGATATCACAGCCGTGTTACATCATTGTTACCAACCCATAATATGGGAAAATCTAGCAGGAAATTTAGCGCTCAAGGGTACCCGAATCGAATAGACACCCTGTATATATTTTTAAATGTTCTTTCTACAACTCTGGTGCTAGGTGGTGAATTTTTTTTTTCAGTCACGATTTCAATTTTCCATTTACCATATCTCTGTGATCAATGGTTCTCGTGAAATGAGCTAATTAGTCAACATTACTTTATACGAGAATTTAACATAAACAAACATTTTGACTTTTCGAGGTTTCCCAAATTCGCCACCTAAGCGTTCCCGTTCATCTCGGTGATGCCAAATCTAACGTGAAATTTTAATCCACTTTGAAAAGTGAGCTGGGGAGAGGGTATGGCTGCGAATGAGCCAGGTAGTGGAGGATCTTAATATACGTATGTATAATATACGCATTACACGAAAGCTGAACATTGATCAGTCATCTGCAAATGGTCTGAAAGCTCCCCTCGCAGTTCTCATTTCCAAACCATGTAGGCCGAAATGCGTAGCCTCCATTAAAAACTCATTTAATTACTTCGGGTACTTCAAAAAACCTGCATAAGTTTCGCATTGTTTTTCAAAGAGCTCCGGTTCGGTTTTCATTTCACATGCGAGCGACACGTCGACGACGAAGGCATCTAGTTTTACAAACTTAAATAAACCCGCAGCGTATCCTTTTCATTTACGTGTGTTAATAAAGAATACGCTTAGGTAAATTTCAAAACCTCTCGCCCGCCCATACGTGTAAAATTGGAATCCGCGAAAATTCAACCGTCTACCAAAATTCAGTTTACTTTGGTAATTAGAGGACGGGAAATTTGCATGTACCGTCACGCCTCTGGCGTTCCACTATTTAGACTATTTCAATCGGAAGCGGTGTTTTGTAATTATTTTTAATGCATAATGTTGATAACTTCGGGAGCTATAGGACGCGTCGCGCGACGCCTAATTAGGATAGCGAGCTGTACCGAAACGCGATCCGAATGAAATTTAGAATTAGTTTCCGTTAATTTATGTGCATGCGATATGCGAATATGGAATTGATTTTTACACGCTTCGCCAACTTAGCGAATTAAATATTTCACGAGTAAAGTTTTGTCACATATTTAGAAATTTTGTCGACGCTCGAATAGCGACGGCGCAAACCCAACTATGCGTGTTAGAGTTTGTCGTATTATGTCGCGATATTTATTATTCGTTTTAAATACAACTCCGTATCGTCGTAAAACCACAACGTCGTCGAAATTTCTCGCATTTAGAACCTTCGCATAATTTAACAAATCGATGGTCGTAATTTTTTTGCAACCTGTTTTAACAATACGGTACCCGTGATAAGGTCGATTTCGTAATTAAACTAGCTTAACTAGAATCGCCGAACTCTTCGCTAAGTTTAATTTCAACCATTCGATAAAACATGGTAATTTTTATTCTCTTTATTTGTTGAAACGAAAAAGTAATCGAAGTTATCGAATCATGCTCTTTTCGTCAAATCAAATTAACCGACCTTTTCCTTTTACCATTCGCGCAAATTTACGTAGATATTTTTTCACCAGGGAAAAAAGTTTATTTACATTTTGCATCTTCAATTCGATACCGAATGACGGAATCCGCCTTCTTTTATTTTCATTCGATTATTTTAAAATTTACACTTCCAATACGAGCAAGGAAAATCATTTTTACGAGCAAATTTTATTATTTTTCCAACGCTGTCTTTTTGTTTTGTTATCCGTTCTCGAGCTTGTCAAAATATTCAATTAAGTTGAAAAAGTGAAGTAAGCGTACCTTTGGGCGTATTTCAATAATTTCGGTATTTAAAAAAGAAAAATCGAAGTAAATAAATATCGAATACCGAACTCCCAGTCATTTTGAATAAAAGCGCCTCATTTCAAAAATTAGTTGAGAAAAACGACTGAAAGATTTTGCTGAGACAATACATATAAATTATAGGCGATATCCATACATAATTTATAAGTGTGAAAGAAGTTGTCGAAATAGAAAATTTAAGGTGTTGGAAAAAGGAAGCTCAAAATTAAAACACCTAGCAAATCGCTGAAGTCGGTACTGCCCTGCTCCTTTCCACCATTATGAAATCAAAATGCTATTTTTTAAATTTTTTTTGGAAAGGCATAAATAAGTTATGCGTTTATAATTAAAAAAAAAAAAAAAAAAAAACGTAAGCAGCCATGCCGCATTACTGGAGCTGAGTTTATAACCGGAGCGTGTTCAGTTTTGCACATAACGTTCCTAACCCCCTCATGTCCATAGGCCATATCCAATACAAAGTATAAAAACCGCTACCCTATCCTTCCCAAAACCACTTAAGAAGTTGAATTTAAAACAAATGTTGTATTTCTCATCGTGCAATAATTGTGTGAACACATATTTTTCAAATTATCACTACTTAAGGCTCCTCAAATCATTTTCTAATTTTTACGATCCGCCATTTTGGATCCATTTTGATACACATTTAAGAGATCATATTCTGGTCATGAACTAACTCTACATACTAAGTTCGACATTTATTTGTAAATCAATTTGATGAGGAGATATGGGAAATTCATAAAACTTAATTTTACCTCTCATACACGGATCAACTACTGCAGTAGACAACCCCTCTTTCTCCTCCCCAATATTATGTGTGGAGATAAATTTGAAATATTTTCATCCCTAATAATCGTGTGAACTCATATCAATCACATTTTCACTAATTTGAGGCTCTTCAAGCCCTACTCAAATTTTGACAATCCACCATTTTGGATCCATTTTGACCTAAATTCAAGAAGTCACATGCTGGTCACCAACTAAACCCACACATAAGATTTGGCTTCCCTAGGTCAATTTGGTGAGAAAATATAGAAAGTTCAAGAACTTTCATAAATTAAAACTTCCTCAAAAAATAGGTTTCTGCTCTGACTCCTCTCAAAATGCACTCAAGAAGCTGAAATTTGGATATGTTGGTGTCCGTGACTCATTCTCTCATATGAAATCGAAAACGAAAAATCTGAGCTATTTGCCCCTTCTCCAGATCCCTTCAAAATTTGAGTGATCCGCCATTTTGAAATTTATCGAAAAAACAAAAAAAGTATCTCTGCGCATTTTTGAGAAGAGTCTTCCACCAAATTTTGAACGAATTTTACGAAAACACGCAGGCGCTGGGCGTTGGGCAAAAATATATATATACCAAAAAATTATACATTTACCAGATGATTACAAAATGGCCTTTATTTTTCACATTTTTTTGCAGATAACACCTTCAAATAATATTCTATTGAGACCAGGTAAATGTCCTCAGGATAGTTCTGAATGCTGGAAAAAAATTATTTTTGTCCACATTTTTCATTGGAATTTTTAGCTGAAGTTATAATTAAAGACTATAGCTAGTCTACCTGATTTTGGAAGAAGAGGTCGGGGAGGGCGATCTCATATCTTTGCGTTTCAGGTCATTTGCTGTCATTTGACAAATATGCAACTTTCTTATTTACATTTTTTTCGGCGTGTAACGGTGGAAGATGTGGAAGAAAATTGCTGAAAATTTGGTTGGAGACTTTTAGTGGAATTTCAAAAAACCTACTTTCTTTGTTCTTTCAACGCATTTTAGAATGACGTTTCATTCAAATTTTAAGGGAAGCAGTAGGGAAACCAAATAACTCAAAATGTTGTTTTTGATCTAATTTGAGGAAGTGAGTCAGGGATAATAACACATATAAATTCCAGCTTCGCAAGTGCATGCTGAAAGAAGCTGGAGCAAAAAACGACCATTATGACAAAGTTTGGTGCTATAAAATTTCCTGGATTTCCCATATCTGCTCACCACATTCACCTGAAACAGATCAGAGACCATAATATAGCTCCTCAAATTTGGGTCAAAATGAATCCTAATTGACTAATTAAGCTTTAAAATTAATATAATTATAATTAAAACAAAATTATGTATTAATAAATTAAAAAATAAATTATTAACATGAAAAATTCTATAATTAATAATAATAAAAAAATAAATAATAAAAACATATAAAAAAAATTATATTCATCAAAAAAAAAACAAAATTAAATTTAATAAAATTAAATATAAAAAAATTTAATTTAATAATAATAAAACCATTAAAATAAATGGCCAAAATTTGAGGAAAACTTCAGGAGTCGTAAATGGTTCAGATTTGATAAACGTGACTCTCACGATTACTAGTGATGGGAAGTATATTATATGCCAATTCCCACTATCACACAAATTATTGTCTTCAAAATGTGAGGAGGTAGAGGGAAAGTAGAACATTAATCGACTATAAATAGTGTCATATGATAAAGTAAGCCCAAGTGACTAAAATATTTCAATTTTAGCTTCCCAAGTAAATATGGAGAGAAGTGAAAGCAAGAATTGTTTTTTAAAGGGCAATCATAACAAAATTTCACTGGAATCATCCATATCGTCTCGGCAAATACACCCAAAAAAGTCAAATTTTTTAAGTAGGGTATGTCGGAGCCAGAATATGGCCCATTAGATAAGGGAGAAAATTGATCAAAATGGAAAATGGCTAAAATGTGAGATAGGCTAGAGAAGCCCCAAACAGTTAAAATTTGAAAAATATGAGCTGCAGCTTAGTGATACAAAATTCACGCACATTTTTCATTGTAATAAAATGTTGAAAAATTGAATAATTTCATTTTATCGAATTTACCTGTCTGCTTAATAAATGGACATTTGTAAAATAGCCATCACAATAAATTTTCGATGCGGCTAAATACACGTATTTAAAATTAAAATTGCCACTTCCCACTAAAAAAGATGCATCGCGATATCCACGATTATGAAAAAATATCAAAACTGAAGTGGAAATAAGCGAGATACGATAAAAAAAGAAGTAAAATTCGTATAAAAAGTCTCCCCTTTTACGAACTTTTAAAAAAAGCTACGATAAGGGTCTCTTTTAAAAATTGCTTTGTTACGAAAACTGTGTTCTCCATCACTTAAACCAACTGTATGTTTTTATCACTTTTAGTTTCAACGTAGACGCTAGCCTCTTTACAATACAAATACTTGAACTAAACGGTTAAATTTTTTCACAGAGATCGAGGCATCATCGAACGGAAAACGGAATCAGTACCGCTTCGGGTATTCGGATTACAACTTCTATACCAGAATTTGATGCAATATACGAAGACTATTATTCCGATTACAACGCAGATTTATTAACCAGGCATAGTAAGTTCAATGAGTATCCTTAAAACTTTATGATTTAATAGAAGCGAATGTATATTAAACCATTTAATTCAAGTTAAGAGGGTTATACGATACGTCCGACGAGATTTTTTTATTTCATTTCCAAGGCATTGCTGCTGCCGGTAGATACTGCTAATCCGACAACGAAATCCGCTCAAAAATAGGTCCGATGTTTTGTAAATTATCGTCTTAATTTTATAATAGGTACTTCCATTTCGCAACGTTATAATCGGAAATTCGATCATGCGTGTAATTAATAACGCGACTTTACTATCCTCGGATGAAACATTTTTTCAACTTTTCTTTACAACTCTAGTTAATCCAGACAAAGTAAGGAACGTTTAGGGGAAAAATTGTCGTGAAAGATTTTTGTTTACTTGAATGTTGATGGATATAAAAGAAGCCAAAGCAAGTTACATTATTTCGCTGGCCAGCATTATTAGGACACTGTAACCCAGGTATGGCAACATGTCATCTTTGATCCACCAACGTTCGTTGTTTTTTTTTTTTTTGAAAAATTGATCTCTGAAACCTATTTTGGGTCAGTTGAGCACTTCTCTTTAATTTGAAAAAACACTTAACATAAATAATTGAGAATTAGACCATGTAAATCGTATTTTTCTTTATATATGTGCCGCTGCGCTTAGTTAAAACAAGAATTGTATTTTTTACTTAATTTGGGTCTTTAATAAAACTTTTTCAATTTCCTTAATTTAGTAATCAAAATTAAAATAAAATATAATATAATATTAAATAATTAAATATAAAAGTGAAAATGATTTTTTTATAATAATTCAAATATTCAATCAATACGAAATCGAATGATAAAACCTAGCTGTTTTTAATCCTCTAATAAGTTTGAACTTCTCTGTATCCCATCCAGATTAATTTAAGTAACTGGAATTTTGATAGGAAGATACCCAAAGAGTCATCTATTCATTTTGCTTTGCTCCATCAAAATACGTAAAGAATATTTGGAATGATTCTCTCTTATGTGATGAAATTACGTAAAATTACACCATTAGTAATATTAGAGCACTAAGAAACTCCGTACTTGTTCTGTAGTTCTTCGTTTTTTCAACAAAAAAAAAATCCTTATTTCTTATTTTAGTCATTATTAATATTAGGAGCAACTTTGTAGTCCCCTATCTCCTCCCCTAATGGGTATACGAAAAAAATTATAAGACCCTTTCTTATAGAGAATTTAATGAGAAACATTTTATTACTATACTAGTTTTTCTCTAAAACGTGTTGTTCGCAAAAAAAATGCAAAAAAGTGAATTTAGGAGGCGCTCCTGTTACACATTTCATTTTTTTTGACCAACTTCCACCCCCCCTTCGGGGAGTTGAAAATATTATCACGTTGTACCTTAGAGTACGAGCTAATTATGGAAAAAAATTCAGCCATGTACCCCCTCAAAAAAAATTTTTATAATTTTTTGAAAATTTTAAAGCCTAAAAAATTCAAGAAAATATGAATCGAAAAATTTTTAAAAATTTCCACAAATGTACTTATATAATGCCTATCAATAGTAAGATTTTCAAAATTTTTCATCCATCCCATCCAGAGTTAAAAAATATTGAATTTTCGTCATATGGGAGTCGATTTCTCAGGAAGGGGTGGGGGTCAAAAATTTTTTTGGGGAGTTTTTTCATCGAGGGCAACATTTAGGACCACTTGTGACCAAATTTGGGTCAAGGGCCGTTTTCACTATCTTATCAGGAGAGACCCTTTACACGACGATCGTTAAATATATTAAAATTATACGATTTAATAGTATTTAAATATTCAAGGAGAGGGGGGTTAACCTCCAAAACTCCACCCTTGGGTATTGGGACCCTTCAGAGCAGTGGCGCACTAGTGTCGTGTTTATATGTAAATGGTATTATCAGTTCTGAAAACGGTCCATTTTTGCCGCCAGCTGCGGACTTACACAGTGAAATGTTTAAATTATTTGATAATAAATCGAATAAATGAAATAAATGAATTGGGTTTGGCTAATTTAATAATTATCTATCATTTTGGTTTATAAATGAAATTCTTTCGCATGGTATTTATGATATTCGCGATATATTGTATCTGTATCACTCGTCGTTAGTGAAGTGCATAAAAAATAATCAATTTATTTCTTAATAATAACAATGGAATTCAATTTATCTTTACAATTGAACAAAATACAATTAATTCTATTCAAAATAATTCATTCCAGTACCAGAATTATTAATTCATTGCCAATAATGATACTTTATCAATTATTGAAATCACCGTTTTCAGTAGTTCATCGTTTTACCACCAGGTACCCAACTCTTTCGCTGAAGGATCTCAATGGCCCAGTCTTCAAGTAATGAATAAAAACGAAATTACCTTATAATTATTTTGAATATTTGCCATTGAATCGTGTTTAATGTAACGTCATATAGCAAGCGCATCAGATTTTTTTCACCAAGTCATGACGTCATGTGTACGTTTGGATTGAAATAGGTATGTAATCCCACAAAAATAACGATGTCGTAATTAAGATGAAATATGACGTCATCAATTGTAATGAATTTTTGTATTACGATTATGATGAAAAATATGCTAAATTATCACGAAATGAAAAAAAGAAATAAGATAAAATTAAAGTTCTTGCAATGAAAGGGAAAAGATTTTCGAAATAGAGAATATCATCAGATTGATCATTAATGCATTTTTAAATTAGCGTAGATGGAAAACCAACTAACTCCCTAGAGGGAGTAGAAGTAGTAAACCCGAATTTATACTGGATCTTCATATTCTTCATCTTTTAAGGCAGAAATTTCCATTAAGAACTTCTTGGTCCTAATGAATGCGATTTTCAGCTGAAGGAAGTTTTTTTCATTGATTTATTTTTCAAGGTGATAAGTTGATTATTAATACCGCTCTACTAATTATTCATTTCTTTCGATAGTCACTCTCCGCAGGCAAAGAGTTGAAATTTTATTACTCATCAAATCATCAGCCGAAGCCGGAAAACCCAAACACTATGCATCACGTGTTGACGAAAGACATAAATCAATTTTCTCTCTACATGATAAACTATATTAGAATATGTTCTTTTTTTATCAAACTGATAAGTAATAATCATTTCGTTTCGTCGAAGAGTGAGTTTTTTCCGCATTTAGACTTATCATTCATCATTATTTTCCTGATGCACATAAATTTACAACCATCATACCGCTTTTGTTTCATTAGTTATCAATTTGTCAAAGAGACTCGATAATTTCATGGAAACTGGAGGGCATTTTTTTCACTTTACTAGAATATATATTTTTTAAATGTTGGCAATATTGGTTTAAGACATTTGTAACTTTTATTTCCAAATACTGCAATCAACTATATTAATCGTGTTTATAATTAAATAGGTCTTAGTAGTTTTAGAATATTTGAAAAAGTTATTTTCAACGAAAAAAACTCATTCTCGGGCTTATCATTTTTCCTTCGATATAAATACATTTGTATATGCGTGGATTTTACCATTATGATTTGGGAAAACCACACTCTAAGATAGAAATAAGCTCCGAAAGGAGGAAGGATGATCTAATTCACAGCAATTTTCAATATTCCACATATTGTTTTCAACATTTTCGTAACTAACACGTTACAATACTAAAGTTGATTTCCACGAATCTCTACCCCTTTTTTTTTTATCAAGCTAGTTTGTAAAAATGAAATAATTTATGAAAATTTCAAGAAATATGTAGTCGCCATTCACCAAGCACTGTGAAAATTGGCATATAAATTCGACTCCCTGCCTATTTCCGTTCTATAGGTGGTATTTTTAAAGCCCTCCCTCCCTTCCCAATCTGCCTGATTTCTAATACCAAACCAGAACTTGGGAAATTATTAATGAAGTATGTGATTATCGTTCACATATTGAATTGAAGTTTAATATAGTTTCATCTTCTCTTCTTTGTTGGGACCCATTTTTATGCTAGAGTGCACTCTGGTGTAAGTATGATAGTTATTCAACGTAGAATACTCAATGCCATTTCAAGAGATTTACATTACTCAAAATTCAAGAAACCAAATATGGAGAAAATACGCAAATGTATGTACCTTTTTCCTAACCATTAGTAATGCTTTCAACTTTTCTCAGAAATTAACGACTACAATTCTAAAGTTACCATCATGTCATCAAAATTCCTCATGATTGGACTGCCGATGCAGTGTATAAAAATCATGAACTCAAGCACAATCAAGTTAGTTTATTCGATCATTATCATCGATGAAGTATGAATACATTTTAATTTTTTACGTTGCGTTGGTGATTATTTTGCGGCGTTAGTGCGTATATCACAGTTAGTTTTCTTGCCATTTATTTCGCGTAAAAGAAAGTGGTGAATTATAAAAAAACTTTAGTGTATTAACAAATCCATGTGTATATCAGCGAGATTTTGACAACACATAAATCACGTGAAAACTTTTGATATTTATTTACTATAATTTTATCTGAAATTGTGATAATGATAAATACGAAATCATTTCTCCTACTTTTGACGGTGTTCGTTTGCAACCAAAATGCATTCCAACTACCACCATTCAATGCTGACGAAGCGCATGTTAACGGTTACTTTTCAAATTGTTTATCTGCATGTCACATAAAGAAGAGGTCATCTAATGAGCTTATTTCTGAGGAAATTTCTAACGAAATTGCTTTGTCTAGACATCATATCATACCGTACGCAACTTTACGCGAGTTTTTCAACTTGGTATTGGAGATGGCCGAAGAATCAGAAAAATGTGTTTTTCAGAGATTACGAAGAGAAGTTATAGAGCGGATCGCTGATAATTTCAATATTGATGTCAAGGTTCATATATCGAACATGGAAGATTTAAGGCTACCGCAGGACTTGTCAAAAATTGTTCCAAATTATTTACAAAACAAGGCATGTGCAAAAATACAGAGTATACAACAGTTGTACGTATGGATGCCGTTCAATACATACGAAGGTCCTGCACCAGCAATGCGTTGTGATGATCCTGAAGGAAGGTTCGATTTCAATGCGAAAGAGATTGTAGGACTAGATTTGATAACTAAACTGCAGTCGTTAAATTTGGAAATGTGTGACTTTATCAGTGAATACGGACGTCTAAACCAAAGTATGAAGGTGCAATATGCCAACTCCATTATAGACGTTTTAGCTGATCTCGCGAAGACGCAACATGATCTCTATGTCTTTAATTATCGTCAGTGGAGAGTATCGTTTTATAACACTGGATATGAATTCGCGATAGCTACGAGCGAAGTGAAACATAATCCAAGTTTTGAAAACATTTTCTTCGAACGTTTTCATCATCGTCAGACCGACTCATCACGCTATTTTAGTAAGCTTTTCAGTAGAGCGAAACAATCGCAGATTAAAAAAGATCCATTTTGTATCAACAGTTTGTTGGAGCTCGAACGGGGTATTGACGATGGTACGTTCATTTTTACTGTAGAAAATGAATTATACACGAACGCGGAATGCGTGAGACGTAATTCTAACGGATTGTGCTTGAAAGTTAATCCGATAGTAAAGTAACCAAGTAATCTATGTTATTCTTCTATTCTTTATCATATACCATACCTCAGATACGCATTGCTAAGCGAAGGTATAAAATTAAAACTTATATGTTAGATATTTATACTGGTAAAGTACTATATTATATAATGTTTAAAAATTTTTTTTTTCGTATCAATGAATTTCTGTATTTAAGCACATGTTTTTTTTTCTACAAACATGAAAAATATATGTAGATGTTATATATTATGGAGGAAGAGAGAAAAAATAAAAGTGCTTTTGTATTATATCGTACGTGTAACATTTATATTTTTCATAGTAAAAAAAGGTAAAAAGAAGTTCGTAACGCTCTATCACAAAAATTGGAAAAGAACTTGAAATTTCAACATAAAGAATTTCAATTTTTTTTGTAGCGTTTTAAACGATTTTGGAAATAAAAATTAAGAATTGGCAACTCTGATGGTAAAAGATTGGCAACACTGCTTTGTAAGATTCAGTTTTGAATATTTCGTCTATGAGCTACATTTCTACACTGATCCCTTCCCATCGAGTTAAGAATGGAAAAATCACTTTTTGGAGATGTTGCACCCTCCTACTGATATTAGCTCATCACCTACAAGGCGAAATTTTTAGTACATACCTTGTTGCTTACGTTTACTCCTTCATACATATATTATGTGAAATTCAGCTAATTTCCAATGTTTCTGGGTTTGGCCTCTTTTTACCCCAATTTCGCTGAATTTCAAGGAATGAATGCGTTAAATTCAAAATCTTCTCATTCATCAAGCCACATCATCATTATACTTACGTTCCAAATTTCAAGTAAATCTCTTCACTCTCTCTCAGTTTATTGTGTTTTGCAAGTTCATAAGGAATTTTTCCCTTCGTAACACTTGCAATATAATGCATGTCAAAACAACGCAACTTTCATGAAAATTAGTTTTGATTAAATTTCTAAAAAATTTACTTTCCTTTCCATAATACTTCGTTATTTTATTTTCTGAGGTACCTAATACATGTACTCAATTTGAGCGATATTTCGAGATTTTTAAAAGTTAGTTCACATATCACTAAATTGGGTGAAAATGAAACAGTCTCCAACCCCGATACCATACTACCTATGGAGGATTAAATGAAAAATGATTAGTCCGAGAGTTAGTTTTTTTTTCACTGAAAAGAACTTTTTCAAATATTTTAAAACAACTAATACCTATTCAATTATGAATACGATTAATATAGTTGATTTTAGTATTTGGAAATAAAAGGTGCAAATGCGTTAATGCAATATAGCCAACATTTAAAAAATATATTATGTTGAAATGAAAAAAATGTCCTCTGATTTCCATGAAATTAATGTTTTCATTTTGAGTAAAATAGTTACGAAAAATTTTCAGTTCAATCGACCATTGGCGAGAAGCTAGAGACTCTCGAAGGAATGCCATTTTGGAAAAAGTCGTGGGAATATATATATATATACAGGCCTTGTTTGAAGTGCGACTAGGGTAGCTGTAGGATCTTTGGAAAAAAATTTACCAATAAAAATACATGGTGGTTAGAATTCTGACATTAGGTTTATTGTAAACGATTCAGGATTTCAAAAAATACAAATTTTGAAAAAAAAAAATCCTCAATCCTCGATAGATTTTTTCAATACTTAATTTCGATGAGCAGAAATTCTCAGGAGGCTGAAAAGATTCAAAAATATATCAAGTAAAATAAGAGTAAAAATGTTTTCAAGTTTTGCACGTATGATTCTTGAAAACAAATAATCACTTTTCATACAAAAAATTTCAAATTTTAAATTAATACCCAGCGGCAAAAATGCTTATAAAATTTTGTTGAAAAAAATTAAAAATTCTCAACAAGAAATCAGAATATACGAATGAGAAATGGGGGAGGGGGGCGAAGATGAAGGTTATGACATTAAAATTGTGAAGCCGTAAAACCGTAAGTAGCCCCGCACCACATCAGCTTAATTCGGCTCTGTATATTCAGGGGCGTACCGAGGACATTCTTCAGGGGAGGGGGGGAGAAAACCAAAAATTCCAAAAATTGCCAACTAATATCGTGAAATTTTACCAACTGTTGAACTTTTTCTTTTTTTTTTTTTTTTGCTCCACGAAAATAAGATGTTAAATACGATGTATGTCACAGTCTTGTTAGTCTTCAAAACATTTAAAAATAGCTGTAATAATACTGCGCAAGTGGTCAAGTTTACCAACTTTACGCTGAAACTCCAAGTTTACCAACTTTTCAAAAGCCAAGGGGGGGGAAGCTCCTCCCCCCTTTCGATACGTCCCTGTGTATATTCATATATTCGTATTATTGGTTAACTAGTTTATTAATTATTTTTATTATATTAATTTATTTAATTTTATCAGTATTAATTATAATATGTAAAAAAAAAAAACTAATTTTCTTTAGGGAAAAATTAAATGAAAAATATAAAAAAAATGAAAATATATAATATTAAATCACCTTCGATGATATTTATATATGATGAAATTTTGGTTCTTATTGCTTTAGCCAATTTGCAACTTAAATTTCCATATCCTAAAATCAACAATATTAATCGCATTCATAACTGAATAGATCTTAATAGTTCTAAAATAAAAGAAAAAGCGCATTTCAATTGAATACCATGTAGAGATCTAGAGACGTAAAAGTGGATTAGAATCTGGATGAAAATGGCATGTGGATTCAGCTTCTTCAAATACATCTTTTAAATGTTGGGATAATATCTCCAAACATTTTTTTGGCAGCCAAAATAGCTAAAAATCGTAATTTTTCGAGAAATGACACTACTCTTAGGACCCTTAGCTTCCCGAAATGGTTGCTTGGAGTTGGAAATTTGGTCAGGACTACTTCAACTCAAAATAAACAATATATTAAATTTCATGAAAATCGAAGGACATTTTTTTCACTCCACAATTCCACACACATTTTGAAAACTTCGCAGCCAAAAACTTTATTGAATACCAATTTCGCTTATTGTTATTCTCAGACTTTACAGCGGGAAAACTATGAAATTAATTTTCCTAAATGCGGGAGGAAAGGGCTACTTTACCTCCCGCTCGCTAATCGCTCGGGTCTCAAACCACCGCTTTTCTCCCGCACTTAGGAAAGATTTCGTTCACTAATCGGGAGAAAAATTAATTCTACCTCCCTACTTGTGAAATATACTATTAAATAAGCGTTTCTTTAGCGATTTGTCGACTTTTTTTCACAATTTGACAACTTATTCTTAAATTTACCAAATTTTTTAGGAGGTGAGCCACCTCACTCACCTTCCTAAAAAAAAAAATGTGAACTTTTTATTGTACCTCTTTCAAAATACGAATTTCCTATCATTTGTTTAGTGCTGACAGCTGTTTTTTATTGTTCAACTTGTCAAATCCTGTTTTTTGATATCCATATTGATGGCGCATAATTTTGCATATTTTACTTTTTTAGGCAATATTTTCACATATTTCAAGCAAAATAAAAGCATATTTAAAGCGCGTATTTTGCCATTTTTAGCGCATAAAATTCGCAACCCTGGCGATGGGAAAAAGACGTATGATAAAACCAGAAAAATCCATGATTCACTGAAGTACATAAAAACGTTCGGAAAATTCGCTTACGTAGCCGATTACACGGCGATTTCATCACATAATAAAAATCACAGCGGTGACGACTAGCGAGATAGGTGGCGAGGTTGGCTTATGCATTTTTATCGAACGAATTGCTTCTTCTCCTCGATGTAATTAGTTTAAGTGAACATTTTTACGCTAACAATTACGTTAACGAATATTGAATAAAATTCATTAAAAATGCGTCGTTCGTATACGAGCGTCGAAGACGATAGCGCATAAAAGGTAGCCGGACTATAAAATCGTAGAAATTTATTAATTTCGCTGAGACGTCTGTTTGACCGTAGAAAGTTTTATTTGCTCGGTAAATATTTCTACAATTTGATTACCCGCAGTCATCGAACATTTTATTGAAAATTTATTCGCACAGCCAGTGAACAATTTTCATCTTATTTCCCAAATGGATGCGAGTTTTAAGAGCGAATAGTACATATAACAGTTCCTTAATCTAGATATATGGCCCGAACGACCGAACGAAAACTTTTCCTTTCGCCCGAACTGCCAGCAGCAGTATTGACGTAGAAATTAAAAAACAACTTATCCGTATAATCCCGCATAAAATTTCAATTTAGCATGCGGGTCAACATGCCCATATATAAAATCATCCAGCAACAACTTCACCGACCTAAAGTTTAAAACGTTTAATTTACTCCCTAGATCCGTGTCTGGTGAAGTACTGCGGTAAAGGAGAAGAATGTATTGTGCTGAAAGGAGCGGCCGAATGCATATGCCAAAGGCAGTGTCCAAAAGTGAGAAAAGTAATTTGCGGATCGGATGGCAAACTGTACGCCAATCATTGCGAGCTCCATCGGGCCGCATGTATAACCTCGAAACCATTATTCATAGATCACAGTTTCGGTTGCGGCTCGCCAATAGGTAAGTCTTTAAAACGTTATTTTTCATCGTTCAACCGCACGGCCTTTACGAGCTAATCGATTAATTGATAAGAAAAGTCATTTTTAGAAATGCTGACAAGGGTAATTCGGTATAGCTCGGGTTACTTATACGGTCTAATATTTCAGACGATGATACGGAAAGCGCTGCCGCCGAAATAGAAGGCAACTCGGCCGTTAAATATAATGAAACCTACGACTCGGTCGTTTCTCTACTTTCTAATCGCAAGAATCCGATAAAGTCGGAAAATCCGCTATTTATCGTCGATTATCCCAACGATAACAAGAAGGAAAATCTCACCCGAACGACCGACTCGACGTATTACGATTTCGCGTCGGATAATGCGGACGCCGAAGATAACGAGGACGACGTTGATCGAAATGATTTGCAAAAACAACGCCGAAATAACGAAGCTGATAAACACAAAGACGAAGCCGAAAACGACGAATGCACCGCTCAAGAATATGAAACAATGAAGGTAATCATTTGAAATGTTGTTAAGTAAAAAGCGCAACTAAAAGATTGATGTTGACTCGACGGTGTAATTTTTGTCTCCTCGTAAATTTCGTTACGTCTTCTCCTTCCACTCGTGAAAATGGTTTACCTTTTGTTTTCGCGAAATAAAAAACAAAACCAGTAAGCAGCCATGTCGAATTACTGGAGCTGAGTTCTTAATGAAGGTACATCAGCAGACTTGCAAATAATTTTGTTACCTCTCTACCCCCCCTTCCCCCTTTCATTACCGAGGCAAGAAACCCGTACTTATTCGCTTTATAAACACTTGAAAAGTTAAATTTGGGAGATGTCTGTGTACTCAATTAATTTGAATTATTTGGGAGCTTGGTGCCCAGTCAAGTTTTTTTAAAGCATTGCTTTTCTGCTATTTTGGGTCAATTTTCAAACAAATTAGACTCGGTCATATTGTACTCCAAAACTGATTTCATCACATACGAACGGAATATGAGCTTTATTGTTGAAGAGTGTAAGGAAAGAATCATTTAAGTTTATTTTTGTTGATTTAGAATAAACGAATTTATAAAGTTGAAAAAGTTATAACGAGGGCTGAAGGCAAAAAAAGCTCAGAAAAATCGAAAAATTAATAAATTTTAAAACGTCAAAAATCATAGAAAACTGAACTCAATTATGCTACACCTCCTTTCTCCCCTCCCCGAAATCGATGCATTTATTCCACGTTGAAGTGAGCTCAAAAATATCGACTTCAAAACATTGTTTAATCTTTTTTCTATTAAAATTTTTGTTTTCTTTTTCTAATAGATATTTTATTAATTAGTAAACATTGCCAAATTCCGAATAGAATTTGTATTGGCTATAATTGGATTACATTAATTCGGAAAGGCACAACTTTGGAAACTCCTAAAATTGAATAAATCTGAATGATGGAATATTTTACCCTTGGAGTTATATCGTTCTCCATTTCATGACATCAAGTTTACTTTTTTAGATAAATTATAATTTTCTGAATTTTTCCTAAAATTAAATCTTGGTTAATTAATAAAATATAACTAACTATTGAAAAAAAAAAAAAAGTAATAAAAAAAATAGTAAACAATTTTTTAAAGTCGGCATTTTCAAGCTCGTCTCAAGGTGTGATAAATGCATCAATTCGGGGAAGGGGAGGGGAGAATACATTAAAATGTAGAAATTGAGTGTAGTTTTCTATAAATTTTGAATTTTTGAAATATATTTATTTTTCTATTTTTCTGAATTTTTTGTGTCTTTAGACCTTTAATAACGTTTTCAACTTAATTCGTTTACTCTAAATCAACAATAATGAACTTACATGGTTCCTTCGTCTTTCCTCTCCAAGTTAAGTTCTTATTCGTCTCTCCTACTTTTCTGCTACTTTGGTTACGTTAGTAGGCCTGAATTTTCATATGTGTAATATTAATTTAAGCTTACTCAACTATAATCGAAAATGTTCGACTTTTTATTCATTTATCATTACATTTTGAAAATCATAATACTCCTTATCCCCTCCACATTACCTGCCGGATTTAATTTTTAAATTGCATTTCTAATGTTGATATAAGTTCATATTCATAAATCTGAGCTGTTTGGGAATCACCAATCATTCCTCAGCATTTCATAATTAACCATTTCGGGTACACTTTGATCCAGATTCAAGGAGTCATATAGTGGATATCAAGTAATCTTGCATACAAATTTTGAGATTCTTAGTTGTGCTTGAAGAAAAGATATGAAGAATTTAAGAAATTCATAAATCCAAAATTTTTTTAGAAAGTAGTTTTTTGCTTTAATTTGCCTCCAAATTCATTGAAACACTTCAGATTGAATATTTTGGTGTCTTCATCTTATTCTAAATTTTCAGTTGCTCGTAAATTCGTTTTACGAAAATTTTTCAAATTTTAAATTCATTTTTGAAAGTCTAAAAATTAAGTTACCTAATTTTCATCACATCCTTTTCACATAATTTAATAAGTATTGTGATCACACGTCTTCGTATTTTGAAGAAACATGAATTTAATTCACTACAGTGTACATGGATATCCCTAAAACACTATACAATACACATGAGTTTAAAATGTAACCACCATCTTATGGTTTGATAGTACCTTTTAGCAATGCGGATGGAGCATAGGCTAATATTAACAATACTACTACATAAAGAGGTGATGTATTGCCTACTCATTTATTTGTAGGGATACCAATTATTTTTCTAAATCGCTTCTTCTTTTTTTTTGTAGAATAAATATTAAAATCAAATTTTTTTCATCAATTCTTTATCAACTAGAAAAATAATGAAGATTAGGCAGTTAAAAACACCACCAAAAAAAAACAATTTTTTTTTTTTACATTTTATAAAATAAATTTTCATTTAAATTAAAAGATAACAGAGATCGCATGTTAAATTTCTTCAACAAAAAAATCTCGATGTACCTTTTTTCGTGGTCGTAGATTACTATTAATATCGAGTAAAGTTTATAAAATCTATGAACATGAAAATCTCAAGACTGAGAAAACGGATATGGGGGGATAATGAACTATAAGATTATAAAATTTCCAACAAGTTCTGGAAAAAATTAAAATAGAAAAATGTGGAAATGAGACGTAAAAAAAAAGGAAAATAAAGTTTTATGAACCTCTGTTGAGAGGATGGTAAGAGAGAATTTCTTGATTTTAATATCATTTTTTTTGTCAAATAGCTGTTTTTAAATGAGAGAATTTAACATAAAGTTTGAAATAAAAAACTTCCTTTTTGGGGGGGAGCGGGGGGTCTGCAAACTCACTGGGGTACACGTAATTAAGATCTCCTTATCAATTTCAAGTAAAGACATATTACTTACGTATAGATACACATTAGTCAATCAACTACAAAATAATAATCTGAAATATAAAATTGATGAGATCCTGTTCCCAATCATTCTACCAAAATCAGGTAACCTATAATAGCTTAGCTTTTCATCAAGAACTCAGCTAAAAATACATTCTCGCTATAACTATGCGGTACGTGCTGGAATATTTGTTACAATAAAATTTCCATAAAATATAAGACAGAAATGAACGCAAACTTTTCCACAAATTTATCAGCGACGCGTTATAAAAAGGTCGCATGCGAGAAATATAGGTGGTAAAAAGATAAAAATTGCTTTTTTCAGCGTTTAGAATTAAACCGCTGGCCGTCGTTTTTAGTTTCATATTTTCGAGCATTAACCTAATAGGAAAAAAGCGTAGCGCCTTTTGCATACCGTAATGATCTCGCGATGCAAAATTAAAACACCCAAAAGTATTTATTCGATAAATAAACCGACCAACCGCCGAGTACGACGTTTAAGTCCAAACTTTCACGCAAATGATGTACCCGTAAGTTTCATTAAATTCGCTTCTTGTATAGTTTTAACGCGTTTCGCTTTATTGTGCTAAATAACCCCCTTTAACTTTCGCCACTTAATTCGTCTTACGTTCCGAAACGACTGCTTCCACTTACACTTTTCGTCACCGCCGAGTTATCATTCAGGTATTTTAGCCAACCATGTTGCCATATCTTACTCGCACATCGCTACTAACATTTAACGTAGCTTCGAATTGAAACAAAAGTTACGTACAGGTTCGGGGTCAACGTATTTAAGTTGCATTTGAATAGCAACTCGCTACGCGGCGAATTAATTTACCAAAAACGGATTATATTAAATTTTCATCAACTTTCTCCAAAATAAACCAGCCAGAAGGAGTAAACTTAAATGGATTTTCGAACTACGTTACACGAAGGCGAAGTGTATGTGGTGCTGGAGTAAAATTAATATAAATATTTTTGCATTTAATTTAAATTCGCTCAAAACAAAAACTCACCAGTTCGCAGTTCGTGTATTTCAAAGGATTTGGCGACTTCATTGTTGGTTAGGAAATCCTGCTAACATAAAAAATAATTCTTTAAGCGAGAAATAACGAATTATGGTTCCGAGTAAGTTTCCGCCATAGAAAAGGGAGGAAAATGGCGGTGATTCGATTTCAGAATAAATAAAAAAATTTTTTGTTTCCTCGGGCTTCTTTTAACTTTGTTTTGTTTGATCAATAGCATTTTAAAGACTAAAGCTACGTCTACTTACGATGGTTTTTTTTTTATCTCGAGTAGAGAATAAAGAAAAAAAATAATAATAAAGAAATTGAGTCTTTTTTTTTTCAAGTATATATGTATTTCATAACGGTTATAGAAAATTTAAAATAAAATTTTTTCAAAACTATTTTTAACCAGAAAATAGCATACCTTATTGAAAAATTAATCTATACATTTAGGAAAAAATTGGTTTATCAATAATAATACACAAACTTAAATGAATAATTAAACACGAGGGAATTATATTCAAAAATATTCTTATAATCTATATCTAGTACCAGAAAACTGTACTCCCTTATCTAAGTATAAAATAGTTCAATAAATTTCTCCAACTCGTCTCTACCCCTGGGTAGTACACGGTGTAGGAAAAAAAAACATATACGTACACCATTAAATTGTCACCCCCACCCCTTGAATTTTGACAATTACAGTATGACAAAAGAAGTTTTAAAAAAGCAATCTGCAAAAAAAATTATTTACTTAAAAAACATATAATTATAAGATACTCGTAATTCATCAAGTGTCAATTAGCTGTACCTACCGCGGTGTTGTCACATCACACAAATGCTTACTTACTAAAAAAAAAAAAAAAAAAACATTAAATTTCTTAAATTTTGCACTTTTTATATTTTCGCACCAGTTTGCCCAAATTAGTACTTTTTCGTACGGTAGACACGGACACCCTGTTAAAATGAAGTCAAATTTCCAAAAAATGTTGAAATTAAAAAAAAAAAAGGAAATTTCGAGTGAATAAAATTTTTTTACATTCCAAAGCCACTTTCTGCCATGAATAGATTTTCAAAAATTTTGACAGGAAAAACTTAAAAAATTTAAAAGGTCTGAGACGTTTTAAAATTTTTTTCAAAAACAACATAATTAGTTATTTTCAAAAATAAACGACAGATGCGTAATTTATTGATCATGGCACAGTAGGAGTTTAGTTCGTGCTTTTTCAGACTCAAGAGGCAAACTAAGCTCGATTTTTGTTCCACAGGGGGTTCCTAAAGTTTTAGCTTTTTAATAATAATAAGCAGTCTTAACGAAGTTCTTTTAAGACAATAATACGATATTCTGATTAGCTTTGAGAGGTGAAAAACGTGCACATTTTACTTCTGGAGTTTTAAATACCTTGAATTAAGCTCTCATATTGGGCACATGATCAATAAATTTTACGTTGGTCCTTCATTTTTAAAAATAACCAAAATTGTTATTTTAGAAAAAAAATTTAAAAACAGTTTAGATTTCCTAAATTTAAGAAAAGGTTGGTGGCTAAAATTTTTTCTAGCTTTTGTAAGACAAACAATAAAATATATGTCTATGAAATATACACATACCTAAATAGTTTAAATTGCTGGGAAATTCGTTTTTTACAAAATTTAAAAATTTCTTAAATTTTGACTTCATTTTGGAAGGTCTATAAGAGTTGAGTAAAGATAGTGAAATAATGACTTTTTTTGACTTCATTTAGCAACTATTGTGACACCACCACTTTCACTTAAAAAAAAAAAAAAAAAAAAAAACTAAAATTCGTTACATCTCAATACTTGATAATTCACTGGTTGAAAATTCCTTCGAAATTAAGTATAAGCAACTTATCATATATTTATGTCATTTAGGTTGAACAACCATGAAAGTTTGTTTTTTTTAAGCCATTGTGCCCGTAAAATTATTAAAGTATAATATTTTTCGGTACATAGAAATAACAAAACAATTTATTTAAAAAACACTTCTTATAAGTTGAACGAATTCATTTTTTTTATTTATATTGAATTTTCAAGCGGTGCTATTTCGATGAAATTCATTTTCACATTGAGCCAATACTCGTGCGAAAAATTACAAATTTAAAAAAGCCTCAATTTTTCATCACATTCGGAATGAAATTTCTCAGTCACAGTAAAAATACAGCACAATCGAAATTTTATTTCGACCTTGGAGCATTACGATACCAGCAACAAAAACTAGGACGCTTCCAAAACCTAAAATCTTTCTATTTTATGGCTCCTTTATCTCGAAAAAAGTTCGCGCTCTCTCATCAATTCAACAGTTCCTCGAATACCGTTTAGTCGAAGTTCACAAAGCTCGTAAAACAACGGGCGTCGCATAATTTGGTAATTCGTCGCCTAATGATCTTTAATTTATGGTGGAAAATTTTTCCTCAACTACCAATAAACTCCACGAGCCGATAGAGGCGCGCCGACATAATATATCAGACGCAATCGCAAGTTCGCAACCATGAATTATTCCACGTATAATGCAGATGATGTTAAATTTAAACGCATTACCAATTTCACGATATAAATTTCAAATTCGCCGCCACGTTACGATTTGCTAACTTGGTAAAATGAAATAATTTATTTTTGATGCGAAGAAAATGGCTCGAATTCAATAATAAAGTCAAACAAGGAAACGAGAAGCACCGATTCTCGCGAGAATACGCGTATACGCTACATATAAAGATGAATTTCGATTATAAATGATATTCGAGTTAGCGTCGAAATCACGAATTAAATTGCCTTTTTCAACGTTGCAGGATAATTTACTGTTAATTAATCAAGTCAAGTATATGCATCAGGAGGCTTGGACAGGTGGCAAGGAGTACATAGTAAGTGCCTTATTTAAATATTTGGACGCCGACGCCAATGGACTATTGACTGAGGAAGAGCTTAATAAAGTAAGTACTCTAGTCCAAATCCATACATCTAACGTATCACTTTCGCGTTCGAAATTCTCGTACCAAATTAATACAACCTTGTAATATACAGGTTTCAAAACGAGTCGATTTAAGAAGCATATCAAATAAGTGTTATTTGAAAAGTTTAATTTCCAGAGAAGATATCGATAAAGATAATCGATTAGGCTCAAACGAATTCTACGCCGCTTTTAGTAAATTATACAGTAAGTAAAAACCTTCTTCTCGTCCATTACCATATACTCGAACCTACGCGTGTGTAATTCAATACACGCCTTCTATAGCGTATCGTACCGAATATCCTGAAAGTGTAATGGGATCCTTAACATTTGAAATAAAATATTTTACAATTTTTCTCGCCGTCTTTTCAACCCGTAAGTCTAGTCTTCCAAACGAATCTAATGTATAACCGTAAAAGCAGCTTTTGGAAATTCGGCAACACGTGTCTTTTATAAATGAGAATAATATCATTCTCGTTAAAATTGAAACTCAAATAAAACATTATCCTGCGGGACGGACACGTAAAACGATAAGCTCAATACGTATTTTACTTCCTTTTGGGTAAAAAAAAATTACAACGTGTCCCAATATTCAACATTTTATTCACAACCCAAACTACCTGTCAATTTGCTTAAAGGTTCTACTAACAAATTCAACATTTTCTTGACTTTTTCTCCATTTCATCTCTTTCTCTTCTCTGTTATAATATGAAAGAAATGAGACATCTATTTGCTCAACCTAGAGAATTGAAAGGTTCTTTTTTTAGAAGTATCTCTTTTGTTTTCCTCTTCAGTATTTCTTCGTTGAGAAAGATAAAAGCAATCGTGTTAAAATTTCATTTCTCATTTGTAATTAAAAAATATATAATCATCGAAAAGTTGGAAACATTATACATCGGTGATTACTTTAGACTTGGTAAGTTGGTATTTTTACACACCCGTGGAATTATCGCCGCTAAGAAATTTTGTTTAAGAACAAAGAGAGTGCAAGCAACCATGCTGCAGTGCTGGAGCTGAGTTTTTAAAGGAGGGGTGTTCACATTTGTAGATAGTATTGTCTTTATATTCATATTTAGTTAGGCTGAAAACTTCTTCTCATCCCATTTAGAACCATCTAAAGAGTACAATTAAGGATATGTAGTACGAAGTGTATTAGGAAAACATATGAATTCGAGACTGTGTACAATTTATAACAAATGGTATCCGTATTCTACCGACACTCCTAGACCCATATGAAAATTTATCAATACGATGTTAAGACAGGCTTATTATGCAGAATTACTGCAGAAAACGATTACAAACTCGCAAAACCATTGGAGATCCAAATTGATTTTGAATTATTGACTCGATCGAAATACAATTTTATTGCAAATTGATGGATTTTTCACATCAATTGAATACCCAATTTTATTTTTTTTTATTTATTTTTTCAAATGAATATCTAGAATTACGTGAAAACTTAAGATTTCCTACCCTACTATTCACATGAAAACGACAAATATAAATGAGCTAAGAATTCCACCTATTTATTGTTACTTGACAAAAAATATAAGCGTGATTTTCGTTATAAAATAACCGTAAGAAACCTCTGTTTTACCACTATAACAAACAAAAAGGGAATAATGGAAAAGTGAGTCAAAGAGTCCCAAAAGAGCTCCGAACAACCAACGCAATCATAACAACAAGGTTTAAGAACAAGACCTATTCCATAAGTATTAAAATGAAGTACATCAAATTAACATTACGTATAGTAAATAGCGGTATTAACCGTAAATACAGTATTACACGGGTCTCATATTGATATTGCCATATCCAATAATAGGACAATCTTAATTCCAACATGATAGTATCTATAGTAGATATATATGTATATTAAGAAATGGTTAATTACCAGTAATTTATTTTTTGAAAAGTACTTGTAACTTCCTGAAAATTTATGGTAATTTACTTCGCATTCAAGTAATTTATGGACCTCAAATGAAGTAGATTTAAAGAGGAAAACTTAGCTAAGATGAAAAATTTTTACGAAAAATAACATACACACACAAAAACCTGTTTTAAGTTACCAGAATTTAAAAAATTTACTTTGTGGTAACTTACTGGTAAATTACCGGTAACTTGGTGGTAAATTACCGGTAACTTAGTGGTAAATTACCGGTAAATTTGTGGCAAAGTGACGGTAACTTACTGGTAAATCACGGGTGAATTACCGATAATTTACCATTAAATCATTCGGTAAATTACCGGTAACTTACTGGTAGCTTACTGGTGAATCACTTGGTAAATTACCGATAACTTATCGATAAATCACTGGTAAATAACCAGAGTCACCACTTTAAATTTTCATACATCTCTAATTATGCATGCATGAAAAAAAAAGATATATGCCACATCCTTAGACTACCATATGAGCATATTTGTACCTACTGTACCATACATCAGCGCTTATTAGCTAAGAAGATGGGAATATTGCATAACACATTATTTATTTAAGGGTATATTGCACGTACGATTCTTTTTTTAGTATATTAACCAAACTTTACAGGCACTGTGCGTAATTCTTACGAAAGGCAAAATTTAGAGTACCAAAATAATTATATTTTTGCAGCTCTTGTTCTTAACAACCATTTGACCAAATTTCTTAAAATTTGAAATAATGAAAGTTGAGCTTTTTCTTGATTTATACACATGATAAATATAATTCTATATTAGGAAGAAAGTTATGAGAAATGAAACATCAACTCTTTATCAGTTAATTTCGATTCAAACATTTTTTCGAAAATACTTATTGTATTGAACAGATCTTGTGTAGGATTTTTTAAATGTTCAGTTTCGAAGGAAATGGTTCATTAAATTACGAGATTTGAGTAAAGTCAAAAATGAGCTTTTGAAAGGCAAACGCCAATGCAATCCTGTATGTATAATACGTATACCCTTAATTACACAGCCAAATACTACTACATGAAAACAGAGATGCAAAGCCAGAAGATAAAGCTTAGCCAGAGCTTAGCTTACAGCTTAACGCTTAGGAAAATTGAAAATAAAGCTTTAAGCTTTCACTTATTTTTACGGCTGGCTTTCGGCCTTAACTTATGACTTAGTTTGGACTTACTTACATATACAGGATTATGATCAAAAATTCAAAATGAACAGAAAAAATTAAATTACAAAATAAAAGCAAAAAGTTGAAAATAAGAATAATAATGTTAAAAATTTGAAAAAAAATTAAGAAAGAGTTGTGAAAAAAATTTCTGCATTTTTAGTCGAATTTCTGAAGGACATGAAGGCTATTACAATCTACCTAATAAGAGAAGGAGGGTCGGGAGAGGAAGGGGTCTTCAAATGTTTGCGTTTCAGACTATTTGTAATCGTCTGGCAAATATCCAAATTTTTTTTTCATGTTGTAGTTGAAAAATGAAAATTAATATTCGAAAATATAAAAGAAAAAGTCGGAAAAACAAAGTTGAAAAATGAACGCTTATTGGCTTAGCTATTAGCTTATGAAATTTATTTAGCTGGCTCACAGCTTCAGCTTAATAGTCCGACATTGCCCCGTTTTCGGCTTAAAGCTTACGGCTAGCTTCCCATTCCTGCGTGAAAGCGCGATGTCTTGCGTACTCATTTACTTGCAGAGCTACCAATTCATTTGTTCAGAATTATCTTTCATCATTTATTAATTTTATTCTTAATTTTAAAAGAATAAATATTATATTGAAGTAAAAATATTTATAATGAGTATGTACTTTGGAAAAAATAATGAAGATGGAAACAAAATTTTTTGGCATTTACAGAAAGAACATACTATGGGTTCAAACTGATGAATAACGTAAATCTTACATTAAATTCTTTCAATATTACAAAATTGCACCGAACTCCTTAGCCGAGTTTTTGATAAAAACGATAGCTGTTACAAACTAACTGATTTGAGAATGGTGGAAAAGAAGGGTAGGGTAGAGGTCTTCAAATCTTCGCGTTTCAGACTATTTGCAATCATCTGACATACGTGAGACTTTTTCTTATTATTATTATTATTTTTTTTTATTTTTTTTTTTTCAATCGAAATCATATATACATATAAATAAATAACTTTGATAGCAATATACATGATGGTTTTTATGACATATAAGCGTCATATTCCATACTAAAAAGCAGATATGTAGTCCTTCCCTCTCGCGTCTCTCCTTCCTACATCGGGTAACCTGTAATACCTACGGTTCTCGCTAAAAAATTCGGTACGAAGACATGCAGCTTTAGCAAAATGTAGAAAAACTCGCTCGAGCGTAACGAAAAATTATATCGCGCAAAGCGAGAAAGTGCAATTTGCAATTATCGTATTTCTTCTTTGCGAGGTATTTTCGCGACATCTTACTTTTTCAACATCACTACCAATAATTTGACATTAAACCATTTTTAGTGCAGTATCAAAGCGATATTATATTTCTACAAATAATCGTCTATAGCGAGCACACCGAGACGCTTATATTTTACTCGCACTAATGCCTATTTGTTGGCGATAACAATTCCGTCAAGGATATAGGATTTTATTTCGTTTTCGGCGTATTCGTGTAAGAAAAATACGAAACCGAGGTGAAATTTAAAAAGAATCGTTGGGCTGTATTTTGCGGGCGATACTTATTGAAACCGAGCGATATATTTTTACTGATCTACGCTTGTCGTATAAAAATAAATTATTTTACTCGAGAATATAAAGTAGAAACGCGAGCAACGTTTTCGAATGGAAAACGATAAGTTGAAATTTATTTCGTTTTTGCCCACACGCCGTAGCTGGTTTATTTATAAGATATCTTTACAAAAGTAAATTGCCATTTCGCGACTGCGAACGATTCGGACGACTGTGAAAAAATATAGCAAATTTTACCCCGCGAATATTTCCTCCGCTACAATGATTATTTTAATTTCGCCCGACACATTCGATGACAAATTACGATAGACTTTGGAAAAACTTTGCTAGCAGCCGTGAAGACATTACGCACGTGGCTGACGTACGTGCGCGTGAACGTATCCAGCCGAATAGAAATAACATGACCGTAAAAAATCGTTTATACCTGCGACCGTTGCGAGTTCCTTTTTTAAAGCGCGAAATTGAAAAAGCGGTAACAAATTACAAGCTTGTTTTGAGAATCGTAGTGAGCTTTAAAAAAAAGGTACTCGGCTACAAGATTAAATATGTTGAAAAAGTTACAAAGGACAGCAGATTAGTTCGAGCCGTGTTCGAGTTAAACTAAAGTGACAGGTTCAGTTATGGCTGGAGGAGGTATTAAAAAAGACTCCTTACAATTTTCACACTGGTAAACATCGCCTATTCGTGGGTGCAGTTTATGATGGAAACAACAAAATTCAATGCGATAAAATCGGTTAAAATTTTTTGTACTATTCGAAATAGATGGAGTAGGGGGGTGCAAAACTAACAAAAAAACGTGACTGGAAATCATAAGTATGAAAATCGAAAACGCGAAAGCTATTTCATGGCAACTCGTTCGTAAGTTTTCATTTCCGCTTTTATTTTTACTTCAAGAGTAGTCCGTAAGCTAGACCGATGTTATACCAGATGACCCTATATACTCGTTTCGTTGATGGAGAAAAAAAAAACGCGTTCAGTATTTCATAGTCTCGCAAATTTTTTCCCCATTATAAACGGACAGCATGGGTGTTGTGGGGTCGAAACGAATTTCAATATTTATCGTGGTACGATTTTTTGTCCTAGGTTTATCGGTTGTTTCGCTGGACAAAGCGTTGGAAGTGAATCATTTGTCAGCTCGTGTCGGGGATAACGTGGAGATAAAATGTGACGTTACTGGGACACCTCCGCCGCCTATCGTGTGGCGCAGAAACGCAGCCGATTTAGCATCATTGGGCGAAGACGAAGTCCGCGTGTTCAGCGACGGTGCCCTGTATTTGACACGTATTCAGCTGGTGCACGCTGGTAATTACACTTGCCATGCCCAACGGAACACGGACATCATACAAACTCACGTTCTCACCGTTCACAGTGTGTATTCCTTTAGTTGTTTAAAACCATATTTCGTTTAGGCTTTTTCGCGCTCTTCTGATTTTTTTCGCCCTAGCCGCTAAACAAAAGAACCAAATGTCCGACGGCGGGAATTAATTGGGAAATTCTTTTGTCGCGAGGTTCATTTGTCAAAATAACGAAAATTAGACGCAATGAAATAAGGAGTTGGGAATTTCGCGGATTAACATTTTCACCGCGCGAGTTCTTCGTTACGTTTGGTTTTGCCACTTGTCATTTTTTTTTACGTTCCAAAAGAACTTTTTCGGTTGAGTATTTAGCTACATAATAGATACTTGAAGAGCTGCAAAAAGTTTTTCGCGTCATTTGTTGCGAATTCAGACGGAATTTTTTCACTGTTTACTTTTGTTTGGTCGCAGCTGTACCAGAAGTTAAAGTTACTCCGAGAATTCAGTCACGGAGACCCGGCGAAGAAGCATCTATGTTTTGTCATGTGATCGGCGAACCGTTTCCAAAAGTAAGTGTTATACTGGCATATTAAATTCCACTTATGAAAAAATATAAGCATTTTAATTGGCAACAGATGAAGAAGAGTTCCTTTGAAGTTTAAATTAACTTCCTCCTTACCCCTACGAAAAAATAACACGATGGGTTCGGTAGAGAGCAAACTTTCACTTTCACTACAAACCCATAACCTATCTCGGGGCCAAAACAGCTCTTTCAAAACAAGGACATTCTAGAGCCAGCGAAATATAAACATACGCTATTCGATTCACCTAAAGAGATAAATCTGCCTAAATATTAAAATCAAAATGAAATCGGTTTTGAGATACGCGCGCATCCTTGTTTTGAATAGCAGGTATACAAAGGTAAAAAAAGGTTATAAATTTTAATAAAAGCTTTGTACATGAGCAAGGGCAAGGGTAAAGCTGTATAATTTTTTAGAATGACAGGTATACAAAGGTATAAAGGGACGAGCCTATCCTGAAAGGAAAAACTACAAGTAAGAATAAATTGGGTCTTATAACAAGGATTATGGTTAGCCTACCTTACACTTACATTATAATTGCAGAAAATGTATAGAATGAGATATAATGAAGTATTGAATAATTTTTAAAATAAATAAGAAGAGGTTTTTCTCTGTGATTTTATTTTTAATCATTCGGCTTCTTAGGTCCTTTGATAGGTAACATTTAGAAATTATTACACTTATTTTCATACCTTATAATTTACAGTATATTCTATTATTTTTTATGGTTAAACAATTCATAATTATTGGCTTTCTTCCATGATGTGCATAATAGGCTGCGCTGATTCTTTTTTTTTCAAAAAGTTAATAGTCCCCCGTCGCAATAGCTTCTAAATAACCTCAAATAAAAGTCATAACTCATAAAAATTTCAGACCCATGACAACTCCCTCCATTCGTTGACTCACCAAAATCAAGTCAACTTTTAAAAAATTTAAAAATTTTCAGAAAAAGGAATTTATCGAGAAATTAAACATTTTTCAAATTCCCAAGCCATATGCTGTTGTCCAAAAATTTAAAAAAAATTTAGCCGGCAAATTTTAGCTGTGTTTTTAATTTGAAAACGATAGCTATCACAGCCTACTTGATTTGGGATGGGTTGTTGGGAGAGGGTGGAGTATTCAAATCTTCGCGTTTCAGACCATTTGTGATCATGTGGCAAATGTTCAACTTTTTGGTTTATTTATTTAATTATTTATATTTTTTCTCATGCATGAAAATTGGCTCAAAACTTGATAAGAGACTCTTCTAAGAAATGCAACAAAAATACTTTTTTGTTTTTTCAATACACCTCAAAATGGCGGATTACTTAAATTTTGAGAGGGCCTGGAGAAAGAGCAAATTGTTCAAATTTTTTGTTTTTAATCTCATATGAAAGAGTGAGTCACGACACCAACATACTTAAATTTCAGTCCACTTAGTACATTTGGAGAGGAGTTAAAGCAAAAAACGACTTTTTGAGGAAGTTTTGAGTCATGAAATTTCTTGAATCTTCCATATCTTCTCACCAAATCAACCTATAAAGGTCAAAATTTGTAGATGGAGTTAGTTAGTGATTAAAATATAACCTCTTAAATTTGGGTCAAAATGGATACAAAATGACGGATTATCAAAATTTGAGTAGAGCTTGAGGAACCTCAAATTGGTAAAAATGTTATTAATATGAACTCATATAATTATTGGTGATAAAAAGTATGCTGTATCCTCAATTCATCTCTATACATGATGTTGAAGGGGTGAAGGAGCGATTATCGGCCTCAAAATGTGGTGGGAGTACATGAGACGTCGAAAATTTTTTATTGCGGCGTCATAAGATAAAATGAGCCAAAGTGACTAACTTACTTTAATTTTAGCTTCCCAAACGAATTGGGAGTGGAGATTGGGCAAAAAACCGCTTTTTGAGGGGGAAGTTGCTGTAAGAAATATCGTGAATCTTTCATATCTTGTCAACAAATTGACCTAGAAATGTCAAACTTCGTGTGTAGGGTTCATGGCCAGAATATGGCCCCTTCAATTTGGTTCAAAGTGGATTCAAAATGGCGGATCTTAGCAAATTGGAGATAATTTGAGGAGCCTCAAGTAGTTATAATTTGAGAATATGTGTTCATATGATTATTACATGGCAACAAATACTATATTTGTTCCAAGTTAAACTTCTTAAGTGGTTTTTGAAGGAATAGGGTTGGAGTAATCTCCCTCTCTGACCCCCTCTGCCGAGTCTTTGGTAGCATTTTAGGGCTGGAAGACCTACATATAATATTTGGATTTAGCGCAAAAAATCCTGTAATTTGACACCAATACCAACCTTCAGGGCTTTCGGCTAAAAGTTCATGAAAATTGTGAACTTTTGAGCTTTCGCTGCACTTAAAAGCAGCAGCTGCGGATCGGCAGACCAGCTGTTTTCGAAGTAAGGGTACATACACTAACTTTTGGGACCGGTCCCAGCTTTCAGTTATTTCGGCCCATTTTCGACAGGTTCGGGTCTTGGATTATATAAAATGAAAAGGTTAGCAATCATGAAAAAAAAATTAAAATCTGTTCATTAAAATTTAAAAAAAGTGAGCAGCTATGCCTTATTAGGTTATTACTGGAACTGAGTTTTTAACTGGGGCTTGTTCAGGTTTACAAATAATATTGAATGAATAGAATTAAATATTGAATATATTTAATATGTAAACACGTATTCATAAATTAAATATCAATTTAATTCAATATTATTTGTAAACCTGAACAAGCCCCAATTAAAAACTCTGTTTCAGTAATAAGGCACGGCTGCTTACTTTTTTAAAAATTTTAATTCAGGAGGTCTAAACGGTTTTAATTTTTTTTTTTTTAAGAAGCGACAGTTATGGTAAATTTCAAAACTGAACTACGAATGTACAATATGGGCCTAATTTAGGCTATTTTGGACTCAGACGAAATATATACTATTCATATTCCGAGGAGTTTCCAAGGTCCGAGCTTCCGTGGAAATGACCTAGCTGACAAAGCCTCGATACCGGGATTTGCTCTACTCCCCTATCCTAACATCCCGATTCCTCTTCGTGAGCTCAAAACCCATATCAAGAATTCAGTCAAATCAGCTTGGCAGAACAGGTGGACAAACACCTAGATCAACGAACTCCGCACCATTCGAGATTTCATCTCCCCAAGGCCCCTCCCTCCGAAGGTATGCAGACAAGAAATCACCGTCATTTCTCGACTCTACTTAGGCCACACCTCTCTTACTAAGAGACAACCGCTCCTCCTATGCTCAACCTGCTAAACTCCCCTCATGATGGTCCATCTACTTCTTAATTGCCCCAGTTATGCCCCCTTTCGGACTATATTTGGCCACCCTGAACCCCTCTCTGAGATTCCCAACAACAACCCATCCAGTTTTCACCCACTCATAACCTTCCTAAGGCAATCTAGACTGTTCTACCGTATCCAGACACCTAACATACAAGATGTATCTTGCCTAAAAGCTAGCACATGGCACGGTAAACTAAATTTAAAACAAAAATTGCCAAAAATTTTAATTTTTGGAATTTTCAAGAAAAATTCATCAAAGCTCCTTGCAGCTCGTGTTTCAAAGTGAAATTTTCTCAGAGTTCATTTGAAGTCTAAAAGAACTATCTCGGCTAATAAAAAAATCGATTATCGTTTTATCGATGGCATTTCATAGCAATACCTCTTGTACGAAAATCTTCGGAAACCAGCAGGTTACTCGAATAATTTGATCAAAAAAGAATTAAACGTTACAAAAATATTTTCATTTCACTTCGTATCACTTTTTTAAAACATTTTACGAATTTAAAATTCAAGGTTGAGTGGTTAAAAAACGATGAACCTTTACGGCTGGATTTGATCAGAAAATACGACATCATCGGTAATGGGACCGAGTTAAAAGTGCATAATATCGAATACGCGGATACC
Source organism: Phenacoccus solenopsis (assembly GCA_009761765.1). Classification (NCBI taxonomy): domain Eukaryota; kingdom Metazoa; phylum Arthropoda; class Insecta; order Hemiptera; family Pseudococcidae; genus Phenacoccus; species Phenacoccus solenopsis. Next base: position 20,170,846 of record CM019752.1, on the reverse strand, counting down.
GGAGCATACATGTGTCAAGCATCGAACATAGGTGGCTTAACCAGGGACATATCATCGGTTATTGTTCAACAAGATCCTACACCGAGTAAGCTTTGAAACGCCGTTATATGAATTTGAAATGATCACGAATTATACATTTGATTTACTTTTTCATATTAGCCGCACCTACGGAAGAGAGAAGGTTTTTCACGTTTCACGACTGGGGTGTAGCTGTATACGAACCGAGCGCTTGTCGTTTATATCATCAAATACAATCCACCGATATTATCCCCGGTACACAGGTAAATGACTGTCGAACACAATTTCATGATTATTATGAAATAGATTTTAAATGAAATGCCATTTCTCACAGGAATACGTTTGCGGCGATAAAGGAGTAAATTGTAGTTGGGGACAAGCGATTAATGTAGCTAATCGTTACATATACGTGACTCAACCTTTGAAAGATCGTGTATTGGTGATCAGTAAAATACAGATGGTGGTAGTAGATGTGAGTTCGCCGATGACATCGACGTATGCAAAATACCCAACGAAATTTATTATATAATTGTCATCGAAAATTTCAGGTCGTAATAACCGATAATAATCCGGTAGCATTACACTACGTGCCGCATCTAGATCAAGTATGGGTTCTAAATTGGAGAAGCGTTCGAGATCAAGGAGTAAAAACCATTCAAGTTATACGAGATGCGTCACAAAAACGTAAACATCACACAGTCCATCCAGAACCTATAGACGGGCATTTCGATCTCGTTCGAGATCTGTTCATGCCACCAATTCAGGTGATTTCAGTTCTTCTTCAACTGCGACAAATCATTATAGTCAAACCAACGTCCAACTTGATCTAAGTTTTCTCAAATTTCTTCGCAGGATATGAGTCACATGTTTAAATACGGATACGTCAGTCATAAAAATCAAAGAGGATTGTATAAATTGGATTTGGCCAATATGAGGTATATTCGCAGCATAGACTTGGCTCCGTATAACTGCGTGCCGAGAACAGTTCAGTTTTCGGCATTATGTAAGTTTTTATATCGATCTGTCATCGAGTTTCCTTACACGATTATAAAATTATCGATAATTTCAACTCGAATATTTTACAGATGGTTTTGTGGTACTTGAGTGCGAAGAGCCAGTTACGAGTCGTCCGACTGGGCAAGTGTTACTGGATTATCTAACTGATACTGTAATTATGCAGAAACCAAATTTATTTGGAAAACCGTTGGTGTCTCCGAACAGTAGAATGGTTGTGACGTTGGACAGAACCAGAGATGGAGTAACGTTAATAGTGCAGCAAGTTACAGGTTAGTTTTGCCAATTTTCAGTAAACTGTATTATCTAATCAAGTCATTGTGAAGATATTTTGTTTGAATTACCAATGACCGTTATTTACCATTGAGATTCTCAGTTAATTATGTACATTCAGTGGTGTAGCAAGATATTTTTCGTTCTAGGGAAATTGATGATAAACCGTTTAATTTTTTATTTTTTTTGTATAAGCCCCTCTGTTCTTCTACTCATTCTGAAAAAAAAAAAATAATAATAAAAAATAAAATAAATAAATAAATAAATAAATAAATAAAACACTCAATTTCTTCTTTCGTGCTACATTAAATGTAAATTATAAAATCAAAATCTGCCGTCAGTTACGTGCCTCTAGTCAAGTTGCTGTAAATAACACGTTAATTTAAAAAAAAAAGAACTTGCCACTTGGAAAATTTTTCCCTTTCCTCCTGCTTCACCACTGACTTGATAATTCATAAAACGTTGGTCAAGAAATCGATCCAATTTTATTAATTCATTACTGATCAATCGTGATTGTAATGGATTCTAGGATATTTATCTAACTTCAGATGAGTTCGTTTCGAGCTCACAGAGAGAAATAGGCAAAGGGGACATGCTGTTCTGAGTTTTAATATTTTAAGAAAATCCAGAAATTGTGAATTTTCACTCTTACAATAAATGTCAAAAAATGAAGAAGTACACAAATTGAATTATTTCAGAAATCAAAAAAGGTCTAAAAGTAATAGAATTAAAGATTCCTCCAACATTTTCTGAACTCTTTCGAGACGACCAGTCCAATGAATCCCTTCTCCAATTTATTGGAAAAAGTCCGGCCTATTTCTATCCCCCTCCTCCGCAATCACATACCTTTAGCCAAATCTCAATAAGTACACGCCACATTATTAATAATAAAAATAAATAAATAAATAAATTGTAAAATTAAAAAATCTAAAAATCAAGGAATAATGTCGTAAACTGAAAAACTGTTCAAAAAATAACAGATACCCAAACAAAAATAAATTCCAGAAATAAAAGTGTCCGTAAAAAATGAAATCAAGAAGTCAAGGAAATGTTCTGAATTGAAAAATAATATTTTCTATTAAAAACGGAATAAATGAAAAACTATCACCATTTGTTAAACGTTCACAAATGAAAAAAAGACGAAAAAAATAAAAAAATTACCCAAACATGAAAAATCACTCAAACATTTAAAAATACAAAAGAAATTAATTCAAAAAATGAAAAAGTTCTCAAAATAAATAAAGAAAAAAGAAAAATTATCAAAATAAAAAAAAAAAACTGAAATGCCATGAAATACAAAACTTCAAAATTGAAAAAAATTCTAAATTGAGAAAGATATTAGAAAATGAAGAAATTAAAGAATAAAATGCAAAAATTTAGGAATATGAAAATTTAAAAAAATCACTAAAAACTCAGAAAAATTACATTTCACCAAATACTGCCTACTCTGGGCTTAATATCATGTCTTAAAGGATCTGACTCATTTTCTGTTCTTCAAGCTTCGAGAAACTTCTAATTTATGTATAATAGATAGAATTACGAGAAGCTTCATTCTACAAATAAGTAATTACAGGTTACATTTTTTCTCAAGTTAAAACTGAATAAATGAACTAATCACCAAGGCGGAGGAGAGGGAGGGGCAAGGGACAAGATTATTTCCGAGCCCGGGTTTTTGAGAAGGCTCTGATTTCTAGATATTAGATTCCAAATATTTTCACAGTTCTAATCAGGATTTTTTTTTTTCATTATGTTTTTTCAAAATTTTCATTGGTTTTATGCGGAAAAATTGAAAACAAGGACTCTAGATGATCTTCATGACCATATCGCAGCTACATAAAGCATTCAAATTTAATTCAGGTTTTGATTAGAGAACTTGTTGATTGCTAACAAATGACACATTTTCAAGAATAATAATTGAGAAACGTTTTACATAATAATATCCTACGTTGGAGTAGCTTTTAAGTTTTTTGATTTTAATTAATTTTCTAATTAATTTTCTTTAATTGGATGTTTTTATTGAAAAAAAAAATTAAATTAATCCAACTTTGAAATTTGGCAAATTAGAAACATAAACAAGAGCAAGGAAAATTGAGTGTTGATAGGTAGTACCTACTTTATGTATGAAAACTTGAAATAATATTTCAGGATACCATTTACCTTCCACTACATAAATTTCTTCCCATACAAATTTAATAAAACACAATACACTTTCACTTTCCTACTTTCACGGACGTCGAACACAAACCCTTCGTAAGACACTTAGAACAAAGGGAATACACTGCCATGTCAACTGTACTAAGAAAGGAAGATATGTATGGAGGCTTTGAAGAGTAAAACACTGATAATATGATTAAATTCCTTTTAAATAGATGGATCTCCATTAGGAAGTAGGGAATCCCTCGTCAATAAAGTTTAATGGCAAACGCTTTTTACCAATTAATCGAAAACGAAAAAGCGAATTAACCTTGTCTGATAACGTTACGACGAATTAAACGCGTGACATTTGGCAAAACGAAGGGGAGGCAAAACAATAGCCGGCTTCTTAATTATATTTCGTAAATAGAAAAAGCCGAGGGTAAAAATTAGCAGGCATACGTTAACTTTTCACTTTTGAACTTGCAAACAAAAAAAAAACCTTCACACAAAGAAAATAATCAGCGGCTGGTTGATTAAATTACGAGAATTTTAATACGTGAGCGTAATAACTTCATCATATTCTCGAGTTTCGACACGGCGAAAGTGTCAAAAGGGATTTAATAAATAACGTAAGAATTTCATTAGTTATATCGAGAGACGAACTAAATACGTACCTTAATTTTTGTTTAAATACATAGAAGTTGGTTTGAAGTTCGTATTTGATGTGAAAACTACTTTGAATATCAGCGAAATTACATTTTATCCTTCTCGTACGACGCATGGCTACGATGTATACGCAAGCGCCGCCAATAAAGAAGATATTTTGTTCCTAAATTTAGAAAACGGTTGGTATTTTCGAATCTATAGCTCGAATTTTTTTTCTCTATTTCGTATCATAATTAATAACGACGTATAATTGACAGGAAAAGTTGAAATGATTACTGGCGTAGGAAAAGCTATGGATCCTTCGCTGGCACAATGGGGAAATAACAACAGACCTATCGTAGCATCCGGCATCTTCGGCCACTACCTCGTTACTCCTGCCAACGAAGCTCTATTCGTTGTAAACGGCGAAACGCGAACTGTGAATTGTGAAATTGGCGGATTACTGCATCCTAGAATTATTGTTTGGGTGACGATGCAATTACAGTAACTGCTTCGATGGCGCGGTCTTTTCAGTGGATCTCATTCGAGGGCATTTTTTAGAGTGTTACGCGAACAACGCCGATCTCGAGATTAAAACATTCCCGTAAACGTGTTAATAGTTAGATACCTGAGCACATTTTATTATCGAAACAGCGGTTCCATTTTTTTGTCAATATGTACTTTCAATATTTAATATGTACGTATCTAGTATACTCATACTTCACTACGCGTTCATGCAACAATATAATGTACCAAACTGGAAATTTGTTATGTTAATAATTTTGTATTTGTTAGTTGTTTTTTTCTAAAAAAGAAATTTTACACTTTTTTTTAGTTAAGTATAAAACAACCTACCTAGTCATTTATTTATACGAAAACAACAAATACTTTAGTACTGTTTTATGCTGAAATATTTGTCGATTATTTATGCATTTTTTGGGCTTAAAATTGTACGTTGTTAAGGTTAAATTATTATTTTTACATATCAATGTAATAACGAAATACTGTAAAGTAACATATTTGTAAATAATAAACATATTATTTGTTATCTGCTTCATTCTAATTCATTCATGATTTTTTTTTAAATTAACAATCATAATTTCATCGAACATCGTACTTCGTTCAGTAAGAATAAAATTTTTAACTGGAAAATTCTCGTCAAAGCGATACTTGGCAGAAACATCAGTATTAATATCCTACTTGATTAAAGTAGTTGAATCGTTTAGTCCTAGCCACTAAAAAATTTCCTAAAAAGTAATAGGCTCCAAATATGATACCATAATAAATGGATATCAAGAGATTAGACAAGAGCCAATCGCTTATAAACATTTTTTTTGACCACCAAAGAAAAATGTATTAGTGCATCAGTTTACAGCATCGAGTCATCGGAGGAATAGGTCCAAGAAAATGGCGACTGAAAACAACTGTGTATTTGCATTGGCACACGTCATTCTTCATTATTTAATAAAGAATAAAAAATGTAGTTTTTAGATATATTTTATCATAGCTAGTGGAGTTGAGTGTCTAACCCTCTCCAGAGCTCCTTTTTTGTCTTTTTTTTAGGTGTTGAAATCAACTTTTTGGTAATTTAAACAATTTACTATCTTGAAAGAAAGATAGAAAGAAAGAAAGAAAGAGAGGAAGACAAAGACAGACAAACAGATAATTTTTAATAATATCAAACATTTTTGGATTTACAAAATAAATGATATATATATCCAACAATACCCTAATAAAGGTGAGTGGGGCAGGTTCCTCTCTGTTGTCACTACATGAAATAGAAAAAATACGCGTAGCGAAGAAATATATACACCAAAGTTTGATGTTTACCAGATGATCAAAAATGGTCTGAAGATCACATTCTCCTCCCATACTCCTTCCCAAATCAGGTAGGCTGTAATAGCTATCGTTTTCAAGTTGAAAACTCAACTAAAAACAATATTACCTTTTTTGGGGGAAATTTTGGGTAGAATAATTTTGTATACGACTTTTTGTTATGTAAACGCATTAATTACGAAGATAAACGCTCAAAACCCTGATTTTTGGTGAGTTAAAACCCCGTTAGGTGACTATGCTCCACTCAGATTTTTTAGGACATTTGGTATATAGAAGAGAACGATACTACTGATATTCATACCAAATATCATAATATCATCTAGATGGAGAATTTTCCTCGAACTTCGTCTAAAAACATTCTATTCTTAGTCTTACCAGACTAACACAAATCGTACCAACATACCCACGAGGTAGATAGAATTTCTCTTCATAAGAAGTTGCTCGCACACTTATTTGCAGGCGGTAAGCATTCATCTGCTTGACTTAGGAAAAGTTGAACGATACAACGATAAATGAAAGAAATATACTAATATGCATTGCCATGATATAATATTTATATTATTTAAACTTAAAATTGTATAACCAGTCAAAGGTAAAGTATTTTCAAATTACGTATAGTTAACGCGAACGATGTACGTTTTTTTCGTTTATAGTTCAATAATATGTATTAACAAACCACTTGAAATAATATGAAAATTCTCCAATTAAATATTTTCCCGTTGTATCACATTCGGGTATTCGAAAAAACTATTAGATTCATATCCAATAATATTTATTACTACTATTAAATTTTCAAGATACAAATCGCATGAACTAGCAAATTACTAGAGGGAGAAAAAATTTTATGATTCGATCGGTTAATATGATATAGATAAGATAATATTGGAAGAATGTAGAAAATTCGCTACTCAATTAAAACCACGAATATTTCAAATATGTACTTAAAATAATGGAATCGAATCTTCGACTTCGAATAAAATTAATATTTAGGATTACTACACTTTTTTTTTCTTTTATAATGTGAAAAAATCTAAGAACACAAATTCTTATAAAGTAAATCACCCAAAAATCCGAAAAATCCGGCTAACCAATAGGCGATAAATTGATTAAGAATAGCTTGAATGAAATACACTTGAGGTCCGAATACGTACAAATGGAACAAATTGGTTATACGAATTCCAATTCTGCGTCCGATAATTGAAGCTAATTCTGTATGTTGTTGAAACTGCGATTCGCAAATATTGGGAACAACCGAAGTAGTACCTCCACCTGTTGCTCCGACTACGAACGCAATAGTACCACCGATGAATTCCAAAAAGGACACCAAAGCGGTCCGGAATGCAGCAGGTAAATGAAAAATATTAGCTAAACCGTTACCGATTTTGTAACCATCTTCGATATAAACCTTGGCAAATTCTACGGCTATACTTTTTTGCGTACATCCGGCTTTTTCGATCAACAACACTGCGAAAATTAACGCGCTAATGAATTTAACTGTATTCATTTTGGAATTCGCCGACTCACGTTCGATATGGAGAATTTTCAAATTTCAAGTTGGCGAAAAGTTGCTAACGTCGAAGGTTTTATATTTGTATTTTATCGCGGGTGCTGTCAATCTTGGAAAAGTCATGTGTTTGTTCATAGGTGATAAATTTTCTTCGCCTAGTATAAAGCATAAATAATTCGATTTATCGACGAAATTTGTCTTTGCTTTCTTGGTAATGATAAGATGCGTTTACGAATCAAAAAAATATCAGTAATTTGAACACTGAGTAACAAAATAGCTGTGAAAAATCAATCCTAATTAAATTACTAATTTACTCAATTGAAAAAAAAAGCAAATAGCTGCTTTAAAACTTATGCATAAATCATCGTTTTCTTAATATTGTAGAGATTAGCATTTTCAAGTTACGAAAAAAGATGTATGTATTTTCATCTTTCACACCTAAATGAAAAAAAAAGTATTTGAAAATGAGATTTTCCCAACTTACCTATCTTTTTATCTCTACGAAGTAGTTAATATATCAGTACGCGTATTTTATGGCGAAAAAAAAAGAGCTGACGTCATTAGAAATTTTTTATATGCAGAAAAAATCAAAAAAAGTAAGCAGTAATGCTGTATTTAGGTACTGAAACTTAGTTTTTAATTTTCACAAGTTAAAACAAGCAAGAGTTATGTAGATGTAACTCGTACATAGGTACTTGAAGCCCAAGTCAGTAATCTTCAAACTTCTATGAACCTATACCTGTACAAAACGCTTACGTCAACGGTGATAAGAAAGCAAGCATCTTGAGTGGCTACTCACATAGTCTTTCAAAGAGGCTCCAAAATCGAATAGTATCAGTTGAAGTTAATTTCTCAGCTAAGTTCATTTTCGACGAGAAGTCATGGTGAAAATAACGTAGCGAAGTAATAAAGAAGATATCAGAAACAGAAGATATTTCAAAGAGTCAATCATTTTTTTTTTTTTGACGATGGAAACTTCAAACAACCTCTGCTGTATCCTTGAAAAATTTCAACTCTTTAGGTATTATTTAACGTTTACATTCCAAAATTGGTATCAACGTTTAAAGACGTCAAGTTTTTTGAAAAATTTCCAAAATTCAAATTTAAAAAAAAAAAATGAAAACTTTTTGAATTTTTTACAATCAAAAGTTATCTTTAGTGGTCTAAAAATGGAAAAAAAATTATCAATTTTTCTTAGGTAGCCTAAAATTTTGTCAAATAAGTATATGCACAGGAAAATTATAAAACTGTAAATTTTTGAAAGTAACTCTAAAGAAAGTAGTTTATTTTAAAGATGTAGTAACTATGAAGTTTTCCTTAATTTTACTGGATTTAGGAGACATTCTGTAACTATTTCAACTTGTTATGGTGTATTTAAAACATCCCATATCATGCCCAAAAATAGCACCAAATAAACATAAAGCGTCTCATGAGTTCGAAAAAATAGATATATAGCTCAATGATAAATTACTCACTTATCCATCATTTTTTTACATATCGATGCTTTTCTTCAAAAACCACGTAAGTCCAAATATATAAATTTTTCAGGAACGAGTATTTTATTTTGGGTGACAGACTTACGAGGTTTCTTTTTTTACGGATAGAAGCGCTAGTTGATGATTTGGACTTACGAGGTTTTCAAAATCGAATTCCTCGATTTTTTTTACATAAGAAACCACTTAAAAGTGAATTTTGCCCAAGTCGGACTTACGTGGTTTTTGAAGAAAAGCATCGATATGTGAAATACAGTAACTTTCCTAGAAAAATTTCTATCACTTAAAAGCGAAAAAAATGAACATATGAAATTAAAAAAATTTTTGGACAAGAAACAATCATCATAAAACATAGAACTTTCTCGAATTTTTCAACATTCCATTCATCGAAACAATGAGATGTTTTAGGCTGGCTTCAATGTGGAGGAAGGAGGTTGAGCGAGAGAGTAGAATTTTTTGAAAATACCACTGCTTCTTTGACAAACTATTTCAGCTAGCCATATCTATAATTTTCGAGATACCTGCAGGCTACAACCAGTAATGAGCAAAATTGTTACGTAATTTCGATAAGTTGAAAAAAATAATTAGTACCAAAATTATTTCGTAACTTACCCTAAATTACCGTAATTTAAACGTAAATAAATTACACTTTCTTAAAAATGTAACTTACCCATCATATTACCTATTTACCTTCAACAAATTCAACTTTTAAATTATTTGTGATCGTGTATATGCGATAAGAACAACATTTGAATGTTATGCGATTTTTTTTCCTTCAAACTTCATCAATACAAAAATTTAAAACAATGCCAAAATTCAAGTTTTTTTCTCTAATTATCATTTTCTCCTCGAACAGGAATGAAAATCAGTGAAATAACTATAAGTATTACATTAAAATAACTATTATTAAAAAAGTAGTTTTTTAAAAAAAATTAAATTACTTCATTTACTGCTACTTACAAATGTTATGGAAAATTTCATTTGTGGATAGGTAAATGACATCAAGTTATTAAGAGCGGTAATTTACGATAAGTAATAGAACGGTAATTTACCATTTATGAGGCTCGGATCCAGCAGGTGAGTCACCGCCGATGAGGTAAAAATTAGGCCACTTTAATTTCCAAACTTTAATAAATAAAAAATAAAAATAAAAAAAATCCAATAAATCCATAATTTGAAAATCGAGAGAAAAAATTAGGCTGATTAATACTAAATGCGCCTTTAAAAATGTAATTTCTCTGTGGGCCGCTAAATTTTCCTATTTCTCGATACAGCCTTGCCATTTACATTACATGGCACATCACCAGCGGCAAACCACTAATTTAGAGTTGTTCAGTAGCATTATTCATTGGCAAAATACAAGTATATATTAAAATTGAAAATGCATACCTACTTCTGCTGATGCATGAAATGAATTTATTTATACTGGACACATATTCACGAATTACTATTATAACAACATTCAGAGTCTATTCTAAGGAAAATTAAGAACTACCCATGTCAATGTAGAAGCTTGTACTTTCGATAATTATTTCTTTTCTTATTTCAGTTTTTTTGGGGGACGGGGAGAAGGGGGTTCATTTTCTTTTGAAAAAATAATAATATGTAAGAAAAGAATTGTTATAATAAACTACTATTTCTTACAAAATCAATTAAAGAAATTTTATTGATGTGATAAAAAATTTAAAGAGCTCAAATTATGAAAGCACGATTCTTTATGAATCACAATATAATTCTTTAAATTTCGCTCTAAATGGATCCTAAGTGTGAGTAGTCAGTATCTGATGAAAGCTTGATGAGCTTCATAATGCTCCAATTTGATAAGTATGAACTTCATTATATGACAAGTGCCAATTTTTTTTTGGAACTGTATATTACTTTTTGGAGCTGTGTAAACTTCGCGGAATTACACATTAAAATAGACTCTGACCAACATTATTAATATTAATGAGAAATTTTCTAAAAATAAAATATTTGGAGGTACATAAATACTTATTTGAAGAAATTCCAAGCTCTAGCTCTTTAGGTTTTATTAAAACTGGCTTTTTTTGAATTTTGCAAATTAGTGACTTGGCTTTTTAGTGGACGACACCGCAAATAATCCCGTTGATCACTTCACCTTTCACATCATTATACTGGGGTGTAATCATAATAACGGTGATGTCTGGTCAATAAACCGATGCCTGGTCATCAACTCATCACGATAATATATGCTTGGTCATCGTACTCATGTGTAGTCATCTTTTAAATGTCAAAGACTTCTCCTTCGACAAATTCAGATAAAGTTATAGTTTCATTACAAAATCAGCTAAAAAAAATAAGAAAATTTCCAATTATTTATTTGATCATTAATTTATGCATATCCATAAATGTGAGACGATTAAAAAAAATTATGCAATTGATAGATATAGCAACTTACCTGGGAGTTGGCAGATGGCAGACATACACGCAATATTGCATAACCTGAAATAATAAAGATTACCTCGATGCGTAACCTGCACCCAAAGATCCATGCGTCCATACATTTGTGGCATTTCTTTTGTACGTATAGTAAAAATACGCGTGATTAAAATAAATAATAAACACTCGACATTAAACACTTCTACTTCATCTACTTACTCCCAACAAAAAATTTCAAATCGCTGGACATCCCGGCAATTAAAACTTATCACCAAATAAAACAAAAACGGTCTCGTAAAAAAAAATAATTTAAAACCAGCCGTCACGCTGGATAAAAGCTAAACGTAAAGAAGGTCAGTTTCAAGCCCGGCCTCAATAGTGTGTAAATAACTGTGAAATCGTACACAAGTGTCGAGAAAATTGAAGAGTAATATTTACCTTTGTGAAAACACAATGAATTCGTTGTTCTGGTTTGTTACCCTTTTAGGCGTATTTTTCTACATCGATTATTGCACTGGTCAGATACCTCCATTACCCGGGTTCATGATTCCTCAACAAGAACATCAACAACCGTCAATGATCGGACAATCGACCAATGTTATCGATGGATTTTATAATACCTTTAGAAACCTATTCTCCGGTTTTTTCGGAACGTTAACCGGATAATTCTGGGTAAGAATGATAACAGATGTTTTTTTCTCCTATGGTCAGGAATGATAGATCAGTTATTTCGTTTCCGTCGAACAACGCTGAGGTATTTTATAATCGAGTACCTAAATAGGCTATTTTTTCGTCTCCCTGTAGCGTATTTGGGAAGTAAAGATGCCAAGATACGGATTTTTTTTCGTTATTACGTCGACTAAAAAGCTTAGTCAATAATAAAGCTGTCACGTGGTTGACATTTTCAAACTATCCAGCGAAAAAAGACTAATCTTCTGTCTCTATACCGTCAAGTTGAAATTGACAATTCGTCGCTGTAAGCTTGTCTTTCGTTTGATGAGGTTTTTTTTTTATTTTTTTTTTATTCGGGGAATCTATGGCTTACGTAGAGAAGTGTTTTGGCAATTTGGAATTTTTCCTATCGTTATTCCGTATATGATTCTTGCACCACGTATAAGCCTTATAGCTGCTTATTGAAAGAATAAAAAATTTATCGTCTTGCAGGTGAGCACTTGTACGTATTTTGGAATTCTACAACACTGTCTCAACCATCCAATCAACCAGAATGAAAAATGATGATTTTTTCTTAGAATAAGTGTTATTTATTAAAATAAGGGAATTGAACACTTCGAAAATATCATTAATATATTTTATATTTTATACGTCAGTAATGCGCACTAATATTTTATAAAAATAAAAAAAATAATTTTTCGATGATTATCATTTTATTATCATTCATTATTATTTTTTAAAATTACTATACTCGCTAATTACACCCCCACAATGGAAACCTTTCATTTAACTAAAACAGCTGGTCTTTAATTTGAGCAAACAATGCTGATCTCCGAACACGGAAGAGAACTTTAGGAAACTTACGTAAAACAAGATGTAATGGTAAGAAGAGATGGCATAGTAAAATAATGCGCGAGGATCGCAGAAAACCCACAGAAGATTAGAACCCATCAACCGCTGGAATAAACACGTTACTTCTCTAGTGCGTTTAACAGTTTCGTGAACCGGTTCTCTAAGTCGTGGCTTTTGAGTTAAACGTGAAATTTCGCGACGATTTGTTCGTATTTATTGGTGAGTAAATTTTCATTAATTTTCTTTCTTTTAGAAATTCAGAGTAAAGTGTGAAACTGAATTTTGCGCGAAAGAGTTCTTAATTGAAAAATATATTATTTACGTAAGTTCGAATTTTTCGCCATTATTTCGTATTTCCTAAGATTTTTATTATGAAAAAAAAATAATAATTTTTTTCGTAACCTTAATGAAATGGAAGAAGTTTATATCATGCAACTGTATACATATATCCTGTCAAGTGTGGCAAAAAAAAAATCGATACATTTATGCCGTTTTAGTTAGTCAAATTTTCTTCATTAGATGATATTTTTTATTTTCTATATATATTCGAAAATATTAGAAAGTGTTTTATAATTCTATTATTTACTTTTTGTTAAGCTGAGATTAATTGCTCGTTTAGCTCAACCTTTTTTTCTCGAGGAGGGAAAATTTTACAAATTTTACAACGTATTTCTCTCCTCTTCACGAGATCAGAAATTATATACTTGCAGTTTTCAATCACCCATAATCACTTACATATATCAGGGTATTAAAGAAATCCTCCCTACCTTTTTAGTAATTTATCAATTATATACATTTTCAGCATCGGAAAAATCAAATTAAATAATTGAAAAAATAAAATCTTCAATTAAGGAATATGGATTTAAAATAAAGAAACCTAATTTATTATTTAATCCTAAAGTATTAATAGATTTAAATAAATGTTATTTCTTTCCGAAAAACTTATAAATATGCGAACCACCCTAGAACTAAAAGAAACAAGTATCGCGAATGATTCCATCTTTTTAAACAAAATTATACATTTCCTAAATGAGTCAAGATTAGTGAATAAAATCTAAAATAGACATCCTCGCAGTAGTCACCATATTACGTCCCTATTCGCCTTCCTCAGGTAGACTAAACCGTTCCAGAAAATCTAGACCTTACTCTCCAGCAAATGTGTCTCTGGCCGGAGTTGCAGTATATGGCACAGGCACAATAAATAAAAAAATAAATAAATAAACAAAAAAACATTAACATTAATGGTCTTTCAGTCTTTGTGACTAAACTAATTACTATCAACTTAAAGAAAAGATGAAAGAGAACTGGGCAAAAGTACAAAGTATATACATTAAAAAATTCAATCAACAAAATATCACTGTCAACCACCTTCTCTTTCTGTGTCCAAAATTGTACGACATTCGAAAATCATTAAAAATCAAACAAGAAATAACCGACGACCCACAAAATATCCATAACATTTTGACCATCCTAGAGGTGGTGTGATAACCAAGGCAGGTAAAAACGCCACCAAAAAAAAAAAAAAAAAAAAAAATTCAAATTATTTAACAAAATTTCATGTTTAATTTTTTTTAATATAATTTTTTTTCTTTTAATTATAATTTCTATTTTAGGGGCAAAAATTGTAGAATATCCTTAGTCAATGACATTAAACACATCAAAATAATACAAAAATAATAATTAAAAAAAAAAATTATAACTTTGTCGTAATATTTGAAAAAGTAATTTCTCAAAATTTAATATTATAATAATTATATTGAAATAAATTTAGAAAATCCTTCAGCTTGTTGCCCGGGCTTTTCCCATGGAATGATTTGAAACTTTTACATGAATTTTTTACTAATCAAAAATGAAAAAAAAATACTACTTTTGAAGAAAATAATAAATATAAAAAAATTATTAATAAATTATTCAAATTAAATAAATAAATTAAATGTATTATTACACCAACATCTATTTCAAGGGATTCGAGAAACTCTCTTATGCCTGTTCTGTGATAGAGCTACTACTCAAATTGAACATATAATATCATTGCCCAGCCCTCCAAGGACACTAATCATTATGTACATACTGCCCAAATATTCCAGATAACCCAAAAATTATAGAAAAAACCCTCACATTCCTACGTAAAACACTCTTGTTCTCTAAATTCCAAAGTCACTAAAAAAAAAGTTTCATCTCAAACATTCAAATTATCATCGAAAAAAAATTTAGGGAGAGGAGACCTAATTTTCTCAGGATTTTTTTTTTCATTAATAATTCAAAAAGCAGCCTATATTTTTATTCGATACACGTATGAAGACGAATACAAATGAATATTTTAATTTCTTCAAGATACAAGCCAAAGCAATCCAGTAGATTAAAGCACACATTTCGATTAATTAAGGCTTTTAAAAATTTTTCCAAATTAATTCTTCACTTCATGTCGAATTATGCAAAAAATTAACATCTTTTCATCAAATTACCACTTCTAAGATTTTGTTGCATAGCTAACATCACTTAATGATTCCACACTCGTTCTATTCATCTAAAATACGAGAACATTAATCTAAAGCATTTTCAAAACCAAAAAAAATAAAAAAATAAAATGAAAAATTCCACACAGACTACACGTATAATCATTCAAGGTAAACGTTATTGACGATATTTTAAAATTCGCGAAACGTTTGCTAAGGCACGTCTATTCAATTCGTTCAGCTAAGACTTGGAAATTATAAAGCGTGTAATTTAATATCTACGTGTATAAATATTTTCTCATTTCCACAAATTGAAAGACTTAGTCGAACTATTAAATTTCATGTTAATTAAACATTGTCTTTGATTTAATTTAAATTGAATAATATTTCATGCTAACTTGCCGATGAAATATCACAAATACCCATCAGCCATTAAAGAAAAATATTGTAAAATGTCGTGTATTTTTAATCAGTTAAGTTAGTTATAGTACATTGAATATGCAAATTCAAAATATATAAAAAAAAAAAAAAAAAAAAAAAAACTTGAAAATGTGAAAAACCTACCAACATTTCTTCTTCGGTTTCAAATTCTTCTCCCAAGCTAAGAGTAATTTATAACCAGCTAAGAAAAAAAATAGGTTCTCCATCGTCTAAAAATTAAGGCTGGTACTTGATTAATTGGCATTAAAAAATTCATTCTAGGAAGTATATTGAACTCTAATTTATTTTAACGAAGACCATGTAAAGGCATATTGGATCGAAAATATAAATTTATGGTTGATTTAACGGTTAGACTGTACAGTACATACATCAACGAATCCATTCCCTGTGTACTTCCGGCTTAAATATGATCAGGCGTTCATTTCGTATAGGTGAATGATCAACGAGATGTGAACGTCAATAGCACTTGACATTTCGATTCGTTTACTTTCATTCTTCGTAATAAAAAAAGTTAGATCGGGCGGTATCAATTAATTTATTTCACTCTCAGCGGGAAAGATACTTTCGGGTGAATTAAACATGCCGCCCATGTAGCCTCGCATGCATATAATTGCATATGTACGAATACAAATTCTGCGATAATATTCGATCAGAAACAAAAACGTGATGATATTGTTTTGAATTCCGGTGTAACGGTAAGAATGGTAAATGGATATATAGCCGAAAGCAATAATTATTTTAGGAGAGGCAAAACCCCTAAAAAGCAATTGCCTTCTAGAGGCATTTGTAAGTGTACAATTGCGTTAATAAATTGCACTTCGTGGTTATTACCTATTAGGTAATCGGACGTAGAAAAATTTCCTTCGTCGATGTATTCCTTCCTAAGTTCAATTTAATTCTCAAATTTCATCGAGGTTAAAGGTTGGTGCGTTCAAATGAGTCGATCGTATCCATTGATTTGTGAGGTCGCGAGTTGACTCGTTACATCATTGCGTGTGTAACACGTACGTATGGTAAAACAAGCGAATCATTCATTGTCACTGGCATCCACTAAAAGGTGACGTATTACTAGGCGAAATTATTCGACTGTATCATTTGTCATTTGTAGGTGATGGCGATTGTGTTACGAAAAAGAAAAAAAAACTATAACCGATGTACGATTAATTTCTTTTATTTTAAATCAAACCCCTGATTACCGGCCCCGTCACGCTAGTCGGATAAAACGGAAAGTTGATCTTTCACCTTTGCTTTTCTCACGTCTTCCTCTTACGCGTTTTAAATTTATTCATTATGTGATACAAGATATTTTACTAACAGTCCTCGCCGCATCACGGTACGAGGCAGTGCAGCGGTGGCGGTGTAATGAAAATCATCATTAAAACCGGTTTCTTTCCATTCGTAACGAGAAACAATTACCGCGATCTTCGTTTCAATTTCGAATCGACGTATTTTATAGGCCATAAATTTGTTACTTTTGATACGCTTAATTGCACGCTGAAAAGCGCACGCCGCGGCCACCTTTCCAATGGTCCAAGGATGAGGTGGAAAAAATTTTCTGGCTCTATTTTAGGGCGATAAATTATTACAAAATGACGTCGCCGAGCATCTCAACAAAGTCGAAGGATAATAATCTAACCACGATCGACGATCGCCTTGTTTCCATATCTCCGGCAAGTACGTCGTGCTGGTAATTTAGATCTTAATGATGGGCCGCACAATCGATAGATGCGCAGAAATTAGATCAATTGGATGTTATTTATCACTACTCGAATGCACGAAGAAAGATGCTACGTTCAGGATTAATTGTCGGCTGAGGTGTCGCGGTGAAAGGATATTTTCATTGCATAAATTGTATTCTTCGTGAGAAATACCTATTCGTTCGGAATCAATCTATCGATCGCGAAATCACAATCGCAAGTAGAAAAAGAATCCGATTGCGATTTCAATTTTCAAACACGACCATAACCTTGAAAATACGTGCGTTAACCTTAAATGCATTTTTGAAAGATTTAAAACGTTTTCGCGAAGTTTTTATCGTCATTCGTAACACTCGACTATCTTGTGACTTATTTTTTTTTAGTATAAATCACATTCCATACTCGATGGTCGTCACTATATTACCAAGAAAAAAACCTTATCGTTGCTATAACGGTTTACTTACGCCATTCTCATATCGTCGAGTCCGAAGGTTGAAATATTTTCGGAAGTACGAGCCGTTTATTATTTAGGGATCTACTTAAATTTCACGTTTTTGCGTATATGTTTTCGCGACCAATTTGATAGTACGAGTAATACGAGTATGAGCTGGTGCAGTTGCAAAAATTGTTTTCGAAATGTTATTTTCCTAGATTACCGTTCACGCTCGACTAAATCTCATAGATGTTTCTTTTAATTCTTTTGTAACTGTTTCCGTTCGCTTCTTGTTCTGGTATTTTGGGTTGCATAATTTGATTACAATGTCCGCCAGATAGAATTTAATTGCTTGATATGGAGTAGTGAATGCCGAAATTATGAAAATAAATTTAAAATTATTTATATTATGGAAAAAAAAATTGAATTTTGAAATACATATTATTCAAAATTACATGCTAAAGGACCGTAAACTCATCTTAAAAATTCAGAACTAGTAGATATTTGAAGAATAATAAATTTATTTTTTTTCAATTAATTGTTTTTATTTTTTTAGACATTTTTTCAACAATTTTTCATTTTAGATTTTTTTTTAATTTTTTTTTTAATACAGTTTTTCTTCATATTTTGATTTTTTTCCTCATTTTCCACGTGTCTAAACTGCTACTGTAGAGAAATAGGTAGAAAAGTGAATTTTCAAGTGAAGTTTGTATTTTCAAGGAATTTTAGGATGGGTTATAATTTGTTCAGATCAGTAAACAGATGTATTGCCCGGGGGGGGGGGGGAGAAGTGGGAGATTATAGGAGAAATCATACCTTAAAACCTAGATATCTATGCCATTTTTATTTTGGCATTTTATTCATTTTTTTTTTCAAATGTAAAAAATGTGTAGTTTGTACACTACATTGCACAAATTTTTTAAAAAACTAAGCTGTTTTTTTTAGCCTCCAAAAAATTTGAAATTATTATTGTTACTTTTTTAAAAATCTGTCTATCATTTTTGGATTCTTTTTCCCTAATAATTTTTTCCTCATTTTTTTTTTTTTTTACTAAAAATTGAATTTTTTTTTTTTTGAATAATTAAACTGATTCATGAATGATTAAAAAAAAATTCTCATTATAATTATATGAAGTAAACATTGTAAAAGTAAAAAAAAAAAAAACTTTTGTTGAAAATTTTGTATTATTTTTCTTGTTTTGTTTCATTATTAAAGTTGCTGTATATGTATGTACTATAGTTATTAATATAATTATAGTTTGCTCCCTGTTCAGAAGAATTTGTTGCCGTGAAGGGCTTTTGGTGTTAACACCTCCAAGCACTAGACGAGCTTATCCTACAGCTCAAAACTTCGGAGAAATTTTTCAGTTCGAAAAAAAATGAACCAGCCATGCAACATTATTGGGGGTGAATTTAAATGAATTGCAGCTGTGTCGAATCAAGGAGGAATAGCATGGGGTAAACATTTTGGTCACCCTCCCCTCTCCCCCAAGATTCCGAAGTTTAAAAAAATTACCAAAAAAATTGGTTCATTTTTTTACTTCCTTCACATAAGTACAAAACATATCAATTTTAAAAATTCAAAATTTTTTTCTGGCTTTCATACTTGAAAATTCATCTATGAGATAATTAAATAATAATTAAGTCGAGTGTGAGTATACGTATGCGTATTATTTCATTCTTCTGTGAAATTTCACTTCGATTTGCAGCACCCTTATAGTTTTCTGACGCTCTAACGTACGTACGCAGTCTGCCCACTTCGACCAATGCTTCATTCAGCACTGAATTTCACGCCAGATTAGATTTGCTCTTCATGTTGTGAATCAGAGAACATCTTTAGTCATAAAATTCGAGCTCTTTATGCCTCCTCAAGATCTCTCGGAAGTTTCATTCGTGGTTTAATTGGATTTTAACTTAAAACTGAAGGGTTATAGGGTGCTACCGAATTAATCTAACAAAAAAAGTTCGAGTTCCTAATGTACGTTTGGTGAAGACATATGAATATTTCAAGCAGTTTAATCGCTCCATTTTTCGTATAAAAGTCCTTTTTGGTTTCAACACCGCTCGAAAGATTGAAATGTTTACATTTTGGACTTCAGCTTTATTTCATCATAATGAATCTATAATCAACAATTTTCAAACTTCCATTCAACATTCATATTTTAAGAACTGAAACCCTTCCTTATCCCCTCCAACCCCTTCAGAATAAGTTTATAAATTGTATTTCGGATATGTTATATTTCAAAATCCTATACCGTAGTCATATGAATTCATATGTATCAAATCCGAGTCATATAGATCTTAAATTAGTATGTGGCATTTGCCATTTTGGATCCATTTCGACTGAAATTTTAAAAATGCTGCTTTAAACATAAACTTTCCCTATGTACCAAATCTGAGCATCTAAAGTTCATTTTGTGAACAATAAGGGGATATCCGTGACATGTCATAACTCAAAACTTCCTCAAAAAGTCATTTTTTGCTCCAAATTATATTAAAATCCAATTATCAGGCTGAAATTTGAACATATTGATGTCCTTGAATCACTTCAATATCTGGAACTATATAATCGAAAATTTTGGGTATTTTGGTATCCGTCTAGTTCCCCTCAAAATTTGAGTGAACTAAAATTTTGAGTAAAATAAAAAATTTGAAAAAGGCACTTTCAAAGCATTTATTGAACACCCTCTGTTCAAATTTTGATTAATTTTCATACACTTTTGCCAGCACTACCAATTGAAATTAAGAAAAATAGACACTATCTAGTTAGAAGTAGACTGAAGCATGAAGGTATGAGTACCCCCTCCCGCCACCATTTCTCAGGTTAATTTTTCAAACTTAACTACCCTGCAATTGCTTATTTTTTTAAATCAAAGTTCACGTTAACATTGACCACGAGTAAATATAACTTCATTTCCACTCAGAATTCAAAAAACCCTCGTTACCAGCGAAAGTAAATTGGTAACCTATTACATCACAGTAACCGAGAAATGGGTGGCCACTTCGGTAGCACTTGCACATCCATAAAACTTGATCTTAAATACGTACGAAAGGAGGAAACCAAAGGTAATTAAAATTAATGCCTTTATTAACGATTAAACAAACATGAGAACCAGTTCGCGGTAGTAAACGAGACGAACAAATCTTCGGATTACCATTAGAAAAAAGAATATAGGACACGCATAAATAGGTAAAACTGTCCTTTTCGTTATAAAACACGATACCAGAATCGTCATTTCCGCCATACCAACGTACATCTTGTCACCTTTCCGTTAGATGCGAACATCGAGATGAAAAAATTTCGTATATAATTTAGGACACTGTCTCAGTAGGTGGAGACTAGAATCAGAACAACTTTGTAAATCGAGTTGATAAAATGCGATTTAAATTCTCGAATAAAATATCAGGCACGTGGATGGGATGCGTAACGAAAGTGAAATCGCGAATTGAAAAAAAATGCCGCATAAATAAGCATCGACGATACGCGCGTAAATTCAGCAACGATATTATCTTCGGTTAATAGAGTTTCCATGGTTAGAATTTAACAATACTTGCACATTGTAAATGCCAGGTACGCTATAAAAACCTATAAACACCTGTTTTATTGCATCGCCAGTATTACCAACAAAAAAAAACCCAAGTACAAAACTTTTATAGATTTTCAGTTACGCCAAAAATGTTTAGAATTTCAACGCTGCCGCGGTGATTTATGAAAGACGGCGGAAATATGTCTAGAATGAAAGAAATTAGGTTAGATGGCTCCTTAAAACAATAGCGTTAGCATTTTAGTAGCCTAATTCCCATCGATGTTCGTCCTTTATTTATTTGCGTTTTTCTGAGATTAGCCGCCTTCTGATGTTATTGTTGTTTAATGAATAATACGCGCATAAGCAGCCGACCATTTGTAACATATTCGTGTTTTGTAATATCATCTGCGATTGTCGTCACCACCAGCTAACGAACCGATTGCTTCACGTAATGACGCCGGTTGTGGGAAATTTTTTTTCGTGTTCTATGCATCTTCTCCGCGTTCGACTCGTTTCTCTATGGGTACGCGAGGCGTTTTTCGAATCTGTACACGAAATCGACATTTTATAGAAAAATTTCTTCGTCGTGGGAAAAATCGATTCTCGAAATATACGAGATTACGATATTCATTTTTTCCATTCAAATAGCATTATTCATCTGTTATGGACGATTCGATGAGTAATTTGATTGTTGAAATCTTTTTTCAGCTGCTGAAGTTGATATTAGATAGGGTGGAGAGGGATTAAGTTTAAAAAAATTTGTAAATTAAAAAAAAAAATACAAACAATGAACATCAATAAAGTGTGGTTAAAAAAATTATATTACGGGTAAAATAAAAATCGCTCAAATTCGACTGATATCTTTAGCCCCCTCACCCACTGAAAAAATTAGTGATTTTTGTAAAAAAAATTCTACCAACAAAATACGTATAATCGGTCGAGAATGAGGTACATCGATGTAATATACTTATTTAGGAAAGAGGCTCTAGCGATTTGGTAAAAAACTGTGTATTAAAGGTTAATTGTGAAAAAGACTGATAAACTAGAGCTTTAAACTACACTTGAGGAAAAGAATTTTAAATACTTTAATAGACTCATTATTAATTGTCCTATTACCTTTGTAATTACTTCAGCAAAAAAAATGAACTTTGATAGACTCCGTCTGATTTCTAAGTTTATTTGGAAGATTTTACAGCAGTTTGAAGAGCAACTCCTGATTATTGGGAATGACCTCCATTTACAATGTCCTTTAGTATGCATTTTTTGAGATTATAATATTAATGACTCTGGGCCTCAATACATGTAACCAGCGATTTTTTACTTTTGAAGCACATTTTAAATTAGACTGGGTGTGTCCTATGTGTCTATGTTTTCTATTAAGCCCCCTCTTCCCAAAGTCTTTTTGGTGGGCATATAGAAATTTCTTCCAGTTTCCATGATCTTTTTTTATTTTTTTATTATAATATTTTCGAACGGGTAGCACAAGATCGTACCGAATGGCAGAGATTGAGGGAGGCCTTCGCCCACAACATGGGCCTGTAATTATTTCATTACAATAAAGGTTTTATTATTATTATTATTATTATTATTATTTTTTAAGAGGGAGGAGAATTTTGTTTTTTTGTAGCTTTTAGCAGTAATGTACATACGCTGGGGGTTTTCTAATATATAGAGCTGGGGATGTTCTCGCGTATCCGCTACATAGTAGACTCATATGCGATAGCGAGAAATCAGATTACTTATGTCGTTAGACAGTTAACGTAAGATGTCACTATACAAACTCTTTTCGAAACTCGAATGCTCCTTCTGAATACATTGTAAAAAGAAAGACACTCCTAAATCTTGCTGAAAATATCAATTTGTTCAATTTCATAACAAAAAAAATAAATAAATAAATAAAAAATAGTAGGTAATCAGTTTTCATTTTTTTATCAAAAATACAGGGTGTCCGAATTTAGGCAGGAAAAATCATTTCATCCCGATAGCGTTCATTGAGAACAATAAGAACTATACGAACGCATACAGCCTATTCTCAAATTAAAAGGTGCTATGCTGCGATAAATTCGTGAAATTATATGTAATTTTTTGTTCAATTTTTTTGGAAAAATTCTAGTAGTTTCAGCTGAAAAGTCTCGCTAATTTGTAAAATATCTATGGAAAGAAAAATAAAATTTATTAAAAACTTATACGGTCTAATCTAAAAACTGAAGGAGCTACACTCATGATGAAGTTCAAAAAAAAATTTTAAATGATTCAAAATATTTGTTTTTTCAAATTACACGTAATCCCTTCAATTTTGAGTTTCTTCTATATAGACAAATAATCAATATTATATCTCTCTTTTCAAATTCTACAAATTGGTAAGGTAGTTCAGTTGAGCCAGTTTGGAATTAAAAAAAAATGTGCATCATTTTTTCTTCAAAAAGTGAATGGGTATGGTCAAAATAATTACTAAATGACCCGTAAAGAGACCTCATGGAATATTTCAGTCATTTAAATCAATTTTTAGATGTCATAAAATTAATTCAAAGTTTCAAAAATTATCAAATTTTCAAAAACAGAAATTTTGGACAGTTACGAAAATCTTCCGTTCTAAAGTCATATTTTATCATTCAAAGACTGAAAAAAATTTTAATCACCAATTTTTTTGAAATTTAGAAGGTGTAAGCCATTTTTAGATTTTTTTCAAAAATCGACAAATTAATTAATTCTTAATAATGAATGACAAATCGGTAATGCATTGGTCACGTGCACAGTGGGGGCTCAATTTAAACATTTTCGGACTCCAAAGGCAAACTATGCTCGATTCTTGTTCCTGAGATGTTCCCAAAGTCCAAGTTTTTTGGTGCTAAAACACCTATACGAAGTCTTTTTGAAACAAAAATATCATCTTTTGGGAAAGGGTATCATACAAATTTCCTTTTTTCAACTCAATTTTCGCCCCCCACCCCTGCGAAATGGAATTGAAGTTTTAAAAAGTTTTCAATTTTTTTGCGTAACGATTTTTCGGGCAGTTAAAATTTTTATCACGTTACAAAATCATATTTTGTCATTTAAAATTAAAAAAAGTGTTAGCAGGCTTTTTCTTTTTTTAACTTAAGAGATTTAAATTTTTTTCAAAATAGCAAAAATTTAATGATTTTCAAAAATGAGCGACGAATGGGTAATTTATTGGTCGTGTTCGTAGTATGATTTTGATTTAGGCTAATTTGGCCTCTGGAGGGAAAATATGCTAGATTTTTATCCTATAAAGATTCGAGGACCCGTTTACTTTTTGAAAAAAAAAACGGAAATTTGGCTCACCTACACAATGATATTAATAGCGTAGCTGCAATTTTGTACTAATGTGACAAGTAGCGATCTCCTGTCAATGTAGAAATACCTTCAAATATTTTTCAAACAGTTTAACCAAAACAAATGTTAATATGTGTATTTAATGATCAATGGCACTCCTTAGGGGAAAAAATTAAATAAAAATGATAAATAAAAAAAGTTTTCCTCGTCAAATCGTTGATAGATTTTGCCCGCAAATATATAAATAAATTCTGTATGTCATTCTACACCAAATTATACATTTATACTGCATGGTACACTATTCTTTTAAACGTTACAGGAGCCTGTGTCATCGTGGCAGTTCAAAATTGGCTCAAAAATTATGACTATTAATCTATTAGAAGCGAAAAAAATTAAATATTCATATGTTTCCTCAGAACTTTGAATTAATTGCCTAATTTATTTTTAGTTTTAACTCATTTCACATGAAATTATTCATTGGAAAAAAATCTTCGAAAATAAAACTTATGACATACACCTTTACATCTAATGTCACATATTTACAATTTTAAAAAAATACCGCTATATTTTACCACTTCTGTATCCTATAATTACGTAAGAAATATTCTTCTTCCTTTCCCCTTCGAGCAAAAAATCAACATTTCATAAAAAAATGTACGTGCCGAATCGTCGATTGAAATAGAGCCAAATCCAAAAGAATACATTATCAGTAACGGTACTCGAGCAAAATCGAGCTCGATTTCAAAGAACGGTTTATTCCATCATTAACCTATTGCCATTCCACTCGAGTTAGCTAATCGCGAATAAAAGTTCGCGAAATAATTTTTTGTGATTCGATAACACGCTGGTGGAACATAAATAGAATGATTTTATTATAAAACCAGTTTCTTAATGAAGGATAACGAGAGTACGATGTAGAATTCGGTTAAATATGTTATCCGATTCCGCATCATCTTTCACGTTAATTATAACATCCTTTCATTTAAACGAAGTGAGAAAAAGTAAAAGTGTTATAAAAACGCGCCAAATCTCAAGGAGGAGTAGGTATACCGGAGCATTTTTTTTGCACGTTGAAAACTCCAACTCGACCTTGAAACGAAATTGCATACGAAATGCAGATGGTACACGCGGATAACTCTACTCTCGTGCGGTGAATTAAATAATTTCACTTAACTCGACGCGTTTACGTTTCGTAACCTACTAATAATGTAATACCTAATTTGGCAATGGTGCTCGTTAAATGAGAAAATAGAGAAAGAAAAAGCGTATTGTAGATAACCATCTCGCGCTTTTATTTTATTTTTTTGAAATGCTTAAAAGAGAAGAAATGCTTTGAGCTATGATTAAAATTATACAGGCCTATTTTTCATCCTCGGTGACCTTCAGTAAGTTGATAATGAAAAAGAAAGAATTACGCACCATTTCAGTAGAATATAGATCTAGCTGGAAGGCTACAAATGTTTTCCACGCAGCCAAGTATAGAGTGGAATACGTAAGGAGAATCATACGCATGTATTATTCCAACAGATACGTTCACAGATACGAGTTCTGAGAGTAAAGAAAGAGTACCTCAATGAACCGCGGTAAGAAGATACATCAGCAATTACATAATGGATGGATGTTAGTCAGCTACCACGTAGCACGTAAGATAGGTATATTCGCTTAACATTCCGGTATTGCGAATATTCAAGTATTGGTTAATTCTAACAATACTTTTAATGACTCAGGAGTCGCATTCTAATTTTTTCGGAATTTTAAGAACGTTACGTCGTGCTTAGAACATTTCGTAATGATCGAAGATTCTGTGTAAAACGTGTAAATAAAATTTGTTCATTTATTGACAAGTTTGACTTTTGAATTAAACGCGAAATCACGAGTACGTAAGATGATTGCTAGAACGCTGGTTCCCATATGTGATCTAGTTCACGGTGATATCATCTCTAAGGGCATCGGAGATGGTGGACTACTTTGTATAGAATTTACTGGTTTTTATCGCGAATAAATAAAGAGCGTTTCTTCTTCCAATGGAATTACCACATTTTGTATTTCTCCAAATAAACGCGATGATAATTTGTTGACAAAATACAAACTCGTACGCCTATTTAAACATTTCAACGAATTTTATGAACCTCTGCCCGACAATTTACCAATGCTGGCTAAATAATTTATCGTTTATGACCACTCGGCAACTTACGAAAGAGGAAATATAAATGGAGAAAATAAAACGATAAATTTTTGCTCACAACGAAATAAAATGTTAAATGTATTACCGCTGTTGTGGAACTGTAGGGGCTTTTAACTAGCCGTAGTATTTTCAATTGAAATACACAAATCCCGTTCTAAATGAGAATATGACCTAGACCCGTATATGGGAAATTTATAAACGCCTTTCTACTGAAAAGTGATACCCATTTTCCGTTTTTTTTCCCTTTCATTTATTCTTTCGTTGTCATACGTATACCCTCGTCTGACCTAAATTCGTAACTAAGCCGTTGTAATATTACGATATGAAATTATGAATTCAAATCGACTCGCTTTTCCGTTATACAAGAACGACGAAAAAGTTGGGTAATTATTGAAAAATGAAAGGAACTCAAAATTACATCGATGTTTTCTTTCTTATACGCCTCAACGATCGAAATAAAAGCGACGACCACGGTTTTGTGAAATAACAGTTTTTATAATGTAAACAAATCTGCATGGAGTATCCGCAACTTGGTATATAATCCATCCGCTCTCTCTAAATTAGAGGAACACTATGGTCGGATGAACTCTGGCCTTAGTGTAATATTTGATTCGGTTATTTTTACAAAACACGTCGGCAATCGAACCACCATTTACTCATTATGGGCGATGATTCGATGATATATCCGAAACGTTTTCCAGAAGTATTGCGAAGAAGGAAAGCTTAGTGTATTTTCGCGTATTAATGTTTATTGTAGCGTGTGTTTATGATACGTGCAATTATATTCGATGATTTTTAAATCTGCTCATCATCCATTAATTGGAAAGATATACGTATGGTGTATGGAAGTAGGAAAAAATTAGATGATTTAATTTGATGTGATCTATTGTCATATGTATGAGGAAAGAGCGCGATGGAATTCTTTTTTAAATGTATATTGTATACTCATGCCTTCACGTATTTCAATTCTTTTTTTTTTTCAAGTCGTGAGCTTATTAAGACTCGGACTATTTAATATCGTTCAATTATTGAATATCTGTATTTTTTTAAAGCCAAATTTTTAAATAAAAATCATAGCTATTACAGCCTACCTGATTGAGGAAGGAAAGGTGAAGGGAAGGAGGAGTTTTCATATCTTTGCGTTTTAGACCATTTGTAATCATACGACAAAGGCTCATATTTTACTCCTTACTCGAAGTGCTAGCAGATATGAATGAAAATCGCTGAAAATTTGGTGAGAGAGTTTTTTATGAAAAATAATATGAAGAACTATTTGTATTTCGCTTTAAACTGGCATTACACTTAAATTTTGAGAAAGGCTGAAGTGAAGACAAATACCTCAATATCTTCGTTCATATAGTCTCATGTGAGAGAGTGAGTTGAAGATATCAATTATCCAAATTTCAGCTTCCTAAGTACATTTTGAGCGTAGTTAGACCAAAAAACGAGATTATGAGGCGATTTCAAATTATGAAAATATTTGAACTTTCCATATATCCTCACCAAATCGACTCAAGAAACTCAAAATTCATGTGTAGGTTAAGTTGGAAATCGGAATATGATACTTTGGACTTGGGTCTAAATGCATTTAAAATGGTAACTGGTTAAAATTTGAGGAAAACTTGAGAAGTCTCAAACAGATTAAATTTGATTCATATGGCCTCATACCTTTGACTACGTACTAGATGGCCCGAGTTACGTGTAGGAAAACTGCTGTGAAATCTTTGACTATATGTTACGGCGTCTGGTAAAAGAAACCTAATGACCAAAAACGAAATTATGCAGAAGAGCATTTCAAAGTTTAACAAAATCTAAAAAATTCAGAGTGAAAAACCCAATTTTTTACTACCTCACTCACTTAAAATTGCTATATCTCACTCAAAATTGACTTTTGAGAGCTGGGACCACTTCCATTCGAATTTTAATGAAATTGAATCAGAATCAAAAATAAAAAAATTTTTGACCGTTCTACCTTTAGGTCCCTTTTACTGGACGCCGTCACATATACCCATGGAATGCTCGAACTCATTGTTTAGAATAGCACAAATTTCTGTCAATATCAAGTGAACGCTTTCAGACCAAAATGCGTCTGCGCATGCGCGATTTCGAAGTTATCAATATTATTTCGAGTTTTGAGTATAACAAGTTCAAATGTTATCAGCTGTTCCTGTTGTTATCTTTAACTCGCGCATGCGCAGACGCATTTTGGTCTGGGAGTGTTCACTTGATATCGACAGAATTTTTCTTTACAGTTCGAGCAGTCCAGGGGTATATAGTCAAAGGGTGAAATATTACTCGTTACAACTTTATATTTTGCGCATGCTCAAAGTTACTTATCACTTTCGTTACCTTAATTAGAAGCCGTACTATTAGTACAAAATAAATTCGCGCATGCGCATAAAGAATTTAGTCATGAGTGTTCTGAGAAAATCTGTGTATGTATCACCGTTTTTGGGGACTAGTATTTGCTTGTTGCTAGCTCGACCAATCAAGTATATAATCAAAGGCTTATACACTTTTTTTTTCATTAAATCTTCCACTTTGAATTTTGATAATTACGTATACTCAACTGAAACGAGTTACCTAATATTAGTTTCAATATTCTCAGACCTACAACACCAGGAAGGTGAAGAAAAGCAATACCCTCCTCCCCTCCTAGAAATACTACCTCACCTCCACTAACGTTTTTAGTGTTTTTTTTTTCTTGCGTAAGGAAAATTTTATCATTTTTCATCAGACAAGTTCATACGAAATTCAAAAATGTATCACCCATTCCCCCTTCAACAACTGATTTAAAGTTTCAACTGTTTATTACCCAGAAAAAATAGAGAATTAATTCCAACACGTTGATATCCATTTTGCATCACAGTTTAACATCAATATCTCGAGCATCTTGAGTAATAATTATTACTGACTTACATATTAAGGAAAAATCTATTCATGATTTCAGAAAAATCAAGTATCTACACATATAGCATCCTTTCATGGTATCATTACTGACTAGAAACAATTTAGGCATTCCTCTATTTCCGATCTAAGTTACATACTGCATTAGAATTTGAAAACTTTTTTGCCTACAAATTATAACAAAATGTAATTTTCTTCGAATTTCTTAATCTTTTTCCGTGTTTTTGACACCCAAACAAGCTATAAGATAAATACGAGGCAAATTAGCAAATTCATTTCACATATGTACGTGAGAACAGCCCAACTAATAAGAGGAATAAAAAACGCAAAAAATGAATAGCAATAAAGTACTAAAAATGTACGCATGATATTTCTAGCACAATATGATTTACAATCAAATCAACCTCGAATAGTTTTGAAAAAAGTAGTATTTTCGAATCACGATGCCCCGAAGCTCGAGGCAGTTTCGCTAAACGACCGAAGAGAAGAATTCATCAGCTTTTTTAATTTTTTATTATAACTGATTAATGAGACTAATTTAAGGAACGCATCTTGATTTAGCCAGCGGCGAGGATAGGATGATAAACGTCTGGATGTAGCGGCGCGATTGCCGAACATGTTATACTCGTCGGTCATGTCAATGAAATCATGTTTAACCAGTTCTTGGGGTTTTATAAAATTCGTTTATAGGTTTTTCACAAAACTGAATATGCAGTTACGAGGTATTTGTGTTGAGAATTACGCAACGGTATCTTCTCATCACACACGCAAATGTAAAGATAACACGCCTATTATTACAGCATACACGCGCCCCGATGAACCACAGTATAGATGCGTTGTGTACGCATACCCGATGAGTTAATGTCTCCCATTATACATTCCACGATGAAGAAGCTCTATAGTCTGTGCATCACTTTCACTGGATTCTGGGTTATGGTTATTTTTCCGATAACCTGTGCCTTTGAGCACTCCTATATGCTGTCTGGGTATTGGGAATTTGTACGGACGAATAATCGAGACTGATGGTAGGACACGCGATTCACCAATGTAATTATGTTTCAGCAAATGAGAACTTGTAAGTGTCCTTAACTTCCGTAACAATCGACGGTTCTTGTTTCAAGTGTCAGGAAGTTTTTCATCGTTGTTCGGCTATACTGTAGACATCCGACGTTACGTTGAAATAAAGCAAGTGCAATTTCTAACCTTATCACGCGCCACCACCGTTCGTTTCAAGACGAAAATTTATCGGTTAATTAACGCGCATTCATTTCGATTTCTCATCAACGTTCTCATGCAAATATCACCTTCGAGTGTTTCAATTTCCTCGTGCCAGCTTTCGATTAGAAAAGAGTAGAGGTGTCGTGAATTTATACGATCAGATATCAAATATCATATATCGAAGATGATGAATGTTTCGTTGATAACAAATATTTATTATGTTTGAGGAGGAAATTATGAACAGAAAATGGCGATGTATTTTTTCGTTGGAAATTAAGCAAATTTATTCACGCTGAACCGTATTACCGAGTGATGGTGTGGTGCCCACGTTTTAAAATTTTCGTATAATAACAAAACCAAGTTTATGTTTGATAAATTGAGACTTTCTACTGATTCCATATTAGTATGATACTCCTATTTTGGGATTATAGCAAGCATTTGAATGTACTTACATTTATTATTTCTCCCAACCATACGTTATTCTTCGAACAATTAATAAGTTCTTTTATTTGAATGGTAAACATCTGCACATAGTAATAGTATTAAAACCGTAACAACAAATAATTCACTAAACATAAAAAAACTTATTTAACAAGACTACCGAACCATTTTGTTATTATTATTAGCAAATTCAGACATTTTTGAATAGTGTTTTGACTTTTGACCTTATCACTATTAATCATTTAACTTCCAATCTTCACCTATAGGAACGCTAGCGGCGGCGTAACCAATAACAACTATCAGTTATCACGAGTATGAAAATAAATGTTGCAAGTTAATATTAAAGCACGTGGATAGAGTAACTTGATTTTTCGAATTAATTTTTCAACTTTCATCATCGTTAAAACTTCAAAGTAAATCCTCTAATGGAATTTCAATCGTATAATAAATTGCCAATAACTAAAACACGCGAGAAACCTACGTGCAATATGAAAATAATAATGAATGACAGTAATCACTTGTTCGTTAGATGTCTGTCAGGGGCCAATTATCCTTTTGCAACTCGCAGTATGAAAATAATGGGCTAATCTAATTAACTTACGTAATCGATTGACTTATAATGAACTGATTTGACTTATGAATCAGTGAATAATACACTTCCTAGGTACCTATATATTTTGTTTCACTAGCAATCAAATAAATAATAAATTGGAAGGAGAGATGGTGCAAAAAACAACTTTTTGCGGTATTGAGTCATGAAGTTTTTTGAATATTCCACATCAACACATCAAGTCGACTTGATAAGCTCAAACTTTGTTTGTATATTTAGGTGATGATCAGAATATGAGTCCTTGAATTTGGGTCTATTTGTTGAGAAATAAGAAAACTTTGAGAAGGCAAGAATAGTTGCGAGAGGGTTTCAAAAAAGGAGAAGATATGACATAAGTGAGATATACGCACCAGTTGAACGACTACCATGGATCTAAAATAATGAATGATCAAAATTTGAGGGAGCCTTGAGGAGCCTCAGATACATCAAAATCCAAAAATATGATCTTGTATGATTACTGGGGAAAAGAAGCATACTATATTACAAATCTACCTTTGCATATGATATTGAAGGGTAGTAGGAGAAATAGAACTAATTTTTCCCAATATGCAAGGTGAGGGCCATGAGGGGGTTAAATGAAAGATCAAAAATTTTCCGTCATGAATTCATAGAGAAATGTTGATTTATTATAAAAATTATATGAATGCAAAGCTTATGACATTTGTTCTTCAAATGAGGCAATTATGAAAAATTATATCAAAAACTGCACTTATAAATCCATTCGAAATTTGTACCGAATCACATGTAGGAATACAACTCTAGGAACCATCATGGTGGTCTACTATATTTGAAGGGCCTCAGCAACTTACCCATAGAATTTAAATTAAAAGATATGTTTTCTATTGTCCATCTTCACCCTATTTCATGGAGGTTAAATTATTCTCTTGTAGATTAAATCACAGCCCTTATTGTTGTCAGCAATTTTTGCTGTATTTTGTTCACCACAAAGGGAGAAAAAAAGTTTAGTCATATTTCCATAGCAATAAAAAACTGCTCAATGTTTGAAAAATGTTTTCAATTACTTGACGCTTACCTAAAATTCGGTTGAACGAATGGCCTAGGTTAACTTCTTCACAACTTTGCTCCCAGCAGGTATATCATTTCAGTCATTTCCATATATTGTCATTCTTTATTCATAAAAGTGAAATTATTTCTCGAACAATTCCTATAAAAGAAAACGGAATTTAAGGCATTTTTAAAAGGAAATAAATAAAAATATAAAAAAATACCGATGTCTGCAAATTTGATGAAGATTTATCAAGCACACATGAATACGACTGCCCATCAGTTCTTATCTACTGAAACAACTTTTCATCCATAAAATATCAAGTTATTTCCATTCTACTCTCGTTTCACTTTGTATTTTAAATTTCAACCATTCGCAGAAGAGACATTCAAAAAACGCCGATAGATTCAACTCACAATAGGCATTGTTGATTCAAAAATTTATCAGAAGTAAATAAGATTTATTATGTAATACCATCCTTCCCGCCAAGAGTACCTGGGTATTCGGAAACTCATCCACTTCCAAGGCAAAATAACAACTCTAACCATTGAAATGTCACAGAGAAAGTATTTATCACACTTTTACGGACTTCCACTAAAAAAAAAAACAGTATTAATTTTGGTTGGAATAATATGTTTTATGTCTTAACCTTTCGTAACACGATGACGTACATCTTATTGTACCAGTAGGTACCTAATTTTATTCTAATTGACAGTGCTAAGTTGGTACAGGAACGATTTGCTTTCCGGTTTTGGAATGTTGACTGGACTCAACCTCTTTTCTTCCTGCTCTAGCCAACGACAGTGAAATATTCTCAAAAATCTGCAGTCATAGAGCGATTATTAAGTGCTCGAACAATAATATTTATGTTTGATGTTTATGTAATATAATGCATTTTTAATTGCGGTTTTTGACGCTACGTATAGACATTACATGGCTTCTCTGTAGGTAGGTATTTAGTGTTTACTTATACGCCTGACTACTTGATTTCTATTTATTAAAGATGAACGTGCGCCGGTTACCGAGTTCCGTTACGTAGTGGGATGTCGAAAAAATTTGTGCTAAATGATTAATTTTATGATTTTCATGATTAATACACGTTTCTTTTGCGTCAAATACCTTACAGCGATTGTAGAAAGTAAAAGGCGAGCATCTCGATATAAAGTGATGGAAATTTATACTTACGTAGGAACAAATGTATACCAGTAATCTATCCTTCTTATCTGATATACTACCTACCTAACATCCTTCGTACTTTCATGCAAGTAAAATGGAATATTTGTTTAATACATTTTCTAAATAAAATTATCGGTGTATTTTTGCAATTCAGACGTCGCATATTTGCAAAAAAAAAAAAAAAACTTCGCCCTACCACGATGAAATTAGCTTTCTGCGTGTTTGCATGATGTGCGTTTCTACCTCAAACAGACACTATTATAGTACTGGTATCTGAACGCATCGAACGCGTTCCTCCCCTTCTCTAGAAGGTAAACGATTTGGTTACACGAATCTTTAACTATTCCCACGTTTCTTAAGGTCAATTCAGTGAAAGTACGACATCACGTATGACGAATAGATAAGAAGTGAAGAAGATATACGCGTTCTTCATCGAACCTTTTAACATGAGCATTAAACAGTATATTACACAATATTTCGCCTGCTTTACCGGATGGCGGATGCCTTGAAAACTATTTTAGCGTTGATTCCACTCATTCGAGAAATTAAAATTAATTCTCGTTCGATTTGTTTAAATTGTTCAGGTTTGCAATGATGTAATTGCACCCTTGAGTGAAATAAGAATCTACATTGTGAGCTAACGCATCACTTCTTTTCGTCTTTCCGTTATGTAGCTAAAATTACCGGGTCAGTAAGGTGCTATTATAAATCATCGTTTGTAGGTGGTTTAAAAATGCGGAATACCTTAGTCTTAATGGTTGCCGATGAACGTTTTACTTATAGCTAAACGAAAATGAAGGTGTACCCGTTTGTTCACTGTTTTACGTGGGATGGTGGGATGCTAACTTGGATGATCTGTCGTGATTCATTTAGAATAAATATTTATAAACTATAATATGAAATTTACAATCCCTTTAATTATAAGATAATTACCGGAATCGTCTTCGTAGTGTATCACGAATTTTCTCTTGAAATTAATCACTTGTTCATTTATGAAGGAAAATTATATATACGTTCCTATTATCCACTACCTACTTGTATGAGTTTAAATTTCAAATTATCTGTCTCCTAAACAGTTGCACCAAATGCCCAAGAAGTTGATACTACATACCTATGCAAATACCTATACTAACGGTATTACCTCATTTGTTGAAGATCACACAAATAAAAATTCACTCAAGTTAGAATCACATACAAAAGTATTTCTTCACTTTCATTAATAATTTTTTTAACTTTAAACAATTCGCTCGAGTACAAATGTATTTCTATTTCCCAGGTATTTGCATATAGGTGTAAAGTAAATGTAACTGTATGAACACCAACATAGTACCTATGGATTCAAACTTTCATTACTCACCACATTACTTCTAAGCTATTCTTATCAAAGCATCGAGTTTGCTAATTAGGAACAAGTATACGCGAAATTTCGCCCATAATTACGCTGATTTATTGTGAAGATTCTTATCAATGAAACACGTAATCGTTCCTTATACGGTGTAAACTGGGTAAATTTTTCTATACATTGTGGACCTTCTGATCGAATAAAAAAATAATTATCGTTTAATAACAAAAAATCCCACACTGATTTTTAAATGATATAAAGGTATCCATCAATTATGATCTTTGGTCGTGGCGGTCACATTAGCATTTTACGCTTAATAAATGAGAATATAATTTGTATATGGATTTCACTCATTGTCAGCACACCCTATGCCTGCATGATATAAACGCTTATGTATTAAATTTACATTTATCACGAACTGATATCTTTTTCGGCGAATTGAAGAAGATATATAATGTGTATGTTCTTTGTGTGAAGAATAAAATGAATTGGTCGTTGGTGATTTTGTTGAATGGTGGCTTAAGGACACGAACTTACGTTTTTTCGGTGGTAAAAATTACAGTGGATGAGAAGGAAATGTATAACTAAATTTATGCATGAAATATGAGAAATACCTATACCTATTTTTTCATGACTACCCACCCAACTTTTTTTTTTACAGAAGCCTTCATCTAGCTTATTTATTTCTCATTATGAACTCATCGTATTTTTTTTTTTTATTGAGAAAAACACCATAATATACGGAATGATTCTTTGTAATTTTTTGAAATTTTTCCAAAAATATTTATTTATATTTATATTACCGAAGTAAAATTTATAATAAGGGTTTTTTTAGAATCATATTAGTGTTTAAAAAAAAAAGAATTTAAATATGATAAAATATCATTACATTTTAAATATGTTTTTCACCATAATAATTTTTTGAAAAATTATTTTTTATATCAGCTTTGGTACCGAGTAAATAAACTAGATATGAAAAGCTTTTTTTTTAAAAATGAAGTTTCATTTTATTGCTCATCAAGCGTATTATAAAAAAAAAATAAAAAAATAGTTAAGATCATCATCGTTGATTTTTCATTTCTTCATTTAGTCAAGATTAATCATATTAGGAATAAGAACATGAAAAAAATGATTTTTAAACTTAAAAAAAAAAAAAAAAAAAACTAATCTATTACTCGCCAAGAGTTTAAAACTAGTCTAGTTTGAAACAAAATAGAATTTTTTTCAATAACTAAAAAAATATTAAAAGAACAAAAATCTTTTTTTTTAATTGGTGTATTTAACTGCTATTGGAATATCACGCCACCTTTCAGCGAGATTATTCTTGGTGGAACAGAAAAAATTAAGGTTTTAATTAATCATATTTGGAAACTCAATATCTTAACATTATTAAACAAGGTATCTTCAAATAAGATCTCAAACAAGTTTTTCGCAATTTTGAAATTGAAGGAGTAAAAAAATTTCGAAGAATTGATAGTCTTGAAAATTTATTCACTTATTCGTTATTATTACTGAAACCGAAGAGGTAAAGCATATCTTTGAGAAGTAAACATGAAAAATTTATGAAAATTCAACACTTTAAAAATATTCACTCCTTCATACAACTAAAGGAGACAGCCATAATAAACAGATGATCCTAAACATACAGACAAAATTTTCGAATTTCTTGGAAAAACAAAACTACTGAGCAAAATATAAAGATAAAAGTGGCGTGATAGTCTTTAAAGACGACAGTATAAATAATAATTATTAACAATAAAAAAAAAAAATTACTCGACATTACCATACTCCTTATTTGTAACCAAACATGCTCTGTATAAATTTTACTTTCAGTTGAAATTGAAAGCGCAAAAAAAAATTTGAAAAGGAAAAGCGAAAAATAAATAAAATATGAGATAATAAAATTCTAATTTTTTTTTTAATTTTTGCCTATGGCTTGCTAGAACCTATTGAACTCGAAGCAAAAATAATTTTAGGGCACCCTATTCCTTTTTTTCAAATCCAATTAAAATTTTGAAAAAATATAATAAAAAAATTAATTAAAATATTTAGATTTTCTCGCTCCGATGGCAATTTGTCTCCTTGTCGCTCCCTCTCCCCGAGACCCTGAATTTATTACTTTGAAATTTTTTGATTTTCAAGGATTTGATTAGATAGTTAAATACCTATCCTGCTTCGATAACACAAAAAAAAATCAATATCAATAAAAAATTTTAAAAATTAGTTTTAAAATACTTTTAATCATAAAAATATATTTTTTAACTTTTAGAATTTTTTTTCTTCAACAATTTTATTTAAAAAAAAAATCATGTATGTACTTCATTTCTTTAACTAATTTTCTTTTCTCTCCTTATACATTTTTTATTGATAATTTTTTTATTTTAAACTGATTTTTTTTTGGATTTTCTTCCAGTCGCGCAATTTTTTTCATTTTTGACTTGTTTTAACTTTTTAGATTTTTTTATTCATGTTTGCCATTTTCATCATTTTATGTTATTTTTCATTTAACTAATTAATTTTTAGACACTTTTCATTTTTCAACATAATTATTATTCTATTTTCAAACATTTTCTATAATTTTTAATATTTGAACAGTTTTTCATTTTTGAATAGTTTTTATTTTTCTGCCGAAGCAAAAGTTCACGATGCTGAGAGCAGTTTAAAATGTTCTTCTCCGAGCAACACGTCCTTTTTGCTTGTTTGTTTGAGTGGCTTGTTGGCATTCGTCACAAATTTAAACTCTATACCCAATAAAAAAATAAAAAAGATGATGGAAATACTGCGAAGAAAAAAATCAAAAATTTGACTTTATTACATTATTGGTAATTATTAGCCCTCACCCCTCCCTTTCCTCTTCTAAGAAATTGTATATCATAATAGAACACTGCACCCAAAATTTAGTCATTTAAACAGGATCGAAAAAAGCCAGAATTAGGCTGAAAGCAAACACAATTTTTGGGGCTCCTTTTTATTTTCTTCTCTTTAATTTAGTGAAAATTTCGAAATGATTTCAATAATAACAAATAAAAAAAAAAAAAAAACTTAAGAATTCAAATCTTAT
Source organism: Phenacoccus solenopsis (assembly GCA_009761765.1). Classification (NCBI taxonomy): domain Eukaryota; kingdom Metazoa; phylum Arthropoda; class Insecta; order Hemiptera; family Pseudococcidae; genus Phenacoccus; species Phenacoccus solenopsis. The sequence continues at coordinate 20,132,207 of CM019752.1, read as the reverse complement.
TCCGGGCACTGGGTCAAACTACTCCTTTGCCCCTCTCTCTTCTTATTTCGAAAGATGATTCCGAAATCAAAATGATACATTATTTTATAGCAATTTTCCTGTAGAAAAAAATCGAGAAAATGACCTTGAAAAGTAATATTATGAATCTAAGTATATACTTTCACTACCACAATGATGTATATTATTCCATATACCCTTTTATTTTGGATAAAATTTCAAAATAGGATAATTTTTGCAACACTCCAACCACATAGATAGAATCATAAATGCATACAAAAAAATACTAGTACATGATTTAACTGTATACAATTATCGACACGGCGTTAAAAACGTTACACAAAGCTATTAAGTTACATCGCGAAGTTATAATTTAAGACACTCGGAACGATCAAAATCAAAACCATGCTATTAAAAACAACTTGACCGTTGAGTTTCAATTATGCTCATTGGAAAAGTAAACATTATTTCGGTGAAATAAGGTTAAAACAGAAGGTATCGAAGGTGAGATATGGTAAATATAACAGCTCGTTTGACTAGATTATATTTGAGTTATGGGTTATAAAAAGTTGAATTAACACTATATAATTTAAGCCGACTGGCTAATCGTATTTCTCGAATAGAGCATGCTTCGAGTATCGCGGGTGTGTTATTAGAGTACAGACGCGCCGGAGAAAAACATTTTTTTTCGACAGGAAGAAGATGAGCGTGAATGTTGAATAAAAGACTCGTTAAATGAATATTATTAAATGGTAACTCCTGGGTATATGATATTAGGTACTGGTTTTCCAACGAAAGCGTAAGTGATAATTTTACGAGATGATGAATAGGAGAGCAGATGAGTCAGGGCATATGTGCTTATTCAGTATGACCTTTGATAACAGATGAGCGAATAGAATTAGACGGAAAATTGAGATTTATAATTTTTTATACCTGATGGCGTAACAGGAAACTATATTCGAGTAAAATTCCCATAGAGAAATTTTTTATAGCCTTTTATGTCGAGGCGAAAAATAAAGGTACCAGTATTCGTATTAACTTCTGAACTATAAGGTCAAGAACGATAGCAAAACGTTCTCGTGTGATACGAAAATGACATTTAGTTTACGACAAAGTGCATAAAGCGTGATTCATAATCGCAGGTTAGATGACAATTCGTTATTTGTACGCAGAGGCGCAGACCACCCATACCTAGAATGGTGGAATTTTCATCCTTCGCTGCACATTGTATTCGCTTCGTAGCTCTCGAATGTATCTAGTATACCCGCCTTTTCAAAGAATTTCATTTAATAGACCTATCCCTTATATTATTTGGAGAATTTTTCGAAACACTCTAGCCCACTAACGCCGACGTGCGACAATTGAGTTTTCACAAATTCGCAACGAAGACCAGACGAAGCTTAGAAACAATACTCGGTCATTGTAAAAGTTAACCTTAAAGGTTACGTAATCATGAAACGCGATGCAACCATTAGGTATACGAACTTCACGATAAATATTATGATTGTTGCGAGCGTAATCATTGTTAATAGGTGTTACGTGATCTTTTCAACGATCATAAAAGAATCGCCCTTTCTTTTTCAACCTCTTCGTTTGCTCTTAATCATAGCTCATTTTCCGTACACTTATGTATGATAATTTCTTCGATATATATGAAAAATGCTCTGCACTGTTTCCATCCGAGTAAACGCCTACACCTGAATCACTTTTACCGCTTATTTGTATGCTAAATGCTTAATTCAAAGTCCTACGCTGGCAAGGTTTAATGACAGACCTACCCTTTTGGGCCACCAAAGAAAGTGATTTTAGAGTATACTCACGTTTTTTCATTGTGTTCGCTTCAATGTTTGCGTTTTATTGATCGTTGTTCGTGATATGTTAGTGCTGAGTAAAGGTATGTGAGATGGTGCATTCGAAGGTTTCGTCATTTCAACCAATTTTTTTCTTATGTCGAGATTTCGTTCATAGTTAACGAAATGGTTCGCAGTTAAGTAATTCGCGTTGAATTGCATTTACCAATCTGCAAGTACAATGCACGAAATATAATTAGAAGATGATTTAGAAAGGAATAAGAATGAATTACGTAGGTATCTGAAGAATCAGATCGTGGATGAAGAGTATAATGTTACTGATACTTTTGGCCATGTCGTGCTCATTTAAAAGTATTCAAAATTATTTAAATATTCATTAAATCATCTTATTCCCACCCCCTGCCACCACAAAAAAATCAAAGCCATTCGTTAAAACAACAAATTAGTTAAATTTATTATTTAGAATTCTTCTCCTTTCTACCTACGCTTTTTTAACACGATTACCTGGGATACTCAATCACCTATTTGTGCTAAATAAGTTGCTCAATCATCTACCTAATAAGAAATGAAAATGCTATTAGCAGGCAAGGGGATAGGCTTTATACTAGTCCAATATCTGTAGACTATAAAAGAGGAATTGAAGAATATTAATTTACGAAACGGTCAATTATTACATAATAAAGCTGAGTATAATAAACTAGTTGAAAATAGCATGAAAGAGCAACTGCATTTTTTAAATTAAAATTTTTTTACTAATTCAGTATTGCGCAAGTTCAACGTGGAATTCTTAGCTGAGTTTTTAATGAAAACTATAGCTATTACATTTGACTTGATTTGGGAAGAGGAAGGAGTGGTCATCATATTTAGGAGGAGTAAGTGGAAATGTGCATTCTTGGTATTGCGTATGAGTTTAAAAATATTAAAAACATTACCTCAAATTTTGAATGAGCTCCCATTACCTCCGGTAGTAGTTGTAATAGGGTATGACTGCTTACAGTTCTTCATATTCATAGAAATTTGTCATTTTTTAATGGTGCATTAAATCGCGTTAATGACTACATTGAAGTTTATTATATTATATTGAGTAATTCGTACATCGATTAATAGATTTTATGATTATTTATGTTCACAGATGTTCCTAAAGAAATTACTCGTAAACACAAAAAGGAAGTAAAGACAACTGTAACTTCAGTAAATTTAGTTTCAAGATATAAATAAAAATGTTAAACAATAAAAAGAGAAGACGTGAAATATGCTTCTTAATAAGTAAGTACTCGTCATATTGATTACCTACGTAGTAATTTAAATTTCAAAGTTTTTCATCCATTATAAAAGCGGAACTACAATTGAGAAGAGAGCTAACTTTGTAGATAATTTATTCGGTCTTCATTGATTTTCTACTTTTTTTTTCCAAACATTGGTTAATTAATCGTGATGTATGTTGTTGTCGTCAATTAATGGTATATTGATGGCTGATTTTACGATGTTTAGGTTTATTAACTCTTTGCGTCAGTGTACAAGCACAGAAAAGACCTCCCAATTATAGTCAAGATGATATGCCGGTTACGAGTTTTACCTGTAATAATAGAATCGTCGGTGGTTATTACGCCGATCCGGAAACGGATTGTCAAATGTTTCACGTCTGCGTAAACGTTCCAGGAGTTGGGGTAAGTAGAACGATTCGATGAAAAATAGAGTAATTAATTTTACAATAATAAATCAAGAGTTGCCTGTATACATTGAATAGGTATAAGGTTAGGCAATATATTAGACATTTCGATGTATTAATTATAAAATAGTTCATGGGTAAATTCACCTGATTTACTTGAGGTAAGGCGGGTGAACATGAACGGAACAGAACATTATGAACGATTCATAACACTAAAATTTTTATTCATAATGAACGATAACAGAACAGAACAAAATCATATTTTAAACAAATAAACTGCTAAAACAGAACCGAACAGAAAGAAATGGAATAGAACACAATGGAACAAAACAAAAAAATGAAAAAAAATGAAGGCGAATGTAGAACAGTTTTTATTCCTCTTCAATTCATGATTTCCTTTTTTTTGTGTAATTACGCGAATTTTCACATTTCTGATTGTTTTTAAGAAATGTTTTCATTCTCTCTCGATCTTTCTCAATAACAATGAATGAAATGGAACAGAACTAAACAAAATGGAATAGAATAGAATAGAATAGAACAGAACAGAACACAGAACAGAATGGAGAATGGAACGGAACAGAACAGAACAGAATGGAACGGAACAGAACAGAACAGAACTGAACAGAACAGAACAGAATAGAATAGAATAGAACAGAACAGAACAGAATAGAACAAAACAAAACAAGACAAAACTAAACAAATTAACTTGAACTCAACTAGAACAGAAAATAAAATTGATAAGAATGGAACGAAACATAACAACCGTTTTGTCCACCAGCCTTAGATTTACTTAATGAAACCAAAATTACGGTTTTCGTCGTATTAGAAAGAATTATTTTTTAAAGTCATTGAAATTCATGCAAATTCCTATCATGCTTTATAAATTTAAATAACGTAAAATGAAATTTTTAATTCTCATTAAAATTAAGTTCATGAGTAAACAATTACCGAATAAGCATCAAAAAATTGTACTCGCTCTAATTTGAAATTCTTTATTAGATTCAAGATTTTAGATTTCTATGTCCCAATGATACGACATTTGATCAAGAACATCAAATTTGCGATGATTGGTACAATATTGATTGTGAATTAGCTTTGTACGAGAGCTTCGATCTTTACCGTATAGGTAAGTGTTTTCTAAGTTGGAGTTTTCAATTTTTTACGCCGTAAATACAATTGTTATGCAATTTTATTAACTCGTCGAATTGACCACGTATCTGCTCTAATGAAGGAGTTGACAATGAAATTAAAAGACCAAGCATACCTAAGAAGCCAATTGTAGCGAACAAAGGTACTCCTATTCCATTGGGGCCTTCCAGCACAGTCAAACCGTTTAATGTAGCTGCTCCTAAGAAAAATGTTTACGCCTCTGTCAATAACGGAATAAGCGAAGATGAAGATTATTACAGAAGCCACGGAAACGCGGTATCAGATGAATCAAAAGTACCCAACGATATTTTGAGGTGAATGAAAATATGAATTTCGATAACTCTTATGCTTTAAAGCTTCTTTTTTCATAGCTGAGTTTTTAATGAAAAAAAAAGTTATTACAGCATACTCGATTTGAGGAGGTAGAAAGAAATTTCAGGCCATTTCTAGTGGATCAGTCGATGTTCAACATTTCTATAGATATAAATATGCACATTTTTTTCCCTTCAACCTCCACTGATGGGCTAAGATAAATGGTAGGGCAAAGTGAGAGCTCAAGTTTCTCCAAATGCTTAGCATCCAGTATATTATATAATTTATGTATATTGGTGAAATATCTATTTTTATAAAAAATATATTTGCTTACACAAAAAAAAATGGTAACATTACGTAATGTATGGTTTTAAGCGGGAAGAGCGGCTCCTTCAATATCGAGAGTAGGCAAGATATTTTGCATCATTTTAAAAATATTTTAATAAAGTATTATAAATCATGGATTGGATAATACAACCACAACATTAAAAATTTTAAATAGGTAAGCAACACTGCATTTTGAAAACTAGGTTCGTTTCAAAAAGAGGGTATGTGGCGTTGAAGTAGTTGCATACCCTAGGTACAATATCAATGAAATCGGCGTGTGAAATTTGGTGAGGTTCCCACATAACAAGTATACCTTATTTCAAATCCAACTTTCAGGTGATGACAGGATAATGGGATCCACATTTCAAAAGTTAAGGGGATGATTGAAGAATGAAAAAATTCAAATTTGATTTCATATAATCTTACCAAAATTTCTAGCCTCGAGATGCAATAAGATTGCTTTTGAAGGGAACTGAGTCATGAAATTTATTGAATAATGCTTACATTTTCACTAAATTCAGCTAGGAAGTTCAAATTTCGTATTTGAAGTAAGTTTGAAAGCAACATAATTGTACGTATGATCAACTGAGTCCATATTAAAATGGAAACAGAAAAGAAGATAAACTAAAATTTAAAGAATGGAGGAACCTCAAATCGCTGAAATTTGATGAGTAAGAATTCACACAATTTGTAAATTTGAGATCCATGCTACATAGCTCCATTCATCAGAAAATTTGAACTTAAGATCCATATTAAAAACTCAGCTCCAATAATGCGACGTGGCTGCTTTTATTATTATTTTTTTTGTGTTTGTAATATTTTAACCAACGAAAAATATATTACAGGGGAAGTCACTCTAGTAATTTCTACGATAGTAAGACAAAGGGTAGAGAAGATCTAGAAGACGACTACGTGGCCCCTAACACTGGCGCTAAGCGTCAAGAGCTAACTCCAACTCACGAAGTAAAGAAACATAAAACTTTAGTTCATCGTAAATTAGCGAGTAAACGTCCAGTGTCTCAAAAAAGCGCTCAACAAGCCCAACAAAACTACAACACAGTAAATTACAATCCCCCACAACAAGTTGCTCAACAACCGCAATACAACCAAACGACATTCGCTAGTAATAGAATTCCGCAACAGAAATACCGCGGTAACGTAAATTTCAACACATTAACGAGAACTCAACAAGACCAAGATATCGAAGACTACCAACGTATACCAGTCACCAGTGTACCCAATCTTTATCAAAAAATAAATAATTTAACCGAAGATAATTCTCAAGAAAGGAAACAAGACACCAGCAGGAATTACGAAAATGCTTATAATTTCCGATCACAATCGAAATTCAGAACGACTCAAAAACCCACTACTGCCGCCCCTGCTTCTACAGCTACCGTACGTTTACCTTCAACGGAGTATCTACAGAATATCGCCAACAATTATCAACAACCGGCTACACTCATTAATAATCAGTTACAAGATAGTAGCGAATATAAAAAACCAGTTGAATACCAGGGATATAATAACCAAGCTTACGATTACACTTATCAACAATTTAAACAACCTTCAACGAGTAATCAGTCTCCTTCGACGAAATTCCAGACAGTATCTCAACAGTATTACGATACATCTTCTCCATTACCGGAACAAAGAAAATCCACCGAATTTCAAAGTTTCTATCAACCTAATACTACTGTTTTCGACTATTACAAATATTATTCGACTTCGACGACGAGTTATCAAAAAGCCAAGAACTATTACACCACCACTACAACCGCTAGTCCCAAATATGACCCGTACGCTACGTTCCAAAAATCTAACGAAAAATACGAAGAAGACGAATTCCTAAAAACCGCGCCTAGTTCTAACCTGAAACCGAGCGATTTAAATACAATTTACAACCAAAAGAAAATTGCCTTCGTCAATGCTACTCTCAAAGCAGCATATAATATCGAACCACACAAAGCCAGTTACTACCAAGCAGTTGCCTCTGCTGGCGCCCCCAAGACCGCCACCAGCGCTCAAAATACCTACTATCAGCCCTCTAGTACCAGCACTCAAGTCAACTATTACCAAGCCGCTGTGACCAGCGCACCTCAAGTCAAATTCCAACAACCAACATCCACTTCAGCGCCAACCACTTACTACCAGTCAGCAGCCACCAATGCACCGCAAAACAATTACTATCAATCCGCGGCTACCAACCCACCTCAAAACAATTACTACAAATCAGCAGCCACCAATGCACCACAAAACAATTACTATCAAGCGGTTACAAATGCCCCACAAAACAATTATTACCAGTCAGCAGCCACAAACACACCACAAAACTACTACCAATCAGCCGCCACTAATGCGCCTCAAAATAATTATTACCAATCAGCCGCCACTGATGCGCCCCAAAATAATTACTACCAATCAGCCGCCACTAATGCGCCCCAAAATAATTATTACCAAGCAGCTGTAACGAATGCGCCACAAAATTATTACCAGTCGGCAGCTACCAATGCGCCTTCATCCAACTACTATCAGTCAGCAGCGACTAAGCCATCACCTAAGGCTAGTTATTATCAAGCCACGGTCACCAGTACTGTAAAACCAACAGTACCGAAACAAACGGCAAATACCGCTTCGCTCGCTAAGTCAGTAACTAATGTGCCTCAAAAACCAACCGACCAAAAATCAAGTCATGATTACGATTACGCGTATTACGATAATGGAGGCGGTTCCGCCGAGTATGATGCCATCGAAGCTGTAGGAGAAGAGTTCTCTAAAATTAAAAATATAAAACATCCTTGAGGCCATAAATTTTTGTTAGTAAAATGAGACTGCATCTTTGTTACTTTGTATTTTTTATGAAAGGCAAAAATTTATGTGCATTTCTATAAATTAAAATCTTTTTGAATTTTTTCAAAAAAAAGTGTAATTATTGTATATTTTGAATTTTAATTTTATTTTACTTTTAATTCGTATTATTTAATTTTTTTATTTGTATACGAGAATTTAGATTTAAGTGATGTTGTAAAATCGTGAAGATTTTGTTTCAAAACAACAACCCAGCTATACATAGCTGTGATATTTTTTTTTATCAACTAAGTACAATACTGAATGAAATTACCTATTTGTATATTCGAAATTTTTCCAATGATGGTAAAATCAGGTAAAATTATCGAAATATATTTTATCGGAATTGTACGTAGAACGCAATTAAATGAGATGTATAGAAAAATAAAACGATTGTAGAATGCATTTATAGTAAATTTTATTTCTTTCGTGCATTTTCTTGGTTAAATTTTTTCAATATCATTACCGACAGAAGAAATACCTCCCATAGTACGAATTATCAATGGAAAATTTCAAACGAATATTATTTCGAAATTGCGAATTTTACAGATAACATTTCGAGGCGTACGATTCGCCATGGCAAAATTAGCACACATATCAAACGTTTATTCAGTGGAAGCATTATGTTTACACAAATGTGACAACAGCGTTCAACTTCAACTACATTCTACACTCAAACTGAGGAAAAAAAATTCAAGTAGAAAAATATTACTTTTAAACACTATTATCGCAATCTAAATAACTTCCTCTAATTTACTTCGCTAATGAGAAATGAATCGATAAAAAAAGAAACAACGGAAACACATTGAAATAATCACGTATAATTTTAGTAAATTTACATAATGAGGAACAAAATGGTAATGAAAGTGTATCATATACGTTTTAAATGACTTTTGGGAGGAAAACTGAAAATTTCGCATCAGTTATATTCCATTAAAAATATTCTTCGATATAATAATAAAGCTATAAGAATAACTATCACACTAACGGTAATTTTTGAGTTTGATAAATTCGAAAACGTCGATGAAATCAAATTAGTATTCAGTAAAGGCGTTTCTGTAGCCGGTATACTGTTTCCGCTTATGTTTTCGAATTGGATATCGGGTTTAGAATGCGAGGTATTTTCACAATGACCATTTGAATTTGAGTATGTATTCTCAGCAACATCCTGAATTGTCGAATCGTTTGAAATCACATTCTCAGAATCCGTGGTTTCATTGGATAAGCATTCGCTTTTATCCGCGATCACTGGGTCAGACTTTTGGGTATTCTACAATTAAAAATACATAAGTTAGTAATAATACAATAGAGAGTGAAAATTAAAAATTGAACGAAGTACTTTTTCATCTTCATTTGGCTTCGATGAATTGCTCTGAGTATCATTACGATTTAACAATAAATCAGAAATTTTACCACATTCGTTACATTTCCAGTCTTTCGACCTAAACAAAATTACTTTATAACAACTTTGTCATTAATACGGGCAAAAAAAAAATATATGAATAAAATAGCATCAAGTACTTTTTGGCCAACAAGCGACGTTCTTCCGGAGGATAATCTAAAGCGCCTACAGTACCATTACCAGAGGTTGGCATAAATGCTATCAAGGCTAACAACGCTGTTCTTACACACCATGATGGTTGCCACGTCTCTGGATGATGACCGGAAATACTTAGGCATATCTTTTTATTGGTTTCAAATCTACCATTAGGCTACGAACGATATAATTAATAACCTTCGAAAAAAATCCTAAAATATTTCTGATATCTCAATCTCACCGTCAATAAAACTATATTTGGTGGTTTCATCGGATATTCCGAAGGAAAAATAATTCTACCGTGGTATATTCCACCTTCGAAATCAGTCTCAGAAGCGCCTCGTATAGTGAAATGCCATTCGAACAAATTATCATTAATAGGAGCAGCGCTGTAATCTTCAGTTGGTTCGTGCATTTCCGATGCTTCTCTCATTAAACGTTTAACCGCTGAAAAAACGTTAAGTTGACAAATGAAACGTCAGTTATTTCCATGACGAAATACGAATATTAGAAATGTGAAAAAACATTTACCTGGGCTTTTGACATTATACTGATTTTCAAAATTCATTTTGGTGATATGTAAAAGAACAACCACTCAACTATGCTTTATTATAATTTTATTCATCATTAACTAAAAATTAAAAAAAAAAAACTATTATTTTATTCAAGATCAAGACGAATAGACGATGAAAACATCAACGAAAATACATCTAACCAATTGATAATGAATTGATAAATGGGCGGATTATTCTGAAAGTGAATAGTAGATAGCGTTAGCATCTCAATTCGGTAAAAACAGTAAAAAACTTGAAATTTTACCGTAAATACTTTTCGATTTCTTGTCGTTTCGTAAGTTTTAAAAAATTAATAATTTTTCAAGAATGAACGCAGCGAAAGAACGCGGAGAATTCAGCGTGGTGTGCTCGGATTGGCGGAATTAACGAGCCAATCACAATATTCCATTTGGCTTGAAGCATCATTTGTCGGAAGGTGATTGACTGTTTTTAGAAATGAATATTGCCGTATTCATCGTGTGTGATCCGTAATTTAGTTAGATAATAGCCGGTTGTTCGAATTGTTGGGTGAATTTTACTTATTCTAAGATCAAAATGTATTTGTTACTTAATTTAATTTCCGTATTACTCGTTTCAAACGTTGTTAAATCCGATATATTCTTCGAAGAACGTTTTCCAGACGGTAAGAAAATTGTTATCTTTTTACATTCATTTACCACGTAGTTGAAATTTCGCTGATACTACGCCAATAATTGTGTTATTCAAGTAACGCAAGTTTCACGCTTCAATCTATAAAACAACTTATCCCATTCCTGACCAAGTGTTTTACATATTTTGGGTATTTTATGGCGTAAATGTACAGTGTTATACGTTGTACACGTAAGCTAAATTGATGATCCATAGCGCCCTTTATCATTCCTGCAATGTGATTAGAAATGGCTTGTAGGCTTAATATCACTTTACCATTGCTTATTTTCAGAATCATGGGAAGAAAACTGGATTTATTCTGAATACCCGGGTAAAGAATTCGGTAAATTTAAATTAACCTCCGGGAAATTTTACAATGATGCAGAGAAAGACAAAGGTAAATGGCAACCCGTATCATAATTGCCGTTGATGTAGTAATGCCACGTAATTAAATTTTTCAATTTGTATCAAGGTATTCAAACATCGGAAGATGCTAAATTCTATGCCATTTCGAGAAAATTCTCTCCTTTCTCCAATAAGGATAAAGACTTAGTCATACAATTTACCGTGAAACACGAGCAAGGAATTGATTGCGGTGGTGGATACGTTAAATTATTCGATTGCAGTTTGGATCAGAAAAATATGCATGGCGAATCTCCCTACGAAATTATGTTCGGTTAGTACATTCACATTATCAATCGCGTAATTATTCGTCGGTAATTATCGTTAAACGTAAATGCACACTTTCACTTTTTAAGGACCTGATATTTGCGGACCTGGCACGAAGAAAGTACACGTCATTTTTAACTACAAAGGAAAGAATCTCTTGATTAACAAGGATATTAGATGTAAAGATGATGTATTCACTCATTTATACACATTGATCGTCCATCCTGATAATACTTACGAAGTATGTTTTTTTTTTCTTTTTTGCATCTATATTTTGTAAATCGATAAATTAACGTTATAATCCTTCAGGTACTCATTGATAACGAAAAAGTCGAAAGCGGTGAATTAGAAAGCGACTGGGAATTCCTACCGCCCAAGAAAATCAAAGATCCTAATGCCAAAAAACCGGAAGATTGGGATGACAGACCAACCATCGACGATCCTAATGACACCAAACCCGAAGACTGGGATAAGCCGATGCACATTCCCGACCCCGAAGCCAAGAAACCGGAAGACTGGGACGATGAAATGGATGGAGAATGGGAGCCACCGATGATTGATAACCCAGACTACAAAGGCGAATGGAAACCAAAACAAATTGACAATCCTAACTACAAAGTAAGAATTCCTTCTCTGACCTTCTATTCGAATTAACACAAAACCTTTTTACTTCTATTTTTCATATTCGCTGATTTGTGGTGATTTTTACCACATAGTTCAATTACAGTGTCGTAATTAAATACCCCAGTTATTAACTAGTGTGAATTTAATGAGGTTTTTAAATTCCTAACAGCTGCATAATCTGTTCAAACCGTATCAACCGCTTTGTTCAACGTGCGATTTGAATAACAAATTGTAATCCATTATTTTGCACGCTTCCTTATTTATCGCTTTTTACAGCTTTCATGCGTTTCCTTATCGTTTGTTAATTGCATTGACATATGGTGGCAGAAAAAAAGAATAAATTTAAAATTAATGGCTTAGCATACAACATATATCAATAGAGTTATTGACGTCATTGAATTTTATTACAGGGTGTATGGGTACATCCAGAAATCGATAATCCTGAATACTCGCCAGACTCTAACTTATATTTGAAGGAAGAAATTTGCACTATTGGTTTTGATTTATGGCAAGTCAAATCTGGAACGATTTTCGGAAACATTTTGATTACCGATGATGTTAAGTTGGCCAAAGAAATTGGAGAAACCGTATGGAAACCAATGTTTGTAAGTATTCCAGTAAATCTTTTATTTTTTTTTTTTGTGTCAAGCTATGAAAGCAGATAATGAAAATTTTCAATTTACTGCTTATGGACCTCTTCCTTTTTATTACACAGTAAAAATTTTATCATCTTTATTATCACTGATTAATAATCAATTAATTGAATTTACTAAATATTCGTAATTGAGCTTCGAATATAATCAGATATTTTACAGTCTAAAAAATGTTAATGAAAGCAGTGAAAACCGCCACGTAGTGCTGAAAGATAAAATTACTGCGATAATGTATTTCTTATAATTAAAAATAGATAAACTAACGGAAGGTCGAAAATCATCGATACTTTTTTCCTGAATCCTGACCTTTCTAATTCCGAAATTGTTTTATTAATTTTTTTTTTTTTTTTCGTTTTCAGGAAGGAGAGAAGAAAATGAAAGAAGCTCAAGACGAAGAAGAAGGTAAAGCAGCCGAACAAAAGAAAGCTGAAGAAGCGGATGAAGAAGATGAAGATGAAGAAGAAGAAACTAAACCAGAAGAGGCCGCTGAAGAAGTACGTTATTGAAATATTATTTTTTATTAATTTCGCCGCGAAAAAGAGTACTAATAATTTTGTATTTTCAGGCTCACGATGAACTGTAAGCACTACGATAGGTTGCCATTTTGGGACAGGGGTTGTACAAGTCTATCAAGCAAGTTACTGATGGTTCGAGTGTCGTTCTAGTTAAGAGATAATGCTGCATTTTTTTTCTTAATTTTTGCACGAAGTGTATATTTTTTTCTAAGTTTAACATAACTTTTTATAAAGTGTTTCTCGATTTTCAATAATAGACTTATGAAGGACTATTAAACTTTTAAGTACAATTTATATATTGTTATGAATGTAACGTGTACTGTACAGTGTATTTTATTATGCCGTAGTTAATTAGATCTTAGTTTAATACGTACGTGATTTTATTTGATTTTTTTTTGTTTGAGTCTACTTATTTCGGCGTTGATGCTTTTTTCTATTATTTTTGTTCTTCGAAAAATTGTAGATAATTAATTTTTATAAGCTATTTTATTAGCCCATTTTATTATTAATTTTTGTTACTATTATCGCTATATTGTCATTGTCATTTTTGAGTTTAATTGTATCGAACTAATACTACATTACGAATATACCTAATGTATTTGAAATCTTCCCCTTTCCCGTACCTTTTCAGATTTTATAATCGTGTTTTTTGTTCCAAATAAAACGTTAGGTTTATTTTTTAGCTTATTATTTTTTTCGTTTTGAAAAGTAATGTGGATGGATGTTAAAAATAAATTATGTTGATGGACGCCATTTTGTGGATGATGAAAAATGAGATACGAAATGTTTAAAGTGTTTATTTTACACATAAACGTAGTTCTGAGAAAATCCCCAAAGATTTATGTTTGTTTAGTTGTATCAACAGAGTACTTCATTCCATATCTCATTGAGTATGCCACAAAAAATCGAAAAAAACACTATGTTAAATCTCGAATAGGCGCAGCAGTCATTATTTTACTTTAATATTTTTTAAAGTTGAAAACTTGTTAAAGAGAGGTATGTTTGAGAAACTCAATGAGTTAAACCATTTTTTATTTTAACCGATGTTTGATAATGCAATTTTATATACTCCCATGTCGAAGTAATTGCATTCATAATTTTGACGGAAAAACAATAATTGTTACAAGTAATTCAAGGAACTTTAATGTACGCGCTGGAGTTGTGATAAATATTTACACAATATGTTTTCTATAAAGAATTAATTTTTATACCAACTTACAATTTGTATCAATATATTTGCAGTTCCTATAGTATTGATTCTTATTGAAATTCAAATAAAATATTCAACAAAACCAGTAACCAAAAAGATGTATACCTGATTATTATTTTGGAATGGCTTCCTACTGAATATTTTAGTGTGTAAATAATGAAGCATTTTATAAAGCTTTACTCAAACGCAAAAAGCTTTGAAGGCTTTATAAGTAAGTTCGAATACATTTGTACGTAGTTTCTGATATTTGCGACGTAAAGCAGAGCGATGGACTACACGTAGTAAATTTATGTTATGATGGTTGCATACCTCTGCAAGGATCAAAAGAAACAAGTACTAAGTTGTTACAGTAAGTTGTTACAGTTTCAAGTCGCTATTGGAAGAAAGCTTCGAAAATTGATCGACAGTCAAGATAGAGTTGGAGCTGAGCTTGTGAGTTGCTCAGGAAGTATAATATGGAGTCGGATTCAACTTTAAGAACTGTTGTTGAGCCAAGGAGAGAAGTTTGTGTTAAGTTTTTGACTGACACTCCATAATCAAATTGGAGCTAGAGGTCAGTCAATGGCCGACTTCACGTACTCAGAAACAATAATTAATTTTCGACGATTATTTCGAACATAGGACATTTTGAATTTTATCTTGTAATTTTTTTAAGTGAATAGGTAAAAATTATTATTTTTGTCTCAAATGAAATACCCATTTCGTTGAGTATGCAAATAACAAAATGTATAAAATCAAGTACTCAGTAATTAGGAAGGGAGGAACAGAGGGTAAATTTAAAAGTATCATTATTAAAAATTTTAGTAATGTCAAGTTTTACTAATAAATCGAGAAAATTTCATCGAGTACCTCAACGAATGAAAAAAATTAAGGAAAAGAATCTTTCCTTTTAAGAAAGTTCTGAATGAGTTGAAGGGATTCTTATTGTTTTAAAAAAAACGAATATTTTATCTTACGATAACATGTTCAGACATACATTACAAAAATGAAAAAAGTGGTATCCAAACATCATAATTCATAATATAAATGCAATAGGTCTAGTTCCATACTATCTGATTTATTTCATTTACTCTTGAAAGACCAAATACTCTGTACATAGTGTGGATCAGTTAACATTTAGGAAAACTAATTATTACAAAAATTCAAAGAAAAACGAAAAAAAACTTGACATTAAATTAATCAAGATTAATACATGGTACTGAAAAAGAGAGGGATGAAAGGCAGCAAGTTTCTTCTGGCTCGAATTATTTAATGGGGCAAAAAATCATGAATTTGTGTATTCAAAGACATGCCCAATGATAACTAGAGCTGCTGAGATTTCTTTTAAGTCAACAAATAAGTATGCCAAACTAAAAAAATTATTCAAAAAAATTCAATATTAGAAAACAAAATTAAAAATTACAAAAGTAAAAAACATTTTACAATCTAAATAATTATAAAAAATAAAAAATAAATAAAATTCAATAAACTTCAAGAAAAAAAAGTGATGAAAAAATATGGTTAAATATTAGGTATAGGTTATAATAGTTTTTATATATTTTAGAAATTAAGCTAAAAATATAATTTAAAAAATAGGTATCACTTTAGAAACCAAAAATGAAAAAGGAAATTGAAAAACTGAAAAAAAATCCAAAAATAAGAAGAAAACATAATTATTTCTTCAATTTTTGTCTAAAGTTCTTTTTTGACCTACGATCAATGTAATACATTTGGTTTCTGCTTTCTTCGTTCTTAACAAAACTTGAGTACATTTTCGCCGATTTCGATGTAATCAAAGCCGAAGAAGCCAGAATTACCCCGTGGGTAAAAACAACTATCACGGCCCTTTTTTTTCAATTTTTTCATTAATAAATGGAAGTTTCCAAAAATTTTAATGAAAAAAAAAATCCAGTAAGAGTTTCGAACATTTTAAACATCTAAAATTCAGATTTATGTGCCCTCTCATAAACTCGGGGCGGGGGAGGGGGGAATCTGCCCTTTTTTCCACTCTTTTTTGGGTAAATGCTTGTATGAAATTTCAGTGTCACCGTACATTATTTTCCAACAAATTATGCCCAGTTAATTTAAAAAAAAATATATATACATATATAGTTTCAACATACAAAGAAAAGTTTATGCACAGGGGCGTACTGAGGACCTTGTTCAGGGGGGGGGGTGGGAGAAAACCAAAAATTGCCAACTAATACCATGAAATTTTAGCAATTTTTGACCTTTTTTTTTTGCTCCGCGAAAATAAGATGTTAAATAAGATGTCACAGAGTCTTCTTGTTAATCTTCAAAAAATGTAAAAATAGCTGTAATAATACTGTGCAAGTGGTCAAATTTACCAACTTTATGCTAAAACTCCAAATTTACCAACTTTCCAAAAGCCAAGGGGGGGAAGCTCCCCCCTCCCCCCTTTCGGTACGTCCCTGTTTATGCAATCAAGCAACAGTGTTTTTTGTTGTCATCAAGATACCTAATATAGATTCTTGCGATATTAATTGTGGTTGAAAAATGAACTAACTCCTAGCGATAAATTGAAAAATCAGCACTAAGGTGTATTCATTTAGGAACACCTTAAAGCGAATTTTTTATTGTAATGTTATTCTATTATACGTTATTCAATAATAATAATTAAAAAAAAAAAATAAATAAAGAATTATTTAAAATTTAAAAAAAGCAACCGCGTGATGAATGTTTGATAGGAAAAGAATTGATAAAAAAGCACTACCTTACAAGCTCACATCATTCGTTTGACTCACCCACATTTTGTTCTGAGTTTCCAGTTGCTGTATTACGAAGCATTAAGTAACATATTTTTCTATTTTATTGGACAGAGACTGTGAATGGAGTCGCAGAAGAAAAGGTAGGTAAGTCAAACGAAGTAAAGAGTGCTCTTTCATTTGGATTATTTCATTTTCAACTTTCATCTTGCAGTTGTTTTTTTTTTTAATTTATCACCTGAGAATCGAAAAATCCTTCCTACTTTGTGTTGAACGATCACTCACACAGTTCACAGACTACGGATTAGTATGCTGTAACGTAAAACGTGAATTGAATAATTAAAGAAAAATTATTTTTAATGAAAATAACAAGAATAGGCAATATATTTATTATAATCAAGTGTGTATCGATTAAAAATAGCCCATATGATAGTTCAGTTAAGGGCCTATATGTGCCTTAAATTTTGAATATAAAACTGCATTAAACAAGTTCATAAATGGCCTAGAGTGCAGTCCCTTCGTATTCAACGTCTGATAATACTTTTAATAAAACTTATAATTACCTAAACTTATGGTACAAGCAATAGATGACAATAGGTTGGTAAAAAGTTAACATTTTAATAAAGCAAGACCAGCAAACGATGCGAAAACACCTGCATTCTTTTTTCTTACACGAACTCAATCTAAATTAACAAAGTAGATTACCCAATTGTTTTCGAATTATGTCTGTAATAAAAACCGATTATGTAATTTTTTTTGGGAACTGTAAGAAAATACTATAAAAGATTATACGACGACCTTACCCTAAATTTTTTAAACAGTAAAAGCAATGTTAATTTTCTTCATCTCTCAATTTAAGAGAACATAATGGTATTTAGGTAACTATACGAAACTTTTTCCACTAACAAATTCAATTTAAGAAAAATGCCAGGATTAGTATTTGCGAGTAGTACGATGTACCCTTGGTAACGTGATGAATGGGCTGAATTAGAAAAGGTGTAGTGGGGGACTTGATATAGGAATTATTCGAATTCCATCTTTCCACTCAAAATTAATTATTCTTCAAGATCTCCGAATGAAAATACATTCCTCTATTAGCTACGAAATTTACGTTATATAGGAAGTATTACGTGGAAATAATTTGTTAGGGTATTTCCTCTTGGAAATTTGTAAATTCATTTTCTCCTAGAGCGCAATTTTCCACTCTTTCACGTAACTTTTTAACCTGCTGGAAACTAAAATTGGTAAATGAATCACGGACAGAGGTAAAGAAGCGCCCTATTAAATTAATGGTAACGAAACGACTTCGCGTTACTTTTCTTCATTAGCGAAACGTAATAATAAAAATAATAAGACTGAGAAATAGGCGTGAGATGAAGGGTGTGACGGGCTGCCGAACGTGTGTAGCGACCGCCACGATTATCCTTTCTCTCCAGTCTGGATGCAGTCGTCGCACAGCGTTCGGCAACTTCATCCTCACGATTGTGATTGTATCAGTGTTCGGTCACTTGTGTACACTGCGAAGTCGAAGAACAGTTCGGCGGTTCTGTTACGTCGTGTAAATTGCTATTCGGTCGTATCGTTTCGATAAATAAGTGTGATTTGCGAATGATATTGATGGGAAACCGATATGTTGTGCAGTTTCGTATTTCCTGAGATATACGCGTAATACAGGTAAATATAGTTGGAGTTTCGTTAGCGATAACTGTTACAACAGTAATACAATCCCAACTCGGGTTACACCAGTAATACCGATAGGCGATTCATCGATAGACGGAAATGATTTTGTTTATAAATTGTATCGAGGTTGAAAACAAAGAGTTAATTCTCATTATCCACGAAATTCATGCCGTCGAACGTATTTTACGCGCAAACCGTACCAGAAGTACAGTTACTTTCGTCATTCGTCGCTTCTTTCTGGGGAACGGTTCGTTCGAGTTTTTATCGTTATCATATAAGCATCTTGTTGAAGAATAAGTTAACCATCGTCGCTTTTTTCATCTCGCTCTTCGCATTAAGTAGATTCAAGTGCCTAGTGGAAGTACGTGCTCAAAATTTTTATGCCTTGTCTGTCATTATCGTGAAATTTTTAACGTAGGTGCGAAAGGAAGAGAGAATGAGATGGGTAAATAGGTGATGGAAATTGATAAGAATAATTCAAACTAGAATTTTCACCCAAGTACTTTTCACTCGATATTCGAAACACTCTCCTTTAGCGATTGATTAAAAAATGAAGGAAGAAACGTAACTTCATACGATTTATTAGTTAGGTCTAACGCATCCGGCTTATTTACAATACCTACTTCCAAGATTTCATTAAGCTAGCTAAACACTTGGAAATCCTCCAATAGGCCTCTGTATTCGGGCTCAAGCTCTTTTCCTTGTCTGAAATGTAAATAAGTACCTAGTTGGATTCACTTCACGTGAAAACAGAACCTAGAAATCAGGCGTTGGAGATGCCTAAATTGAAATGAAATGCAAAATTTAAATTAAATTTAAATGTAAATTTGGTGGGGATAAGATTGAAAAATTATGAGTTTGGTTCGAAGAGGAAAATGACAAGTTTTTGAACAATAAATGTAAAATTGAAATTGATTTTTGGTTTATTACTTCTTGCTTACCAGGATGGTCCCAAAAGCATACTTAATGCAAGTGCCCAATAATGCTACAAAATTTTTGAAAAATTTAGTATGCTTATTAGATGAGACTCTCAAAGTCTTGGGCAAAAATTATGCAAAAAATTTTACTTTTATTGGACTTGCCATGAGCTGAAATTAGCATACAATAAACATACAAGAATTGAAAAAATAATAAAAAAGAAAAGTAAAGAATAAAAACTCAAAAAACTGAAAATTACCAGAAATTCTATTTAAAATTTAACCATCCTAGAGGTGGCGTGATAACCAAGGCAGTTAAAAACGCCACCAAAAAAAAAAAAAACAGCGTTGGAAAAAGTTCAGAAAATAATAAAACTAAAAGGTTAAAAAATCAAAAATTGAAAGAATTAAATTTAAAAATTTTTTTATGTTTCTTGTTTTTTTTTTTGATTTTATGAATTTTCGAGCTCTTTTATTTTCAATATTTTCACTGCACTTAATAAAATGTATTATGAAGAAATTTTATTAGAGTTTTAATTTGACTTCCTCAAAAGTTGAACGCCCTCTTCCCCTTCCTCCAAACAAATACATAGAGTGAAAAGTCGGTATTAATTCACATATAATATAAACCTTAATTTTTGAAAATGTGATAAACTTGAATAAGGAAATAATGAATAAAAAAAAATATATATATACTTTTTAACCTATATTTTTTGAGATTATTAAATCCTATATATTGACTCGCTTTCTTTCTTCAGAGGAAGGGGAGAGGGGGTAATTGAAAAATGCACTACTTATTTACAGGACTTTTTTTTATTCATAAGGCAATTTAGCTAAACGTGAAGCATAGGTCGCTAATTTTTTTAATTTTAACCTTTTTCAACTTTTTACGTTGACTTCTATTTTTTCAATTATGAGACATTCGAGTAATTATTTAAATACTTGTACTTTTTAATTTTTCATAAAAAGTCAGAATGGTTCCATAATTTGCCTGAGCTCTAATGTTCTTTTCAGCAGCCTTGATTACATATTACACTAAACGTAATTTTAGTGTATTGACTCGAAACACAGAAAGAAGAGGATGAGAGAAGGACAATACGATGATGTAACAAGGAGCACAAATAGCATTAAAAAAATCATTCCTCTTTTTTTTAAGTTTAAATTAGATTTTTCCAGAGTAATAATATTCTTCGGTCAAATCAAAATTCTTCTTGCGGAAGCGGAATTGGTCGTTGAAAGTGGGTATCAACAGGGCTGAGAAAAGGAGAGCCAAAGGAGACAGATTATCCTGGTTCTAAGTTCCAAGAGGGTACGAAGATAGAAATTTCAGATTTTTAAATTTTTCACAATTTTAATTAATTTTATTTTTAAAATTTTATTGAATTAAAAAAAAGCAGGTATCAAATTTTTTTTTGCCCTGGTGCCAATTCTAGTTTTTTCACCGCTTACTTGGTGGTACGAGTGTTATGGAATATGCACTCAGAGGATTTCAATGTTTGTTATAAAAATTACTGTTCCTCTAATCGTATTGTCGCATGAATTTCGACCAAGTGTCGAGTGGAGAGTAGATTTTGGCTCAACGTTACGATTTTTCGATTCGAAAATGCGCTTTAAAAATAAAGCACCTGAACTTGCAGATTTTTAGCTTTAAAAATGAACAACAATAAGATCGTTTGTTTTTTACATTTTTTTTTTTTAATTAAAAATAAATTTCATTTTATTCGGAATTTCAGAATTTCAAAATTTAGGGTAACATATCAATATTGTCCAAAATACCCCATCCAACGTTCTCTGTATCTCCTCAACACTGAGAAAATCTTTTCAAACAGTCCCTCAGATATCATCAACCTTTTATTCTCCCTCAAATCATCCAAACTTTACTCCCTTCTCCAAATATAAAATAGTTAAATAATTTTCTCCTACGCGCCTCTAGCCCTGAACTGTACATGGCGCAGAAAAAAGAAAAAAAATTCTAATGTGCCAAATACTGACAGGTAATTTTTAGAACTATTCAAACTGATGTAAATGTCAAAATAATATTAGAGAAAATACGTGACAGAATGAAATTTTTGATGAGGATCATATGCAGCGTAGAATTCATAGATTTGTTGCCCAAAAACTAAATTCAGTATGTCGCCTTGGTAGGTACGCCCACCCCCAACAAAACACGTACTATTAGGGCTTAATTAAGTAATTTTGTTTCAATTCTTCATGCTGAAAATTATACTTTCCCTCTCTCTTGAAGGTCATTAGAACAAAGACAAAAAATCAAAATTCACTGGTGTTTCCTTGACTTGTGAATTGTGGGTTAGATATATGCATAGAGCTACGAGGTGAATAGAATTTTTTCCTCGAAAAAAGTTTATGCAATTTTTTTTTTTTTTTTCGAAATATTTTACGTACAATATTCGCCGCGCACTGTCACTCCCCTGCTCATGATGAACATACAATAGCCCAGCTTTTCCTCTTCCTCAAACAGTCTCACCTCCTCTCCCAGATCTTACTTAGCTCTTCCGTGCCTCTGGCTGTTGTAGCAGTACATGGCACGTAAATGGAGATATATAATGAAAAATGAAGAAAAAATTTCTTAAAAATAAAACAAATATTTTGAAATTAAAGAAATATTTCAAACATTATAAACTTATCCAGAATACTGAGAAAAATCGTTTAAAATTTTTTTAAAACGATTTAAAAAAAATGTTTTTCAGTTTTTTACAAACATAATTATGCAAAACCCAAAATACGCAATATCATTACATTTTGAAAAACAAACATGAGAGTAAAAATAGCATAGATACCAAGATTTTTGAATAATGTTTAAAAAATTGGGAACATCCAAAATTAAAAAAAGAAAAAAAAAAAACTTGAAAATCAAAAATAGGTGAAACGAGCTACATATAAGCTACATGCTCGTTGCAATAGGATTTCACTTATTATAAATCGATGGAGTTGAAAAATGTATTTTAAAAACAAGCACAAATTGTTATCGTTTGAGTAAATGTTAAAAAAATTTGTTAAACATATTTGTCTCATCACTAATTAATTAATTAAAGAACAAAAAAAATACATTTCCGATGTAATCTCGTTTTTGATTTCTAAAAATAATGTTCGCTGATTGGCTCTCTGAACATAATGATTCACTGATTGGTGGTTCGATGAATAAGATGAAAAATAAAATAATGCAATAGGGTTTCGCTCTCGTTCCTAGAGTAAAACCCTAAAAATGATAAAAATCTCTGAAAAATGTAATCTTAATCTTTTTAAATATATATATATTTTATCAATAGTCACCCATTAATTTTGTCACCGAAGGCTACATCTAATGCTGCCTATGGTTAAATTCTTCACTCCTTTTTCGCCTCATTTCCCAACAGTTTTTCTCCTCCAACTGAGCCCTATGTGTATTTCACAATACGTCAAAAATAAATATCCATTATATATCATATGATACGATCACAAGTACAACAATTTATCGTTATTTGTTTACATTTCACTATTCACAAATATATAAACATAACAGTTATATTTGAAAACTGCATTTGCTCATATTGCGTAAAATTCTTATTGATCGAATTTCAAACAAAGACCTAGGCCTATTCCATATCGTGAATTTTTTAATAATGTTTTAATAACCGAATTATTGTTGTGTGAAATATTTGTATACAATTTTATGCAAGGTTGAATGCATATGAAGAACATGTGCATAAAGCGTCAGATTCCCTTTTACTTTTAAACAATCGTATTGCGTTAGAATTCAGTTTAATAATCGACAAAATTTCACTTTTTTGATAAAACTATACACGCTTTTCAATTATTTGAAAGATTCGAAGCATATAAAATTCGCGGTGTTGGTGATCAAGAGAAAAATTTGTTAATCTCGTTCAGTCGTCTAACAAAACTTACTCGAGGTGTTGGCAGAATTTAAAAACGAAGGTAAAGCCATAAGATAAGATAAAAGTTGATATTTTTGATGAGTTTTCGTTAATATGAAATTTTTCCTGTTAAATTTTACGTATAGGTATCAAGAAAAAAATTTTCAAAAGTGATTAAATACCCATTTATTATTTATCTAGAGGGAAAGTTCCCATATAGGTATATCGAATTAATTAAAATATCACAAAAAAAAAGAAGGAAAATACCCAAAATACTCATTTGTAACCTACATTCTGCCCACCTACTTTTTTCTTCGACCGATTTTAAATAGATAAGTACTATAGGGCCAACTTATCAGTCCAAAAGCGTATATAGTGATTTCGTGAAGAAGCTGCGTTTTTCAACTTTCATTTTTCTAGGTAAGCATGTACGTGACCGGAAATTGACACAAAAATGAACATTAGAGATGTTTAAGATAAAACAATGCATTAAATTTAACATTGACTTTATATTCATGACTTGAGTTACGTAGACATGTAATCGAGGACTCGAAGTTGCCAGTGCCTACTGGAAAATTGCAAGTTTTTCCTTGGTAATTTTAATGAAGAAATCGAAGCTAGCAATAAATTTAAGCTAGGCCGCAACATCTATATTATATCATCGGTGATCGAAATGAATGAGGAACGCGAAATACTCGTAGTATGTGCGCGTACTTCCAAAACTGCACGCACCTAATCTCTGATCTTTGGTTAGTCTTCAGTGTCGATGGTAATCCTCGTATAAACCTTTCACCGAGGTACAAATATCAAATTGAATTTTCACCATGTACGAAGTATAAATGGCTTTTCGTTATCGTCGATCTGATATCTGTAAATAAGTGCATTCACCGACAGAGGCGGATTCATTTTACGTCAACGCGTAGGTAGGCTAAAACCTGTATACGATTGCGGTACTTATCTGCTCGAACGTTTGATTCGATGTTAGTAAAAAAATTGATTTAATAGGAATTAAAAATTTTAAATTTCCAAGTCGAAGTTGTTAGAACATCACCGCCCTCTTGTCTGGGCTGCGGTTGAATAACCTGAGATGTAGAATTTTATACATTCAACTTCAGCATCGAATTTCACAATTTAACGAAGGTAAACGAAATGAAATTCTTTTTGTGAATTTGAATTCGATTTCATAGACGAAGGTCGTTACCATCTTACCCTGTTGTTGGAAAATAACTACTTATGCTGGTACCTGTTTTGTTGGCCTATGTATACGAAAAAATCATCTCTCACGTAGCCAGTATATCACCACGAGATAACTATTTCGCTCAAACACGTATTCCAAAGAATTACGACATACGACAGAATACTCATTTCCATTTAGTTGGGCGAACCGAACCGGCGCGGCGTAGGTTCTGGTCGGTACAAAAACTAAAGACACCACCGTGAATCGAATGTTTTAAATAGCTCATAATTATTTTGCATTCGTGAAAGTAACCTTCGAACGTGTATCGCAAAAGTTGTGGTTTATGAGTACCCACGACGTGGTGTTCTAACCGACTAACTATTCGTTCGCGTTATGGATTTCTTTTGCGAATTTTTTCTCTTTGAAAGGGGCCGTGACTGGTGGTAGTGTATTTGTATCACGTGTAGGTTTTATTTAACATTTATTTAATATCGCCTGTGATAGAATACCGTTATTTTTATACTGTTGTGTAGGTGCATAAATTCGTGCTAATGTCGCAATCTTAGACGTTATCAGTTTGTTTAGGGGAAAGTAACTCGTTCAGGTTCAAGATGTGTTTTTAATTATTATAATCGATTAAAAAATTACCATCGCTTTATCCCAGGCACCAAAAATCATAATGTCGAACAAGTTTCTCTTATTTTTCATATCTTTGAGTTTTGAAATTTCACAATTTTTTTATCCACTTTTTATTTGTTTTGTTTTGTTTTTTTTATAATTTCATTTCCAACTTAGATCATAAAATTTTGTACTTCTAGTTTCTTTTAGAAACTAAAGAATGTTTCTCTCTATGATAACAATTTTTTCAATTTTAAACTAAATTTTTCCCAGTTATTACACATTATAGCCTTATTTCTTCTATATATGTAAATGAAGTAATGACCACCCAAGAATGAGTAAAGAAATGTTCAAGAACAGGCGAAATTTTAGAGGGTACGACCTTATAGAAATGTGCCTACATGTGTTCAGTGTTCTCAAATTTTTGATTAGATAAAAAAATGTGAATGGAGGGCCAAGTTGGACAAATAAAAGAAAGTGAGGTTTGAAGCCACGGTACCGAAGAATTTCATGTTCGCACTCGAGCTGTGTAATAAAATAAGGAATCGTATCAAAATTTGTTAATATGAAGAAGCTGTAGCTTTAGTTGATAATTTGTAAATTTCAATCGAGAAATTATTCTTCAGTATCGAAATTCACACATGTTTGGCTAAAGCTACATTCTCCCGATATAAACCTATTATGATGTATTGATGTAGATTAATTAGCTGCATAGTTCTGGCATCAAACTAAAATCTATCAAGACTAATCAAAAATCTATATAAAAAAAAATCATCTCCCTAAATTTACATCTTCATTACTGATTTCAAGAACGAAAAATTCAGCTCTAGAGGGCATGGGTGTTTAACTTCTGAACTTATAAACTGGAAAATGACTAAAAAAATACATACCTTTTGAAATAAATTATTTTGTTACTACAAATCATATTGAACCTGAATAATATTTTTTATTTTTTTATTCAATTTCTTTCCACTATCTTTTTTTTTCTCAAGAGTTGATATTAAACTGGAGAAATTGTACGATCAAAGTATATTCAACGGTTCTGCTTTACAATTTAAAAAAATGTTTAGCTGAGTTTTCACGCTCGCGCAACAATGCGCATAGTGATGGGGTTATTATAAAGTGGAGAAAACATTTTCTTACATAAGTTATTATTTATTTATTTTTTATTTTTTCATACTCTTATCAATATTTCTATTCAGATTTTTATTAAAAATAAATTGTCATCTCATTTCATTATTATTGAAATAAAAACTAAGCTATCACAGCCTACATAAGTTGGAAAGGAGTGGTCAGAGTGAGGAAGGAATCTCATATCTTTATGGTTCAGACTATTTGTAACTGATTGACCAATGTCCAATTGAGATGTTGGTAAAAATTTTAAAAAAGAATTTTCTCAGATTTTTGATCCGACTCAAAATAAAAGTTCCACTGATTTTGAGGAGGTGAGGGAAAGAAGTCTAAATCCTCAAAATTACTGATTTTCGTGTCACATGGGGGTGTGAGATCACTAGAATTTCGGTCATAAATGATTCCAAATAGCAGTTCATAAAAATTAGAGGAAAAGTGGAGCCTCAAATAACTAAAATTTGATAAATATGGGCTCATATAATTGATGAGACGAGATGTACAGTTTACACTATGTCCAAAATTCACTTTAAATGATGATATTGGAGGAGAGAAAGAGGAACCATTATTATCAACTTCAAAATGTGATAGTAGGTAATTAACAAAAAGAGTAAGGTTTCACATGAAAAATGAGGCCAAGTTACCAACATATTAAAATTTCAGCGTCGATTCAGCGAAGAGTTGGAGCGAAAAATGATTTTTAAAAGAGAAATTGAGCCGTAAAATTTCCTTTATATTTGATGTTAGTTAGGAAGCAGAATACGAACCCTTAAATTTGTTTCAAAATTGATTTAAAATAGCTGATGGTCAAAATTTAAGGAATACTTGAGAAGTCTCAACTTTTTACAAACAGAAGTTATGATCAGTCGTAAATTTAGGGCAACAAATTTTGTGAAAGAGGGGAAGGGCAAAATATTTTGAAGAGATTATCAAGAATATTATTATTAAAAATTCAATTTTTTTTTAGATACTTTACATATTTAAAAAAAATTTTTGAATTTTTTCCCTTATTTTTTGAATTTTTAAAATTTTTTCCCGTTTTGGATTAATACATTAGAACATTGCTTGAAATCCCATCATATTATTAATATAAATAAATTTAAACTTAAAATAATATAATTATAATAAAAACAAAATTATATATGAATAAATTAAAAAATAAATTATTAACATAAAAAATTCAATTATTAATAATAATAAAAAATATTAAAAATCTGCTATTCACACACTTTTTATTTTTATTGTTTCATTTCGGAATTTAATGACTTTTTATATTGCCTTGCCAATGTGTCTCTAAAAACCAAAAAAACTGTTTCTATTTTTTTTAATTATTACTAGGGCTAGGATTTATATGCAAACGCATATCTGTTTTGGCTATACTAATTACCGCATATCGCCGTTTCTATTGCGATTCATACATTTTGAAGAAGAATGGTGAAATTTTTTAGCGCATATACGCGCATATTTAGGGTTTAAATGCATATATTTGCATATTTTCATCAAAAAGTAGCTTTATAGCGCATATTTAGCGCATATTTGGCTGGTTAGCGCATATTTACAAAAAAATCACGAAAATTAATGCAAAAACGCGAAATTTCAAGAAAAAAAATCGATTTTTTTGATAAAAAAATGAACTCATGTGATGTCATCTGAACGAACGAGAAATTTTTCGTTCATTTGGCAGATCTGATTATCAACTTTATCAAGGAACGAAAGTGAACGACGTTTGTTTGTCCATTCAGCACTTTGAAAAGTGTGCTTAGGGACAACAGGAAATCATTTTTAATTGAAAATCTTAAAGAACATCTCGTTATTGGATGTTATTCTAATGTTTAATTTTCGAATAAATCTGAACTCGCGTATTTTTCTCGTTTATTCACTTCAGTTTCAGTTACAGATTGAAAATACCTTTATTTTGATATGCCACATGCTGCACTTTTATAGCGCATATACTTGCATATTTATACTTTTATAGCGCATATATTCGCATATTTACATCATTTTTAGCGCATATTTAATGCGCATATAATCGAATTTTAAGCGCATATAAATCCTAGCCCTAATTATTACTAAAAAATTTGAGTCAATTTTTCCCAATTTTTTTTTGATAAGTTTGTAAAGCTTAAGATTTTGGTAATTTTTGTAACTTTTCGATTTTTTAAGAAATTTTTTTCGTTCACTTTTTATTATGAAAATAATCCAAAAATTAGATAGAGTTTTGAATGATTTTTTTTTCAATCCAAAAATATTATTCGCATTTCACTTACATAACTATATGCAATCTACGCTTCACATATCAAGGAAACACTAGTGAATTTTGATTTTTTTGTTGTTTTAATGATCTCTAAGAAAAAATAAAAATTATAATTTTCAGTTCATTGAGTTATCTTATAAGCAGATGTTTTTAATGGGGGAGAGGGGGGCGAGTAAAAGACTTGATCGATCTTGGAAAAATACATAATAATTACATGCCAAGGCGACAAATGGAATTGAATGCATCGGAGGCAAGTTATGATCAAGCTCTGCCTCAAAGGAATCTCGCACTGTCACTCTATTGGTGCTTGTTGGTTACTTTTCACATTCAATTTCATCTTTCATGTGGATAAAACTCGTTACATGAAATAGCCAAATCCCCTAACCCCTTGAAATTTCAACCAAATCTCACCTTTAGACTAGATTTTTGGACTCATCGCATTCTCGTGTGAAATGATTTTTCCCCCTTCTCTATGCATACTATTATGTAGCATCTAAAGCACTCTAGGTTTTTTCGTATTGTTAACGGTTTTCCTCATTTCTCATAATATTCAAAGTACCCAAAAATTCACCTGTTTATCTATTTTCACAAATAATTTCAAATTTTGATAATTATAATAATTATACAATAACACAGAAACAATGCTTTTGATGTTTGAAAAGAAAGGGTGAAAATGGCACAAGAAATTTCGTAATTTGTACCATAAAAAAGTTCTAATACAAATTTCAAAACTTTTCATAGCTTTGGGGAGGTACTTAATGAGATTTTTTAAAAGTTCAAATATATTTTTTATAAGAACTGATTTTCCAATTTCTGTTTTCTTTTTCTTTCATCGTTCATTTAATGCTGAATAGTGAGCATTCCAACGGAAAGTCCTAATACTTGACGAAACTCTTTCATTTTTGCGCAGCATTGCTCTGTGGAGGTTTCTTCATATCGAAAGTAACACTAGGTTGAATAAAAAATCGATCTTAAATATCATTCTGATAACTACTGAACGCTTGAGATTTTCTTTTAAGAATGATATTTTTAGGCATGACCATTTTCTTCTCTTAACATTCTCCAGCTCGTGTCGAACTTCTGAACTCCATTCAGCGTTGGCGGGCCCACCTTACTGGAAAAATAACCACCATTTATATAACCGCTTCAAGTAAACAGAAGTATAATAATTATTGGGATTTATAAACCACCTAACGCGAGTTCGGAAATCTTATTAAATAGTAAGGACGATAAACAAACGGTTGAAAAGAAGGAATTAGCAGATGGAGCGGAACCAATAATACGTTATGAATTATGAGCGGAACGATAAAATGGAAAATTCGAACTAGCGATTAAAGGTGGAATTGCCATTAGTGTGGGTTTATGCGATGTGTTATATACCTCGTATTTCACGGTACCCGCTTATTTTATTTTTTCGAACGATTTTATCTGCCGCATATAGCATGTCCGAATGATAATAAGACTGTTGTGTCGAAAACTTGTATTCATCTGCGATAGGGCTGGTTTGAAAAACCTTCGATTAAAATTGCACTTCGAGCTTTCAATACTCTGGAGGTAATTTTGATTTCAATACTTACAAAAGCTGGGTCCCTTTATTGACATATTTGTAAAAAATTCATATGAGTGATGGATTCAAGGACAAGGCTACACATAGACTGTACGTAGCCTTGGGCAACATTTTAGAAATAGCAAATTATTTTGAGGCGATTATTAGAAAAAAAAATCAATATTATATTTTTTAGACTTTTCTCTCATTTAAAAAAAAAATATTTTTTATACATATTTTTTCTAAATTTTCTCAATAGGTATTTTTTCCTCATGTTTTGCACTTTTTACCATTTTGTAAAATAAAACAGAGAACCCTAGATAAAATATATATACTATTTTTTTTGGGCATTAAGTATATAAAAAATTGATTTTTTTTAAATAGCTTTAAAAAAATTTGTAAACATTTTTTTTCCAATTTTTAAAAATAATTTTACGTTTTAGTTTTCTTTTTTAATTTTTCAAACTTATTACAATTTTTATCTAAGGCATTTCTTAGGTAAAAGAAGACGTGTAAATCCGTCACTATTCATCAGCGATCATCTGTTCATTGTAATTGTCGTAGGAGAAGGTGGAAATAATACCGAATAGCGATTGAACCACTCCTATGGGCTAGGATAGCAATGATGAATCGTCTTGGCGTCTGTGTTATTAGTTATTGTTTTGTCTTTATCTAACAAACAGCTAATTATACATATAAATCAATTTCAACACGTAGTTAAAACAAAGGGAGACGATAAGACGTTGGACTAATTTCGTATTGACCTTTCGCGAAACGTGCAAAGTTTGATATATTTTCTCGATGAAAATATACGAGCAATGGAAAATATATGTACTACCTGCTGCGTTCCATAGATGTAGTTTATGTGCAAAAAATACCCATTACGTACACCGTACTGGCGAAACTTCCCACAATAACATCTTTATTATATTACGAGAAACCAATTGGAATAAATCTCGAAGAAACAAATCGAACGCCTAGAAAACCCAATTACTGGTCTATAACATTGTACGTTCAATTTTACGAACCACTGAATTATTTAAAACATTGTCGTATGGCAGCATAAAGTAGTAAACGATCTCGTTGAAGCGAATTCTTTGTTGTGAGCGAATAACGTTGAAATTCCGGTGTTCAAAATTCGACGCCGACGTATTGCTTCGAGTGATTTTAAGACTATGCAATTTTACATGAGGTCGGTACAGGCGGCGTTGCATTTGTAACAAAAAAAGTTTGGCATTACGGTACCTTGAAAGCAGCAGAACCGGTTCAAGTACCAGTGTGTACTTTTGTATTGCTTATGTGTGAGACCGTGCACCGTCCAGAATAATGGTCCAGGTTACGTGTACATTACGACGCATTAATGAAAAAGAATTAAGAATATTTCACTACCGAAAGTTTTAATCGTAGACTTGAATTGCGCGGACAAAAGGCTGAGGTGGGAGGTGAACTCGCACATGATTCGGTGAAGTAATGTGATCTATTTTGTTGCCGAGTAAACAATAAGTTATTACGAATTAGCATAAGTGTATGTGAATCATACGGTCGTCGGTGCTTTCTAATAATTGCATAATATCCTTTGGCCAACGAAGATCTTCTCATTTTGCGGTTTTTTTCATTCGCCAACGAGATCATCTCGTATTGATTTAACAATCACGCATCAAGGTCCGATTCGCTGATCTCATCTGGTCGCGTTTAAAGGAAAACAATTCCACGATATTGATGTCGGCGCGGTATTAATTACAAATGTAATTTTAACGTCCTCCGTGCATCTTGGTCGCGAAGAAATTCCGATTGTTCTTCCGTATTGATAGTTCACGATTCGGCGTGATGAAGTTTGTTGACTTGTGAAGATGATCAATGATAAACCAATAGAGATTAGAAAATGGAATGCTTTCGTTCATATTGTTCGATGAGTGATCATACAAAATCGTTGAATATGTTCGTCGAGAAGTCGATATCGAACGACGAAATAATTATCGAGGATATAAAAAAAAATCGAACAGTGCTATCACTCGGCAAAAATTATTTACTTAATACATAATAATTGCAATACCTATAGTACCTATATATATTAAAATAATGTGTAATTAATGCTTTATAATTAAGATTTCAGTTTCCGAGATCACTTTAAAGGTAAATTAATAAAGTAATAAATTGCATATAATTGGTTAGTTTTCTTTTATTAGTAAATTCAAATTGCGGAAGGTAAAGCAATAAGTACTAATAATTTGAAAAAAATCTATTTAATTTAATTAGATTAATAAAGAAAATTAGAATAATTGGTGTATTTTTAGGTGTTAAATTTATTTAAAAAAATATTTTTATCATTAATTATATTGAAAAATAAATATATTTTGATAAATAAAAAAAATGATAAATTTAAAGTTATTTCTTGTTAAGTAGCATCAATATTATAAAATCAAAAGAATAAAATTTAGAAGAAGAATATCTACTTTTTTATTGAAAATTGGATTAAAATTTTGCTAGACAAACCGATAGTAAAGAAATAAATCTTTTTCACAAATTTGTATTTCTATTCAACGTGAAATATTCGATCAAAAATTTATATCAAGTGGATATGATTTGTACGTGGTGTTCCATGGGTTTTTTATGAGAGTAGGTAGCTAGGTACCCTTTATCTCGAAAATTTATTACGAAGGAATAATTCATTATCTACTTGGAAGCATCAAAACTCTGACTATTCCCTTTCCCATGAAATAAAGAGATTTCAAGTAAGAAAAAATGGAGTTTTTTTTTATATAATAAAAACAAGAAAAGAATCAGAAAATTGAATGAATAATTTTTTCTGAGAAATTTTTTATTTCTTGTAATTTTAATAAATAATTGTGTTTTGTGTCCCTTAATTTTTCAATAGAGCATAGTCTTTTTGCCAAATTTAGGCGAGTAATTTCAAGTTGAAATCTTTAACGAAGGTCAGATGTTGATGAACATTATATACGATACATACATGATGGATGTGAAGTGGAGGTAGCACGTTAAAATTACGACATGAGAAACGTACTCGGCGAAAAACAAAAACAAATAATAATGAACATTCGTTGCAGATAAGGAAGTAATGAAACCCTCCCATCATGCATATGAATGAAAATTTGCTCAATTTATCATATTTAGGGGCAGAGTACCACGCATAAAATCTCATGTCGCTTTTTTGAGTTGATGTCTAAGGAGGAAGGGGGGGGGGGTAAAATTTTAAAACATCATTAGCTCGCTGTAATGAGCAAATGAAACTTATATTAGATTGTTCTCAGAGAGTTGAGAACAAAAGGTCATATGATATTTTGTCTAACTTTAAAATTGAAGGGGCATAATTTTTTTTTTGTAAAAATGAAAAAAGTTGAGACAAGTTATTTTATTTATTAACTCAGTTTTAATATTTTACAATTATTCTCTCGAATAAAAAAACAGGTGATACAGAAAATCTCATTATACAATGAAGTCTCAGTGAATCGTACATTCTTTAAGCAAGTAATTTTTCTGTTCTTTAATTCATCTTACACTTTAGGAACCTTGTAAAACGAAACTCGAGACACTCGCGAGTATATCTTGCTTTGTGAGTCCAAAATAGTCTAAATTAAGCCCATACTGTGCACACGACTAATAAATTATCGATTTGTCGTTTATTTTCGAAAATAAGCAAAATTGGTTCTTCTTTAGTACTAAGGTTAAAATATCGAAAAACTGTAACTTTGAAGACCCCAACTCTTCCAAAATGATCGCATGGGACTAACTAGAATTTTATGAAAATCCAACATTTTTTTTCACTCCATCACACGGTATATGTCTTTTGCAATTTTGCTACAGTAGGGCCAAAATGGACACTCCATTTTTCAATTGTAAACGAGTTGAATGAGTTTAAAAATTACACAGAATACTACCTATTTAATATGGAAGTTCTTGATGAATTTTTTTTTTAATTTATTAACGTGCCTTGTACAGCTGTATAGTTAGAGGCACATGCACGTAGAGGGAGAAATTATAGTTGAGGGAGCAGACGAGATGAATGGAGGATGGCGAACAGGCTTCTCATAGTAGGTTCAGGAGTTCAGGGAGGTGTCTGGGAGGTTGAACGTCTTATGAGTGTGGAATGAAGAAGGCAGTCTCGGAAGACATGTGACACAGTGAGGGGTGCCGCAATTTTTAAAACCTGCGCCGGAGTGCGCGAGAGAAAATATGAGTGAGTGAGATAGCTGTGTCCAATACAGAGTCTGCACACTAGACCCTCAATTCTCTTCGGCTCTTTCGCAGGAATGTCTGCCAAAGTATAGCGTTGGCTTTACATGGTCATAATTTAAAATCGATCATCGGCTTTAAAATCATATTTGGCAAATACTAATAGGAAAATATCGTTAAAATTAGAAATCCACCCATGGGCATTTTCAACATACTTAATGGGCTAGAGCTTTTTGAAAAAATTGGCAACAAAAATTCTTTTCAATATTCGGTTGACAAAATATGATTATGACAGGTAAAAAAATTTCAAATTGCCCGGAAATCTGTTTTTTTGAAATATTGAAAATTTATTCAAGTTTACATCATTTAATAGTTAGATATAAAAATTGAGTAGGACGTTCTTTTGAGGTCATTTAGCAACTATTGACGAAATTCGTTCTACCTTAGTGCACATATAATCACTAGATACTCAATAAGCTCATGTCAAGTTAAACTCCGAAGTTACGGATTGTTGAAGTATTTAATTTATAATTATGATGGTAATAATTAATTTGCCTATTTTTGCAATTTCATTTAGGATTATTATACCCATAAAAAATCAAATATATTACTTTCATACCTTATTCAAATTATTAACTTTCATTTCTAATTTTAGCATTAAATTAGCTTACCTACTTAACCGGAGCTTCAAAGGTTTTATAAGAACGACCTTCAGACCATTCTACGCTCTGCACATTCTCCACACGTTACAATAATTCCATTTTATTCTACGTATTTTGTTGATAAAATGGCTACCTATTTTACACTATGTATTCTGTTGCACAACTCTGCCCAACACTCGACAGTTCGTGAATAGTCAAAAATGATTAAAATAATCGATAGTACCGAGGATAAACAACTCGTGAATATTTTATTAAATAAATAAAACTGATTTACCATTAGGAATAAAATTATTCATCAACATCGAACGATGGCAGGTAACTTTATGTAACGAAAATAGGAAGTGCAATAATTACACGTACCGAATAGACAACTCATAGAGGACGAATCGATTATAGAAGAATACCGTATAAACGTAATATTCCACCATCATTTCGAGACAATTAGTCGATCCACAGGTGAACCTATCCTTCAAAATACTTCATCGTGTAAACGAAAAGTGATATGAAAAAAAATTGAAACTCGTCCAAAACGAGTTGGCGACAGCGATCGCTCAAGGTAACCAAAATGATTTCAAAAGCGATAAGTGAAAAGCGAAGATTTCAAAACAAATCAATTTCCACAACTCCCTAAGTGATTAAGTAACGCGACTACTTACTCGCAAATTGAAATTCACTTTCGAGAAAGAAAAACCGACGTAGCGTTGAGATTGATCGATTTCCATCGAATCGAAAAGTTGAAAACCCGAACGAAAACAATACTCGACATTTATCAATGGCAGAAGGAAATAACGGTTATCTTTATTGATAAACGTAATGTAGTAAGCGGAAGCGAGGAAAGATTTGAAAAAGTCGTTGGGATTCAGCGAATAACAATCGAATGAAATTCGTCGATATGTACTATGTAGTTTTGAAAATGCGAAATATGGCGACGTTGTAATTTTTCCTTCAATGTTAATAAATTAATTCGTCGTGTAACGGTATCGTTTCAAATTTTACCGATCGAAAAGGACGTCGCGAATGCGAAGATTTCACCGATAAAAACGTCTGTTCGTACTTCCTCGTTTTTTCGTCACCTTCGAGTACCGCTACAAACGTATAATTTTTACGAGCCCATATTTCGGTAGTCAGACGTTGGACGAGTCGTTTAAAATTTACGAACGCCGGAAAATACTGGCGTCGATTCGACGGTATTTTCAATTACCTTGGTTGATTTTATTAATAAAGTGGAAACGTTATATCGCCTCGGAATCGTTATTTAGATCGATACGGAGTTAAACGTTGGCGAAATTACCTGTACGAGCGATTTTACCTGACCGCGATGTAAAAACGAACGCACTCGATAAGTAATTTAAATAACAACAATTAATTGGGCGTCGGTGAGGGACAGCGAAGACGCATTACACCAATAATGTACTAATTACAATGGCGGAGAGAAAGGTACGCGTATTAATGTTTAAACGCGATCGTTTGAAAACGCTCCGGATTGGGATTGCACGAATAATGCCGGGTAAATGGCGTAACATCGTATCGTTCTTCAATCTCGACGCTCCATTAAGTTGTGATTTTAATATTTCATTTCATTAATTACACGGTGTTATGCGACGGTGAAAAAAATTTCGCGACTCGGTCGTGATTTATGGGGCAACACTTGCATTTTCTTTCGCGCCATCGCGACGTCCCGTTAATTCGCATTTTCTAATCGTGTTCGAGAGGAATTTAAAACTCGCTGATTGACAGATTTCGCCTGGCCGCCGTCTTCGCGTATAACGGAGCTCGTGAAAAGTACGAAATTCCGATCGATGTCGCTTTTTTCGCGCTAAATCACTAGCAACTGAGTCACTCTAACGTGATACTCGCAAATTACGAGCTAATTACTCGGCTAGGCGAACTAAGCCGACGGATTCAGCGCGTCTTAATTACTATACCGGTACGTTGTAATGGTGTGGTTTTTATTAACGCGAAAAATAAATACATTGTCATCGAACCTTGATGCATGTTTTCCATTCTCTGATTCTAATATTTCGGCCTAGAACTACCAACGATAAGGTTACAAAGTCGTGCCATAACGAAAGGCGAACCTATAGTCTTCCGCCAGCGGTTTTTCTCTAATGTACGTTCTTCCTGTATTTAAGTGATATACTCGTACGAACGCGTGAGCGCTAATCACGATTTTTGGCTAAAAATACGCGAACACGTCGTCATTTTTTATTTCGCAATATAAAATTTCAAAGTATTTTAATCGTTTACCATATCGTAATCGTATCTTTGGAAAATAAATTTCTAGTGGTTCGCGGATAAGTTTCTCGAATGAAGAAAAGGAGATAAACGTTAATTCGAAATGCCACAAATTTGCGTAAATTACTCATTTATCTTAATACTCCGTTAAATATGCGCGGATACTGGTAATATTCTTAATCTTAGCCTAACGAGAAATTAAGAGAAGTTCAATAATCCCATTATTCACTCATTTATGGTATTCGTCATGTCGACGCAATTTATAGAAAGTTTTCTCCGAAAAATAACCGCAAACAAAAGCCTACCTTGAGTTTATCATCGAACTTTCATACTAAACGATGTATAGACTTGATGGCAGGTCACAGCTGACTTTTCACGTAACATTATTAGTAGTTGTGTTTTTAATGAAAAGCTCAATTGTTACAACATGACTGATTTCAGTAGAAGTGGACTGTCATCAATTTTTAGTTCATTTAATTTCTTCAAATATAAATTAATTAATTGATTATAGACAATAACAATTTTTTTTAAATAATTCAACTTTACATACATGACCAATTGACCAATCATAATAATTACTACTTTCTTATAAATTGTTTCAATACCCGTTCTTCCTAGTGTTATTACTATAATTATTTTAGATAATAATTTATATATAAATTTTTTTAATCCATTAGGAAATGAAAATCCAATTCTATATCAACATTTATTTTGATTTTTTGGTAATCTTGAAGTGAGGAAGGAGGACAGTGACGTAGACATGAGGGAATTAATCCCTCCTCGGTCTTCCTTCAAAACATTTAATTATAAGTAGATAATGCAGGATAGATTTGTGAGGTAAAATCCAAAAAGAAAATACACGTCGATTTGATTCCATAAAAATGAAAATTATAAACTATAAATCATTGAAAAAAATTATATAATTTCGAATATTGCCATTTGTGTTTGCTGAAAGTGAAAAGAATTAGGGTAAGGTTGAACCAAGATCTGGAAAGCATCTTTAGATCTGAGAAAATATTAAGATTCGAAGACCAACTGGGCTCTTCCCATCATGGCAAATTAGTACCTACGCTATTAGGGGAAGCGACGTTATATTTTACGTTTCAGACCATGTAATAGATTAGTCTGTGTTCAAGGTGGAATTGAATAATAAAGTACAAGTTATCCTTACCTCAATCCGCTAGCCACCAAAATTGTAACGAGCACGAGTTTTCTTTGTGACTTCACAAAATTTATTTTTACAAAGAGGTTAGTGATTGCGTGTATGTGTATTTTATTTAGCTTATATGGAGTACATGGTTTCTTTGTA
This sequence comes from Phenacoccus solenopsis, assembly GCA_009761765.1. Taxonomy (NCBI): domain Eukaryota; kingdom Metazoa; phylum Arthropoda; class Insecta; order Hemiptera; family Pseudococcidae; genus Phenacoccus; species Phenacoccus solenopsis. Next base: position 20,093,391 of record CM019752.1, on the reverse strand, counting down.
AAGTAAAACAAATTTGAAAACTAGAATCATAACGAAGTGAGAAAACCTGTATTTTTATATTTTAGTTTACGTTGGTCTATTTGCGTATGCACACTAGGGTTGTTCAAAAATACATATAAATTTTTTTATTTATATTTTAGTCATAATCTCTAAAAATGTTCTTTCTACATCAAAAACACATTACACAAATTTCTATGTGAAAAATTAATTTTAAGTAGTAGCGCACTGAGGTTTAATAATGCAATTATTTCTCATAGAGTATTTATAATGACTGGTCTATGTTCTAATTGGTCATATGTTACGCGCGTAATGACCAATCATAACGCTAGAATGTGATAAAATGTAGGTAGTTTCATTTCTACCTTCCTAAATAATATCGTTCAGTTTTCAGTGAACGACAAAAATTCGTTTGTGATTTGAATCATCAGCTGATTTGTGTTTTATTTTACCAGTTAGTCGAGGTAAATTTACCGCATTCAACTTGCTGATTGGTTGTTACAAACGTGACGTATGACCAATTAGAACATAGACCAGTCATTATAAATATTCTATAGGTTAAAAGAAAAAAAATTAATTTTTCATTTTTAAATTGATAAATTAATTATACATATCAAAAGTATTCCAAAAGAGTTTTCATTTTTAGTGTAATTTTTACATTAAATGAAATGCTGACTTTTCAACCCCGCGAGACGTCACACCTAAATTTGCTTTTTTCAACTTCATTTTTGAGATACAATTTTTAATTAAGTTTTTGATAAAAACTATGGCAATTACAGCTAACCTGGTTAGAGGAAGGAGGCTGGGGGAAGGTGGATCTTCAAATCTTTGAGTTTTCAGATATTTTTCCCTACGCGGAGCGCAAGCGGGTGTTCATGAAATTTGTTCAAAATTTGATAAAAGAGTCTTCTTAAAAATACGAAAAAGGTACTTTTTTGTTTTTTTGATACACCTCAAAATGGAGGATCGCTTAAATTCAGAGGGGGGTTGGAAGGGGGAGCAAATTGCTCAAATTTTTTGTTTTTGATCTCTTATAAAAAAAACGAATCAAGGACATCAACATATCCAAATTTCAGCTTCCTAAATGCATTTTGAGGGTAGTTAGAGTAAAAAGCGACTTTTTGAGGAAGTTTTGAGTCATGAAATTTCTTGAATCTTCCATATCTAAAGATATATCAATCTAGAAAGTTCAAACTTCGTGTGCGAGATTAGTTGGTGACTTTAATATGACCTCTTGAATTTGGGTCAAAATGGATCCAAAATGGCGGATTATTAAAATTTGAGTAGAGCTTGAGGAGCCTCAAATTAGTAAAAATGTAATTAATATGAACTCATATGATTATTGATGATATGGAATATACTATATTCTCAATTCACCTTTATACACGATGTTGGAGGGGGGAAGAAGGGATCATCCATATCCACCTCAAAATGTGGCGGGGGTGCACGAGAGTTCAAAAATTTTTATTGTGGTATCGAATGATGAAATGAGCCCAAGTGACTAACTTATTCTGATTTTAGCTTCCCAAATGACAATAGACAATAGACAATATATATTTGACGAAATACTACATATAAAATTCCACATTGGTATTATACGGCCACCAGTACCCAAATTTGGGTGAGCGGTGCGCCGGCTCTCAAAATTCTAAATTAAAAAACAGAATAAAACAAAGCAAATAAACTAAGTAAAACACAATATACACTACAAAAAGAGCGACAAATTACATGAATGGAGGGGAAGGGGAGAGGGAACCATAAAATGCCATCAACATCCTATCCATCAAGAATAGCCGCCACATACTCACCCACCATGTGCCTGAACGCAATGAGTTTGAAGGGGAGTTAAAGCAAAAAACAGTTTCCGGAGGGGGGAGGAATTGCTGCAGGAAATTTCATGTATCTTCCATATCTCCTCATCAAATCGACCTAGAAAGGTCAAACTACGTATTGTCTATGTTCACTGCAAATCCATTGTGAAGGAAAACTTTCAATGGCAGGTAAGGCAAAGAGAATTCTATAAATTTATTCTCACATGTAAGTATTGGAGGGAATGAGAATAGGTTATCGTCTACAAAATTTGGTGGAAGTACGTATATGAAACGTATAAAATTTTCTCTCATGGCTTCATATGACGAAGCTAAGGTAAACTCTAATTACCAATATATAAAAATTTCAGCCACTTAGTTTGAGGGGAAGAGGAGGAGTGAGAGCAAAGCACACCTTTTGGAGAGGAAATTGGATGATGAAATTTCCTGAATTGTCTATATTATCTTACCACCAAGTTCACCTATAAAGCTCAAAATTCATATACAGCGTTAATTAGGGACTACACAATATGACTCTTCGAATTTGGTTCAAAATTGATCTAGAAGAGCGGATGGTAAAAATTTGGTAAAATCTTAAAGCGTCTAAAATATCTTAGATTTGATAAATATAGACTTATATGATTTCTGCGAGTGTGAATAACACCATAAAATATAACATATCGCAAATCCACTCCCGAAGTTAATGTCGTATAGAATACGAAGGTGTTTTCAAACTGTGTGGCATTCTTTAAAAATTCAGCTCAAGTACTACGGAACTGCTTCTTACCGTTTTTTTTCACGTTTATACGAAATAGTTTTAATTTTTTCAACGCTAGGCGATAAATTTGAATTCAATTACCTGGACAGCCATAAGGCGTTGGCTTCATTCGAAATGACAATAGAATAGAGGAAGCGGGCTCAGCGTGCTGTCCGATTCGAATTAAATTCAAAGTTGAACGCGAATTGGTGTTCGCTTCTTTTTATTGACTTTTTAACGGTGTCTATTATAATTCCATGACCTAAATTGGTAACCGATTCATTGATGAAATTTCCCGCTTAAATCTAACATATTGGGAGTTGGGAACAGTGAACGCGACGGCCTAGCTACGGCCCTGATAATCACTTGAGAAATCTGTGCGATAACAAATAATTTACAAAACCGCTCTACGTATGATTAGAATGTTTGAAATAATATTACTGAATAATAACAAAAAATACATTTACCAATACAAGCGCATATAAGCGAATTATTTGGTGTTAAATAAAGGCCACTGCTGGAATTGTTATAAAATTTATTTTCTGCATACTTGATCCTTAAAGCTCCCAAATCAGCATACTGCAAGTCCCCAAAAATCAATCGAAGTGGGTGTAACTCCACAAGAGGTTAACAGTTTTTCACGTTTATCTCCGTAACTAGGGGTCATACATGAAAAGTACTCCTATGATAAATTAATCTACATAAAATTTCCTACAAATAAGGTTCAATTAATTTTTTTTATAGAAGTCATTGTTTCCTCAAAAATTTGATCTAAACCTTGAAAATACTCAAAATACTGTTTTTTAGCAGAATTTTTGCGTTGAATATTCGTAATTAAGAAGTCCCTTGAAACAGGTGGAGGATAGAAATCTCTGGGGAAAGGTGGAACGGTCTATCACAAATGTTTTTCGCATTTATCTCCATAACTGGGGCTTACTGATGAAAAATAATTGTATAGTGAATCACTCCACGTAAAATTCTCAACAAAAAAATTCCTTTCCATTTTTTTGTATAGGTCATTTTTTTTTTAATTCAATCTAAACTTCAAAATACAAGTTTTCAGATGATAAAATTTTTTGAACAGAATTTTTGTGTCGAATATTCATAATTAATTACTTCAAGTCCCTTGAAATAGGTGGAGAAACAGAACCTTCCAAGGGGTAGGTGGAACCGCTTATCACAATTGTTTTTCATATAATAATCAAGTATATCTCAATAACTGCGGCCTATGGGAAATGGATGTATAATGTATTACTTGGTATAAAATCTACCAAAAAAGTTCGCTTCCATTTATTTTGTGGAGGTGATTGTTTTCTGAAAAATTCAATCAGAACCTCAAAATATTCAAAATATAAGTTTTTGGGTCACAAAATTTTTCGAGCAAATTTTCGTGTTTAATATCCTTTATTTAATTACTAGAAGACCTTTGAAGTGTATGGGGTATAATAATTTAGAGGGTGAAATCCTTCCTTTAAAGCAATTATTTTTCTCTTTCATCTCTGTAATTATGGCTTATCCATGAAAAATAGTTCTATAATGAATAACTTCGCATAAAATTCTTTACGAGAAAAATGAATATTATATTTATTAATTAAAATTAAATATTCGAAAAAAATTATTCAAATAAAACGATACAATTGAAAAAACAATATTTAAATTAATAATAATAAAAGAGTTCCATGTATCGACAACAATATAAATTCGTCGTTAAGGAAAAAAAAAAAGGGAAATTTCGTGAATACTAATCAAAACTCAACGTACACATCCGCCTGATATAAGACGGCGCGGGTAATTACATCTTTTGAATATAAAAAATGTCATTACGAGTACGCTTCTAATTAAAATTACTTACGCGCGCCTTCTAATTAACCGGAAAGCGGTGAAAAAAATTCATCGACTTTACCTACTTCTTATACAGCTGAATATGATGATAATAAAACAAGTAAAATACGATTTACATGACAGAGACGAATGGCTAATCTACGCGAGCTTTCAACATATCCGACGTGAAATTATTTACGAAACGTTAGCCGGGTTGCAATTGTACGGTACTTAGATTCTTAAATACGGATTATGGTTTAATCGTTGGTGGGATTTTTGTTTTCGCTCGAGTATAGGTAATTTGAACGCTAACGCAACGCGTTTAATAAACTCGATAAAATGACAAGTTTATAACTAATAACCTAATTTACGTTCTTACTTAATATGGCTTTGAAATACATTGTACAGCACACCTTGTTAGTCCCGTTGTCTAGTTGTCGCGTCCGAGTCATAGATTCCTACATCGGTGGAATATTTTCTCTACTCGATTGCAAACAAAAAAATACGCTCGCTTAAATCATAAATCATTCGAATACATTTCCTAATTTCTAATTTCACGTATTGTTTTGCAGATTGTATTGAAACAATGGCATCTCACATGTACCCGGAACGTAACATCCCACACCTGTGGGATATATTCGGTAAACCGCGCGATGAATCGATGTGCAAGGATTTCCAAAAAATGAAACTCGACGGTTGCTCCAATAACGGTAACGATAGCGCTATATCTGTCGGCTCGACCAGCGACGAAGACATCTACACTAATAGCACCCACAACGCGAATAAAAAGAAGAAAAAAGGCCGTAAAGAACAGTCTTTGGAACCCGAAGTGAAATATTTAGAACGACATTTGTCCATGAAGAAAACCATTAGGAAGAAAATAATGCGCGATCTCCAAAAAGCCTTCGTCGAAGATCCTAACGAATTCCGAGTCGAGGATATACCTCCGGAGCAGCTCAAAGCTGAGATTAATTTACAAAGCTTAAGCTTCGCGCCGACCGGCAAGAAGAAGGATAAGAAAAACAACGAATCAAATTTCTTAGACTTTTTAAGAACCGGTAGCGGGTTAGGGGATAATAAAGGAAATTGCGGAAATAATAAGAATAGTAAGAAAGGTTACAAAGATCTGGATGACGATTCCGGTCATGGATCTCCTACTACTGAAGAATCCGAAGAAGAGGATAAGAAAACCCGTTTCTGGAAGAGGTTTACCATGAAAGGAAGTAGGAATAAACGATAAGTTTTTCGTAATTAGTTACTGTGATCTTTATAAGTAGGCCTTGTACTGTATCTTTTAGAAGTTAATGTTCTCTTCATCTTTCCTTTATTTTTTCTTTCAATTATACAAATTCGTAATTTATTTTTTAAGCATACAAGGGCGTCTTCGAAGATGAAATTTTATTATCATAAAGCCCATATGAGAAGGCAATATCAAACGATAAAGGGTACCGGCATTTTTACCCACAGAAAAGTTAATTTTATTTTTATTTATTATCATGCAGTTTTCACCGCCTTTGTCAGTAATAATTCTTCGCTTCCATGACGCGTATTCTTTTATGATGGTTTTTTTGTTTTCGCTGTATCTTCAGATGGTCTTTGTTCGCGCCAGTCCTTCGATTCCAGTGATACCAATAGATTTTCTGGTCTTCCTTGGTATCAGTGTAATGGCCTCTGATACGTTTTTCCGTAAATATTAATTGCCTCTGGTTTGATAGGGTTTCACCATCTACGAGCGTTTCTTATTTTTATCTCGACTTACCCTGATAGAAGCAAATGGTGAATCTTGTCAATGACATTTCATCTGCTAAAGCTGACATTCTCTCGTGTTAGATTTTTCAACATATACGAAACAAACATCCAGATATAAATCATTTTTACGAGTAATCATCGAATCTGCGCTGTTTAATCGTGCGCCATGTAATTTTCACGTTCTCACTTTCTACAATATCGATTTCATCAAAAATGAAATACTGCCAACGTGAAGTCTGTCACTGACGTTATTCTTTCGAAGAAATGTTATTTATGGTAATGATTACGGCGAATCGGTGAAAAAAAAATTGTTCGGAGAAGATTGCAAAATATTGGGCATCGGGTCTTCTATAAATGGTGTTATTTTTGCTGATTGTATGGAATAATCGTGGACGCCCGTGTATTTTATTTGTATATTGTTCTTTAATATTAATAATTACGTGTGACGGATAATAAATTTTCTGCGATAATTGATTATTTTTCATTTTGTACGCTCGCCTCTACGCAGATTCGATTGTTCTTGAAAATATTTTCCAGGTGAAGAATTAACAGATTGTGATTTCATTCATTTGTTCAAAATGGTTTTGAAATCTAAGTGATGAATGAGTTGGCAAACCGAAACAAATGAACACGAAAACAAACCATGCTGGGATTTGAAAATTGTAAACATTTTAAGTAGGTACAGGGTCACCGCGAAAGGTATGATACAGTCCGAAGCAAAATTGATTTTTTTCGGGCTTCTTTTTAGGTACTGTTTGTTTGTGAACGATTTTAATGAAAATTTTCAAAATATTTGAAAAGATTTTGGACTTTTTCAAAAATTTTTCATCTATGGGCCAAGTCATTTTTGAATTATTTATGCATTTTTTGAATAATTTTTAAATATTGGACATTTATTCAATTTTTATACTTTTCGTTTTCAATTTTTTTTTTAATTTTCGAACGATTTTCGGTTTTTAGATAAGTGTGATCTAATGTAATCCCCTTTTTTCGATAGGTATACGTACAATAATAAATTAAATTTTTTTTCATAAATTTTTGAACAGTTTTTTTTTTTTTTTGCTAATTTGAATTTATCTTTTAGACATTTCTCAATCCACGGACGGTTTTTAAAGCAAAGCTTTCAATATAAAAACTAAATTTCCTTTTTGATTTTCAAATAACTTTAACTTGTTTTCATTTTTGAATTTTCAAACGAAAATGTACTTATCTTCAGTTATTTTTGTTTTTGAATGTTTTTTTAATTTTTGAACATTTTTATTTTCTGGCTTGATTTTTTTTTGACATTTTATAGTTCATAATTTTTTAATTTTCTGTTTTTGAACTATGTTTTCATTTCGTGATTTTTCAATTATTAAACAACATTAATTATTTTGAACATTTTCCAAATTTTTGAAAAAATTTTTATTTTAAGACTAATTGTAATGCTGATTTTTTCACGCGTTTTTCATTTTTAAAAGTTTTTTTCTTCATCTTTAAGGCTGTTCTCTCTGTTTACAACTGATAACAGAAAAGCTCGATTTGAGGGTGATTTAGATGCACTATATCTTCGCGAATATTGAAGTCGAATTGTTCGGGTTCGTTTTGTTTTATTTATTAATGTTTAAAGAAGACGTGACTGTTGAGAAAATTTTGAAAAATTGATTAGTTACGTATCTCCAGCGTGCTATAACTTCTTTTAGAAACAATCAATTAAAAATTTGACTCATATCGTCTTCGTCTTTCATTAACAAACATCTCAACAAAAAAAAATTGAAAAAATTTGAAAATTGACAGAGATAGAGTGCATCTAAATTCGATGGGAACGGGTCAGGGTTCAAAATTCGAAACGTGATTGATTAAAAACGGTCACGTGACTTTCACCATTAGGTTGAAATTTGTTGTTCGTAGAGCAGTATAGAATAGTCTTAATTTTTAATTGTTTTGAACTATATTCCGTTTTCATACATTTTTTATTTTTGAAGAATTTTTTTCTTGATTTCACTACACGTGTTATCTCTTTTTTTCAGAAGTTTTTTACTGGTTTTATTAAAATGTTACACCTTTTTGCATAACTGAGTTTTTATTGAGAACAAAAGACTTTGGACTTTCAAAATTGAAAAAAAATTGGCATCTAAATTTTTTTAAGTCTTTAGACGACAAAATATGACTCCCGAAGATAAAAAATTTTTAATTGCTGGAAAATTAATTTTTTTTGAAACTTTGGATACTTTGACTTCATTTTGGGTGACATAAAAATTGTATTAGGGAGCAGAAATTTTCATGTTCTTATGAGGCCATTTCATAATTACTGTAAACACTTCCCATCACTTTTTGAAAAAAACCGCAATTTGGCTCACTTTTGTTTATATTCCCAATTTACAGTGAAATAGTTCGTTAAATTTCGAAAAAAGATACCTCAAAAATTGGCCATTTAGTAGACAAACGCCTGCAATTCTGTATTATGCAATATATAGTGTATTTATGATTTTTATAGCCCTACAGTATACGATCAAATTGAAAACAGTTTTGTCAAACACTTGACGTAAAATCTGAAAATTAAAAAGAGGAACCATCATGGTTCTTTATTTTAATACCAAACTAATTTTGCATTTGAATCTATGAGTTTTATGTTAATAAGTTTAAAATAAAATAACTTCTCAATTTGAAGGGGTACAGATATAACCAGATATAACTTGAACACACCGTATATACACATTCTATCAGTGGCGTAATCAAGGAGGGGCTAGCGGGCTAAAGCCACACCCAAAAAAATTCTTCGAAATTTCAAAAATCAATTATTAAACATATACGCGTCCTAGATATCAATAAAAAAACTTTCTTGATCCTTTTTCAACATTTATGAGTGATAAATTCATATATACCAAGGAGCTATCTATGTATGGTTAATCTACAATACAATTCATTTTGCAATTTTTTCAAAAAAATTTTACACTTCATAAAAACAGGTGGGTATGAACTAGAGTTCGAGCCTAAAAAGTTCTGGTTGCGCCACTGCGTTCTATGCAATTTTAAATCTCATGTTAGATGCATAGTAGATGGTACTATCACGTAAGATTTTTTTTTGAATTTTTGAAAATAAAATTTACTTGAATCAAAATGAAAAACCAAAAACTGAATTCAAGCATATACTATTTACCAAGCCCTGCTTCCAGGTATAATTCAAGTACGTAAAAAAAAAAGTAAAAAATTCCGAAATAATGCGTAAATATAGTCTCGTTTAAAAATGGAAAAAAATCCAACTTATTCATAAGAAAATTGAAACAACCCACGAAAATTTTCGGTAAAAACACACAATAATAAGTAGATATATTCTTCTGTTATTGTCTAAAACAATGAATAATATCTACTCTGATACAAGGAAGCCAAAGTGGGTGGTTGAGAAAAAATAAACTCGTTGAACATGAAAATATTTCACGTTGACATATTAGAAGGCGAGCTATCACAAGTTCGCAAAATAATTGAATTTTTTCCAACAGACCTTCGCAGGTATTTATTCGAAACAAACAAGCGTAGGGAGACACCGTAAGGTACTTGAAAACTAAAAATACCTCTCCACCGTAATTCCTTATGATCGTATCCATTACCAAGCACGACACCTCATTCTTCATAGAAAGCGTCTGTCAAATCCGAAATTCTGACAACCGTTGATACAACCCAAAGGCATAGCACGGAAACACAAATTTTAATCGTAGATGGAATTGCGTAATAACAAGATGTACCTACGCGTTCTGCACTGATTACAATATAATATGCGCACATGTGAAATGAAAAATTACAAATTATACACGTTGGTGTCTTGTCACTACTTATGCTGATAGCTGTACATCAGCACTCTTTCTATCGCGTGAATTCGCACACTAAGAACTTCCCAATTCTGATATCTTTATTGTTTCGCATAACTATAACTATACCCGTAGTACATATTCTCGAAACGCTAGTTAACAGCTATGGCGAACCGAATGGTATAATTACACTGAAACCTAACATGGCGGAAGTAAGCGTATAATTTTTATTTTACCGTCCAACCTAAAAGATCTAAACCATTGGTCGTAACTATAATCATTTGGGACGACTAAAAAGACATTATTTTATCGAGTATTTAGATATAAGCCCATTTACGACGTTTCGATGCATAGTCAGGCATCGTTAAATGGTCTTTACAAATCTAATTACAGCTTGAGAAAGTTCACCATACATGAAAGGTACACGTGGTCGTCGCCTTCGTTTATTTGGAGACACTCGAGTTAAAAGTAAAATTACTCGATGGTGGGTTCAATAGACGCAGTTAAAAACCAGTACGCTTAATTACCTCGATATTAATTTTTTAACGTCTGAGAAAAATAATAAACCAGTACAAATAGATATAAGGGCAATGCCACATATAGGCTTGGAAAATGCATCGTCAAAAACCTCGCCATCGTTTTACGAGTATTTTGAACTGAAATGTCGACGCTAATGCGGGTAATGTAACTGGGTGGTGAGTACGAATAGTGAAAATAAAGCGTCGTTTTTATCATCGTAACGCAAAAGTTATGGTATTATTTTTCAGAATCATCTGTTAACATGGTAACTATGCCGATACACGGTGCTATTCGCAATGGTCTCGGTTAATGAGCATGCTTTAGAGATGTGTTTGATCGTTACTTATTATGCGTGATTTTAACCGCAATTTTATTACAATTTCACAGCGCTGTTGCACGTTTCACTCTGCTAATTAGTTTCGATGTTGGATACTTGATTCGATTACACATACGAACGAAATCGCTTGGTAGTATCGTAATAATGGCTTAAAAACAGAACGCAGCCATGCCGCATTGTTGGAGTCGAGTTTTTAATTGCATCTTTGTTATATTTACAGATCATATTGTTAACTGTTTCAAGTACACACCTCGTACGGAGACTGAAAACCCTAACCTATCCTTTCCAAAAACATTTAAGAAGTTGAATTTAAGATATGCAGTACTTCTTCCCCACAGGAATCAGATGATCCTATACTCATTTAATTTCAGCCATTTGAGGTTCTTTTAATAATTTCCAAATTTCCGTTCATCCATTATTTTGGGTGCATTTCGATCTAAATTTGAGAGAGTTTGGTTATAATCCTGAAATTATTTAACATTATGAATTTTCAACTTATGACCATTTCCTCAATAAATGTTGAATGATCTTCATACAGGTTTATAATGATTTTTGAGAGACCTCATAAATGAAATACATGTAGAGAGTAAGGAAAAATAAACAAAAGAACTTTGTGAGGTGACATTTTAAATTCAGTTTATTCTATTTAACCTCATCTCTTCGACTTGTATGATATTAAAATTACTAGCATATCTGTGTTCGCTTGTAGACATAAGCTACAGAGAATTAATAAAAGGTCATGAAGACACGACAAAAATTCTCAAAACGTAAACAGTTACCAGATGGATTGTGAAATTCCCAATACTTTACATCTCGAGGAGGTAAGTACGCTGTGCTAATATATACATACATCCATATCGTACTGACCAGTCAATGGCAAATGAGTGGCTAGGATGCAAAAGTGACAATATCCAAATCACGTTTTTTCAATAAAGACGAAAAACTATCACAGATCAGGCAAGTGAGTGGCTTGAATGCAAAAGTGAAAATTTCCATATTTGGACGAAATGAGTGAGTTTCAGTTTTGAATATGACTTTTCACGTTATGTCACATGAGCATATCAGTTTTCTTCTTATTTCCTCGTTTACTGAAAAAACAAGATTTGTATATTATCACTTTTGTATCCAAACCACTCAAATGGCCTGGAAATTCAAGATATGAGGTCTCCTTCCTTCGACCTCTCCTTTACGAATCGGCAAGTTGTAATAGCTTAATTTTTCATTAACAATTCGGCTAGAAGAAATAGGCGACTTTAATCGAGCTCGATAGAATACCTAGAACAGTGAAGATTTTCTCAAAATATTACCAAAGCGTTGTCACTGCACCGCTTAATTTCCAGGATACGTATTGTTACAGCCGGCGCCGAACAATAACTTACACTCGCACGTACCTGTATAGCTGATGAGTGTAAAATATACAATTGTACAATCATCAGTATGCGCCGAAATACGATATTTCTCTATGTAAATAACGCATATTTTTGTCTGTTCTACTTTACCGTATATGTTAGAATAATGCAAAAAGGAAAAACTCGCTGGGTAAGCAAAAGCGTAAATAATTACCAACTAGAAGGGACACGCACTGTAATCAGTAAGTACCTACATACGAAGTCATACGTCTGAAATTAGTTGAAACGTAATGCGGTGATAAATTACGAAATACGAATATGATAATGAATTTATGATCTCAGGTACGTACTAGATTTACATTTTATGTAACGTTTTACATTTAACTACAACGTGGAACAAGTATTCATTCATTTCTGTGAAAATCAATCTCTACCTACGTCGGTACGGTTGAAAATTAGTCGTTCACCCTTGTATATGAGTTGAGTAGATAACCGAAGAACAAATTGAAGTCAGCGAAACACACCGACGCTAACACAGTGAATTTATAGTCGGTGATCTATTCTAAAACGATAATCTCGTTGCTTGACTCATGAGTGTGCGAACGTGGGCTTGTTGTCTTTCCATACGGGGTCATAATTTCATTTGTGACTACTCCATTTCAGTATCAGTTGTACAAAACATGTTCCGGTCGTCCAAGTACCCGCTTATAGACGAGTCGGTACTCTAGACACAGTTTTTCGTATTCTAAAACATCGTTGTTATTAACTCGTACGATGATTTGGTGAAGGTGAAGGTCGTACGGTGATTTATTTTACATAAGGAGTAATTTATATCGGCCGACGTGCATTTCTGGTTATTTACAAATAAAACTGAGTAGCTTACCTGATAATTTATTAGATGATCCGTCCAAAAATGGATAATCTGCGTGAAATCGATTCTACGCTGGCTTTTTCTCGCACTGATACAGGAAACTTGACGAAAATGTAAAAATCAAACGTTTTATGTTCCGAGTAGGTATTTCATTGCCACCGAACAAAGATCGTACGTTATTTTAGAATGTTACATCAAGAACCTGCGAAATACTGTCGTAAACGTATCGAAGGATATAGCGAAATAAGTGAACATGGTTCCATGACAGGTACCGAATTTTAATTTTGGATTACCGGATTGATTAGCCGAAAATATGATCAGTGTTACCATCATTATTTTTGTTTACAGATGTCATGTACGAAGATTTTCTTAAATTACTCGAAAAGAATGATGATAAATGCAAACTACATTTTAGATGGCTGATCTTACTTCTAGGAACAGTTGTGATTCTTGGAGGATTGTGTTTGTTCGCAAAAAAAGGTATAAATATGAAGAGATTAGTACAGTTGATCTTGAGATTTCATTACAGATTTGAGATTAGGATACGTAATGCACATAATAAGGTTTTAATAACTTCTATGTGATTTTACAAATTTGCCATCAAACATGAAATCCAGTCGTAATAATGTCCAACCAAAATAACTTGGCCGATCCGCCTGGTTACACTATTAGGCAAAAAGCGTTACAGAGTTTCCCAAATTAGAGAATATAGGCGTAGCTCTTCAAAACCTACGTTTCTATTATCACTACATTCATCAATACCTATATCTTTTCTATTATATTATGGAAAATGAATTACCAAAAAATACAAATACGAATGAAAATAAAGCAATAATAATATAAATTTTAATTAATAAAAACTTATGAAATACATTTTGAGAAGCACTACATTGCATCGATTTTTGCCTATCTTGTATACTAGGCGAATGGTCCAGCAATATCATACAGTGTGTCCTATTGATTAGTTAACACTCACGTCAGCGCAGAAATATCTTTTTCCAATATTTATTTATTTATTTATTCATTTAACTACAACCAAATTATAATTTTCGATTAAAAATTATTTTTCATGCATTTTCTTCAATTCACAAAAATGCTGAATTTATTTCAAAAATAAAAGCAAACCCTTCTGATTTCAAAGAATTAAAAATGGGATTTTTGTGCATGGTGTTGACTAATTAATAACTGGACGATAATTATGAATTTTATAACATGAGAGAATCATTATATCAACGCGACATCATAATGATATAAAAACAAGGACTTTAATCATATCATCAGTTATGAATGTGTTTAGTTCACTTGTTTAAGTTTTCGAACTTTGACTTCTTTCCAACTGAACTACAATTATTCATCTCAAATAAACAAGTGGACGGAATTGAACTGGAATGAAAAACTAAAAAACAGCCATGCCTCTATAGAGAGCCGAATTTTCAATTTGAATTCGTTCACATTTGTACACGATGTTGTTAGGTAACTTCTTCTATGCTCTTAAACCACACTCTGTACAGATTCTGAAAAATTCAATTTATCCCTTCCCAAGTCACCTAAGAAGTTGAATTTTGTATATGTAGTATACTTCATTTCCACAAGAATTACATGAATTCATATTCATCAAATTTCGGCAATTCGGAACTCCTCAAGCCTCTCTCAAATTTTGATGATCAACCATTTCAGATGTACTTTAATCAAAATTCAAGGGATCCTATTTTGCTTCCCATCAAACACTACAACATACAAAGTTCGAGCTTTTTGGCTCGACCTGGTGAAGAAATATGAAAGATTTAGGAAATTTCATGACTGTCAACCTCCTCAAAAGATTAATTTTTTCAAATTTACTTGGGTAGTTGAAATTTAGATACATTTGCTTCTTTGACTAACTTTTTGATATGAAACCACAAGCGATAATTTTGAGCTATACTCTTTCCTCCACTCCTCTCAAAATTTGAATGAACGCCACTTTGAAATAAATAAAAAATCCAAAGAAACAGTTTTCCAATTTTAAACGATTTTCATTTAAATGGTCTAAAACGTGCATATCTGAAACCCGCTTCCCTTCCTTCTCAAATCTGGTAGGTTGTTAACTTGGAATAGCGCGTGCTTTTAATTAAAAAACCAGATAATGAAGATTACTTTTTCTAAAATGAACTCATGAACAAATCGGAAATGAACTAAGAAATTACAAAAGGAACCTGAACTGAAGCCAAGTTCACTTCGTTTAAAGTTATAACTTGTATTTAGGTTCTCTTTTTCAGTTTTCTCCAATTTTTCAACTTGAGGGCATTACATCCAAATTTCAGAAGTAAGTCAATTTGTAGAGGAATTTAGAGAAAGAATAGCAGAAAAGAAAGGTTATGAGTGAACACAAATTTAGTTCAAGTTCACTGACGAACTTCTGAAATGAACTAAACAAATCAAATTTTTTTAAAAGAACTTCAATTTTTTTAAAATAATGAATCGAACGAGTTCATAAACTTAGCATATATCTGATCAACCCGTGATTCTAAAGGGATGTTCCGAATTCTTTTCTGAAATTATAACTTTGAATCGGGGAGTTTGAGAACATGCCATTTTTTGTGCTAAATTTGCATTTCTTTGCGAACATGCCATTTTTTGTGCTAAATTTGCATTTCTTTCCTGAATAAAATGAACTGAACTTGATTCAACTCGAAATTGTGTAACCTTTTTTGTGTTTGGTAATTAGTTTTTTGTTTCTCTGCAATGTTATCAAATTACTCATTATATCCGATCAATATTCTGAACCGTTGCAGCTATTAGTGGTTGTAGTCAGGGGCGTAACTAAGGGGGGGGGGGGATGGGGGGGAGCTTCCCCCCAGGTGTTTTGAAAAGTTGGGAAATTTATAATTGTTCAACGTCGAAATTGGGAACTTGGGATTTCTTTTGGGAAAATAAGGAGTAGCCCACTTGGCTTTTGGAAAAGTTGGTAAATTTGGATTTCTGAAGACTAAAAAAAAAAAAAAAATAAAAAAAAAGGTCAACAGTTGGGAAAATTTCACGGTATTAGTTGGCAATTTTTGGTTTTCTCCCCCCCCCTGAAGAATGTCCTCGTTACGCCCCTGGTTGTAGTATTTATTTCGAGTCTGTTTCTAGATGCTGAGATACATTTTCTACTTCTCAATGTTTTCACGAAAATTTCATTTTAAATTTAAATAAAACTTGAATTTTTTTTTATCGTTGTAACGAATATAATAAAATGAACTCAATTGGAAGAGTTCTTGAACATGCCAATCCCTACATTTATAATAGACTAAACAGACGAAAATCAAAAGAGAAAATGAAGATTGTGTCTAAAATAATGTAAATATAAATTCAACTTACTTTGCTATCGAAGTATTGAGTTTATTTTTCGCTGGTTACTTTCGTTATCGAAATTTTAATTGCTTTCACTACAGCAAGCTTGATGATTCGTACTTACGTTAGTTGAAAGAGGTATACCTATAATGAACGTTACTTTCGATCTGAAAGCGAGTAAATTAATTTGTAGGCATGAAGCAAATATTTAACTGTCATAATAACAGTAGAGTTTCGTAGACGAAAAGACCTTGGTCTATGCGGCACTCGAACTCTAAATAAGTACTACCGTAATTGATAATTGATAGTTTTGCCTTTCATTCATGATTGTATTGCAGAGTACTATTTGGCTGTATTTTCGAGCAGTTCAAGCGGGTCTCAGATTATCGAGGGTGGCGATACAACAAACGCTTCCGTTTTAAGTAATTATACTGATATTTTGCGCGATCATTCGAAGTCTATTCACGAACGAAAGAAACGCAATATTTCCAACGCAACTGATTTCGAAGATGTGAATAGAAATTCGAAATTGCACGATTATTTTCATAATTTATCCGAACAATACGCGAAATTTACATCGGCTGTTGATGTATTTATGAAAGAATTCAAAACAACGTATTTTTCAAAAGATAAAAATATTCGCTCGGTTTCCACTCCCGACTATAATTTGAATAATCCGAAAACTGAATCAAGCTCCGTTGAAAATGTCAAAACTGACGACACTGTAACAGCCAAATCCGAAAGTCATAAGGTGAGTACAGAGGTAGAAAGTTCTTCGGTTTCGGATGTTAAAAAGAGTTCATATACTTCGTACGAAGATGCAAATACTACCACTCCTACGATTACCAAACCTGCAACGAGTGATAAAATGGAAAAAGATACCGAGGTAAACACAGAACGAAATTTAAATTCGTCCGATACCAAAGAAACGCATTTACTGGAAGCGACGATGCCTGACATTGATACACCACCTGTATCTACCATCATACCTACTGATACGGAACGGCAAAATCAGTCAAAAAGCGATTTATCAAACCGTAACGTAACATTGTCATACTCGAAAAGCATAGGAAATCTGGAACCTTCGGTAAACGATAAAAATACAGTTGGTGAATTAGAGGCTAAGGATTCAGTCATCGATGAAGTTACCATTACGACTAATACGGTAGAAAATCAACAAACCGATACGTCTTTTGCAGATTTGACGACGACCAAGTTTAACGCTGTTTCCATCGATAAAGGAATAGGTAAGTCAACGGATATCGACCATGATGAAAAAGCGAGCACTGAAGAATCTCATATAATGAAAATACCCAATAAACCGATCACAGAAAAGTCTTGGAATACTGAAAATACTTCATCTTCAGAAATTCAACCGGACTCTACAGAAATCTATTCAGCGACAGAAGAAAATATTGAAATCAGCGCGTCCAGTTCAAACGAAGGGAAAAGTAAAGTAACTAATGAAACGGTTACAGATTTCGAAGGCTTACTAAAACAAACTTACGATTTACTCAGAAATAAAGATGTTCGAGAAACTTATTTAAAAAACTTACCTGAGGATAAGAAACCGGACGAAATACTCGTGAAAATTCGTAACATTTTAGAATCGAGAATCGTTCTCAGACGTTCTTCTAGAAACATCGATTCTTCTGATATGCAATGGAAGCTATATTGTTTCCACAAAGTCACCAATACCGATGGTAAAACTGATACTATGATTGTCAACGTACCTGTGAATCAATCAGATCTGCATAATCTTCCAAATATTCGTTACCGTCGAGACAAGTTGCCTCCATTTTCGGCTCATTCGCTGCATACCCATCAATTCTTTGACGATTCGAAGGAGAATAAAACAATCGAAAAAGATATCGCTAACTTTTCCCTCGATGATGACCCTCTCGAAGTATTCACTCTGCCAGCCAACTCGAGTGATAATAAAGAAACATATTATTGTACTTACACGCAAGGGATGAAGAGTACCAATGAATCAGAACAAGCGGATATTGTTTCAGCTCCCAAGTCATCATTACCGAACGAAAGTATCGATTGGAACGGTTTGTATTTCATTATTTTACTATTTGCTAAGGCCGTAGCCAACGTGTATCGAAGATAGGGCTATTCAAATTTCTTCATGTACATTTTGCTGGTTTATACCCAATATAGAAGAGGGGAGGAGTATTTCTATAAGAAGATAAATTACTTCAATGCGCAAACAATTGACGAATATACAACTTACATAATTTAAGGAGGTAAACGACTTTCTAAAATAATTCAAAGCAGTAAGAGTAGCCATAGGTAATTAATTATGAGAATTTTTTTTTCAATTTGAGAAAGCTATTTCAGTATAAATTTACATGTCTGATACTATAGGAGAATTATATCATTCAACAAAATTAAAATATTTGATGAACTGAACTCATAGCTGGACTTCTGGCTCCTAAAACTACATCCCGTGGCTACGGTCGTGCTTGATACATTTACACTTATTTATTTCATAATCTCAAATGAACGCTAAATTTATTTGAATACAGAAGTAGGCAAAGTATTCTGCTCGAGTTCAGAAAAATTGTGCGCCAATGGGGAACAATGTATTGCATCCGTAAAATGGTGCGATGGAATTATCAACTGCATCGATCGTAGCGACGAACTAAGCTGCCCTTGCAAAGAAAGAATAAACGCGGGTAAATTATGCGACGGTTACTTCGACTGTCCAGATGGTGCAGATGAACGAGGGTGTTTCGGTAAGTTTTCGCAAATTCACCAAAATGGACACTTGGAATGCGTGAATCACTAGTTATATTTTCGAAGGATGTCCGGAAAATTCATTCAGTTGCGATGACTGGAATGCATGGAAACCGAACGCCACTTGTGTGCCGATTAGTAAAAGATGTGATGATCATTATGACTGCTTGAACCAAAAAGACGAAAAAGACTGCCAACTACTGGCTGATAAAATTTTTTCTCATGATGTAAGTGGTATAATAAAAGTGAATAGGTATTCAAAATTCAATGCTTTTCCATGTATTACAATATTTATCTGTTTATTTTAGACGTTCTTGGTATCTTACACTACCGGTTACTTACACCGTAACTGGAGAGGTAGGTGGTACCCTGTGTGCGAAGATGTGAATTCTCATTTATCTCGTAAAGCCTGTCAGTCGGAATTAGGGATAAAAAATATTAGGTAAGGTGATTGAGTTTTCAATAAAAACGACAACTTTTACAGCCCACCGATGTGGGAAGTAGAGGTCGGAACAAGATCTATATTCTAGACCATTTGCAGACGATAGACCAATGTTTAACTCTTTAAAGCACAATATAGAATCTCCCTCTTCTCCACTTCGTAGCGCAAAAGATCGCTCAAAATTTTCTCGCAGATGGTTAATATGAAAATATTTTTCAGATTTTTGATAAATATAGAATAGTCGAAATTTGAGGAAACCTCAAGGGGCTTCAAATACCGGGGTTTCATTTCGGAGGCATCACCCGTATACCACAAACACAGCAAGTCATGTTACATGCATGCATGGTGGTTTGTCTTCCCAAAAATATGAAGGGGCTGAGATATGCTATGTTGAAAGAAATTTGTATGAAAAAAATTATTCAACTTGGGAGATTTACATCTCCTGGATTGTAAATGATAGCAATGTGGAGTTCATATCAAAATGAGCAATATACAATGTAGTTTTATTGACAAATAAATTGTTAATATGCATTTAATATTCATTTTGAATATTTAATTCATATTAATGAATTACATGTTTCTAGCTAAACATGATTTCGATATTTTTGCCTTATTTTTTTTTTCTAACTCGATACTTAATTAAGGTACGAAGGTAATAATGACATGTATGGAATTCTCAAGACACGATTAACATTTTTGGTCCTCTTCATACCCTATCTTTCTCCCATAGGTAAGGAGCCGGAAGGCATTCAGTTGATTTTTCCCGAAAAGGGGGTGGCACGTATCCTTTTCATCCGAGAAGGCTGAATTTTTTTTGGGGTAATGTGGGAACATGAAGGAAAAAATTTAGGCGGCGAGAACTCGGAATTTCCAAACTTTATTTTTATTTATTTTTGGACAACCCTCATAGTCAACTATTACGGAGTAAATGTAGTGATATTTGCCTACTGAAAATATTTAAGGAGCTGAGATAAACCGCTATGAAATAACTGCCTTGGGCAACGATCTACTTGGAAAATTAATATCTTGTGACCAATTAATGATAAGACTCATGGAATCAGAGTCAGCATGTAAAGCGTATAATGTCCACATTATTAATTGAAAAATATTAGATGTAGAAGAGATGAGAGGGGAAATATTTTGAAATAAATACAGATAACTAAGTGAAAAATTTACAGATTTCTCTTCGTTTTACATGAATAATTTTCGAAAATGCCATATCAATTACTACCTTTTAAGAATTGCTGAATAAATCAGAGAGCATATCTTACAATCAGCTCGCTCACTGCTCTAGTTGTCTAGTTGCCAAAAAATAGGACCTCCGCGTTTTTTTTTTTTTTTTTTTTTTTTTTTTTTCAGAACCTAAATTATTGTTTCTCTGGTCAAAATGTATGATTGTAGAAAATTTATGAATTTTAAAAATTTATTACAATCTTGAAATACGACAGAGGTATGGTATGAGGTTACTATAAATTATTATTGCAAATAATTTTTCTCAGTGTATTAAATATAATGTAGGTATTTTTTTTTTCAACTTTTTTTAATATTATGAAATGAAACTTGAAGGATAAAATTAGTGAATTCGCTCACAATTTTTATTATTTCAAATCTTTATATCTCAGTCACATAAATTTTTTTTGCAGACTAATATAATAACTTTTACTAAATGATAGTTGTAGTTGAATATTTATAGTCACTCCCAAATAACTATGCAACCATAAGTGTAATCTTGTTATACATAAAATGATATTCAAATATTCATAAGACGCTCGAAAAATCAGTAAAGTAAATTATTTTGTTTTTAGAGGTGTCGACGTAACTGCACATCCCGTAATAGACTATACCGGTGAATTTATATTTGCAACTGGAAAATCAATAAGCATTGTAAACCAATGTCCATTGAACAAGGCCATTTATGTGACATGTCCCGCCGAATATTGTGGTACCAGAGTACCCGAAGATATTGAAAAAGAAAAGTACCAATACAAAAGAACTATCCAATATTATGACACGAATGGTATTCAATATCGATATAAAAGATCTAGCAGAAATGAAAATGAATTGCAAGAATCACAAATAAAAGAATTATTAGAACGCTTGTTTAAGGAAGGGAACAAATCGAGGACACGTAGAAATGAGGGGCGCGTGGTTGGTGGTACAGTGAGTGGGGCTGGATTCTGGCCTTGGGTTGTGGCGCTTTATAAAAATGGTATTTTCCATTGCGGCGCTGTGATTTTAGATGAAGTGTGGATCATGACGGCTGCTCATTGTGTTCAAGGGTAAGTATGAAAAAAATAACAATAAAATCGAAAAATTTTCATTCTTTTCACGTATGTTTAAATACATTCGGATACTTTTAAGCGTAGATACAAAGAAAATTATTTCGAAATTCAAGCCGGTATACTGAGAAGACTGTCGTTTTCACCGATGGAGCAAAACAGAGTGGTTACTCATTTCATTGTGCACTCGAATTACAGTCAAGAAATGCAAAATGATATCGCTTTGGTACGAGTTGAACCACCATTGAAATTGAATCGTTGGATAAGACCAATATGTTTACCAGAAGCTCGACCGCCTTGGGGTCCTTCACCGGGTACTAAATGTACAGCCGTCGGTTGGGGAGCTACTAAAGAGCATGGACCAGATCGTAAGATTAAATACACTATGTACAATTTAGACATAATATCTTCGCATATATACAGTATATCCCTCAATATGTCATTTCATTAGCCGATAATATGAGAGAAGTAGAAGTCCCTATATTGCCAAGTTGTAAACACGAGGCTGACCGTAAAGGTGATGAAATTTGCGCAGGATTTATTGTAGGCGGACACGATACTTGTCAAGGAGATAGTGGAGGACCTCTATTATGCAAGTATGCAAATCATCACTGGCTCACATTATTCAACGAATATTTAAAAATTGTTGAACAATTTCATCTTATTCCTTTTAGAATCCCAATGCAGCAAGATCGTTGGTACGTCGCTGGTATCGTAAGTCACGGCGAAGGTTGTGGGCGTCCAATGGAGCCAGGAGCATACACCCGAATCGCGTTATATTTACCTTGGCTCGTTAAATATGCTGGTATGAGAAAGAAAATGGATCGTTTAAAAAAATTTTAATTAATTTAATCCTTCCTAAACTCTGTTATCTTTCCAAGATGATAGATCTCTCTCTAGAGCTCACCCCTCGAAAATTTCATGTCCTGGCATGAGATGTCAAGGTGGAGGACGATGTATTGCAAAAAAAAAAATTTGCGATAGCGTAATCGATTGTTTGAATGGAGAGGACGAGATGAACTGTAGTAAATGGCTAGCTAAATCAGCATTGCCTGAATCCGAACAAATATCCGCAGTTGGGCGAGATGAAGATTCAACAGAGACCAAATATATTACTGATGGTGGAAATGCAAACAGTGAGCAGATACAGATAGTTGGTTTAGACGATCTCAAAAATCGGAATAAGTTGTTAAAGAACGTAACTTATACACCTGGAATCACAAATAATTCTTCAATGACACAAGACCGATTCAACGAATTCAATAAAGTACAGGGTGTATTCAACATTACAAACAGTTCACAAACGACATGGAATGAACTGAAAGGAGTTCATAATGTGAATGGTACATTCAACATGACCAATAATTCCCTGACAACACCGGGTAGATTTGATGTGTTCAACACTAACCTTTTAAAGAATGATCCTCATATTATCACGCTAGAAGGAGAATTAAGAAATGCAGAAAGATTCAAATGTGGAATGTAAGTTAAATCTATGCATAATTAATAAATTTTTATGATTACAAAAAAAAAATCAAGATACTTCAAATCATTTTTGATACTTACAAGGAAACTTCTTCTTCTGGGGATTTTGCTTAAAGAAATTTAAAATGGAGGAACATCACCAGAAAACATTCATCTTTCAACCAAAGATAGGCTTCCTTTACATTCCGAATCGCAGCTATATTTTTCACAAACGTTCTTGATATTTTTTCTCGTAGAAATATAATTTTCATCTCTTATACGTCAAAAAATCTTTAAAATAGTCATTGGTTGAGGTTAATGTTGTCAACAAAAAAAAAAAAAAAAAAAAAATGAAAATACATAAAAATATGTTTTAACGTTATTTTACGTAGTATATGCATTAACAATTCCTTTTTAAATGGAGAGGACGTAAAACGAAGTAATAGGGAGATATTTCACTTATTATAATTACTTTAATGTTTGCCAAACACAAGGAAATACAGCAAATAATATTCAAATTAATTCCACCAGCTGAATTAATTAGGTAATTTTCTAACAAAACATCTCAGTTTGACTGATGAATAGACATTTTTTGTTTCCAAAAGAATAAGTCTAAATACACATTAAGAGTGAGAAACGATTTTTGAAGTTTTATTTATTTATTTTATTTACTTACTCCGTCAATAATTAATAATTACTTTCCAATTTAATAAATAAAAATTTATACAAATTAGTTCTGTTATTGCCAAACTTCAAAAATAAAATGTAAATTCGTATCTTATGACTGAAATATAATGAAGAAAATTTTTCCAATACATTTCTCTTTATAACTTCTTCTTTTTTTCTTCTTTAAATGTCAACTCCTCCTATCTTTCCACATATATACCTATTTAAGGGTTTTGTAACATACTAGGTGTGGAAATGCTATTTATATTATTGTTTTATTTTCCATTCAAATATCAGACATTATTTAGTTAGCGAACAGATCAACCCTAGAGAAATTTTATGCGAGTTTAGAGGTGATATTTTGCATTGCAAAGATTGTAAACAAAATTACAGTAAATTTCTCAGTTTTTAAAGCTTCTAAAACAGTTTTCTTTTCTTTTTTATTAATTTATTTATTTATTAGTGCCGTTCACAGCCACTTAGGCTAGAAGCACGTGCTCAAGGATTAAGACCTGTTTGGAGAGGCTAATTTTTCATAAAACATG
The DNA here is from genome assembly GCA_009761765.1 of Phenacoccus solenopsis. NCBI lineage: Eukaryota > Metazoa > Arthropoda > Insecta > Hemiptera > Pseudococcidae > Phenacoccus > Phenacoccus solenopsis. The sequence continues at coordinate 20,068,945 of CM019752.1, read as the reverse complement.
CCTATTAGCTATGTTCATTTATTTTCGTATCACTTGTAGATTCATGTGATAAATGATAATTAATTAATGATTAAAACATATGATATTTCAACTCTAAGAAGCTTAAGCATTTAAAATTATCTCCAACTTTTATCTTCAAAGGGGATCCCAAAGTATTACTAGCTAAGGCAAAAAACTTTAAATGAAAAATCTGTGATCATTATGTCTATGCATTTTTTTGTTCAGAAATTTAATTTAAAAATTGTGTTTATTTTCGCTTGAGGTATTCTCAGCATATCTCCGATCAATTTGTAAAATATTAAAAATTTATTGCGACTTTTCTGAAATTCATAGTCATACAGAATAAAAAATTCAGTATCCTAATTTAAATAAAATAAATGTTTTAATCATTTTAAGAGATTGGTTTATATTGGTACAACAGTGAAATACTTTTGCTGCTTCAAATTTCGCTTCTAAAAAATAATTTTAACTATAAATATAATATACATAACAATTATATAATATTACTCTGGAGATATGAAGGAGCTCGGAATGCAACTCCTTCAGCTAGTAAGTTGTGTTTCGCAAAAAGCTGAGCAAACCTACATACACAGATATAGGTATTTTCAAGGAACTAATAATTTATTTTATTTAAATTGAATTTTCATTGAATTATTATTATGACCATAAATTTCATACAGTTTACAAGAAATTCATAGCATTCTGCAGAATAATCAAAATAGGCTGAGAACATCTTACATGAAGCTAAATTAATGAGTTTTAACAAATTCTGAACTTTTAAACGCATAACTTCTAAAAAAAGAACCCTACCACATTTTGAGAACCATAACCGCTCCCCCTACTCTCCAAAATTAAGAATGAAGGTGGAATAGATATACAGGCATATTTATTATTACTAATAATCATACAGGTCCACATTTATCAAATCTGAGTCATTTGAGGCTATTCAAGTCTTTCTCAAATTTTGGCTATTCATCATTGTGGATTCATTTTGACCCAAATTTGAAGGAAGATATTATGGACACAAACCCGATTTAGTTGAAGAGATACGGAAGATTCAAAAAATATCATGACTCAAAACTTCCTCAAAGAGCTATTTCTTGCTCTAATTCCTCTCCAAATGCACTTGATAGGCTGAAATTAGAATATGTGGGTGTCCTTGACTCAATCTTTCATATAAGATCAAAAATGTTATATAATTTGCTCTCTCTCCACTCCTGAAAATTCTCGCAACCTGCCATCTTAAGGTAAATGCAAAAGTAAATAAAAAAAGTAATTTTGCGGATTTCCATGGAGTCTCGTTGAATTCTCAATAATTTTTATCCATACCTTAAAATAAGCACGAGGGGAGGGGTAATATATACGTATAATAAAAAGTTGCACATTTGCCATATCGCGTGAAAATGCAAAAGTATGAAATCCTCCCTATTCCCGGAATCGAGTAGGTAACAGCTATCGTTTTCAATTAAAAACTCTGCTGAAAAAAAATATGAAAAGTTTTTCGTAAAATTCTAATATATCACCTACTTAAACAAATTTTACAGTTAGGCAAACAATATTTTGGGTAACCTTTGAGAAGTAAAAATTGTGAATAATTTTCGTTTAAGCTGCAATAGAGTTGAAATATCATTCATGTTATCATTACTTATCAATTATCACAAGAATCTCGATATAACACGAAAATTAAAAATTTCTTAGTTGGAAAAGTTAAAACAAGCTTTGATACTTGAACTATTTGTTGCCTCCGTAGCCAATAAATTCATAAGAACGAAGAAGTACGAATTTTTATTAGGTTTCACTGATTTCTTAAATTCTTTGAAATCGACTCTGAACCTCCAACAAATATTCCACTAGCCAAGATTTCATTTTTAGTTCAAGTCATTTGGTCATTGCTATCGACATGATTTCAGCATTACAAAAAAAAAAAAAAAAAAAAAAATGAAAACTGTTCTCCTTACTCGAAAGCATGTTATTTTTTCAACATATTTGTTGCAATTTTAAGCTCGATTTTCTGACAAAGACATACATATTGAACTTCATAATTTCTAGCATCGAACAAACCTTGCCAAAAGCTTGGTACTGCGATGGCTACGTCGACTGCGAGGACGGAACCGATGAAATCAACTGCACATGTTCCGATCTCCTGCGATCCGTCAATCAATCCCTAATTTGTAACGGTATAGTCGACTGTTACGATCTATCCGATGAGACAAACTGCACTAGTAAATACTTCACAAATCTATACCAAGTTTGTTAATTCAAACAAAAATATTCACTCAATTTCTCATTCATTTATAGCAAAAATATGTACAAAAGATGAATTCAACTGTTACAAAAATCACACCTGCATCAATATCACGCATCAGTGCGATGGAAAAATCGATTGCCCTCATGGAGAGGATGAACAAGATTGCTGTAAGTGTAACTGCGTACAAAATAATCATATTAAATGATCACCATTAATGTTTAATTGATAAATAAAAATATTCCAGTTGCTCTTAGCGAAGGCATAAACGTAACTATGGATTATTTTACAACTCCTAAATTTGTTCAAAAAGGATTAATAAAAGTAAACGAAAAAGGAATTTGGAAAACTTACACTAGCTCTAATGAAATGACGATGAAAACTCGTGAAGATATTTGTAATCGCTTAGGTTTCAGGTAGAATCGAATACAATTTATCAATTTCTTTACAACTAAATGGTCTGTATCTGTGTGTTTTATTGTTTTAGGAGAGTGGAAACTTTTGAAAAATTTATTCAAGGAAATTATGATAAAAAAAAAGGCCACAATTACTCATTCGAACTATCTTGTTTGTCTCCTCACGACGAACATTTAACACTACCTTGGTATGCGAATATCTATGCAGATGGGAATTTATTTTGTAGCGGATTATTACTGACTCCAGAATGGATTATTATTGCTGATTACAACTGCCGCCAATTCCACAAGTAAATTTTCCATTATTGATACCAACGTGTTCTTCCTCTTTCGTGTTTAAGCGCCTTAAAAATGCCTCGATGAAAAAAAAAAGTGTTTTTAAACATTGATTGTTTTCAGTCCTCGAGAACACTATATGGTAGCAGTATTAGGGGGACATAGAAAAAATGAAAATTTAATTCAATCTTTTTACGAACAAATTATTCTGATCGATTACGTTTATGTTGATGGAAAAACGAATTTTACATTTCTTCATTTGGAGACATCGGCGCAAATATCGAAATACGTGAATCATTTGCCGAGCACCCTATGGTGAATATTTTTACGTTATAACTTCACTCGTAATAAAAATCGAATAATAAGAATACTTAATGATTGCATTTTCAGGTCAACACCTCCACGAGAAAACGCTACATGTTTGTTAATCGGCGGTTTAAAAGAGCCTATGATTGTACCTATTACAGCGAATAAAAACTGTTTTATAGACAAATGCCAGTTCGAATTATCCAATAAAACTCAATTGTGTTCGGTAAGAGTGTCCCTACATTAAATACCATGCATCCAAGTGATTCGGGTACAATCAGCGCAAAAATCTCAGTTTGTTGATAACATAATAAGAGTTGAACTACAATTTCTAAATAAGAATTTTTTTTAAAATTACTTTAATCAATTTTAAGGCTGATAAATTCATTCAACTGCATTACAACTTCTTTGCATTTGAAAAAATCAATTTTAAATAATTTGAAAAGAGATTTTTTCCCTGATTGTACCCGAATCATTTGGACGCACAGTATACACTTATCGATAGGGCAAGTTTTTTAATGACATTGCATATTTTTTCATGCTGCATCCTATTCTGCATTTTCTAGTTTCTGACTTTCTGTTGCGATTCATGCAGTGTCAAGGCGAAATGTGAAATTTTGTAGTGCATATTTTTGCATATTTTGGTATAAAATAAATAAAAGTGCATATTTCTTGCAAAATAACAGCATATTTTCCTGTTTTAATGGCATATTTCGTGGTTCTAGAGTATATTCAGCGTAAAAGTACTTGAAAACTGCAAAAAACTAAAATTACGTGTTCTAAACTCGAAAAAACTAAAAGAAAAAAATTATTGCAAATTTTTTCATTTTTTATATATTTTTGAGTTTCTTCAAAAAACAACTGAAACGAAGTTCAATGTTTTTCTACGAATTTTTCTTATTTTATCGCTTCAGTTTATTTTTACGAATCCATAAGTGCGCATTTTTTACTATCAGGGAAAAAATCCTTCATTTTGATACCCATTTTGATGATTTTATAGTGCATATTTTTGTGTAATATGGGGATTTTCGACATGCATTTTAGCATATTTTCAGTCCAAGAAACGCATATTTTTTCATGTTTTTCGTACACAAAAAAAAACATGCCCTACTTATCAACATCGAAAGACGTTCAATGTAATGCATTGTTTTTAATATTTGCTTTTATTCGTAGCATCATCATCAGAATATATCTTACAATTTCGTGGTATGTCTTTCTCCACTCAATTCTTGGTATTTAACAGCTGTAGTGGGATCAGAGATATCTCCTTATTGCTCTTCGAATTCTAGTACTATAGAACTATCGAACTGGGACGCACCTTCTTTTTCAAATTATAATGGTAATACGAACATTTTTATACAAATTATCATCATTCGATTCGCCTTTCAATACGCATAAAATGATTATCAATACATTACGATAGATTCAGTAACTGATTTTTCTCCACCCAATTGTACCCATGGATATCGATGTAAATTCGGAAAATGTATAACATGGTCTGAGGTATGTGATGGAAAAACAGATTGTCGAAACAGCGAAGACGAATCACCCGAGAGATGCGCTTCAAAGAAAACCTACTGTCATTACAACCCCCTACGATGTTGTAAGTTCATTTAGATAGTCATATGAAAAGAATTTCAAGCATTCAAGCTAACGCTATTCTTCTAGCTTGCAAAACTTACGAATTCAAATGCGAAAACATGAAATGTATTAATAAAAATTTATTATGCGACGGAAACGACGACTGTGGCGATCATTCCGACGAGCCTGCTCAATGTACCAATTTTACCTGCGCTACTTATTTGAATATGACACAACCGCATAAATTATGCGACAGTCGTAAAGACTGCGCCGACAAAAGCGACGAAAATCTGAGCGTGTGTCCTTCCTATTGTAACACCACTTCGAGTTTTAAATGCACCAAGTTCGTTATTTACAAAAACTAATAATAAATTTTCCGATACGATATTATAACGTTGATATTATCGATTACAGATCCGAACAATGTATTCCATTGGAATTTGTTTGCGACGGAGAGAGTGACTGTTCCCATCATGAGGATGAATCAGAATGTGGAAAATTAAGAAACGATATCAAAGATGTGTAAGTAATCACGATTTCTTAATGGAAAATTTTCTACGAGGAATTTAACGTGAACATATTTTCAGCAACGAACCAAATCTATTCCTACGAAGGTATGGAAAATGGTTCAGTGATTGTTTAGCCGCTGATTTCACAGATTTCAACCCCGAAGCCGTTTGTTCGATGTCTCACCACAAAAAAGTAACGAAATTACAAATGATACCGGGAACAAAAACGCCAACTGTGGAGTATATAAAAATAAGACTTTTTAATAACAAAGATTTCCATCTTATAAGTAAACCATTCGTATCGAACGTAACTGAAGCTTGTAATTACGTGCATTTAGAATGTAAGTAAATAAAGTCTTAATGGCGGGATTCGTTTTGCAATAAATTTATTCAGAGAAACCAAGCTTATTCGAGATATCTACAGTAAGTTCCGAAGTATCGACCTGCTCGTGAACAAACAAGATGAGTAACGAAACTGACTAGAATTATTTTACCAAATGACGTTTTATGGCACTTTTTTATACTTGAAAATTCAACACAAAATATTTGTAGTCGTCATCAACTTCGTAAAATTATCGTAATAATAATAGATGTAAATTTTTCGGCAAGTCAATACTTCGTTTGGTTCTTAAATGAAAATTAATTACAAAATAATACTGTTCATGGGAATATGTCGGTAAAAAATCAATCACTTCGATGAGATCTCGAGATTAATAAGAAAACAGATATATACGTAAGTACAACTTATATAAAAAAATTACAAGTATGAAAAATAAAAATGAATAAAATTTGGTAAACTTAAACAATACCAAGAAAATAAATATTATTACCATTTTTGACCTGAGTTGACAAATTTGAAAAATTACATACCTGATTGAAGTTATTTTATTAATGAAAACAAATCATTTCCAGGGTGGTTTTTTCCCGTTATTCAAATGTTTCTGAATTTCATAAGTGGCTTGACCCTAGAATAAAATGTTATTTTATCAAAAAACGTGGTGATATAAATTGTATCAGAATTAAATACTACCACAACTTACAACAATGTCATCCACACTTTGAGAGGAAAATTGTTTAAAGTGATCACATTCGGTGGGTTTACCAGGTTTCTTTTCCAATAACTAAAATAAAAGAAAAAATAAATAAATAAATATAAATGATACATATAATGAAGTCATTCATAATCATGTTCAACTTTTTCATCAATATGGATAAATAAAAACTTTCACTTTATTTTGAATAATTAGAAATTATTAGTATTTAGAAGTCATATTCAGTTCCTCAAGGGCTCAACAAGAATTCAGCTGTTAAATTCTTCGAACTCAGGTAGGTATAGTAAATTTTTCTTTACATAAAAAACCTTCATTTTTATACATATTTCAAAAAATATGTATATATACCGTGTGACCAAGTGATCTTTGCACCACTCAGCGTGAAATTCCCTACTTTTAAACAAAATGTAAAGTTTTTCATTCTTTTTGGTTTTTTATACCATAGTAAATGATAAAAACGATCATAATATATATAATTTTTTTTTAATTTTATTTTTTCATTAATTAACTTGAATCATTTCTATGAAAAATCAGTGTTGCTGAATAAACAAAAGAAATCAACAGAAAGTTGAATAAAGTACATAATTTTGACAAAACTATGGTTCAGAATGCTTGAAAAACGAAATAATTCAGTTTCTGTTTATTAATCCAACAAAAAACGACGAAAGAAATTGAATGTTTTTCTTCAAAAGGGAATTTGGCGCTCACATGTTCGAACATCACTTGGTCGCATGGTATATTGAACGGAGAATAACTGTGATAAGAATATTAACTGCATAGTGAGGAAGTATAAAAATATTCCAGCTCAATTTCACCTTTTGGAAATTCCTGAAGCGACATTTACTCACAGAGACGAAACTATAGCGCATGGAGGTAATACACTTTAAATGTTAAGCAAATTTAGTAAAATCGTCCAATTCATGAAATATTTGACAAAATTAGTCCTCTTTGATGACAGGCAAAGGTCTACCTCAGGGTTGCGATGAGAATAGTGTTACGAGAAGAAACTCTTCAAAGACGATTTAAGAGAGCCAGTGTTTTTTTTTTATTTAAAGCATTAATATTCTATAAAATATTTCCATTCATTCAAATAAATGTCCTTCCCCACAACAGATTTCTTCAAATTTTTCACGTTTTGAAACAGAAATACTTTGTAGATTGCCTATAAGTGAAGGTGAAGCGAGAAGCTGAATTTAGGATAAGTGGTGCTTCTTGCCCTCAATCATCATATGAACTCATTTGGCACTTCAAGGTTCCTCAAGTTTTTTCAAGTTTTGAAATTCGGTCATTTTGTATTTATTTTAACTGAAATTCAAGGGGTTCTGATCGCCAATTAACCTAACATACAAACTTTTACGTATCTAAACCGATTTGGTGAGGAGGTATGAACGATTTATGATACTTCCTGCCGTGATTTCCCCTCCAAAGCCGTTTTTGTACCATACCTTTCACCTTCAAACTCATTCAAGAGCCTAAAATTTAAATACGTACATACGTTAGTCAATGAGTTTACTCAATCATGTAACACCATAATTGAAAATTTTTTACAATTTATCTCTAGCCTATTTTGATAACTTTAATCCTTCCTCTTTCCTCCAACATCACTATTGTGACTGCATATCAGCTCATATTTATCATGTTTGCGGTACTTGAGACTCCCTAAGCATTACTCAAATTTTCATCATCTGCAATTTGGGATGCATTTTAGCCCAAATTCACGAGCTGTAATTTTAATAATCAATACCATATATATAAAATTTTAGCTTTTTATGTCGATTTGATGAGGAGATACGGAAGGTTCATGAAATTTGGTGACTCATAACTTCCTAAAACAATCATTATTTGGTCTAAATTTCCCTCAATGTAAACTTAATATGACATTAAGAACGAAAGTTTTGAGACAACTGCGTTTCCTCCTTGATTGAACCCTTAAATACAAATAAATACGAACTGACCAATAAATCAATTACTAGAGCTTTTAAGAAACACAACATTTTTCGAAATTAAAGCATATCGCAGCATTTAGAACTTGGTCATGAAGACTATTTTAAAATAATATCTACCATTTCTATATATCGACGCAAATCGAATGTGCTTTTATCAATTTCTGATAAATTATCTTCATTAAAACTGGTTTCTTCAGTCAACAGATATTTTTCATTGGAGTTTGGCGAACGTAGATCCTTTTAAAAACAAACGTCAAAATTCACAAAACATTGCAATTCAATGTATAAAAAAATTTGAATCACTGAATGGAAAAAAAGCTGAAACACTACAAAAAAAGCACCTTTGAACGATCTCCGGCACTTGAATTCAAAGCATCTAGCCACTGATTTTCCATGTTTGATTGCATACGTTTGGAGAATTCAATTCTGGAAGACGAATCAGGTCTCAATTTCTCTTCTAATTCTTGTATTTTTTTGCGACTCTCCCGAAGTTCTGCTTTCAGTATGTTGACATGTTTGAGATTAATTCTACGTTCTTCAGATAGTTCGATTTTATGCCTTCACGGAGATGAACGAATTAAAAATTTAAGTAAATGTTCAGCTTCGCTTAAATAAGATTTTTTTCCTTCTATATGGTACGTACGCATTTTGTAATCTAGTGATTTCGTTTTGAAATTTATCGTTGACCAATTTTTCTTGTTTATGCAATTCTTGATGCATAATCTTTTCGGCGTTTTGAATTTGTTTCTGGAATTCTTCAACTTTTTCTTTCAGTACTTGGTCCAATTGTTTTTGATAGTATTCCCTAAACGTATTCTTGATTTTTACCATTTCTTGCTTCAATTTGTTCATTTCTTTCGTAGCGGCTGCCTTTAAAAAATTTTTATTACTCCTCATGATATGAAAAAAAATATATATATACTTTAAAAAAATTCAATACTTCTGCTGTACTGGCTAGATTGCAGTTTAATTTTAACTTGACCACTTCATTTTTCAATGCGTCAGCCGTTTTTTTCTCTTCTTGAAGAGTTTCAAGTAAGTTTTGTTTTTCGCGGTTCAACGACGACGTTAGTTTTTCTAGATCATTGACACGAGATTCCAACGAATGTGATTTCTGTCTTTCCTAATAAATATGCCAAAAAACATGTATAAAGTTGGCATTCAAAAATACTGATTTTTCAAATAACTTACATTTAATAAATTTTCATTCGCATAATTCAACTGCTCGGAAATGTCCAATTTTTCTTTTTCGAGACGTTTAACGTTTTGTTCAACATTGGTAACTTTAATATCAAATTCGGTTTTAATAGCTTCAAATGAATGTTGCAGTTCTTTGAAGGATTTTTCCAAGTCTTTGTTTTTTTCTTCATATTCGGTTACCAAGTTGTACGTTTCGCGTAAACGATTTTCGAGATCTTCTATTTTCTGAAAATTAATATGTATCAGTATTTTGAAGGTAATAAATGATTTTTCAAAAAAAATCTCATAAGAAAATCATTTACTTTTGATGAAATTTCCGTGGATGTTCTGGCTTCTGTACGCTCGTGGTCTAACATAGAAGCTAATTCTTGTCGTTGATTTTCTAATTCTTTCCAATGATCTACGAGTTGGGCCCAGCCATTTTGTAGCTGTTCGATGAATTCTTCTTTTTCTGCATCTACTCTAAGGGCAACGGTTAAATTTTGTTCTTGTTCTAATATATTAAGCTGAAGCTGTTGAATTAATTCCTCGCAATGCTGAAATAAAATAATGAATAAGAATCACAAGATAGTAAGTGAATTGAAGATATTACTGTGTGTACCTTTCTTTTCAAAGTCTCGGCTTCCAATTTTTGTTGTAATGTTTCAACATTGTTCATATCAGACATTACTTTCGAAATACTCAACATACTTTTAGGTTGTCTGCAAGGTAAAAATAAAAATTAAACCCAATGAAATACAAATATAATACGGGTACGATCATAAATTTTAATACCTTGGAAATGATAATAATTCAGTAAATTTTGTTTGGTTCGACAGAGAAGAGCTTGATGCTAAATTTACGTTGTTGGCGCCATTTTTCATACCATCTAATGCAGGTGTAGTTTCAATTTGCGTTGTATGTTTTTTCGCAGATTCATTGATTTTTTTGAAAAAATTATCTTTCATGAGATTAATTTGATCTTTATTTGATTGTAATTTGGTTTTGATCTCGTTACGCGTTTTCTCCATTTCACTCAGCAGTTTATCTACTTGGTAGAGATTGAATTTGGAAGACTTGGGATTATCTTTGTTGGTTTCTACGTTATGAGGAAGTTGCTGATTCAGTCCATTGGCTAGTCTACCTTTATGCATGAAATTGGGAGTTGATGTTTTAGCTGGTAATAAATCGCAATTTTTCAGTCGTTCGTTCAAACTCGACTGAAACTCTTCAATTTTCAAAGGCCAAGTATTACACAATTTCTCTGAAATTTTTTTATCGGAAAATAAATCGCAGTTGCTGGTACTTAAATCGTTGGAATAATTCAAAGAATTAAAAGATTTATCGTGGAAGTCATCAAGACGACGAGGCGATGAGTTCTCCATCAGGGATAACCTATCGTGGACTCGATGGCTCAAAAAATTCACAGTAGTTCCTATACCGGAGTCTTTTTCGAAACTGATATCATAGTCATTTGGAGATTCGCATTCTGATAAACTGACAACGAAAAAATCTGGAGGGATTAACAACAAATAGTCTGTATCATCGGTTTCACTCATCATCAAAAATGAAAGCTACGAAGAGCCTAATCTGAAATAATGAAATATAGACAGCTAAATTAATTCTAGCGTTTCTAAGTATTAGTAAAACTGAGTAATGATAATAATTTACCCTCAGGTCTGTCATGTTTAATACCGGTAATCAACTATGACTTTTGAAAAAAGCATCAAAACAGTGCGGAAATTTCATTTGAAAAGCTTTCAACGGACAGTCAATAATTAATATTGTTATTATTGATATAAAACAACACAAAAAAAATTACTAACAAGCAACAAAATTTCCAAATTACCAAATTTTAAATTTCAAAACGGCAAAAAGCAGAAAACAAACGCTAACATGTTGCCATGACAATGTGCTTAAAAAAGAAATTCCATTTCTTCTTTTTAGGGAATTTTTAATTATTTCCAACAGCTTTGAGATATTTATTTCATTATTCATTTCATTTTGAATAAATATATGCAATTTTTTTTCAAAATAATTAATCTACCTATCTGCGTTGAATTAATTTTTTTCAGTTGTGAAAAATTTCAATCAAATTTTTGGTTCTGAAGAAAGATAATTTTGATATTTTTCAGCAAAAAACGGAAGCATTGCACTGTAAATATTGTTTTGTTAGCAGTCTATCAAGTCCAAAAAAATATTGTGTCTGTTATCAAATTTTTATTTTTATTTTTCAAAATCCTGCTTTTTGGTGGAAACCCTTATGCTTATTCGTCCGGCTTGTGATTGATTTCATTTATTTTTTCAAATTTTCAGTTCGTAAAAAATTTACATATTGTTCTTTTACACATTCAACGCTTTTTCATGTCGTAGGAATAGTATCAAACATGAATAATTATTCAAAAGGCAAAAACGAAGAAGAGGAATGGAATAAAGAAAAAATCCCCATTGCTGATTTACCCGATGATTTCATATGGATGCAAGTGTCCGCAGGTAGCAAAATACGTAATTTATTAGAAGCTGCTTGGAAGAAATATGAATCTTTACCGCACATCATTTGGAGTGGTTCTGGACCTGCCATCAATAAAGCAATTACTTGTGCAGAAATTACCAAAAAGAAATTTGGTTTGAAGCAGAAAACACAAATTTGCTATAGAAAAGTAAAAGAATATTGGGACCCAAAACTTCAGAATTTAGATCAATTAGTTGTTATTAGGGAAATACCAGCCATTCATATTTACTTATACAAAGAAACAAGTTAGCATTTTTTAATTTTATTAAATGATTACAAGATTTATACTGAAAGACATTTCAGTTCGAGGAGCTTTGTTATTTATTTTGATCATTTGAGCCTGTGAGTGCGATTTTCTTGTAATCCTGTAATAAGATGTGAATGATTATTTTGAATTGTGTTGTTTTACCATATTGTATAATTTTTATAAATATTTTTTCCAGTTACCTTATGTTTGAAATAGGTTAAAAACACATCGTAGATCATTGTAGTGAAATTCACATATAACATTCTAAATCGGGGGCTTACGAATAGAAAATTGAAAAATTGCGAAGGTGGCCATACACAGCAATCAAACTGCCAGGAAAAAATTGAATTGACTGAAGATAATTTTTTGATTGAAATTTTTAACAATTTAGTACGAAAAATTTTTATGCTCTATACTTACCTTATAAATATCTATGAATTTTTCTTTAATTTCTGAAATAGATTCTGCAGATTTTTTTTCCAGAACACCGCAACATATAAAAAATGCTACTATATAAATGGGAGAGGCTATTGTTTGATCTAATATAATTTTTTTGAAAATTGTTTTTAAATTCCGACCCGGATATCTTTCATCTATACATTTGTAAAATATATGTTGTAAAGGGCCTAGAAGAAATCCGACTCCTAACATATTATCTGTAACAAAATTTCTTCATTTACATGGTTATATTTCAATTTATTAATTAATTTTTAATGAAAATAACTTACACGTTCTTTGCCATTTATGACCATCCGATTTTTTACTGAAATCTATTTTTTGTTCAATTGCATCGCCTGCTGCCATAAGAAGGGAACTGCTCACTACATTAGTAATAAATAAATGTTTATTAAATAAATTATATGTTACAATTTTCATATAATGCATCGCGATATTAAGAAAAAAAGTTTAAAAATTGCCTTTCAATGGAAAACGATATTCTTATACTTCATGTGGACACTTGAATGTAAACTTTTTTCCTCGCGAGATTATTACGAACTTATAATTGAAAAATATAAAGCAATCAGGAGACATAATCGTGATGTGAAGCAAGTACATTGCCTCGTGTTAATGAAGTATTAATTACAAGTGAGAAATGGTTGATTAAAAAAAATTGTAATTTCATTCATTGTACATTTATTCTACCAATTGAATACTGTGAAGAGAAATTTTTACATCAAGATGCATTTTTATAATCCAGTTTATTTATGTTGTTTTGCTTGAGTATTAAAAATTCATTAATCTTGGAAAAAATCGAGGTATTGTTTTCAGAAATTTTAAACATTATGATTTCATTATTGATGTTTAACTCATCATTTTTATTTTTGTTCGGTGTATAAGCTCAAACGCTCAAACACATAAAATTGTATTTTTTCTTGATGCGGTTATAATTCGAATTTCAAGTGAATAATCCTACATGTAGTTTAATTTTTACCTTATTCGGCCTCTCCTTCATTTACTCAAGTGCTTCACCGAAAAAGAAAATATGATTTGTAATGACACTTATTATTAGATAAGATTAATTCTTTCTCCAAGCAGAAGTATATTCAAGTTGAATGTTTTCATACATTCAGCTGATTTACTGCATTTCACGTGACTGTACTTGAACATTTAAATACATAATATTTATTATTTTATTTTTTCAAGTTCCAAGATTATTTTAGTTCTGTATTCGATAAATTTTGTTAAAATAATTATGGTCCCATAAAATCATGTTTGAAATAGTAGACATGAAATTGTTGGCATATTATCAAGAGAATAAACTTTATTAGAATCAAATTCTCATTATTCAACTATGTATCACAATCGTATCTTAATTTTAGTCCATGGACTATAAAGCATATCTCTCTATTTTGTAAGTAGTAACAAAAGGGTTATTTTACTTTAAAATAAATCAAAAATTAAATTAAATTAAAGAATGAAACTATGCTCAAAAGGAAGAGATTATTTTAACAAATACACATAACAAATTAAACTTTAAGCAACTAGCGAAATATTCATCCTTTGTAAAATATTATAAAATGTACCACATGAATCTTTCATAGTATTGGCACGATTTGTATTTATAAAATAGGCTCTTGATTACTATGCATAAAATAATAGCAAAAATTTGTTCAGCATTTACCGTTAAAAATTTTCCAATAGGTATACGAATGATTGAGAAACATAAATACATAAAAAAAGCACTTTTCATAAAATACATCATATCGAAAATAGATAGGTACTGATGAAGTTGACTACCACTAAGTTTCATTAATTTTCTTCCAATGAATAAACACATTATACTATTGCATAAGAAAACGTAGTCTTGAAATCGCACTTTTTATTAATTAACATCGTATACTCCAGTAGCTAGAAGTTGCCTAGAAAGCCAATCTAAACCATCGTGCAAACCATTGCCACTTTGAGCATCGCAAGCTTTTATATGCCAGCTACGTCCACAGCATAGTTTATAAAGAGAAAATTTTTCAGTGATTGATTCGATCGATTCACAGTTTGGAATATCCTATAACAAATTAATATGTGAATGAATGAAAAAAATTTGATATAAAATACTAAACAATTGAAATTCGCGCAAACCTGCTTATTCGCTAAAATAAGTAAAGCAGCTTCTTTAAGTTCTTTTTCGTTCATTAATTTCATTAGTTCTTCATGAGCTTCATTTAATCTATCCTTATTGCTGGAGTCAATCACAAAAATGACAGCCTGAAAAATGTTACCATTTACAGTCTCATGTTGTTACATATTTCGAAGAGTAAAGCGAATTATGTACCTGAGTATTCAGGTAATAATGTTTCCATAAAGGTCTTAATTTAGGTTGTCCTCCTACATCCCAAATAGTGAACTTTAAATTTTTATATTCGACCGTTTCAACGTTGAAGCCAATCGTTGGAATCTGCGTAATAAATTCATTTTGTTTCAGTTTAAATAATACGCTGGTCTTTCCGGCACCGTCTAAGCCAAGAGTAACCACTCTCATTTCCATTTTAGGTCCTATGTGGACACGATTATCCTTCAGAAAAACACAGAAAATCAATGAACATGGGTTCAGTGTTGATCAAAGTTTACATTCGTTGTTTAGAAAAGAAATTGTCAAGTAAACCAATCATATGAACATACTTTGGTAAATGTAATAGGAATGTTTGGGTCAGGATGACGTCGCTCACAACCAAGTTCGTTAAACTGTTGCTGTTGCTTTTCAATTGATTCCATTGCTTCTTTAATTTCACAAGCTGCCGATAGAACTCTTGCATCATCTTGTTGGATTATATAATCACATTGTGCGCTGGCTACGGCAATCTAAATATTTACTGGTCAGTAAAATCGATAAATTCACTGTCAGTTGACGAATTCCGGTTATAGTTTACCTGAGATAACCAAGCTACTAAATCTTCTTGCAGTTGCCTGATAGAGCATAGTCTTTCACGAATGTAAGTTTCCACAGCATTAATGGCAGCTCCTTCTTGGATGTTCAAAGTAGATCTCAACTGATCGAAATAAGTTAGTACTCGTTTTTTAGCCAAACTACCAGTCCCTTCTTCAATTATTTCTCCCTCTGCGTCTGTAGTACCTTCGATACGAACAGCTACTTGCCCTGAAGTATGGTATAGTTGTTTAACTATCATATTCAATAAAAAAAATTTTAATACCGAAACATGACAAATATACCCAATCTATGTAAAGTCTCCCCCATTTCTTCCATTAGACTGCGCATATGTAATGCAGTATTTCTAACAGTCGTTCTAATATTATCAGCTTCAGTTTCAACCAGAGCGTGTTTGTGATTTTTATGACGTCCATAATCTTTACATAAGTAACACATAAGAGTAGGATTTGTTTTACAACTATCTTCAAGACACGTGAATTCAGCAATATGTGATGGGTGTGATTGACAACGGGGCTTCTCTCTTGGTTTCTCAGATAAAGGAACTCGACGATGTTTCGCCAACGTTTTCGTTGAGTGGGTAACATCGGAACAAGACTCGCATAAATGAGTAGCACAAACCGTACAATATAATACTGCTGTGTGATCATCATTTTCATCGCAATGGATGTGTAACTAAAGAAACAAAATAATTTATGAAATTTATGCGTATGGGGATAATTCGATAATTTTTTCTGAATAACATACACTTCGTTCTTTCTCCAAAACTTCGGTGCATCTTAAAAATGTAGCTGCTTCCTTTTCATAGCATAGTTGTAATCTTTCCAACAGTTCCAGTAAAGCAAAATTTTTTTTTAGTCCCCATACTCCAGAGGTTCCTTCATTATGAAAAAATTAATCACTGTAATTATGTCATGAAAGCGTTATTGTATTAAAGATGACAAAATACCTATAGGAGTGGGTTGTCTATCAAATGGACAGCATATAGAATTTTCGGAAGGCGTGATGCGAAGGAGACAGGAATGACAAACCGTGTGTCCACAGTACAATAATCTAGGAACCTTGTCACCTTGTAAGGTAAAAACATCTTCGCAGACCCGACATTCTAAAACCTGAAAATTATATAGAAACTCATTAATCGTGGAATAATGTAAAGAACGAATACGAGATTCGAAAATAATTGTTCATTTACATTTGGTTTTCGCTGAAAAGAAAAATTACGCAGAGAAAAGTTTTGTAACATTTCAGCTGACATATTTTTACTCTCTAGTATTAAATTTAATGTTGAAAAGTTGGATGCTTTACATTATTCGAATCAACTGTAAATTAATAAACTCAAAATATGAAAATAATACATAAATTGCACCAAAATTTCTCACATTTGAATGCTTATCACTTGCTATTGGTCCCTAACAATTTTGATAGCACATTGCGCATGCGCAAAATATATCTGATTTTAGAGCGTAATCCACTTTTCAAATTTCAAAAATTATTTTAATATTGAAATTCATGATTCATCAGAATTAATTAACGTATATTATATGATTAATTCTTGTTTCACTTAATCGATGGCCCGAAAATTCAAATTTCAAATTAGCGTCTGCATTAATATGGAAAACAAAAAAGAAAATACCAAAATACGTATGAACCATAACACCACATAGTAAAATAACAGAGTAACCAATTAAATTAAATTTTACAATGATTTTCAAGGCAAATTGAAAGAAAAACTACATCACATATTTTATAAGAATTATTCTATTTATTTCAACAATACAAAATAGTAAAATACAAAATAATTAATTTCAACTCTATCTATCAAAACCGAATTCCTACAACTACATCTTTCAAACCACGAATTTTTGCTCGATTTTGAAAAAATCACATAATTGACATCTATCTTGGATTCAAAAAAAAAAAAAAAAAAATCACGAAGGCAGTTCATATACTTATGCTTAATATAAAATACGTTTTGAGGCACAATGGAATACATAATATAACTTAAAAAATCAACGTTAAAAAAAATTTACGAAGTCACCCTATCCCAACGCCATATAGTTCCATCATTACAAACAGATAATAAAACGGATCCATTTCGACTTAAGCTTGTTTGTCTAACAGCTGTATTACATCGTGGATGACTCAACGTAATTGAGCGTATCGAACTTGGTTCACTAACTTGATCCAAATCCCAAACGAATAACTTTCCCGATTGATTACCAAGGGCTAAAATCTAACAAAAAATATAACACATGTCTGAACAGAAATTAGGTTCAAATTATAAAAACGCTAATGCATACTTTTTGAGCACAGTCCATGGAAAAGCGAATAAACCAAATTTCGCAGTCTTTTAATTCTAGTGTATGAATAATTGTGACGTTATTTTCTCCATTTTTCAAGTCACTGTCATCGGCACGACCTGGCTTCCAGAAAATCACGCAATTTTCACACGACTGTAAATAATTTTTACTTTGAAAAAATCAAGTTACAGAGAAGAATACATGAGTGAGTGTTACCACAACTTACTTTAGAGAGCACGAAGTCACCGAACCATCGGACACAATCTACATAATTACGATGGATATCTCTCGTCGAAAAATCGGGAAAGTGTTCCTTAACCGTGTCAAAAGAACGCGAAGAACGATAGCCAACAAAATCGTAAGATTTTTTAATAGCGTCCTGAATATCTGACTTATCTATACTCCACAATTTTAAGGAATGATCCATTCCACAGGATATTATGCGATTACCTGCAAGATCAAAATCCTGCAAGAAATTTTACTTATTGTTCATATAGTTCATTTGCCTCGAAAATTAAAAGAATATTTACTTACAGCAGAAAGCACTTCATCTCGATGACCTTCTACTCCTCCAAAAATAGCAATACAAACATCACTTTTGATATTCCATAACCTTAAAGTGTGATCTTTAGATACTGAGAGCAGTAAGTTGTTATCCGAAGGGTGAAATTTCAATTCATTAATTGAATGGCCGTGACCGGTATAATCTTTAATACAGTTCAAAGTACTAATACTTAAAATTCGTATTACTCCTCGAGAGCCGGCGACAGCTAATATTGGTTTATACTCTTCATCATCATATGACCACGCACAAGTATAAAAATTTTCATCTGCCTGGGTTTCATTTTTTTCAAAAAATATAATTAGAACTACAAAACTGAAGCTCCACAGGTATACAAAAATAAATCTAAAAAAGATACCTCAGGATCTGCATAACACTGAAGAAATTTCAGTTTACCGTTATCTAAACATTCATATATTGAAACACGATTACTTCCTACGCTGGCGAATACAAGTGGTTCTTTGATTAAATGATTGAACTGAACACTGAACAACGGTTGATTGTGATCTTCTTTATAACTAGATCTTTTGAGAAGTACTATGAATTTAATAATTTTCAATAATATAGCAGTCTTTAAGGGAATGATGATTGAAAAATAGAAACATACGAAAATTTATATTGAAGTTTTGATGGCTTTATAGAGCTGTGTTTGGATCTGCCTTTGCGATTTTTTCTACCCCCTTTGCAAGTGGTTGTATTACTAGTGTCAGTATTAGCACTTCCCACACTGGAGGTTTCATCCTTCAACAAAGAACATATAAATTAGTATTATCACATTACTTTCGTAATGGACATCATTAAATACTTACATCATCAGATTCTTCAATATTTTGATTAGATACATTGTTATTGATTTTCATGATGGTAAATAAATTATGATGAAATGACGGAGAAAAGTAAAACTAAATGATCACGATATTAATATTTTCATTGATGATCGACGAGTTTACAACTATTTGAAGAACAATTTCTCCACCGAAACAAAGATATTCAATTCTCGCTGTTTATGTTTTGTTGCGAAAGCGAAAAAATCAAGAATAGTAAGTAGAGAGAGAACGATTGATCAACTACAGGTTACAGATTTCAAATAATTTGAAAATTTTATAGGTCAAAAAAAAATTTTACACTTTTTATAAAAATTTTTTATTAAATCAGTAATTTGAGTGGAATAAAATATCACTTCGAACCATATGGAATGCTTAAAACCAATATAATTAAAACAATTAATATGTATTTTTGTGTTGGACATTGAGATTCTTCAATATAGATCATTATTATTATGCGCGCGTGTTTTTGCTTTTGTCGTTTTTGTTATCAATTTGCTTCTTATCGTTATCAAGCGGTGTTTGAAAACGAGAAAGTGAAAAATGTTTTAAATGTTGTGATCGTCGTTATTTGGTTTATTTTTATATAAATGTTGAGAAAAAAAATGAATAATATTTTAGACTACAAGTACCTACGAATCACAAAATATTTTAAAAGATGCTTTTCTTCCAGTTTCGTCACAACACCAATTTTTTATGTGAATGCCGCTCCTCATATTGGTCATCTTTACAGCGCTTTGATTGCTGATGCATATCATCGATTTCAGCTCCTAAAATATCCAGATAAAAATGTAATTTTCAGTACAGGAACAGACGAGCACGGTCTCAAAGTTCAACAGGCTGCCAACAGTATGGAGTGGAGCGTAATTAAAGAATATTGTGATAAAATTTCAATCAAATACAAAACTCTTTTCGATTTATATGGTATCGATTACACGTATTTCATTCGTACCACAGACGTTCACCATAAACATTCCGTACAAACGTTTTGGAATACGTTAGATTCCAAAGGATTCATACGCAAAGGAAAGTACACCGGTTGGTATTGTGTTTCAGATGAAATGTTCTTATCTGAAGATCAACTAACAACCCGAACAGATCAAAGTGGGAAAGAAATAAAAGTCAGTGAAATTTCAGGCCATCCAGTCGAATGGAATGAAGAAGAAAACTTCATGTTTAAATTGAGTCAAGTGAAAGACGACTTACTGTACTGGTTGAAAGATGAAACAAAAATTGTACCATATAAATTTTATAAAATTTTACAAGGATGGCTAAACGAAGATTATTTATCTTCGGATATTTCCATATCAAGGCCAAGTTCACGAATACCATGGGGTATACCTGTACCCAATCATCCGACTCAGACTGTTTACGTATGGCTAGATGCATTAGTGAATTATTTAACTGTAGCCGGATATCCTGATCTAAAAACTTGGCCGCCCACCGTTCAAATTGTAGGAAAAGATATACTTAAATTTCATGGTATTTATTGGCCCGCTTTTCTAATCGCTGCAGGTTTAGATCCACCTGCGAAATTATTCGTTCACTCTCACTGGACAGTTGATGATGAGAAAATGTCTAAATCAAAAAATAATGTGGTTGATCCTTATGAAAAAATTAAAACCTATACTGCCTCCGGATTCAGGTATTTTCTACTCAAGGAAGGTGTTCCGCACAGCGACGGCAATTATAATGAAATGCAAGTGGTGAACATGCTAAATGCTGATTTGGCCAATACATTGGGAAATCTATTGAATAGATGTAGTAGCAAAACAGTCAATTCTCTTCAAATATATCCTCATTTCGATCAGTCACAATTTCAAGCACTATTCACTGAATATGATACTCTGAAGAAATTGACTGAACATATTTATGATTTACAAGTTGTCGTATCTCAGCATTACGAAGAGTTGCATTTTTATAAAGGAATTTATGCTATACTAGATACTTTATATTTAAGTAATAAGTTAATAGAAGAAAGTAAGCCTTGGGAGTTACGTAAAAACCCAGCCGAAGCACCTAAATTATCAGCTATTCTACATGTTACAATGGAGACATTGAGAATATGCGGTATTGCGTTGTTACCAATCGTTCCTGAAATTTCTCAGCATTTATTCAAAAAATTGAATTTACCAACAAATAAAACCAAATGGCAAAGCATGATACCCAGTTGGAGTGAACTATCTAGTGATAATGTTGATATCTCTTTGTCGAATGAATCTGTTATTTTGTATAAGAAAATACAAACTAAATAAAAATCTCTTATTTTATTGTAAAAATTTCATCTCTATCGCTGTCGAGTATATGGATTTAAAATTATAGCATCCACAGTTCCTCATCCTAATGGCTGAATTTAGTTGTTGGTGCATTAAAATTAAAGTTGGACCCCTAAACTTGGCTTTTGTCTTCTTTAAATGGAGCAGGAAATATATGAAAATAGTAGCACACTGCACGCTAATACTAGAATAACCTTTAGTGGGGGACCATTTCACCACAAGATCACAACTACATGTCTTTCTTCTTCGGTTTAGCCATGATCTTATTGACAAATGTTCCGGGTTCTGATTCCGAACGTTATATGCTTTTTTGCAATCACTTCCTTAATTAAATGACTACGCTTTTTATTTGAAAGTGTCATTTCAGAGGGGGAAAAATGATCGGAAAACCTCCGATTCTGAAATTAACAATCTCGAATTAGTTGGCGCTAAGAAAATGATTTGCATAGTAAATTTCCATCAATGGCGGGTATAACTGCTGAGATAAACGTGATTTTGTAGTGAAATACCACTTGAAATGGCACAAAATGGAAAAGGTAAAAATTCGTGTCAGATTTGAAATATCACACTCGAATTAGTCATAAATTCATAATTGACACCCTATTCGAAATTTTTAAAGCACGTTCGCAGTGTTGCCTACCACTTGGAATCAGTAAGAAAGATTGATCGCATCTAACGCTTTGAATGTATGGTTGTAATCCGGCCCTGTTTTTTCTTCGCAAGAGTAGAATTTAGGTGAGATGAAAAAGCGTAAATATAAATACTTCGTAGATGTCGAGTAAGTTGTCCAAGCATTCGCCCAAAGCGAAAAAGTATTGTTAGACGTTGTTAATAATAAAAATGAGACGCTGCATTTCTTACAAAAAATAATTTTATTGAGCACAAAAATAAATACGTAATTTCTTAATCACTACTTCGTCACATTTAAGGTATAAGTAATAAGAGAACTAATATACTTTATCAATATTAAAATTAAGTACATTTACAAGTCGATAACGGTATCTACATTGTTCCCAATGTGGTCGTATTCAAAATAAATAAAAATGTCACATTAAACCATTAAATTAATGTCAATATTTACTTTGGATACGCATGTTATTCTCTAAAAATTACTCCTTTTGAAAATTCATACTTCCACATATGAGAAAAGCATGACTTCAAGGTAATGAAAATTCGTTAATAAACATTTCATGACAATATTCGTCATTTATCTAAATGTACATAATATTTACACATTTTACAAGGGGAAAAAAGTTAAATATTTAAACTTGTTTTTTTTTGGTAACTATATTACATGCATGATTACTAGATTCATGCAAATATGCAATATGCGATAAAAAATTAAAAGAGTAGTAGTGGATTAAATAATGAGCAATCGAGCCTATATTATAGTGTTTCATAGGAAGAATTAAATTTTCGCTTTAAATGTAATCAACTTTAATATTTGAACCAATTTTTTCTTTCGTTGTATATCAATTCAGGCAGTTTTCGTACAATCATTAATAAATGCTTGTTGCTTCTGAGTAATGATTTCTGAACTAGATTTAAAACGGGATTTCATTATTTTAATTTTTTTTCCGTTGGATTTTGATTTCCTGCTGCTGCGGCTGCTTTGCTCTTATTTTTAACGATGTAAGATTGGATGTAGAAATTAGCGAATAATATTAAAAATGTCACTCCTTGGAAGAACAACATCATAGTGAGCGATTTTGGAAGTTGGCATTTAGCTACTAATAGAGATGTCATGTATACAATGATTATCACAAATTGAATCTGAAAAAAAAGTTAATAAAGGTTATTTACAAATTTAGAAAAGTTCGCAGAAAGAAAAAAAATATTTTTTCTTTTCTTAATTGCAATTTTACTATCGTATGTTTACCATTTGCATTTTAGTGATGTAACGTTTCCACCACAAATATTTCTGCATTTCAGGACCCAATGCTGATAAGAAGTAGTAACTGTACATAACTGTATGTACCAGAGAATTAATCCAACCAACTACAGCACCTTGTTCTCCTGTAAAACGAAAGCGATTACGTTTCAGTTTTATTGTTTACATAATTATGTACCTATAGTTACTTCTTAATTTTTTAAAATATGAATTCAAGAACGTACTGTAATTTTCACCTCTTTAATAACTTCTATTTTCAAATAGGTATTATTATTACTAATAAAAAAAAATTATAAATGTAATTAGGTATTTAAAAAAAAAAAAAATTTCAACCGCTTCACCCCAAGGGAAATTAGTAACCTATTATCTTCTATTTCTTATAACGAATAAGAAAATAAGATACTCTTTGTACATTTCTATGTCTATTAGTAAGCAGGTAAACCAGTGCATATGGAACAGATTCCATACATAAGTATTGTAGGAGTCCAAAATTCAAGGTTGAGAGAAGATTTTCTAAAATTTTATAAGTTGTGGACATTTTTTCACTCGCTAACTTTTAGTGAGCTTAGATCTATGAACATTTCTTTATTTTGAATTTTTTGTATATTTTTTAATTTGTAAGCGTTTTTCCCATTTCTCGCATGAGAAAATTCTGATTACATAATGTACAAGTTCATTTCATTTTATTATATTTCACGTTGAATTCGAAAAAATCAAGAACCTATCTCACTGACTGCTTTTTTAATAAATTATATCACAAAAGGAACATATTATATATTAGTTCTTGAAATAAGTACCTTATAATGAATTCTACATAGTACGCCATGGAATATATTTTAATCATATCATATAAGTATATAGATTTCTTATTAATCGTGATAACGTGGATTTAAATAAAATTCAATAGAAGCATGATAAATAATTTCACATTCAACGCGAGTAATCTCATCACGAGTTTAATATTTTTGTTGGAAAATATTTCAAGGAAACAACAATCTTGATTACTACAACGATGATTTTATGTAGGTACTTTAACAAGTGAAAAATCTAGAGCTGAAAATTTCCATTGGTATTAATTGTATGGTAATTAGAAACGAAACAAATTTCAAAAACTTTCCTATCATAGCTCCTCAGTTACCCTCCAACTTAATTCGATCGTTACCCGAAGCGTTGAATGATCGAAGAGGTTTCATTCATTATTTCAATATTATGCTTACCTTTGATGTATTTCAGGTAAACCCAGGTAAACAGTACCATATTAGCATGATGGTACACATGTAAGAACGTAACGTGATCTTGTTTCTTTCTTAAAATGAAAAACACCTGAAAAGATAATTATACGGTTATACAGATAGGTATATGATGGCATTGCAATGAATTGTTTCATTTAGGTATATCTTTGTTAAGTAGGTATATATCTAGAACGACCTTAATCAGCCCATTTCCTTATGAATTTAATTATTAACTGAAAGTATACAGACTATAATATCGATCAGTATAATTTTCTGAAATACAGGAATAAAAAAGAAATGAATTTAACATTAATTATGACGAACATTCGAGTATTGCTTAAACCGGAATATATCTCATTCAACTTTTTTCCATCACAGATTTTTCTTGTAATAATAAGTATATCTACCTATCTAACTATTAATATCAACATTTTGTTTTTTCTTTGAAAAACACGACATTAATGCATGCATAAATTTTATATTTTCGCGGAATAAATTAGAAGTATATGCCTCAACATGAACGTAAATTTCATTTCAAATTTTATGAATTTAATTTGTTGATTAATTATGGAAGCTTGTTCATTATTAGAATGATAAAAGAGTTTCTTTGAAATTATTACATACCAGACTTATAACGATGCAGTATAATTTCAATTATACACTTTTGAACTTTATGATTTTCTTTCTCATTTTATTATAAGCTTGTTTCGACAAAAAACTACGATGCAATTTTTTTCAGTTTTCTCTTAAAATAAATATTATGTTTCCTCGAATACATTTGCACGCAAATCGGCTAAATTTTAACCAAAGCATAATGTAAGTTGTATCCTAATTAACCGAGTAATTATTTTAATGCATATGCTCGATATGCGAAGTAAATTGAATTTTTTTGGTTCGACAAAAAAATGTTTTTGTTCGGCTAACTTTCCTTCGACATCGTGGAAAAATGGAGAGCAAGAAAGGAGGAAAGGGTTAAAATGATTGGAAACCGTCTCGTAAAAAATACGTGGTCCTTGAAAATAATGTTAGTCGAGTTTGAATCTATATAATAATCTAGACCAGTTAATTAATTTATTAATTAATCATACCAAATTTACTTTCAGCGATTTCAATGTTACTTTGGTACGTTTGAAATTAAAGTAATAACGTGGTATAATTCATATTAAACCGCTTGTTTGTACGATTTTTACTGGTTCCAAGTATGACTGAAGAGAGAGAGAGACAGAAGGAGCAAGTCAACTCCAGGCATGGAATTTTCATTAATTTTTTAACAAATTTTTGATGAATAAAAATTCGAAAGCGAGAGTCTAAAATTGTTTTTGTCCAAGAGATAATTTTAGCTCGTCATCCGTTTTTAGGTATTGTTTTGGGACTATTTCCAAAACTATTCGTAGAAACATATTATTCATTTTTGTACATTTTTGTGTTCAGTTTTCATGTACTGTGAGTCGAATATAAGCGTTCTCTCCGCCTGCAAGTGTAGTAGATAAAAGGTTGGGCGTCTTAATGGGTCAAAATTTGATTCCTCAGCTACTCTTCAGTTATTTTGGAGACAATGGTTGTTTCGATGGAACAATTCTCAGAGATGAAAATTATGCAGTGTCCCCTACCCCTCTCACGGTCGATAGCCATCATGTCCATAAGATGTAAATTGAACATATTATTAAGCATAAAGAGATTAAAAGAATTTAATTTTTGGTAAATTTGTCAAAATCGTCATTTCAAGTAATATAGGATTTTTCGATAGCAAAACTCGATTATGAACCGAAGAGAGTATAAAATTCTTTCAAAAATACACATGTATGGGACTTAACTCAGTTAATATGGCACTTACATAAAAAATTAATAGCAACAAAATTCATCCATTTTCAATTCCAAACGAAAAGGGCTACATTCACTTTTCTAATAAAATATTTTTCAATGCCAAAAAAGTCATAAAATGGTTCTAAGTGGAGCGTCCATGCTTGTCTTTAATAATCCAACAATTGAAAATTTTGGACGTTGAGGTGCATTATATCGAAAATAATATAACTTTTTTAATTGGAAACTGGAAATTAATTAATTTTGCATATGACAGTTTTTTCCGTAAATGCCATTTTTATGAACATTTTTTGGTACTCCAGTGCAACGTACACAAATAATAGATGAATCTTTTTTAAATTAAATTAAAAGAAGAATTTTATACCTAATGATTTTTCTCGTAAATGTGATACTGTATACCTAGACAAATGAAGAAAATGTACCAAAATGAACATATTGAAAGTACAGCTTCAAAAAATAAG
This sequence comes from Phenacoccus solenopsis, assembly GCA_009761765.1. Lineage (NCBI taxonomy): Eukaryota > Metazoa > Arthropoda > Insecta > Hemiptera > Pseudococcidae > Phenacoccus > Phenacoccus solenopsis. Next base: position 20,041,927 of record CM019752.1, on the reverse strand, counting down.
TCGATTATTCGAAGAATGAATCGAACATTTTTTGTTAAAAATAAATAATTGTTTTTTTTTTATTCCTTTTCATTTTTCTTGTAAGTGTCATATTAGCTGAGATAAATGCAAAAAACTTATTTTTAGAGAAGTTTTATTTTGCTTTAGGCTCATACGAAAGTCTGACTGGCGAGTAACTAAGTTTGTTCCTGAAGGTCGTATTTTGGACAAATTTTCAAAAAAGTGAATTCTTCTGATTCTTTAAAGTAATTAATAATAATCTACTGCGTAATTGACGATAAACTTCATCAATAAAAAAACTTCTTTGTTTCGAAAGCGTACGACATTCTTTTGCAATACATAAAAATGTAACTAATTCTTAACTGTTAAGAATACTCGCGTGTCTACCTGTCGAGTTTCCATTCCCTACAAATAGGAAGGTTATCTTTAAAAGAAACGTTTAGTTATTTTTCATAATCAATTCTAACGACATTAAAATAAAAAATAAAATGAAGTGACGCGGTGGCCGCGTCTCACATTCGACTGAATTAACTTATGAATAGTAAGTAGGTAGATAGATGATGGAAATCTATCGCATCGCCGATTAGATCTTATCCGTAAGGGAAAAACCCATGCTGAATATAGCGTAATATAATTCAAACCACCTATCCATAGGGTGATGCTACCACTCACTTTATATCTTTCATGAGACTGAGAGCTGGTTTTTCATTGACTTGTGTTGTGATTAAAGAAATTGTGCAGTTTTCATCTCAGAGAATGCTCTCTATTGAGAAAAGCACTGTCCTCACAGTCATTAAAATGTTACAATGGAACCAAACACTCGTCTTTCAAGAGCTTTCTCCTCCTCCCTAATCAACAACACTTGATGTTGGGAATATAACACACCTCAACTTGGGACTTCTGTGAATTTTTATTCAGTCATTTTTCGAATTAAGAAAGTTCATTTTGTAAAACGCTTATTGGCTCGAATGAAGTAGGAGTAGATATTTAGAAGACATTTAGTATCATGGTGAACCTGAATTCTTGATTACAGTAAGAAAATTTCGTGAATATACTTACAGTGTCTAAGAGATCCATTATTTTTGAGAAAAAGAAATACCACGCAGTTTCATTCAACTGTAAAAATGAAAATAATCTCGGTAACAAAAAGGAAATATCTACTAAATGAATGGCTTGCAATAAAATACCACGAACTTACATGTTTATAGTATGGATTTATAGCAGGATCTACGGGATGACAGCAATGCTTCCAAATATAATTTATTGCACCTGGTGTAGTGAACATCTGAAAATAAGACAAAGAAAAAATTACACATAAGTGGTCGTAGCACATTACCATTCACGAAGTAATAAGTAATACTGTACGGTAATGGAGAAAAAATGTAATTAAAAAAAAACCAACTCTGATACGCTCTACGTAACAAAGATATGCAAAAATTTGAATATAGAATCTCCGATATAGACCTATTCATGGATAAATATATTATGGGATACTTTTATACGCTATTCAATATACACCTATAATTATAGAACAGCGAAATCTACGACAAACTGAAGATCATCTGACTGATACTAAAGAATCAAGATTTTTTTTATTAGGTACTTGATACCTATAAAAGGTGATTTTCCATGGAGTCGTAATTTGAAAATAAACCTACATCAAGTCTTATATTTATATGGCACTACTGATTATTCGAATGAAATTACAATTTATAAAATATTAAAGAATTTGTGCGGATTTATCACTTTGATATAATTTCAAACTCGTGTAAACATGCTAAAACTGGTATCTTACTCGTTTAAATATGCTTTCATAGCTATTAACAGGTATAAAAAGAAGGTTATATTATGCAATTTATTGTTAAAAAAAAAAAAAATTAAAACCTTCGTATAACACTGATGGATTTTCAAACTGCCTACAGTGAGATAATGGTGTTGAAACTAAAAGCCATTATACTAGAATATGTATCGCTTAGTTTCATCTACAAAGATGATTACCTATTGCTACAGTCAATGGTGCAATTTCTTCATAAATATTTTAAAAATGCATAATCGCGTGAATGGTAAACGAAGAAGGAAATTTATAATTCAGGGTAATGAAGAATCTGTAGACGAAATTTTAGAATTAGAAATTTCGATTCACGTATTAATTAACCAGTTTATGATAGTGGTAATGGTAACGTGCATTACAGTAATTATGTAAAGTTAACGTGCGAATGAAGGTGAAGGTAATAAGGTCAACACTCAATGAATTACGATGTTTAATGTTTATATATTTTTACCTTTTGATTCGCAAATGATTACTTCATAATGGATACTTAAAGGTGTGGATGAAAAATTTCATAACTTACAATATCATTCAGCAAATACCCATTGAATTGGGATGTAAGTATCTAAGTAGATAGGTACCTCTACAAGTGATCATATCGTTGGATTTTGAAAACTTTGATATTTGTAGGCGAAAATCTAAACGTAAAAAAATTCATTCACCTTCTCACATTAAAAATTCCATTTGGGAAATTACGAATACGAAATAATTCCTCATTTCTAATTTTTCGCATAATAATAGATCTGAAGTTTAAGTTCAAGGTTATTTCCGTTCGCCTCGTTGCTCTCAGGTTTTTTGCACACTATAACCGTTGTTCTTTCTGGTTTTTTTACATCTCATTGAAACAGGTTACAAGTAGTTGCACTGCTAGCGGCGTTTCAATACTTCCTTCTTACATTACCTCAAGTGGCGATTAAAATTGATCGTAATTTATATAAATTGCGTTTTCAAAGCGATCCATTTATCGTGACAATGGCGAATTCGAAAAATACTCGCAATGGAGTTTGTCTTTGGCAGTAAAGAGTTCGTATTTGTGATTTATTTCCTAGTGCGCTGCAGCGTTTCATATTCATATGCGAAATATTATCAATTTTTAAACCGCAACACGCAGACGGGTTTTTCCGAATATAAATTATTGTTTTGTGAAACTGAACCGGTCATCAGAATGAATGTCTATCAATCAACAAGGCTATTGAAGACTCATGACACTGCTTATCAATGCTTCTTAGTGGTTAGTTTCACTTTAGTGGTTGTCTGACGTGCATATTCTACATGATAATATTTGGAAACAAGCTGGAAATGGTCTTGAAAGGTTGAGAGTGATGTTCTGACTTATAGGAAAAAGTTACCAAGAGTATATTAGGTGCTTCTTTTTTTCGTGGAATTGGATGGAGTGAATACTCCGAAAATGGGGGTTTCGGTGGGTCCCTTCTACCGTTAAAATAATTCAGTGCAAAAATATTTTACTTCATATTACACATAAATTAGATCATTACATCTTTTCCTCAGAGCGATAGAAAGATCAAAAGTTATCAACAAATTCGCCACCATTCTTTCATGAATGAATAAAATAGGAACTTGAAAAAGCTTTTATTCGTTCAGCCCAAAAAAAGGACTCAACTTCAAAATGAACCATGAATATCATGCATCGATTTATTGATATCTGCCATAGCTAAATTTTAATGCGATGGTCGATTTCATCCATATCTCTCTCCCCTTCTCACCCATAACAGTAGGCAAAAGGTGAAAAATAAGATCGCACAATAACAAGTTTTTTGATCATTTTGGAAACCTTCTGAAACCAATCTAAATGCGGAGATAACGAAATTTCCATACAAGTGGGCTAAAACATGATACCTTGAGATGTCTAACCAGTTGTCAAAGTTTTCCTATAGTTTGTTGTTTTGTTTGGGATCCTCAAAGAGTGGAAGAAATTTATGATACTTAACAATGCATTTACTTCCATACCAATCTATGAAATTAGGATAAAGAAATTATGGATTGTTCAAAATACTCTTAATAAAGTTGTCTTCGACTTAGATGCATCAAATTTTTTTCTTTAGCTTTTTTTTTTTTTTTTTTTGAAAAAGGGCAAATTTTTAAATCATTTTTTACTCTTTTCCTAGAGGCTTTAGAAAAAAAAATTATAAACGTTATAGTCTTACTTATTTGATTTTGTCGTAGCAGAAACCTAATTTTTCAAAATAAAATGCTGTGCATTATATTGGTTCCAGGGGTGAAAGAGTGAACCTAAATATACGGTTGGAATTCTCTCAAGAAGGGTTACAAGTTTTATAGAGGGCATTTCTTCTATAAAGTCCATAAAAAATGAGTAAAATGATCAAATAGGTACGTAAAATTTCAAGATTTTGAAGGAATGCCAAAAGGGTGAATGTGAAACGAGCTTTTTGAGGTTTCTATCGCATTTAAAAGAAAAAAGGTGGTAACTTAAATTGCACAAAATTTAGAGAAGAATACTTTTACATTGAACTCTTTTTTCGGTAGGAGCATCTTTCTCGAGATATCACCACCCCTATCTAAAATTCTTAGAGGTTTGTATTCTAATTATGTGCAATTATATGTATATATTTTTATTTGAAAAATGTACAACAAAAATGAGCAAATTGGAAGAAAGATTGCTTATGTCGTGTGTCAACTAATATTTTTTTTCATTCACAAAAAATGAACAAAGTTGAGGAAAAGCGTTTTGAGGCCATTAAGGGCAACAATTTGAAATTCATTCTCGTTTTATTCATGGTGTTTACTGAGGAGAAATTTTTTCCGATCACCTTTCCAAAAAACGATACGTATCACTTTACAGGACTAATGAAGCTAAATTTAATAATGAGACGGTAATCCATGTTTAGTAGTTCTCAAAATGTCGACAACAAAACCATGAAAAATATTGAAATAAACATAATAATTTGAAAACTGATAGCACTTGGTAATGAAATGGTCATCAATTTATACCATTAAGAAGATAATCAATTTATTTAAAGCATAAAAGGCTGTCCACTTAATATTCATAGGTAAAGTAGTACCTCATTCTACCTCATGAGAGGGAACAAATGACCAATTTTTTTTTTGTTGTCCATTACGGCTAATTGAAAACCATTTCTTTCGAAAACTTGTGACACTAAATAACTTAAGAACTATCATTTGTGATCAGATGATGACTAAAAAATGTTGAGGAAAGAAAGTTGAATTAATGATGAAAATAGGTTAAAAAAATTAATTTTTAATCAATTATTATCTAATATTAAATTTGTTAATAAAGGGAATCAAAAAATAATTCTTGAAAAAATAGAAAAATTACTCAATAGTCTCATTCCTTTCTATTCAAAAATTATTGCAATGTGAAAGATAATAAATCCAACTTTGAAAACTGAATAAAATGGTAATCATAAACATTTCGTACAGACCAGAAAATTTAACTAAAAAATTGTTTTTAACCTTATTCCATAAAATATCAAAATTTTCGGTAATTCCGTGATACATCAAAAGCTTGTTCGATTTTTGAAAATTCTTCAACAGTTGAATTTTTAATACTTTGAAAAATTTCATACCTTCACCTCACTAATTTTTGAATCAAAGTTTACACCTATGCATTAAAATTTTCAGAGGGGGTAAAACCTCAAGAGTTCAAGAACGATGTGTTACTAAGTCATCTGACAACTGTAAAGGCGCTATTGTTCTTCCCAGTGAAGTATTCAAGGGAGTGAGGATGCCCAATTTTTCTTTCACGAATATATCGTATGTTCAACTATTGTCTTAAAAATCCAAAGGCAGCTAAAAATAATTTCCACACTTCCCACACTTTGGAGAAAATCTTGACTATATGCTATTACTTCTCCCATAATTCGATTATTTCCGACAATTTGTCACTTCCTGTGTGAAACTTTTAGAGCTTTTGTAGATGCAGTGGCCTCCTCAGTGACCTGCAGTCTTTGGTCACGACCAAGCCTAAATAATGATTATCCAAGAATAGAAAATTCTAATTTTTTTAGCGAAGCAAAAATGTATCGCATGCTAGAAGGCAAAGTGGTAATGTACCTAATTAAACTTTGAAAACACCTAACAACAATATCATTCATAATAGAAATTCCTCATATATAAGTAAACTTGATCTTGTATATTTTTTTAATTTTTAAATAATTCATTTTAATGTTTTTTTTTCATCGAATGTAAATTTTAATGTATGAAAAAATTGACGAAAATTCGGTCTACCGTTTATAAGAAAAAAAAAGAATAAAATTCAAAAATATTTGTGTTATTAGCTATATCATTTTATTGCAACATGTGTATGTACTGGCTACCTGCCTTATCAATGCAGAATGTTAAGAGTAATTAAAAATAATAATAAAAACCTTGAATCTTCTTTTTTTTTTTTTGTAAATACGTAGTCACGTGGGAAATCATGTAAATGAGAAAGTCGTTGAGGTAACCAGCGCTTACTGCTCATTCAAGGTCCTCCAATTTCCGTTTACAGTGTTCTTCTACTATTCCCTTTTAAAACCAAATTTTTATACATCGGAACTAGAATACCTTGCTCGTATTAATCCTCACTTGGTACGCGGTTTGAAGCTACGTTTAAACTTGAATTACGTCGTTCACTCGTTATTTCCTTTACAGAAGTACCGTAGGTACAGGTAGCCAGGTACTTGATCGATAATTACTGTTTACATCAACCTATCAGATGTTAAGTCCTGTGCGTCACGTTGTAGCGAAATTTCCGAATAGATAAATTCGTGAATAATTATAGAGGAAGAAGGAATAACGACGGAATGCTGAAATTCCTTTATGTTACATACACCTGTTTCAATGAACTGTTTCATACGTTACGCCAATGGTGGTTATAGAAATGTACAAGAAACAAAATGGCGTATATTAATTCTCAAGTTATCAACGAGTGTGGTAATTTTTAGGGTTTTTGCTTTAGCCAGCAAAAACCCTATAGCAATCACTTTTTTTTTTTTTTCAGTCTTCTGGCACAGATCAAATAAGCAAACAACTGCGCCACCTAACAGACTACCGGTAGTACCTAAACCTAACACAATATCGAATTATCTATAATATTATTGGTTCATTTTTCGTTACGTTATGTCCCTTTTCACATAAATAAATTTTTATGTTTTCCATTTCTGACACCAGTGACACCACATATCAAATAAGCAAACAATTGCGCTACCTAACGGACTATTGGTAGTAAGGTAGTACCTAACACAATATTGAAATTATTGAATTACCTATAATAATTATAATATTATTAGTTTATTTTTCGTTCCGTTATGCCCCTTTTCACATAAATTTTTTTATTTATTTTTAAAAACATTATTTCAACATGTTTTCGTGTTTTGGTTGACGACATAATTCAATAATATTTGTTACAATGTCTACATTGATTAATTCGTCAATTTCATTTTCCTATGGATAAAATAACATTAACATGTTCTCGGGCATAATTTATACACCGTGCGTCCAAGTGATTTGGGTGCAATCAGCGAAAAAATCTCTTTCCCAATTATTTAAAATCGATTTTTTCATATGCAAAGAAATTTTAATGCAGTTGAAATGAATTTATCAGTTTTAAAATTCATTAATTTAATTTTAAAAATAACTTCTGATTTATAAATTTTAGTTTAACTCTTATTATGTAGTCAACAAATTGAGATTTTCGCCCTGATTGTACCTGAATCGCTTGGATGCACGGTATATAATTATATCAAGATCTTGGTTATTATATTATTTACTCTACGAATATATGCAGAAAGTTTTGTTTTACTCATTTCTTTATTTATCGTGGAATCATTTTCATTCCTATATCCAAAAATATTAATTATTTTCAATTTTTTCATCGTATGTTTCCATAATTATCAAGTTGTACCTCTGGTTATCTACATATTTACATCGAGTTCTTGTGAATTGTTTTTTTGGTTTTTGTATTCTATTTTCAGTAAATTTTATATCAATAAATGAACTTTTTCAATTCAAAATTGAAATTGCTAAAATGTAGTTAACACATTCTTAAGCGTAAAATTCATCTTCATTTAAAAATGCATTATTTAATAAGTAATTGTAATTTTTCTCGTAAAATATTATTTCCTGATTTTACTTTGTTAGCGATAGGTAGTATCATTAGTATCATAATTTATTATTCATAAATTTTAAAATAATTATATTTCGAACGGTAAAAAATTGCAATTACGCGTAATTACGTAATAGTTCAAGTTGAGCTACAAGGCGGTGCTTCGGAAAGAGAAAATAAGTTGGTAAATGCAAAAAAGTTGATTTTATAATAAAGAAATGAAAAAATTGTAAAAATAAATGCCAAGTGTCCTCAAACAAGGCCTCTAAAACAATATATTATAATTTCAAATCATTTCTTTATTATAATATCAACTTTTTCACATTTCCTTACTCATTTTCCGAAGCACCGCCTTAATAGCATTATAGCAAAAAGCAAAAACCCTATTGCCAGGTCCAGCGGACCTCGCTTGTTTTGTATTTTTATTATAACTATGTGGCAAGTGTTATCTATCATACGATCATTGTATAGTGTGTATGTGTACTTGTTAGGTACACGTAAATTAATCAATCAATCCGAACGCCATTCGAAACAATGTGAGCCTGTCTTCTAAGGTCGAATTTCCATATTCGATTGAGATATCGAAGGAAACTTGATTCCTATCATATACCCTAGTACCTACCATAATTTGCAATACTTTTAAAAATCTCGAGAAAATAGAAGGCAAAAGGGAGACGATTTAAAATCAACAGAAATCGTCGGATTTCGCCATCTCATTGGTTTAATTTTCAAACTTTACGTCAACCACACATCATTATCGATTCTATCGAGTTATTCGATACACACAAAATATACGGACTGTGTTTACGTATCGGCGAAAAAAATTTAACAATCGTTTGTAATTGATTTGAGGTTATTTTCACGACCAACTGCCAAAACCGATATGGTTAAATATTTACCAAAGCTAAATGAAAGGTGTAGGTACTAGGTATACCACCACGTGTAAGGCGTTCAAGACTGTATGTATATACTTAGTAAATCTATTTATGTATCCAATAATATAAAAGGTACTCACTTTGGATACAATGAAGGCGTTGTAAATGGTTTGATACAAATTATAAATTAGGATTATAAATTTAATATTTAGAGGTTTCCGATCTTTCATGAATTCTGGTCCGAACTTCGTTACAAATAATAAATACAGCGCAACGATTCCCAGCACCGGGAGAGGATTGCTCATCAAGAACCATTTATCTACTTCTTTACCTGAAACGACAAGGTTCGATTCAATGGAGTTGTTATATTCGTAACTACATTTAATTTTTCTTTCGCGTGAGATCGATTAAGTATCGCAAGTTTTTCGAAAAAATGAAAAATTAAAGCGCCATACTTACTGGATAACAGGTACAGGTTTTGACTTTCCGGTATCGAATCTGAAATCACGAAAAAATTCAAGTTTTAATTTTATTAGTTACTCGACGTGGTTTAACATTGTTGTCGAATTGAATGAAATTCGTAAAATTAATTTCAACTTAAGGCATTAAAATTTTTAATTTATGGTGGAATTTTCAAAACCAACAGTTTCGGTTAATAGGTGAAATTTTTCAAGAAAAAAAAAATTACAACGTTGACTTTGGTATTTGTCATTTAGCAATTATGTTCGATTATAAATGGATAAGAAAACTCACTTATGGTACCGTGTTCGTATTGAGTCGGAATCGCTTCCATGATGTATTAGCGCCAATGAAAACTGTAAAAAGAGGAAATAAATTAAATGTCGGCTAAATGCATTCGCTTATTTTGTAATTATTCGTACTTCTCATGGAATATTTATCAATTTAATAACCCGATTATGACATCTTTTCACACAGTTTTCAATAAGAAGGTATTATAATGCCGAGAATAATGAATATTATTTTGTGTTTTTGAATAGAGCTGACATCTTTGCTATTGACTCATTTTGTTTGTAACGATGTCTTTTACGATGTTTTATTTACCTTAACGATTGTATCATCGTTTAGTTCGTTAACCTTGAGGTTGTGGGCAAACACTAATTATAATAGGATCTTATATAGAAAAATTCTACGAATGATTCGAGCTTTATTCAATACGAGAAAATAGAAATAAAGATTCCTAAATGAGTGCATTAGCGTGAGTATAAACATAGTTTTCGTATTTCTCCATCTACGCTAAAAATATATTTGGTCTCACTGAGAGCACTATTCCACGAAATTGTACTTCCCCTAATATAATGAGTAATTAGAGAGATCACGTAAAATACGCATCTAGTGAAAAAATATTTCCAGCTAGGAAAAAACTGGTTATAAAATTTTCTTTTCAGGAAAATACGGAGTCAGAATATCCTCTATGATGTTTGCAGTAATTCAAAATACATCAATATGAGTCACTTGATGCTCTAATTACTTCCGTAACGCAGGAAGTAACTAGTAAAAAAATAATAATCAATGATGCTAGACGATCTATTACGTTGAGGTTGTATGGGTGTGTAATTTATGATTTTATGGAGTGACCGAAAATAACAACGTAAATTGGTTGAAACTATAAAATTTAAATTCTTCATATTATAGAAAATTCGACTAGAGCTGGGCTATAAATGGGGACGCATTGAGATTAGCAGATAGCACTGTTAACGTTTCTTATTTACACAGAATTAAAAAAAAATATTTGAATAAAAAATATATTACAATTTTAGGAAGAGGGGCAAATATATTCAAATAATTGTAATTCTCTCTTCTGAATTTCAAATACTCCTGTCCTTCTTTACAGCAACCAACATATTCTCTAAAATTTAATTACCCTCCCCTCCCGTGCCTCTGACCCAAGTGGCAGTACACGGCACGTAAATATAGGAACTGAAAAATAGTCCAAATAGACTTATTAAACCGAGCGTGTTAAATAACTGAGAAAGAAATTATAATCAATTTTTCTCCCACGAATTACGGTCTTCCTGAAACACTCCGATCTATTCCACATATATATGTAAGCACTCCACTCGCATACCTGCGTCCCTGGCCTCAGCTACAGCATATGGCGCACGAGAAAAGAAAAGTATTCTTCTAAGATTGAGAACTTGTGTAGAAGCTTATGAAATGCTCTATAACTTACTTCAAACATAGATTTCATTTATTTTCAGATTTTTTGAAATTTATGAAATTCATCCGATAAAGCCTTCTACTTTATTAGGAAAAGATTTGTAAGACGTAATTTCAAAAGATAAAGAAAATGGAACTCCAATTCGAAAATTTTTATAAGAGGGGGGAGATTTTTTCCAATAATTCAATATCCTCTTTTTTCAAATGCGATAATTTTTGTATTCATTAGGAGAGAAAAAAATTAAAAATTATCAATTTCAAAATTCTGAGAGGAGGAAAAAATAAATGAACAATTTTTCATCTAACTGAAAAAAAAAAAATAGAAAAAAGTATAACAGAATTTACAAGCTAAAAGCAGGAGTTCAGCAGAACTAGTAGGACCGTTAGACACTCTGTCAACATTAATTTCAACCGTGAAACAATTATATAAATGATATAAATAAATTGGTGTATTAAAAAAATAATAATCATTTTTAAATAGAATACTCGTATTTAAATGAGAAAATAATTTTTTTCATAATTATACATATAAGAACTGCCCTTTGGCATACACTTACAAGAAAAGAATAAGAAAAAAAGTCACAAAAAATTAAATTAAAAATTCCTGTTTTCTTAATATTTGACATTTTTTTTATCACGTTAAAGTTTGAATATTCACTACTCATCATTAAACTAAGCAATAAGGTGTGTATGATGAATCTTTGGCTAGCACTACCAACTTTCTTAACTTCATAATTTTTGAGATGAACCCATGGCATTATTAAAGGCATGGCCTTATTTGGGTCAACTACCATATTTCAGGTTTTAGTGGCGAGCAAGATGGTTAGGAGCCAACAAAGCTGTAGATTCTTCGCTTTTTATAGTAATTTATTAAAGTTGAAAATGTTTGATGAACTTTATCAGCTCACATCAAAAAATTTAACAACTTTTTAATCTGAATGGTTCATCAAATGATTACTTTGCTTAAGCGGGGACTTCCTCTTGGAAATACATGAGAAGAGAACATATTACAAGCTCACTTGATTACGAGAAAAACTGACGAGATTTTAACTGAAGAAAATTATGAGCATTTTAAATTTTCTACAGTTAAAATTTCCGTCAGTTTTTTACGTAATCAAGTGAGCTTGTAATATGTTCTCTTCTCAAGTATTTCCAAGAGGTTGACTACGCTTGATTTTTGATTTTTTGTGTTATAAACGAAAAAAACGATGATTTGGCTGTTTTTCTGATTACCTACTCATTTACCTACTAAAGTCTCACCTTAAACCTGATGCTAATACTAAAGAATTGACACAAATTTTGACTATCTGTACTATAAAAACTGAAATATTGGGAAAAAATGTAAAAATTTATGTCATTAAGCTCTTAAACACCTTAAAGAGATTCTGGCTGCGCTACTATGATACTCCAACCCATTGAAAATTTTAATATACTGCTACATGAACTTTTTTAAAATTGATGAGGTGATGGTCCTAGAAGTTGCAGAAGGCCAAAAAATGAATTTTCAAAAATTGTTCCAAGATTTTAATGCTTTATCGGATGGCCGAAAATTAGAACAATTTACCAAGTAAATTAAAGCCTCGAAATATTCAATTCTTTTTGAGAAGATTTTCACGTCAATATGAAAATTTTAGCATCCTAACTTCATATATTTTCAAATTTAAGTTTATAATGCGCATTAAAATTTTTGATACGGCCGAATGATTTAATTTTTTTTTTCTACAAATGATGCTTTTAGATAATTTGTCAAATTTATAAAATCCACTATTCTCAATTTTCAAAAAATTGACCTATATTATTTGTCAAAAAAATTTTCAAACATTTTATATATTTATTTTGAAATTTAGAAGGACCCTATTCAAAATTTTGACCCTTCTCCCTCTCCCCATTTAAGAGTTGGGGGTTCGGATTTGGAATACAGACCTTCTACTCGTTAATTCGGACGGAAACCCAAAATTTCATCAAAATCGGACTGGTAGTTGTGGTGGTAAAGTCACAAAGAAAAAATCAAAGCATGCAGATTCACATGTATTTATAAAGATTATCATAGATTAACCCAATCTATGTTACTATTTAATTATATCTTTAAATTATTGTATAATAAAAAACCCAAAATAATATAATAATAGACTGATAAAATGAAACTAGTCAAATATCCATCTTAAAAAGACCTGCAGGCCATTTTGAGTTCGAGGGGGTAATCAGAAGCAAACATTTATGGCTTCTAATTTTATTCTAATACAGACTCGTGGGGAGAGTAAAAATTATTAATGGACCAGTTGATATTTCGCTCATCGTTTTGACTTCATCGCACGAAGCGAACAAGATTTTTTTTTTGATTTTATTTTCTTATTGATCTTTAAATTTTATGAGTGAAACATACCAATGAAAAGCACTGATTTTTTTAAAACATATTTTCGTATCAATCAAAAAAATTAGTTCAGAATTTCATAATGAAGTGTAAGAAATTTTCCAAGCCACATATACTTCCGGCTACAAGCCTGATTTTAAATACCTTGAAATTACCATTTAGAAAAAATTACGTAATAATTTAAAAAATAAACAACTGCATTTAAAATGCGTAACTCGATAATATTGAATAATTATATTTTAAAAGAAAACTAGTGTGTTCCTTAGGCCAGTTGAAACGTAAATGAATACATTTTCCTGTTTACAATGTACGTAGCTACTTAATTCCGTTAACACGAATGAAAACCAAGTGGAGAAAACCAATTTCAAAAATGATAATTAGCGTGATAACGGATACACTGAAATGTTTCATTAAAAGCTTTGACGTGTTGACTACTGTTGTTTTAATTTAAATAAAATTATATAATTATAATAATAAAATAAATACGTCCAAAAAAAAATAAATTTTAATTATCTTTTTCAAATGTAATAATTAATTATTATACATTACATCGATCGATTTACATCTGCTCGAAGAAATTTTTAATAACATCTTTTATACAATTATTAGCGTCGGGATTCGGCCACTTTATCGAGCAAGTTTTCAACTTAAAATTAGAAGACAACGAGTAAAATTTCTCGGAGTATTTTAACAAGGAAATTAGTACGCTCGAATTGATAAAACAAAGCAAGACCGGTGAACTTTTCTATTTCCTTACGTCATCGTTATAACCGATTTGAACAAATTAACTCGAAGAATCATATTTTCAATGCCCGGCGCGTAAATAGCAATTATAGCCGTCGTCTTAAGTGGTTAGTAAGGATTTTCCAGCGATGTTAAAAATTTTTCCATTCGCAAGACGATAATAGACATTCACGGTTTTATTTTTCACGGCGCGAGGTTCGAACATGAAATGGTCTAATGATTTCGTAATTTAACACGATACGATGTTTAACGCTCTTGTGTCTTTCTTTGTGACTATGATTACTTTATTATAATTCGCGATTAAAACAGGTGCTTGCGAAGACAGGAGGCATTGGTCTTTTCAAGATGGTGTTGACGCAAACATGTAAATTTTCCAGCCATGTGAATGGTCGTGACATAACGAGAGAAAATTCACCATTAATGTGATGGCTCCAATCCAACATTACAAGGATGAATCACCGAAGGGTTTTTCGTACAGAAATGTCGTTAAATTCTCATTTTTCATTAATATTCGTATTCCACGATTTTTCATACATTATTATTGTTATGTACAGTTGTACGCTGTGTCTTTCCTAACAAAAAATATTTAATTTAATTTATAACGTACGCGTACATTATCGATAGAGTATTTTAAGCTGTTACGCATCGGCGATGGCCACCGTGCCTGCATTATTATATTACGAAATCTTCGAGCATACATTACAACAAAAATAAGAATTGTATATCAATAATACTCGTATTTATTCGAAAATGATTGATAATCATATGAGAGAATAGAAGTTGAAACATTATATTAAAATAACAATGAAATAACTGAACTCTTCAAAGTTGAAAAGTTATGTTTTGCCTTCTAAAGATAAAATACATCTTTTGTTGCTTATTTTTCAAAATTTAGGTGATATATATTTTTTTTAAATGAGCACAAAATTTGAAGTGTTTTCTAAAATTTCATTTTTTTTATTATCATTTTATTGTACTAAATGTGTATAATTGCCAAGACTTTTACGCCCAGTGTGGACGGGTTGAGGGCAATGAGAAGTATATATGAGGTTACGTAGTTGAAGTTGATTTATAAGGAGGAGGATTTTCTGTATTTCTATCCACGAGTCTGGGATTATTGAAGTTTTTTCAGAGATGTTGAAGTTAAGTCTATTTGCCTTCAAGATTGGACAGTGAAAGAGAATTACATAAATGCGAGATTTATAGGTGTTGATTTCAATTTTTTCGGATTTGCAATACAAAATAAACCCAGCAAGAGTTCCTAAAGTATGAATTATTTCCAAGAGATTTCTGCGCCTTTCCATGTGCATAGTCGTTCATGTTGAAAATTTAGGGCAAAGCTACGATACTAGTGTTGTTATGTAATAAAAGAAAAATATACCTTAAAAAAATTAAATTATAGGTATATTGTGCTATCATGTTTTCTTCTCAGTTTCTCATGGATGTAGCCACAATGGATGGAAGGATATTTTGATCGTAATTTTGAGGTGAACTACGATAAAAAGTTATATTTTGTAGACTTGAAGTCGCAACAAGTTTCAAAGAAACACAGGGGCGTACCGAGGACATTGTTCAGGGGGGGGGGGAGAAAACCAAAAATTGCCAACTAATACAATGGAATTTTACCAACTGTTGACCTTTTTTTTTTTTTTTGCTCCGCGAAAATAAGATGTTAAATAAGATGTCACAGTCTTCTTGTTAATCTTCAAAAAATGTAAAAATAGCTGTAATAATACTGCGCGAGTGGTCAAATTTACCAACTTTACGCTAAAACTCCAAATTTACCAACTTTCCAAAAGCCAAGGGGGAGAAGCTCCCCCCCCTCCCCCCTTTCGGTACGTCCCTGAGAAACAATATTTAAATTTTTCTGAAGTAATTTGTATTCAAAGTTCAACATATAATTCAAATGGGCAAAAGTTCAAATTTTTTGTATATTTTTCATTTCAACGTATTCAAAAGAAAATAACTAAAAATATTTTCCTGATTCTCAAACACATCATTTCAGAGGTATTGCAAGATTTTTTCTAAAAAATGTGACGCCCTATTGAAATCTACAAATGGCGACTTTTCATCTATCACCGCTAAGAACTGTTAAAAATTTTTTCAGACGATTTCCTTTCAGTTATAATAACAACAGACAGACAGAAATTATAAGTATAGGTATAATGTTCTCGGCAAATAACAAAAACATACGATCTGAGTCACTGAGAGAAGGAGAAAGAACGCTAGTTTTCCAACCAGTAGCGTAAGTATTGGAGAGAAAGTGGAAAAATTCTTCGGGTAGCAAATTCTGATTTAAAACTCATCAGCAAGATTGAAGAAACTTATATACTTATGCGATATCGTTTTCTAAGCTGTTTCCCAGAATGTGTAGAAAGGGGTTGGGGTGAGGTGGGGTTAAGAGTTCATAATAAAAAAAGGAAAAAGTAAGCAGTCATACCGCATTACTGACGCTCAATCTTTAAATGGGGCTTGTTCACGTTTGGAAATAACGTTGCTGAATGCTAACCCCTTCATGACTACAGGCCAGACCCAATACAAAGTCAGGAAACCTCTCCTCTATCCCTTCCAAAACCACTTAAGAAATTAAATTCAGATCAAATGTAGCATTTCTTGCCATGCAATAATCATGGAACACGTGTTTCTCAAATTATCTCAATTTTTACCATCCGCCATTTTGGATCCATTTAGACCCAAATTGAAGAGGCCATATTGCGTTTATAACCCTATGTATACACAAAGTTTGACTTTTCTAGGTCCATTTGGTGAGGAAATATAGAAAACTCATGAAATTTCCTGCAGCAATTTCCCCTCCAAAAGCAGTTATTGCTCTGACTCCCCTGCAAATTCACTTGGGAAGCTAAAATCAGAATAAGTTAGTTATTTTGACTCATTTTACTATATGACATCACAACAAAATTTTTTCGAAATTTGGTGTACCCCCAGCACATTTATCGATAACACCGCTCCCCCTCCCCGCTGACACCATATAATGGAGTGAATTGGAGATAAAGTGTACTTCTTATTTGCAATAATCACATGAGTTCATATTAATTACATTTTTACCAATTTCAGGTTCCTTAAGCTCTACTCAAATTTTGATAATCCGCCATTTTGGGTTTATTTCGATCCAAATTCAAGATGTGATATTCTGGTCACCAACTTACGTTACATACAAAGTTTGATTTTTTCTAGGTTGATTTGGTAACAAGATATAGAAGATTCAAGAAATTTCATGACTCAAAACTTCCTCAAAAAGCCCTTTTATACACTAACTCCCTTCAAAATGCACTTAGAAAGCTGAAATTTGGATATGTTACTGTCCGTGACTCACACTTCTACATGAAGTTAAAAACAAAAAAATTGAGCTATTTACCACTCCTCCAGCTCCCCTTCAAATTTTAGTGATCCTCCATTTTGAAGTGTATTAAAGAAACAAAAGAGTAGTTTTGTCACATTTTTAAGAAGAGTCCCTCACCAGATTTTGAGCAAATTTTATGAATACCCGCCGGCGCTAGGCGTGTGGGAAATATATATATACATGTACATGTACCAAAAAGTTGGGCATTTGGCAAATGATTACAAATGCTCTGAAACGCAAAGATTTGAAGACCCCTCCCTCGAATCCCCAAAAAAGTAAACTATCGTTTTTAAGTTAAAAACTCAACTAAAAAAAAAAAGCGTCATGATAATGATTTTTAAGAGGCAAAAAATATCGTGAGCTCGTAAAACCTAAGCATTCTAAATTTTTGTTTGAATACCCAAAAATTTAAAAATATCCAACAGTAGAAAAAATCACTAAAAATGGTGGAAAAATAAGGAGAATACATTCTTATTTTATATGTAAATCACTAAAAAAACGTATCACAAACTTACAATAAAAACTCAGCTCCATTGATGTAGCATGTCTGCCTACGTTTTTTCTTTTATTTATTATTTTTCGAAACGTGTAGGGAGCAAGGAATGTAGTGAAGTTGCCAAGTGACTTCCATAGGTCATGAAAAATTATAGTATTTAATGGGCACACCTATTAAAGAGTAACCTAAATTTTTTAAAACAAAAAATTCAAAATCTCAAAATAAATCGTTTCTGGACTCTTGAAGATTTCAGAAAAAACCCATATTATATTATTCGTACCTACACGAAAATACACAAAATCTTATGCTTCGCTGGTCGCAAACAATTTTTTTTTAAATTTTGACGTAATTTTGACCAATCTTTCCATCATCTTTGTAGAGTGATTTTTTCCACATTTATAAATACTTTTTCTTCGTCTCTGCGCTTTTCCAAAAAAAAAGAAGAAATTAACCACTCCTATTAACTAGCTACAGGACTGTATCCAGAAATAGGAAAATTTAACGGCCCACGAGAAATGCAATTTTTAATGGCCCATTTAGTATTAATCGGCCCAATTTTTCCCCTCATTTTTCAAATTATGGATTTATAGGATTTCTTTTTTTTTTCATCAAAGTTTGGAAATTAAAGTGGCCCAATTTTTACTTCATTCGGCCCAAATACTTGGCGGCCCACCGAGATTTTCTCGGTGACTCGCCTGCTGGATCTGAGCCTGACTAGCTAACTAATAACTATTTCATAGGGGACGGTATGTTCAAGTTGAACGAATATTTAATTATAAATATTATGCCTACACGTGTCCAATTAATTATTTTCACGATTTCGAATCATTAACATGGAAAGATTAGACCCATTTTGGGCGAGTTTCTCAACACTCAACACCATTCTCTTGGACAGCAAAATAGCGCGAGCTTTACTACACCAACATTAGGTCAATGAGATCTACTTTTTTCAATATGGACAACAGTAATATTGGTTTTCATGTTTATTAATAAGCGTTTTTATTTTTCTTCAAATAATTTAATACTTGGTATTAAAAATAGCCAGAACCAGACGCATGTGGTATGTAAATGACCGCTGGGTTAAAGACCTTTCAAGTGAATACAATCCACGTTGAGACTAGTATCTGAATTGCAACAGACCACATTACTACTGTAATTACATCGGCGCTACTAAACTGGTAAGGTTATACTCGTACGTTTCATTCGGTACTAAAATTATAGATTCTACAACGTAGTTGATTTTTTAAAATATAGATTCAAAATTAATTGCGATATAGAGATGCAAAATTTCGAATGAAAAGAGTTGAAGGTCATTGTAATCAAAATGTACTCCGATCAACGCAACTACGAGGACTGGAATAATGAAAAGTCGCAGTCATCGCATACTTTCGCTGTTGCGATTCTCGTTTTTCGCGCATTATCGCGAAAACCAATACAGCACGCGGTTTTTATTCATCGTACAACAATACCTCGAAGGCATTTTCGTTATTGAACTACGATGATGGATGATTATGTCACAGTTGCTCGATTCCAGTTCTCTATTAATCCGTTCGTGTTCGTGTTATCTTCAGTATGTC
Organism: Phenacoccus solenopsis; assembly: GCA_009761765.1. NCBI lineage: Eukaryota > Metazoa > Arthropoda > Insecta > Hemiptera > Pseudococcidae > Phenacoccus > Phenacoccus solenopsis. Next base: position 20,022,412 of record CM019752.1, on the reverse strand, counting down.
AAGTTCTTTGAGTGTCCCAAGACGACCAGGTTTCATATTGTTCGACTAATCTTCGTGTATCTGAGCAACTGGTTTTTTCCAACACAGTGTCGTCTTATAACTCGTTCATTTCGTCTGGTTCGGCAATATTTTAAACTTGTACTGCGGTCATTTACTTTTAAACTTTTACAGACTGGTTTACCGTACGCATACTTCCTGGATCTTTAACCTATTTTTAGGCTTCTTTTCAAATTCGCTAATTCGCCAAAGATTTCGCTCGTCTGATAGCCTGCCTTAGTTATCCCTATCATCGTACTACACGGAGTAAACAAGACACTTGTACTAAGATATGGTGGTCCTTAACCTATAATTTATAATGCAATTACTAGCTCCGATAAAGATGCATTTATAAACTGAGAAATATTTCAAGTGTTTACATGCCTTATTTAGTTATCTATTTATCCGTACGCTTCGATAATTGCATAGGTAGGATGGGGGATGGGGAACGAACGCTCATTTTATCCGATTACATATTATGCGTCATATTCTAGCGAAATAGTAGGTGCTAATGGTATATCTTGAGTTTGTTTTTTTGTTTGTTTCACGTTTATTATTTTTTTTTTTCAACATAATACTTTTTGCTAAACTTGATGGAATATTTCTAAAAATGTTTTTCTATGTTATAACAGTATTCTACGCAGTTCGAGGTGATAGGCAGAATCATAACAAACAAAAAATAACTTTAACGTTAAATCGAGTTTTACGTAATTCAAAAATTTAAAGAAAATAAAATTCTCACTTTATTACTTATCATGTTTTCTAAGCAAACTCGCAGCTTTGATAGATGTTTTGGGTGATTTAAATGTTTTTCTTATAGATCAAGATGCTAGCAAGGGTGCTATTGCTATTTCAGAACGAATTTATTAAGTGTTCTGAAGGGTCTGAAAAATTTTTAAATGTGAATTGGTTTCATTATTTATTTTTCAAATGGGTAGAAAGAAGAGAAAGTCGTTTTTTCTTCGCAAATATCTCGCGTATTATTTGTCTCAAGTGAGTCAACTTGGTATCAAATGCAAATCATTCATTTATTGACAAAGCAGAAGGTATATTCTTTTTTTATCTAAGACTATAGGTTACCTGATTTGTGAACGAGGGGTAGTGGGAGTCTTCAAATCTTTTGGTATCAGACCATTCGTAATTATAGGAAGATGGTCCAATTTTTTGGTACATACGAATATTTTTTCCCTTTAGCGAAGTGCTAAAGGGTATGGATGAAAATCAATGAAAATATAATGAGAAACTTTTCGTAAAAATAAACAATTTATTTTTCAAAATGGCGCTTACTCAAATTTTGAGATAGGCTGAAGAGTAGATAAACGTCTTAAAATGTTTGTTTGTTATTTCATACGAAAAAGTGAGTTGAGAACATCAACATGTCCAAATTTTAGCCTCCCAATTGCATTTGGAGAGGAATAGTCAGACCGAAAAACAGCTTTTTGAGAAAGTTTCGAATTATGAAATTTAATGAATCTAGCATTTGTATTCACCGAACATCTCAAGAAAAGTCAAACAATATATGTGGAGTTATTTGGAGACTAGAATATGATCCTTTATGGATAAAAATCGATCAAAAATGAATTACAGACAAAAATTTGAGGAAGGCTTGAGCCACCTCAAGTAACTCAAACATGATAAATATGAGCTAATACTGTTACTGCAGATGAGAAATGCATATACCTAATCTCGCATTCATTTTCATAGGTGGAGCTGAAGTGGTGAATGAGGGGTTATTGCTTCTGCAATATAGGGGAGGGAGTATTTTTTTGAGAACGTTTCAAGTCATGAAATTTTTCAATGAAAATAAAATGATGGGAAACTCGAGAAAATAAGGATGTCAAAAAATAAATAAATAATTCTTACTAAGTTGACAGGAACTGAAAATGATAATGATACAAAAATTAAAAAATATAAAAACTCAATTAATCGATTATAGTAGTGTCATATGACTAACTAAACTCCAATAACTAAAATATTTAAATTTCAGCTTTCTAAGTGAATTCGTTGGGGAATTCGAACAAAAAAAAAGCTTTTCGAGGGAAAATCTGTAAGCTAGGAAATCTTATGTATATTGTTAAAATTACATTAAATTAGGTAGTATAATTTTTTGTTAGACACATTTTTTGAGAGGGGAAGAGGGGAACTAGAATTATTCGAATTTGAAGTTTATCCAGTACCATTCCCACCATTGCTCTTAAGTGAACAAACTTAGCGTAAAAATCTCGATGCATATGGTTGTAATAATTTCTTCTAGAGTTCCTGACTATTGTTAAAAGGATTTACATAAAACCTGTACACTAGTTCATTTATACGTACATATAGTAGTATACAGTACACACAGACGTGAGAATGGGTTATTCCCTTTTTACACAAAAATCCCAACACTTATGGGGATCGCAGAAGAAGGGAATATCCCAATTTAATGTATGTTTACTTACAACTGATGGTAAGGAAAAAATTGCGAAAATCCAAATTCAGAATCTTCAAATTCCTTACCCCCTTCCCTGGAAAGTGAGTCTATTGTGAAATAATGCTATTCAATGTTTTACAAATTTGATGCTTTTCAGATCTTTCATTGTGATGTTATCCACCTCTTACGATCAAAGAAGAGCAAGTTAAGTACGAAAAGTAGAGATTTTATGCGATAAATAGCATTTAAACATTTTATGCACATTTTTTCACGATAATAACTCGAAAGCTATAAAATGTATGAAAAAAAAAATGAATACTTTGAAATTGGTTACGAATTAAACGCCTTTTCATTTATAATGAACTTAGTTCATCTATTACCAATAATAAGTGAAATTTTGAGATATATAATTGCAAAAATGTTTTCCTCGTAGGAAGAATAGTGATTACCAATTTCTACGATTATACTCTACAATTACATACTACATCAGAAAATCACGAGGGTTTTCCCAGCCCAAATTTTTTCCAAGGCTAAATATATTACTCCTATTATTATCATTTTTTTACAAAAATTGAACGCAAAAAAATTTATAGCGTTTCTTTTTTTTAAATTTATTTTTCTTTATACTGAGGTCTTTAATTACTAAGACTATTACGTCAGCATCATGTTTATATTTTGTTCTTTAGCTTTGTCTTTTTACATTTTTTATTTTACAGAATTTTACGCGCCCTGTCCACGCTAGCTTACAGTCTTTAAATACTCATTTTTTGTGTTCCAAAGACAATAAAATTTTAGTCTGACATTTTTACAGTACATCTTCGCAAGATCTAAATATTTCCATTAAATTACAAAATACTGATTAAAAGTCATTGAGATCTAAAGAGAAATTAATTCAGGATTTATATATTTTATACCACGAGACTATACTTTTGAGGAATCTTTGGAGGGCTCACCTTCTCTTATATCAAACAAAAATGTGAAAATTAAACTTCTTCCTTTTAAAACATTAAATACGTAAATAAAAAATACATAAAAAAATTGCAAACATTTTTCATTTTATGATAAACATAAATAAATTTGCAAAACAACAGAACTGTTCGATAACATGAAAAAAATATAAATACTCATTACAGGGCTATGCATATCAAAACACGAGATCTAATGAATGGTTAGACTGTTCAGATTTTGTGCAAGTCTACTTATTTCGAGCGTTCTGGAGCCACTAGCGCCTCTTTCAATTCATAATTAAGACCGGAGAGAGATAACATTGGCTTCGGGGCAAAAATATTTTTCAATTTCTTTTAATAGTACAACACAAATTTGAAAAAAAAAAAAATTAAAAAAAAATTGGAACTGTGATAAGTTTTAAAATCTAAAATTTGGATTTCTGCAGTTTTTTTAAGAATAGGGATGGAGCAATTTGCCCTCTCTGTTCCTCTTCCTTCCCGAAGTTGCACAAAACGAATGTAGATTACACGATAAGGTATTTAATTTTGGTGGCTTCAACTTTACTTGCATTTTACTAAGACAGATACACCTTATTTGCAAAGTACTCCATAGAGTCATCACAATGTCGTAAAAATAAAAAATAATTTAATGAATAAAAAAAATAAAAATTTAAAAATTAAAAATAAAATAATAAATAACAAGCGTAATCACATTGTGAGATAGTGTTGCACCGTGTAAAACGCGCCTGCAATCAGCCATTCTCCGAATTCCCTTATAAAATTAATTATTCTAATATGCTATGGAAGGGAATTAAAAATATTCAACATATTCTGGCCCATAATCAGAAACGTTAATGGGGCTTAGCTCCTTATAAAAAAATTTTAGCCTCCCATAGTAAACTTTTCATTCAATATAGATGTATGAAGCAACAAAAAAAGAAGTCAAAGCCCCCTCAAGGATTTGGTTAGTCCTCCCTGAAATGAAGGGCCATAATATCTCAAAAAGTTCAAATCTTAGAATATAAGTATAAGCGAACGAAATGTCCACAATTTCATCCTCTTTAAAATGGCATGTAAAAAAACGCGACTACTTTATTATTCGCGGACATATTGGGTAAAAAGTTGAAAAAACCAAAATTTTCAAAATTTATCTCAAATTTTAGGGGCTTTAAGGTCTACTTTTTTGGCTACGGACCTAAAGGCCTCACATTTGTTAATATGGTCACTTGTTTCATTTTAATAAGAGCTCTAATTAAATGGAATGAGCTGTAAATTTAAGGTTTGAAAATTAATTATATGTATTTCAAAAACAATAATTGATTAGTTTTCATCGCATCTATACAAATAGATAAGTAGAAAAAAATGAAACAAACAAAAATAACATAGCTTACGTTTCTCAATAATTGCATTATTAATTTAATGAAATAACAACATTACGCATTAAAGTTGAATTAGCAATGAATGAGGTAATTCAAAAAAATTATTTTACACAATCCTTTTCCTTCAACTTTGCCGCAGTGAATGATAAAAAATATATTTGCTCGAAGAAACCAGCAAACAAGTCCTAGAAGTGCACCTTAAATTTTTTCTTTGAATTTTACATTATTTTCAAGTTTTACCGCATACACCAGGAAATAGAATGTTCCAGATGAATGTATCAAATATAAGTTTAATTTCGTTCTAAACTGAGGATAAAAGTGTAACAAATTTCCTCATTCTGAGAATGTACATACGTATTTGCTACTGATTGGTAATTTTATATCTCTTTTGAGATGGATTTTTCTTCAGTATACATCAATCGAATCGATAGATTTATAGCTTTTTTGTTTGGAATTGAAAATAAACGTTTTATTACGTCAACACAATAGTCTACAAGTCACCCTTGAGTGATTACCATATTTTCTCATATCTACGATTGCATTGAAAAAATATTTCATTAGGTACGTTTTATCCGTAGGTAATAAGCATGAAGTACTTAGTAATAGACTGCAGACATGATTAAGGTACTTTGCCCGATACGTACACAAATGCTTAATGCGTATACGGCGCTGCGACCGCGTAATCGCACTTGGGAAGAACAACTCGCAAAAACAACAATATTACCTCGACATTTTCGTCTTGAAAAGTATTTCTTTTTCGATACATAACTCATTTCGGCGAAAAAATACGAAAACAATCAACATATATGTATCAACGAGGCTTAATTTGAATCGAACAATAAAACAGTAATTTATACAAAACAAGATGAATTCATGTCTCAAATTAACTATGGCGTTTACACGTAGGAGCTTTGTTTTTGAATTATTCAAATAAGCAATCTATATACGGCGCAACAAACAAACTTGCATTTTCTTCCGAATGAAAACAACCGGTAGCAGCGGCGAAGGGAGAGAATCTTCGAGCACGATATGTGAATTTGAAACCATCTTCTTGGAATTTGGTATCGCGTTCGCCTATACGTGTTTTTATACGGTTGAAATATATACGCGTAATTTCGTACATGAATGTTAAAGCGCCGATTTGTTTACGATTTTTTTTCTGTACGTAATTTTGAAGGAAGCATTAAATTTTAGTCAATAAGCAAGAAGTAAAATATTAAAAATTCCACTGCGCAAGGTTACGTATACTCTTCGGATTGTAGTTTAATGGCATTTGTTTGTGTACACGTTTTTTGAAACTACATTATATATTTATTACATTCATTTCGTCTTAAACGACTTCTATATTTTATTGTGCAGAATAAAATTTACCGCAGAAATAACGAAATTCGTATTTGCGGTTTTTTCGCAACCAGGAAACTGACAAATTTTTTGAAAAATTTATGGCTTTTTAATTTTTTTGGCCAAGTCGGAATATGCAAATTAACTAATTCGATATTACATAAATTGCACAACCTGTTTGGGAACAAATGAAACTATACTCGATATGCAACTACAAATTTTACTCATATTTTAGTACAAAATATTTGTTAAAATTTTCAAAAGAAAAAATTTCAAAAAATTTACTCATCGTTTATTATTCGTTGACAAAGTCACTTCGAGTGAATCCGAGCTATCGCTTTCAGTAGGTACTTAACTAATCAAGGAGAGACGTAGGAATTTCGCTAGAAATACCTACATTTAAATGTAGGTATCTAGGTACTAATAAATAAATACGTCGAGAAATCGATATTGCATGTTACTTCTTCGTTACCTATTCTATAATATATTGTCCTCGTTTAAATGTCCTTAAAAATGAAAACTTGTGAAGTTAATTATTCGAGCGATCATTGAGTACCTACCTTGGGTCTTCGCGATTGAGTAATATTGGAATATTAGTTATAGCAAAAATTTCCATACACGAGTTTCGGATTAGTTATACGTGTCCTTCGACACATCATTTCGAGTAGTTGTTAATTGAACCTGAAGCGAATAACAGAAAGTATTTTTTCAAAATGCTCCTTTTTTCTCTGCTAAAATTTACCCACTTACTCGTATGAGGGGGATAGTTGGTGTGAGATTTTCGATCATTATAAAATGTATAAAAATTTTCCTCATTACTTCCTTTCTAAACAAAGCAGGTGATTTTAATTAAATTCGAAGATTTACCCGAGTCCGAATATAAAGTGATAATGAATTTTTAGCAGAGTTTTAATTCAAGAAGATAGGTATCACAACCTAGCTAGTTTGGAAAGGGAAGATGGGGTCTTCATATCTTTGCGTTTCAGCTCATTAGTAATTATGTAGTTAATGTTTAACTTTTTCATTTATACGTAAACATATTTTCTTTCCTCGCTCGTACTGGTGACGAATATCGATAAAACTACTCAAAATTTGATGAAAGATTCTCCATTGAAATATACAAAAGAGCATTTTTTGGTTTTTTCGTCCACCTCAAAATGACGGTTCACTCAAATTTTGAGGTGAGCTGGAGGCAAAGAAAATAGGTCAGCATTTTTGTTTGTAATTTCATATGGAAGAGAGGGACGAAGAAACTATTGTACAAAAATTTCAGCTTCTTATGCGAATTCGTAGGATAGTTGGAGCAAAAAACTGCTTTTACAATAAATCACATTAGCAAATTTCATGAATTGGCCCTATTTCCTCAGTAAAAAGAACTAAATAGCTAAACCTTCGTATGCGACGAAAATTACACATCAGAATATGATCCATTGAATTTGGGTTAAAACGGATCCAAAACGACGAATAGTTAATATTCGAGGGAGGCTTGATGAGCCTCAAATAACTCGAACCTGATAAGTATGAACTCATAGGACAACTGAGAACAAGAATCATACTATGGTTCAAATTCACTTTTGCTTGGGTGTTTGAGGGGAGGAATGGGGCTTATTGCACTAAAAAATGTCGTGCGGATGAACGAATAGTAAAAATTTTTCAATTATGGTATTATATGATAATCATATATTTTCAATTTAGTAGGTGAATTTGGAAGGGAATTAGAGTAAAAATAAAATCATAAAGTAAATCGCAACAGGATACTTTATGAATTGCCCTTATGTCCTCAGTAAATCGACATAGAAAGCTGAAACTTCGTTCGTGGAATTAGTTACAGACATAGATTAAGTATGCATAGATATTCCATTTTTCTCCAAGTTTGATAGAAGGGAATATTTAACAGATCATTGCGAATCATGGAACTCTGAGCTGTACGAAGCAAACTTGTTAACGCATATTTCGCATATTTTGGCTTCAAGAGCATATTCTCGCATATTTTGATAATTTTGAGCCCATATTAGGGAATATTTACCCAATATTTCAATTTTTAGCGAATATTTTATCAATTTATCATTTTTCACATTTTGCTATTTTTATTCTTCTTCAAATCTTCAGTTAGAGCAAACTGAACTTTGCATTCAATAATATCATGCAATTCTAAGAAATAGTTAAATATTATGAATGTGAACTTTTTATTGTGCTTCTTTCAAAATACGAATTTCCTATCATTTGTTCAGTGCTAACAGCTGTTTTTTATTGTTCAGCTTGTCAAATCCTGTTTTTTGATATCCATATTGATGACGCATAATTCTGCACATTTTATTTTGTTAGGGATTATTTTCACATATTTTAAGCAAAATAAAAGCATACTTAAAGCGCATATTTCGCCATTTTTAGCGCATAAAATTCGCAACCCTGCTCATAATTTGTAAAAAAGGAGGCAGAAATGTAGTGTTGATGGAGCTAGTTCAGAGATAGCGCTTCAGTATACCCAACGCCCTTCCCGCTACCTTATAGTTATAGTTCTGTTTAACACTATCTACGATCAAACTACAGAACTATTTTCCTCCGAGTTTTAGATTTTTTATGAACGATAACTTTTATATGACGGTGTGTTATCTAGGTATAGTTAATCTATGCTACAGACCAGAATATGACCCATTGAATTTGGGTCGAAATGGATCCAAAATGGGAGATCGTTAACATTTTGAAGAAGGCTTGAGGAATCTCAAATGGCTCAAATTTGATATGTATTAGGCTCATGTGAATTTTGTAGGTAAGAAGTAACACATCTTAAATTAAACTTCTTAGTTTGTTTTGCTATGGAGAGGTATTAGATAGGTATTTTCAAACTTGGAACTGAGTGTGGACTGTGGACTTGAAGAGGTTAACAACATTATCTGCTGATCTGAACCAGCTCCACTTTAGAACTCCGTTCCAGCAATGCAGATTGACTGCTTACATTTTTTATTTTAATGTTAGAGAAGAACAGCTCCCTCCAAAAAGTATTGGATATTTATGTAACGCCTACTTTTGAATGAAAATGATTATGCAACAAAAAATTTTATCAACTTGTAGAACCAAGTTGTCAATAAAAACCGAAGCTATTACAGCCTACTCCATTTTGCAAGGAGAGGTATGAGAACCTTATTTTAAAGTATCGAAATATTTTCAGTTATTTAACCAATGCCCAACTTTTATATATAGTTGAATCCATCAAACGTTAATCAAAAAAGCTAAATTCTCATTACTAGTAACCGAAAGTAAATAAACCATACCTATTAACAAAACTGATTTCCAGATATGACTCAGTGCTGTACTTAAGGTAACTGAATATAAAAGTTTTTATCTTCCAACTATTTATAATTCTAAGGATATTTTGCATGATTTAATGATCGCTGAAAATATTTGTAAGGCGAGAAGGCAACTTGACGAGACTGTTAGGATGAGGTATTTTCTTGAATTTTGACTTTCATGATTCTAATTTACATATAGGACACAGCAGAGTAAGGTTAAGAAAATCGAAAAAAATTCATCACATTTTCATCACTTAAATCACAAAAAAAAAACATTTCATTATATTTTCATTTTTTTTATCATCTTTCAGGCACACTTATATGTCCTTCATTGGAACGGTGGAGGGGGGTGATGGGAGATGAAAATTTGTCAAAAATGTGTAGAAACGATGCGCATTATTGATGAAACATTAATTAAAATTTTTCACAGTATTGAGTTCTGAGTCATACCTTAAACCCTTCTATACCTCTCCCCGCAGATATTCTTAAGAATCCAAAACCCCATTTGTAGCGTATTTGAGACCATAAAATGCCCCAATTAAGTTTTCGTTAACATGGACTAAAAATAACGAATATTTCAGAATATGAAGAAAGCTTAAGTCATCTCAAATAGTTCAAATTTAAAATATACTACCCTCACATGATTACTTAAGCCAATCACTTCAACAAATTATAAATTCAATCTTCGAAGCGGTTTTGGAGAAAATAAGTATGATTTCAAACCCTTGAAATGTAGTGAGAGTGAATGAAAGGTCGGAAATATATGCTTATTGTTACATATATTAATGGAAAACAAGGACATCAACAATCAACATATTAAAATGTTAGCTTCTTTAGTTGAGTTGGAGGAAGGAGGAAAGTTGAGGTTGAAAATGGCATCTGGAGGGGAAATAATCATGCGCATCTTTTCACAAAATACCCTTAGGAATCTCATAGAGTCAATTTGGAATCACAATATAAACATTCAAGTTTAGATCAATTAGGATCCAAAATATCAAATTGCTAAAATTTGAGAAAAGCTTGAGAAAACTTCAAATATCTAAATTTCATGAGAACACACTGGTATGATTACTAGAAACCAAAATATATTTACATATCTCAATTCCAACTCCTCAAACTGGTTTTAGAAGCTTCAAGAATGTTGGCAAAGCGATCAATTGCATTATTTGCAAATGTTATGAACGCGTATGATTATTGGCGATAAGAAGTATACTATATCCCCAGTTCACCTCCATACAAAATGTTGGAGGGGTAAGAAGGGTTTATCGACATGAAAATGTGGTGGATGTATATTGTACATGCCTAAAAGCTCGGCTCCAGTCACCAGGACATATAGCTCATGATTTTTACACGTAAGTAATTTTAGAAGTATTTGAGTGTCCTCTTAGTCATCATCATGTTGAATTCACGATTTACCAAATGCCAAATATGATGATTCCATTCCAGTCCTTTCTAAAAATTACCATTTTCAGTCTCTAAAATCCTAAACTATTCTCGAACGTAGGAATATTTCATGGCAGCCATAAAAAAGAATTACGATGAAATTCGAATAGGTAAATTACTACCAAAATACATCGTAAATTGTACTAACGTTGCGTTTTTGATTTTATTCCCCTCCCCGCCCCCCATAATACAATAATTTCAAAGCTTGATTTTTTTACACCGAAGCTCTTCTCTTAAGATTTGTCACTAGATATTGTACAACTTCGTCATTTATTAGCCCATCAATAGCGTTCACTAAGTTGAATGGGTAGGTTCAAATTCCAAAATGATACCTCCTCTTGACGTATTTTTCACATATTAATTTGAAAGTTTTCATTGGATTTTTTTCCTTTACAAAGCTGCTGGTCGAGTATAAGAGTTTCAAAAAATTCAATTCTAAACTTGAGAAAACACATCAATGAAACCAAAACCTGATTCTTTCAGTGATCACATTATTATGTAATAGGATTAGAGGGTAGCAAGTAAAACGTTTCCACCTTGTTTGGAGAGTTGTAGGAATCTACGCAGTTCGAATTTGATATCCGTTACGACATACTTTAAATGCTCAAGCACTAGAAGTAAACACTTTCTCATTATTACCGTACTACACTTGATCATAATTTGAAAAGCAATTAAGACTAAAAGTCGATTAGAAAGTGATACACTACATAATGATTCAGACCAAAACAAAAAGCTTAGGATTGTATTACATCGTGGTGTAAAAATAATACAAAAAATTATTTTCAACACGTGTTCATTTTAAACCGACCAACGATGAATTTACAGTGTGAAATAATTTTGAAAATACGACGAGTTCAATAACAATATCGCTTAAGCTTAACGCATAATGGTGTAAGTCATAAAAATTGCATAACGTACGAAAAATGTTGTTAAACAGGACACGAAATCGTCTAAACATGTCAAATATTTATTTCGCCGGTTCACGAGCATGTGTATTGTGTACGCAGCTACACACAACGTAGGTAGAAATATAGTAAGAAAAATGCATACGTACGAGTCTTAATGAGTTTTAAAAGAATTCGTATATTCGGGTGAAGTAAAATTTGAACATATTTCATCAAAATATTATTCGTTAAATAAAATAATGTGCGCAGAAATCATAATAAAAAATTAATGGCGAACTTACCCAAAAAAAAAGCAGAGAATAAAATTCAACGTCCAAGTTGGAGATGCTGGATGAAGAAAAAAAAAACTCAACTCGCGTACTAAATCACACAATGTTCCACACTCAGCGACTTATCTCGATAACTAAATTAAAACTAATGAAAACTTTCAATCTCATTATGTTCGCTCGTTTGTTAGAAAAACGCGAGGCAATAATGGAAAACCAGATTTCTACGATCAAATGTTGGAAAACTCGATTTTTCAGATAATTTTTTTTTCTCTTAATGAAACGTTATATGTAACAGCTATTAATTCGAACGTCACTGAAAACGGTACACAAATACTAAGGTGACGCTTTAATAAAGTTTGTTCGATTATTAAAGAAAAAAAGAGGTTATGACAGGTTAATCAGGTATCACTTGTTAATTCGATGGTCATTTTCAATGTCACCGGAAAATCTTTAGTTGAAAAAAAAAAAAAACAACTGTTACGATAAATGGTCGTTAATCCGCGAAATGTATATCATCGATGAATTTACAAATTACAGGACGAAAGTTCGTCAAATTTCGATTCTTTCGTCCGAACAGACCAATGAACGCGGATAAAATGCGATGACCATTCGGGGATTAAAATTTCTAGGTAAATCCGCGCTATAGTATGATCAATGTCGACAAGTTCTCCGGCTATCTCCCTCTCTATCTTTACCGAATGAGTAGCGTTTCGCACAATGGTGAGAAACGATTCGTTGAATGGAATAAATCGGTCATTTGTGAAATTCTCGTGTTCATTGAGCGCCAATTATTTGCTCGAGTCAAACAATTACCAACACATTGGGATGGTTTTAGATGTGAGAAAAGTTTCGTCGTATGATTTTCCATTCGTTTGTTATGGTATAATTATAACATCATCGGTAATTTCGCGATCCTTCAACTTAGCCGATGAACTATAGGTGGTATTTTGTAAATACGAAAATACGAGTAAAAATATCTTCTAATGTTGTAATGCGGGTTTTGTGACGGTGGTACTGGTTATTTTCAATTTTTTTCTTTTTTTGCCCTATCCCCCATTGATAACAAGCGTGTTTTGTTATTCGATCGGATGATTTAACGAACACGTAAAAGCGTTACCTTTTTTTTTGTTGCCGGAACATTATATTAACGAAGTAGCCAAACTCCCTTATATTCATTATTGGTATTTTAGGGGTACGGCTAGTAAAAGAGCAGCAAAATACATAATTCATTTCATGATTTTAATTTATTTAAATTATCACCTATGTATTTATTTCAAACTAAGTCGAAGGTAATGTTACCCTTAAAAATACATTTGGATATCTCTTTCACTAATTTCATATCATATTTTATACCATTAGCTAATATTTATAAGGAATACTTGCAACCTGTAAGTATTTATGTAATGAAAACAGCTCTGAAAAGAATGAATGAGGTAAAGTACTCTATTGGAAGGTACAGTGCTGGAAAAGAGGATGAGAGGGGCAGAAAGGGAACATTGTTCCCAGACACGAGTTCGTAAGAGGATCTGGAGATCTGAATTTTAGATCATAAACATTTAACAACTCCAATTTCTTTTTAGCCGAGTTTTTGACTTAAAAACGATAGCTATTACAGCCTATCTGATTTGAAGGGGTATGAGGAGGGTGGGGTCTTCAAATCTATGTGTTTCAGACTCTTTGTATCATCCGGCAAATGTCCAACTTTTTCCCATGAAACTGACATATACTTTTCCCCACGCTTAGTGCTGGCGGGTATTTACGAAATTTGCTCAAAATTTGGTGAAAGACTCTTCTTGGAAATGTAACAAAACTACTTTTCGGTTTTATCGATAAAATTCAAAATGGTGGATCACTCAAATCTTGAGGGAAGCAGCAGAAGGGGTAAATACCTCAAATTTTTCGTTTATAATCTCGTATGAAAGAGTGAGTTAGGGATAACAACATTAGCAAATTTTAGTTTCCTAAGGGCATTTTGAGAGGATTTAACTCAAAACTTCCTGAAGCCATTTTTCACTTTAATTAATCTCTAACCTAACTTGAAAAACTATGGTTTGAATATGTTGAATATTGGTATGCTTGTTTTAAGTACCTACTCTATCATATGAGATCAAACTTAAAAGTTTTGAGACTTCGGACGTCCTTTCAGCTTCTTTCAAAATGTAAGTAAAATGTCAGCATTTCGACTCGAATGAAAAATCAGAAAACTCTACTTTTACAGATTTCTATGAATATCTCCTGTTTACATTTCGAGTGATTTTCAAGTATCTAAATCTGTTATGAATGCTTGTAGCCGTCATTGCTGTACATGGTGTTGATGAAAAAAAAAATTGTATTAATGTTATCTAAGAGTAATAAAATAAGCTGACAATAAGCTGAGAAGCATATAAACATGATAATAGACACTGAATAATTCACTGCGAAAAAAAAATGTTTGAAATAAGAAGATATGATATCTCCTCTCTGACCACTTTTTCGCAAATCAGGTAGGTTGTGATTGCGTATTTTCCATTAAAAACTTATCAAAAAAACAACCAAACTCTGGTTTTGGAGATAAAATGAAAGTAAATAGAACGAGGGATAGCCAATTCGTAAAAATGAAACCAGTTCATTTATTTCGCCAATAAACTAGCTACGTTAGTACATAAAATACTTCTGTCATTTGTAACCGAGTAATTAATCCTTTTCATTATTTAAAATAAGTTTTTGACTGTAATCGATCAGATTAATTTGCGAAGTACGTTTGAGATTAAATACAATAATTAATTTTTTTGACAACAATAAGTAAACACCCGGAACGTTTTTTTCCTTCAAACAACTTTCGAACACAAATTAAACTACATCCCTTCATTAACTTATTGTGTGTTTAAAGTACAGTACTTAAAAGAGATCATACAAGTACGAAGTACCTATAGACATAGCATGGAATTGGATTTATGATGAAAAATTGGCGATAAAAAATACGTAGAAGATATAACTTCTCAATAATAAAATATGAATGGCAGAACCTTACAGCCATCTCGAGAATAAATACGTATCTTCTGATAGTTGTGTCAAATACACACATATGGGCAATTTATGAACACTTCATTCAGTTATTCTCCTTAATTTCTATGCTATAATTCAAAATAGTCTATACCCAATGGCATTGAACATAATAAACGCGTCGGAGCGTTACCCTTTTTTATAGATATGTTTCATCATAACGAAACCACAGAGCATGATGATAATGTAATGAAACGTGAATTTAATAACTTACTGATGGTGGTGTTCGTTCTCCCATTTCTGTGAATGTTGAGTTCTAAATCCCAATGAATATGAAAACGAAACATTTATTTAAGTGCAAGTAAAACAAAACCTGCCGGCTCATTTTAGGTGATAGATTCGAAAAAATTCATTTGAATTCATTGAATTGTTGCAGTTTATGTTTCACCTTTAAACCACAAAGTGATGTTCATCCGATAAAATTCACAATATTCACAATCGCATGTCATTCATTTCCACTTCATTCAGAAGTCCACTAGTCCACTCGTCTCATCTGCTGTAAAAAATGGATGATAATAAAATACTGATAAGAATTCGGCAGAGTTTTCACTAGATAGCGTTGTGGTTGGCAGAAATAGATATACCTATATATATATAATAGTAAGAAACTGCCGAAACTGAATTAGAATTTTTTCGCACAGCATTACATCATGTCTCCTATTTGGATAAAAGTACGAAAAAATGAGAGAAATGAACTTTTGTGAAGAAGTTAAGTTTAAAAAAAAATTCGGTAGGCTGTAACTGTAACAGCTATCCTTTTTAAGTTAAAAACTCAGCTTATACAAAAAAGGCAAAAAACTGATTGTGTAGCTATGAGACAAGAAAGTGATGTTATGTGTGATAGACTCGATTAGTAATTAGGAGCAAAGACTGGAAAAGTAACACGTCCTATTCGTATAGTACAGTATACGATCGTTCCATATCCTAGCAACGGTTTGTTGAAACTCTCGATGTCGTAGGACATGGACATATCTGGTCAACACAATTACTTTTACGAAGAATTGATAAACATTAAAACTCGTACTTATTGCGTTTTAGAAAATTGCCTAAACAAGTTTTTCTTTAAAAATTTTTACGTATGCGTTGAACGTGTTTTCGAATCCTTTACCAATTTTATTACTTTCAAATAAATGAGAGGAAATGAATGTCTACTCAAGTGTTTGACTGATAATCCGGTAAGTTAATTGTTCAAAATATTTCATATTTCATTGGCAAATGCAAATTACTCTTTTAAAAATAAAAAGAAACTATTTTTCATGTTGAAGCAGTTTATTTTTTGCTTCGTGACATAGCGGTGAATTATGACGGTGTATTTCGATTTCAAAATAAATACAAAACCAGGAAATTTTACAACTTACATCCGATGGCATAATCAACTACCTCTTCTCGCCATTGGAACGCGTACACTTCAATCATCGGCAACATATGTAACCATTTTCGATCAGTTGGTAGGTAATTATTGTTTACTAGACAACAAAGTGCCAGTCGAACTTATACTTCTCATATGTCGAATAATTATCGAAAATGCTGTCATGAGAAAGCATTTGCAATATGATTTGAAAAAATGAAAAATTACCACGTAACTGCGCCAGATAATAATGTGCGTGCAAGAATTATAATAGCTTAATGAGGAAAACCATTTATTATCATTAAATTTAAAGCACTTATCTTATTACAGTAATAAAGAGCTTATTATTTCGAGTAAATATAATGAGCGATTAATGAGGCATGGTAATTTTTTTCCGAAATGTTCTGGAAGAATTGACATCATCTTGTAGTCTAAACGTACTTTTTTGTTTATTGTATGGTGGCTATTTAAAGGGCGAACCTCTCGTTGATGTAAATGAATTATACCGAGAGAACAACGAAACCGTAATATTTGTCTGGCATCCAACTAAAAAACATTTGACTGTTGGATTAAACAGTGGAGATATTCAGTTATGGAACGGGCAACCTGATTTCATCAACATATCTTCTCCTCATCAAGCTCCTATCAAGATTTTGAAATGGTCGGAATTAGGAACAAGATTAATATCCTTAGACGAAGTATCTAATATTTGCTCTGATAGTTCATTAATTACATTATATTTGTTATTTTGAAATTTTCCCTTCATATTCGCTACAGGCTGGGAAATTAGTAGGTTGGAAAATGGACAATCGTTCTTTAATTGTTCGCACTTTTCAAACAAATGTTGAAGGTGTTCCTGAAGCTTTGGAGTTTTGCTGCGGTAAACCAGGATTAGATGTAAATAGTTTAGCTAAAAAAGCGGTGGAAGGAGACGAAAAAGCTCTGGATATATTTAGCGCTTGGCGACCAAAAACTGGCGGGTTTCGTCCAACTTTTAGCACGGACAATATTTGTTGTTATGTGGTAACTGCACCAGGTATGAGGTAAAATTTTACCAAAAAATAACATTCAAATAGGTGCCTACCTATTTGATATTAGAATATTCTAATCAATAATTGTGGCACGGTGACCTATAACTATATGTGACATCAACATTACCTTTCTATTATTCATTTAAAATTTTCATTCCGGGCTATTCTACATATCATTAAACATAAATGACCTTCATTAGATATACTTAAAAAATTGCTACATATTTCGTAGGTGCACCGTCAATATATGTATTTTCATATCCACTTTGTTGTATGGAGTCGTAAGAATATATTCTTGCATATCGTATATTCGATTAATTACGAAAGTATAATTATCACCATCATAATGATTAACATGAGTCAGTTGAAATTTCAGCTCGTTACTTTCATTGGTGCTCACTGAATAATCTTTATGATTTTTCATATCCACATTATGCATCTGTTATGCGCAGGTAACATTCACTACGTAAATGAAAACGGAGATGTAACTCATGTTTCAAAAATGGATGATGATATTAATTTTATACTGCATCATCAGAGGAAAAATTTACTAATGGTGATTTTAAACGACGGCTCGTTGAATACGTTTAATACCGAAGCAGACGGAAAGTTGAAAAATATCGGCAGGGTAAACGTATAAATTAATAAAAAAAAATTGTATCGAGTCCATAAAATGCAAACTCCTGCCTATGATAATCCAGGAGTAGGTAATTCTCCTGAAATGAAAATAATCACCGGTGATTTTGAACAGGTAAAATTAAACGATGTAGATAACACCTCGAACTTCATTTGGGCTGGCGATGATTTACTCGCTTGTACCACAGGCGCATATTCAATTCGGTTCTTAGAAATAGAGTCAACTGATACCTATTTGTTATACGGTACTCTTGGTGATGAAGAGGAATTTCAAAAATTTACCACCATATCTTTCCTAAATTCTAAAGGTAAATATATAGCTATTGCGACAACATAAAATATTACTTATTGTAGCAGGTACCAATTCTTATTTTTCAAATATTCTTTTCCGCGTTGTCCACGTAACAACGTAGGTAGTCAGAAAATACAATTTTATTATAAATAACCAGGTATATTATGCGGTGGTTCGAGTTCTGGTAACATTACAATGTGGAAAAAAAATAATTCTGCAATCGGTGTGAATTGTTGGGAAGAAATATCAACGTGTAAATTGAAGGATGCTATATTGTATAGTACTTGGGGTTCGCAACATTCAGTCATTGTAACCGAACATTCGTTATTTATTTTACAAGAACATGAATTATCTTCGAACTATAATAAGCAAGTAAGAAGTTTGTTTTTAAATAAGTACTATACACAGGTCAAGGCCTAAAAGGTTCAATTTTAATTTCAAATTAATTCCTTATATCTATACCTTTGTATAAGTACGTGCTATATAATATACATATGCAGGGTATCCCGATGAGTAGATGATGGTTTGAATGAGTTGGGTGATAGACTTGATATTATAGTGCATCACTGTTATAATGGTTGCATAACCCTGTGGCATATGATGGAAGAAAGAAAAATATGGTCTGAAAAAAAAAATGTTCAATATTTCAACATCTCATCATAACTAAAGGGATAACGCGTAACTACAGTTCCTTCTTGAAAGAGGCAACTTCTCACAATATTTTCTTCAGGCAACAATCAAAATGATTGTTATGCTTTGGGTAATTTATTTACTTATCTATTTTTGTTTTCAGGAAAAATCGAAAAAGTTACAAAAATTGTTGACAATACTTTACACATTTCTTTAATGAATTTTCTCATTCTAAAAACCTGATTATCCAATTTTAATCTGAATTAACTCGCCAAGATTTGGTCTTTAATTCAAGATCAGAACATAATTTTCTCCTTTTCTCGAGGAAAGTTATTGAGAAAAAGTCAAACAATTTCGTGGTTTAAATAGAATGAATAGAAAAATACATAATTATTTTTCTCGCTTTTCCGATATAATACATTTGATGAGAATATGCAGTCATTATAATAGTGATGTATTATGCATTACATTTGACCTACATATTACATATTATACTCCTATTATTTAAACTATTCGTACTAAAAGAAGACCTTGTAAGCACCTCTACCAAAATGAAGAAATTCCAAAAATAAAGAAATAAGTATATCCGAGAAAAAATGCTTAAGAATGCATAAAATGAAAAAACATTTAAAAAAAGTCAAAGTATAGGTATGTATTAAAAGTAAAAAATGAAAAAGTAGGAAATGAAAAATGTTAAAAATTTTTAGAAAAGTTGACAAAAAAATCAAAAATTAAGAAATTTACTCATATAAGAATACTTAAAATTGAAAGAAAAAACGGAAAAAAGTGTTTCAAAAAGATTGTGTTTGAGAATGGAAAATTTTTTATTATCTTTATTTTTATACATATTTTTTTCATTTTGAATGTCTCAATTATTTTTGCTCCAGGCCCAAACACACGCTCTGGGCGACTACACATATCAACATATGTAAACTGTAATTTATTATTGATTTTATACTCATAGGTTTGTGGGGTACAGAATTCAGCCAATGAAGTAATTATTACCAATAAAGACAAAGAAGTTCAATTGAACACAGATTTAAAAATTATCGGAGTTGCTGTTTCTGAAGAACACGTTGCTGTATGGAGTGGTAAAACGGTTGCAGTGTACCAGTTCATTGGAGTAACATCGTTAAACGTTTTAGGTTAAACATCAGAATCTTCTACAATTATAGATAAATCATAAAATTTTAGTAAAAAGTAAAATAAAAAATGTTCACACTTTTCAGGCACTTTCAATAGCGAATGTGAATCACTTTTAATTTACCAACAAAGTTTAATCATTTTACCAAGTTCGGTACTCCAAAACGGCAAATTGCTGATATGCACTTTTCAGGGAACTGTCAAACAAAATTTAGACTGCGATGGACAACCAATAGTTATTCATTTGAACCAATCTTATTTGATTGCAGCTACAATTATCGGGATGCTGCAAATATGGGATTTGTCTCGCCGGTATTTTTTTAAATACATATTTATATTACTTACATTATTTTGTTTACGAACGTCATATTAAAATAATGATTTGTTATTTTAGAGAAGCTAAGCCACACGCTCATCCTAAAGATTTGGTTGATGCTATTACAGATTTCGGAGAAGTTATGTTGATTAGAACGAACAGTAACGGTACCAAAGTTTCTCTCACCATTGCCAATTCTAACTTAATTCCGTTATCTTGCATTTACGTTTGGGATATTGAAAACGATAAAATAATTAATTACCAATTTGACGACAACGAAGAGCAAAATAAACTGTGGGTATAATTATGTAAATTTTTACTCATAAAAATATGCGTACATTTCACAGCAAATGAAAGTGATAGATGTTTTTATCGGATTATTTTTAACATCGCAGAAATAAAAGATACATCACAGCTCATTATTGGGACGCCACAGAACCGAACGTGCTGGTATGCGAAACAAAACCTTTAAATAATGATGAATCAGCAGGTGAAGGTGGTGTAGAAGATTTTTTATTTTCGTCAAATTCAACAAGAGGAAATAATTTACCGGTAATTTCGGCCAATATACTTAATGTATAATTATATATACGTATTTTTTTTCTTCAATTTAACGCTCAGAGGAATTACTAAATCGTTATTTTGTTTCTGAAATCACAGAAACTTGTCACATTATTCGTATCTAAAGAAAACGGTATCGTTGTACAAGATACTAAAACTATGTCAACGGGATTTTTGAAGTTGTTGGGTGTGGATATCCCTCATTTCATCACGCTGAAAAAGTCACCGGGAGATATGGTACATAATGAAAGAAAAAAGAAAACACTCAACTAATTATAGCGGTGATTTGCAAATCGATATATAGGTATATGATGTATAGCCTAACCATTATACATCATTACAGTACGCTTGTATGGAAAAAGTGATAATGAATTACTTCGAAGAAGAATCTGCGGGCGATATTTCCCTAGAAAATGCTATTATCAATTTCAGTTACAATTTGAGCATTGGAAATTTAGATGACGCATTTAAAGCGATTAGTAACATTAGCAAGTATAAAACTTCACCGTGAAATTATTATAATTATAAAAATTCAGCGAAGAAAAAGTGACCATGATTTTTTGTTTAGCGTCATAGTTTGGACCAATCTGACACGAATGTCGATTAAAAAGAAAAGATTAGATGTGGCCCAAGTTTGTCTGGGACACATGAATGATGCCAGAGGAGTTTCCATTTTGAGAACTCTTCCCGCCGAATCACAATTAGAGGTGAAATTAGCAGCGTTGGCGATTCATATGGAAATGCTTGTAAGAAATGTAGGTACCTACGTAGTGTTTTATATTTCATTTTTTTTCTTTTCAACTATAAATTCACAGGAAGATGCAGAACTATTGTATCGAAGTGCTGAGCGATATGATCTATTAAATAAAATGTATCAGTGTGCAAATCGTTGGGATGAAGCAGTTTCCTTAGCCGAGAAAAAAGATCGTATAAATTTACGCAACACGTACGATGCGTATGGAAGATATTTAGAGAAAAAAGGGGACATATACGAGGCAATTAAGATGTATGAACTTGCCAATACATACAGAAAACACGTTCCTAGACTATTACTTCACAATCCTATCGCATTAGAGCAATATGTACAAAAATCTAAAGATCCGTAGGTACCCATATTTTGTCTAACTTTTACAATACTATATGATACACTTTTCATGCATACTAATTAAGATAGTTAAAAATTTGTACATCTAATGGAGGAAATTAGTAGTGTTGACTCTTTGAGCAGATATTTTCAGTTATAAATCTTGGAGAAGTGCGTAAAAAATGTTCCAAGCATGTAGAATAATATAACTGATAGAAATGAACTTTCACATGATCTTAGTTACCCAAAATTTTGCCCTTAATATTTTGAGTCGAATTTCTTTAAAAAGTGCCGCTGAATCTTTTGAGGCAAATGTGAGAAATTCAGGTTGTTTAAAGAACCTTGAATGACACTATACTACATGAAAAATGGCCATAATATGTATCTGTACTATCATCACTTGAAATACATAATTAGTAGCATATCAACCTATAGTTTCTAACAATGTTTTCTGTATTTATTACGGTAAATATGGTACTCACGAGAAAAGTGGCTTCATGCAAAGTTACGTATATATCGTTTAATTTTCAACAAAAATGGATAATTCATTTTTTCGGTAAAGTGTATTCCAAATTCAAGAACCACCCCTTCAATAAAATTTGAGTCGTATTTATCAAAAGGGACGGTTTTTGACACTTCAGCGAAAAAAGTGAATGGAACCATTTTTGATTAGCAATGAAAATAAATTAATTTTCTACCTAAACAAGTCCGTTGAAAAAAAACCAAACTCATTCGAAAGGCTTGAAATTGTTTACTAGCCAAAATTCGAAGACTGCGCGATGTATGAGACCTCTTAGGTATAACTTAAAAGTAAGAGTTACCAAACATTAGACTGGTTATCTAGTGTACGTTTATCTGTGATTGTACTTCTCTTCGGGATTCCTATAATTAGAATGTGAAATCTCGGTGAAGTTGAATGTTTCGTATGTATCTTTACACCTTTTTTTTTTAAATCTGAGTTTTTCACATTCACCTTGAAAGATTTACTAACCTTCTGACTACTTCTAACTGGGAAGACTGAAGGTGAAATTTTAGGGAACGTGAGTAATACATAAAGTACACTTTCGTGACTTCTGTTTCACATCTAAAACTTAATTCACCTTCTGAATTCAAAAAGGTGTGGTTTCTGGAGCACTTTTTTACTCCGAGAATTCAGACCATATAAACATCGTACTCCTTGAATAATGTACATTGACTAATTCGTGATAATTTCACGCAGCGTGTTAATAAAATGGTGGGCTCAGTACGTGGAGAGCACTCGAAACATGGAATTAGCGATGAAATATTACGAAGAAGCTAAAGATTATTTGTCAACTGTTCGCATACTTTGTTTTTTACAAAACACCGAACAAGCCGCCATCGTTGCCGATAAAAGTAACGATTCGGCAGCGTGTTATCATTTAGCTCGTCACTATGAAAGTATCGGACAGATTGAAAATGCTGTGAATTTTTTCATGAAGTCGAACGCGTATGGCAATGCTGCTCGCATTTGTAAAGTAAGCATCAGCTTTCTTATGATTATTGGGCTTGCAATTTGTTATTTCGATTTATAAATAGGAAAATGGACTAGATGACCAACTGTGGCAGATTTCATTACATGCAGGAACTCGAGAAAAATTGGAATCAGCGAAATATTTCGAAACAATTGATCCTTACAGGGCTGCAGTTTTATATCAAAAAGCAGAAAATTTTCATCGTGCTTTGCATCTTGCTTTTAAGTGAGTTGAAGAAATTAAATTGTATATTTTCATCGTGCTTTGCATCTTGCTTTTAAGTGAGTTGAAGAAATTAAATTGTATCTTTTGTCATATTTTTTGAATATATTTTTGTAACATAATATTTTGTTAACCCTAAGAGAAATAAATAAATAAAAAAGTGAATATAATTAAAAAAATTATTTTTATTCAATTAAATTTTTTAATTATAAAAATAAATGGAATGATAATAAAAAATTCTAAATCAAAAATTATAAGTTAGTATGGTTAATATTATTTATGGGCTAGCCATTGCACCTCCTTTTCGCTGTAGACTTCGTGTAAATATCAACAATCATGAATAGGAAAATAAAATTGCAAGAAGACGAAATTATTTTTCTAACACGCTCTAACAATATTTTGCGATATTTTTATTTCAAAATTCGTAAGATAGGCAAGTACTGTTTATTCCAAAATTATGTAAATTCAATGTAATAGAAGTGAAAAAAAAATTGTGAGCATAGAGGGAGTAGATAGGTATAGAATAATAATGAAAAAAGCGTAAAAACACATTATAAAAAATTGGTCATTTTTTCAAATTTTTGTAAATAATATTTTCTGAAATCTGCTGATTTCTGATGTTCAGCATTATTATTATATTATTATTATTATTATTATTTTTTTATTTTTTTATTTATGTTCTTGGAAACAATTTTTTTTTAGAATCAGAATAATTATAATATGTATATTTACAGAATATTATGCATTGGAAATAAAATTAAATTACACAACTTATCAAATTTTTAGAAACAAATTAAATTTTTTGTCTATAATAAAAAAGTGATGAAATTATCAATTTTTCCACATCGCTTTAAAATTTCTTTCACCATTGCTCCTCAACCATCTTCTGCAACCCAACCATATCGTATATTTTATACTTTGTCACAAACGATAAATTCACGTTTGTCTTCGAAGGAGAAATGAAAATTTTCGAAGTTAATTTTTATCAAGGTAGACAAACAAATTTCCCAATTTCTGTTCTTGTAGTGAGGTAGGCAAATCATCACCCATAAGTGTAACAAGAGAAACATCGCATATGGTATGAAGGAGCCCAATTTGTATGCAGGTATCTATAATTTGATTAACAACCTTTGTGTAGATACGACCTCACAGAATTGATCGAACAAATCTCCGCAGAACTAAACTCGGATTCGCAAGTTAATTTGTTGGAAAAATGTGCTGAATATTTTGTCCAAAAAGAAGATTTTAATAGTGCAGTGAAACTCTTAGCTATGGCTGAAAAAGTATATTCCATAATCTTTCTCGTATTAGCGATTGTTATTTATTTTATTCGTAATTTTTTACGTTTTATTCAATTATCAGTTCGAAGAAGCAGTTGTGTTGTGTCACAAACGGCGAGTAAATCTTACCGAAGAGCTAGGTGATCTTCTCACTCCACCATCAAATCATCCGGAAAAGACTAGTATTCTGAATCAAATAGGGGAATATGCATTTTCTCTAGGAAACTATCACTTGGCTGCAAAAAAATTTACTCAAGCTGGCAATAAAGTAGAAATATCATGATTATTACTCGAACAATGTTGGAAAATAAAGAAACATCACATCTCCTACTTCTTACCTATCTTACTGTATTTCAGATTACAGCTATGAAAGCATTATTGAAATCAGGAGATACCGAAAAAATCATATTTTTCACTAACGTATCACGAGAAAAAGAAATCTATATCATGGCTGCAAATTACCTACAAACTTTGGATTGGCATATTCAACCAGAATATTTGAAACATATAATTAATTTTTACACCAAGGGAAAAGCTCCTCATTTGTTAGCTAATTTTTACGTGGCCTGCGCACAGGTAAAAATCACGATTTTTTAAGGTCTCATTTTGTGAAAAAAATCAACTAAAAAATTATAACGTAGGTCGAAGTAGATGAGTATGGAAACTACGAAAAGAGTTTAGGAGCCTTAAATGAAGCTTCTCGCTGTCTAAGTAAAGATCGTGATCGCTACAGTCAATCTTTAGAATATGTCGTAAAGAAAATATCTCTGGTTAAAAGGTTCCTCGAAATTAGAAGGTACCAGCTTGATTTTTATTTTCAAGTTTACCTATCTCATACTCATTCAAATTACTTTGAAATATAACGTTTAGACTATTCGAAAAAGGCGAAGGCGATACTGCGATGCAACATTGTCGACAGCTTTTGAATTCGGAAATAGAATTAGTTCGTAAAGGAGATATTTATTCGCTGATGATTGAGCATTTGATGAAAAACAACGACTGGAATACCGCGTCTCAGTTAGCAGCGGAAATGAAAAGAAATTTACCCAATGATAATTTAGCCTACTATATTCCCAAAGGTAAGTACTTACCTAAGTTATTCGCCATGTTTTATACATGTACGCTGATTAACAAATATTTTTGTCGCAGAAACTTTGCAAAAATTAGGAATTGAAGATTCTTTAGTTGAGGATACTGTACCAGAAGATCTCGATGAAATTCCTGATTTTACATAATAAAAGTTTTATCTCAGTGTATTACCATTTTTTGATAAGTTGCCTTTGCGAGAAAAAAGTAAATTCGAGTCAATCATGATTAATTAGACATCACTCTTGCAAGGGGACAATACATTATACATATATACAATTATTTTATGAAATTGCATTTGTGTGGGTATTGTTCTGTACGAAGGCAATCTTGACTACAATATTATTAATAATTAAGATCTCTAGCAAATCTATCAAAGGAGAATTTTGTTACAGTGTGTGTATAAATACAAAAAATGTTTTATGTGATGTAGTAATGAAATATTCAATAATATTTTTTACTTATAATTGATTCATTTCGAAGCAAAATGATGTTTGTTGTGAATCAAAATAAAAAATTAATTAATTAAAAAAAATATATAATAGAAAGATAATCATTCATGCTTAAAAATAATTCATATTAGTTTTGTTGTATCTAATTCAGTATATAAAACACAATTAAAAATCTTCTGAAACCCATAATTCAATGACAATTTTAAATGAAATTAAAAATATTAAAGCTATTTAAATTTCTTATAAGTAAATAAAATTTATGCACAAAAAAAATCATTTGATTAATATGCTGATTCAAATTAAAAATCAAGTAAAATATCGCAACCATGTTGATGAATAATTGTAAATTCCATATTTGTTCGGTAGAGGTAATCTTGATTTTTTTTTATCTTGGCAGATTATCAAATGAAGTGAATTTGGAATGTTACACATATTTAGGGTGCAAGAAATTAAAAAAAGGAATATTTAGAAAACCTGCATTAAGCGCTATCGGTAGCGTTTCAATAGCGTTAATAATTTATTTAATAATAGAATTTATTAAACAAGAAAAAATGTTATTTTATGTTTTCTTTTCTATAAAGAATCGCAAAATTTCGATCAACTCTGAAAATTTGACAAAGATGTGATAAAAAAATGAAAATTTAAAAGACCAATATAAGACTAATGCAACCTATTCATTATTTATATTGATTTTCCCATTACCTACTTTATTTGAATTTAATTTATTGAATAATATGAGTATTTTTCATGATTTCAATCATCTTTTGCCAGTTCTATGTTCTTTTATTTCAAAAAATTAAAATAAATATTAGATCATACTTACCATAAACTTAGTATTCCTTTCTGAAACAACTTCCAAAATTTTCATTAATTAAAAAAAAAAAAAGTAAAAATAGATTTTTGATTTTTTCTACTTCCATTAATCGTCAACTAGCGCTCTCACATAAACACATTCACTTCTTATCAGAAAGATGCTTCCCTTTTCTCTCAAATTATTATTAGGCTAGGCTAAAAATGAATTTGTTTCAAAAATGTTGAAATATAACTTGGTTTATGTGTAAACGAACTGATCAATAAGTTACGAGTTCGCTAATTTACTATGCATAGTAATGGAAAAAATAATTACAACGTTTCAAGCAAACTATTAGTATAATCAATTGTTATCTCGGTCAAAATTCGTACATCGACCGACGAAAAAGGTTCGAACAGATTGGTTTGTTTAATGTCCAAATTTTCTTTCGTTTTTATTAGTTGACTGTGTTTTGTTCATTTATGTTTAATAATTACTACGTTAATTTGAGTGCGAGTTAAAAATTGATCTTTTCATAACTCTGCTCGTACCGATTGTTATGATAGGGAAGGAATTCGAGTTTTGGCGCTTTTACCGCGAAGTAGCGTCAGATTTATGATAAAATGATTGTAGTCAACATAGTGTTTTAATTTCTACAGATTTTTTGATCATTGAAATGGTAAGCTTTGCTCGGTAATTAAAAAGTTACTTTTCGTTAAATATCACTCGAGATGATTGAGAAGCGATCGATGTATAATTAACGAATCACTTATTCGTTATATTTTGTACCTAATGAGCTATAATTGAACGGAGTGACATTTAATTCATTTTTTCGTGAATTAGAAGTGATAAATCATGTCTCGAAATCAGAACATGAAGAGCTACGGTAGAGGAAAGCATTCCAATCATCCTAACACCGTTGTTCATTCCAGCATACAATTTGACAAATTTTTCTGCGAAAATAGCAATAAACCAACTGCTGCTAAATCCGCTGGTACAATAGGAAAATGGGGTATAACGTCGTTCACATCGATACGAAGTACTGGGTTTACTGTTGGTTAGTATCAATTTAATTCCTGTTGTTTAGTTTTCTGGGAAAGTATCTCAAAAAGGTTTCAGATGATATTGATAAACTGTAATTCAACAATAGTTGATTGGTACATCGACTATCCATGTTCATATATTGTTTGTTATTCCTTTTGTGCAAAAGCAAATCACTGAATCTCATAAATTTGTTATAGGTACAAAAGACTCTAGCCGATTTAGCAGTTTAAGTAAAAAACGCCAACAACCAGCAGTTGATAGCGGTATACAAAATAAACGTCCAGTTTTAAACAATAACATCAAACGAGAAAGCTCTCCAGTGGTGCAAAGAAAATTTTTCAAAAGTCGAAATGCTGGGGATAGCTCCAATCCAAAAAGTTACAAGCCTTCTGGTTCCCCGGAAACAGCTGCTACTAAGAAAAGTGGAAGGCATTTGAAGTTAGTATTCTACTTTGTGTACAAATTTTTCGCATATTTCAACATATCTAACATGCGCGATGATTTGCAGATCGGACGAGAACAAAAAGCAAAAGCACGCTGCATCTTACGAAGAAAACACTTTGACTCGTGCCGCGGAAAAGCCATTGAAAATATCGACGAAAAAAATTACCTCGCCTATAATCCCCGAAGAAGATATCTCCGCTCCAGATGATTACAATAAGTTCCAAACCCTGCCGTCCCCTCCGAAGGAACGCGATAAACCGCCAATAGTGCTGCGCATATTCAAAGGCACTTCGCAACTGCTCACCGATTCCGCATCTAAAGAAGAATCTCCTCGGGAACTTGACGAACCGAGTATGGAACCTAACCTATCGGAGGCACTCGAGGAGCCGACCAACTCGCCCTTGCAGTCATCGCCAAAATTAACGATCTCATTGAAGTCGCATAGGCGCAAAAGCTCTGACTCGAAGTCCCCTACACCTGAACCTGTGGCTCCTAAATCACATCGTCGTCACTCCGAAAAATCTTTATCACCGGACGGCTCGAGCAGAAGCGTTAAAAGACGTAGTCCCGAGAAATCTGTGTCACCCGAACCCGCCATCACGACTAGAAGCTTGAGAAGGCGAGCCCCTCCTGAGAATGTCCCTCAGCCACCGCAAATGTCGCCTAAACGGCCAACACGTAGTACCAGGAACACGGCCGGAGCAACCGGTAAAATAGTCATAGCTAATTTGAATTCTGATCATCCGACCGTATATACGGTACCAGAAGATGCTGTATCTGCGTCTGCGCTTCCAACAACATCGCCTAAGCGTAAAGACTCCAAAGAGTGTCGTAGTTATTCGAATAAGCACAAGCACAAGTCGAATAAATCCGAACCGCCGAAAGTGGCCGAGCCTGATACGAATGTTAAACACGTAGAAGAATTATTAGCCGATTTAGGAACTACTCCAGAACACGAAACACCCACAGAAAGCATACCCGATACTAAACCAGCCGAACTCATCGATCCAGATCGTCAACAACTTCTGCAGCTTTTGGAAGACGACGAAGAGGAAACGAGTGGTGAAAAAGCCATAGACGAACCAACAGTGGAACCAGAGGAACCAATGGATTTGGAAATGCCCTTCGAACAACCGCCTCCGTCTTCCAGTATAGTTGTAAATACAGAATCGGAATTAAAAATAAAAATTAAAATGTCCGAAATTATCAAACCAGTCGAACCAAACGAACCTTTCGATGAGCCCGAATCGCTTATGCCAGTTGCGTGTGATTCTTTAGATTCGGGTATCAGCGTGAAATCCGAAGATACCAATGTAACTGAAGATAATAGGAATCAAAATTCCGACGCATCTGACATGAAAGACAGTTTCAGCGCCGATTCGTTCGATTTCGAAATTAAAAACGATTACAATGCGCCAAGCGTCCCTGCTGTTAACAAAAAAGGCAGTATTTTTAAACACAGAGGGTCAAGCGACGGTAATAAAAAACGTCTGGCGTTGTACAAACATAAATGGACCGATGATAAAGATGCTCCCAGTAATCCGGATGATGACAAAAATTCCAATATGAACAAGAACAAAGCGTTAGATACGCTTTTAGATAGCGAATTAGAAGACATGCCGTTGACCAAATTCATCAGGCAAACTAATGTGGATACGTTTGATTTCGATGACGCCGGACCAGTTACAGGAGTGAAATGTCCGAAGAAGAATAAAGACGTAGGAATTTTTTCCATTCGTTTTTGGCGGGAAAATAATATGTTTGTTTAAATACGTGTTTTTTTTTTTCAACAGTATTATACCGTTGTAAGAAACGTTAAGAAAGCCCATCAAATTCAAGAATCCGGCGAATTCCAAGAATTCAACGACGATGTTGAGTACATCCTAGATGCTTTACAAGATAATAATCCTATTGGAACGAGGTAGACGAGGTGTCATTATGAATTAACCCGTGTATTAATGATGAATGAATTTTAAATTCGCATTTTTTTTTTTTTTCGTTTTCCAATAGGTGTTTGTCTGCCATCACATTGGCGACGAAATGCACCGAACCAGCTTTCAGAATGCATGTCCGAGCTCATGGCACGGTTACCAAATTTTTCCGCGCTTTACACGATGCTACTAAGGACCAGGTTTGTTTCCATATGAAAATTAAAGCTGCCTGTTGTGGATCGGGAATCCGGCAGATTTAACTTTTCACACCTGAGAAATATTCGATTTTAAGGACTACATAAGTCCAAAAATTAAAAATTGCAAATTTAAGCGGTTTGAGCAACGTTAGAGGGGAATTGAAACATTTTGAGAAATTTATACATTTTTCTACCTCTCGTTATGTTAACAATTAGGAATGAAAATCGCTCCATGTTCATGTGAATATCTAGAACTACTTTTTTTTAATCGACTTAGAATGGCGGTAAACTCAAATTTGGAGGGAGACTGTAGGAGTTCCAAAATTCTCAAAATTTTTGATAGTGATATCTAGACTCGGATTATGGGGGGTGGGGAGGGCTAAGAGCTACAACACCGGATCCCATTGTTTGGAAGCCTCATAGTTTACAGTGCATGATTTTTGACAATGTCATGATTTGATGTATTGAAATACATTTAGAATGTTTTTGAAGTGCATCACTTCTCTAATTACTTTTTACTTAAAAAAAAAAAAAAAAGTACAGCAGAGGAAAAAGTGTACGGTGGTTAGCATTCTGGTATTGAATTTATTATAAACGATTTAGGAATTAAACAGGTTGAAAGAATGATTTCTCAAGCTCTCGATTAATTTTTGAATTTGTACTTCATTTGAGGACAAAAATTTTCGGTAAATAGAAACAATTTAAAAATTTTCCAAGAAAAATAAGATCAAATACTTATTTTAAAATTTCATCCGTATTATTTTTGAAAAATAAAAAATGTTTACTCATTGTGCAATAAATTTGAAAATTTTAAATTGGAAAATAACAGCAAAAATTTTTATCAAAAAAAAAAATGAAAATTCTCAACAAAAAATTAAAATATGCTGATGAGAAAATGAAGCAGCGGTCGTAAGATCAGAAAACCAAAAATTACGAAGTACTAAAACCATCAGTAGCTCTCGGCCCCACTTAAGTTAAATCTGACTCAGCTCATGTAATAGAATAAGGTGAAAACATTAACATGTTCAAATTTCAGGTTCCTAAGTATATTTGCAGAGAAGCTGAAACGAAAAAATATCTTTGAGGATGATTTAAATCATGAAATTTTCTAAATCTCATAATACATATCTCCCCACAGTGTCTACTCAGGAAGCTGAAACTTTGCATGTATGGTTGATTAGAGACCAAAATATGACTCCTTGAATTTTAGTTGAAGTAAATTCAAAATGGCGGATAGTCAAAATTTTAGCAAAGCTTAAGGGATCTCAAGGAGCTCAAATTCCTTAAAATATGGACTTTCTATGATCACTGAGAACAATAAGTATAACATATAGAAATCCAAACTTGATGGTGTAATTGAAGGGTTGAATTTTAATTATATTTTTATAAATTTAACTTTTTTTGGTATATTGATTTTTAGTTTATTAAATTTTTTAAATTATGATATTAAATCTATAGTTGCTTTTTCTTCAATTATTTATATAAACATAATTAATTTTGTTTTAATTATAAATTGGGGTTCAAGGGGGGGGGGAGAAGTTAATTATTGTATTCAAATGTTGTAGGAGTAAACAAATGATGGAAATTTTTCGGTTATGGTTTCATATGATAGAATGACCTTGAATTACTAACATTCATACATAGCCACCTAGGTGCAGTCAGAAGGGAAATAAAACCATGAAATTTCTTTAATAGTTCAACTTTCTTCGCCAGATAAACTTGGCATGTTTTTTCCTATGTGAGATTAAGTTCAGTATAGTAATATGAACCTTCGGGCTGAGGTCGAAATGGACCTAAAATGGTGGATGAATCATTATTTAAGGAATATTTGAGGCATCTCCCAGACCTATTGCTGAAAACCATTAGTACAAACCAAATATTAAACCAACAGACTCAAATGATAAATGGGTACAAGAAGTACAACATAATTATTCTAAATCCAACTTCCCTGTGGTACTTGAGGGAATAGGTGAGGGTTTCTAACCTCGTTATTGGAGGTAGGTGTAGCGTTACTATTACTGGATAGCATAGTTGAGGATTTTGGCGAAAATTTTTCATTTTAGTTGTTTCCCAAATGAGAAAAGTGTTGTACCTGAAAACAAAATGGGAAAAACTTTAGTCATTTAGATCTTATACATAGGTTTTACTTAATATCAAAGAAATTTGAAATTATATCTATGGGTTTCTTCTCTGGTCTGAAAAGGTTTAAAAAAAATTGTCGCACGTACAACTCATGCTTAAAATACACGTATTACTTACACGTTTTCTACAGAGCCTGGGCCTATGCACAGCCACGGTGATGTTCGTTTTGAGTCAAGACAGACTGAATATGGATTTGGACCGAGATTCTTTAGAATTGATGTTGAATTTATTGGAAAGCGACGCCAGCCATACCAAAGCTTTAGAAGATTGCGGTCTAACCGATTCCCAGTTGACTAAAAATCGAGACCGAGTTAGGCAAATTTGCGCCGATATTCAAGCTCAAGGGCACGCCAAACATTTGAATTTGGATAATATTACGGTTCGTTTGATTTTCACGATTGTTTGGATCGAAATATCGAGTATAATTTATATGGATAATCTTCGGATATTTAGGTCGGCCATTTATCCATGGAAACGTTGTTAAGTCTGACTTCCAAAAGAGCTGGAGAATGGTTTAAAGAAGAATTGCGAGAATTAGGCGGATTAGAGCATATCATTAAAACGGTGGTAGAATGTTGTAAACACGTCGATGATACCGCTAATGCTTGGTCTACGACGTCCTTAGATAAAATTCGTAAAGTTGATAGATGCTTGCGAGTGCTGGAAAACGTACGTATCAATTGTTTTGTAAAGATAGGCGATGTGAAATATAATCGTAATATTTTGTAGTAGTCACATAGTAGTTTGAATCGGCTGATAAATACTTCACGAATTTCACAAATGTACTAAGTGGCGAATAAACGAATAATTTTTTTAATGCCTTGTACCCATCTTCTATTTATAGTTCTTTTATTACCTTTAATTACCCACTATGCTTTAGGTTACAATGCAAAATGAACAAAACAACTATTACTTATTGGAGTATCAAGAAGGCATACTAATCGATACTTTGGTCAAAATGTACAAAGTTTGCGATTACGAAATACCATTATACCCTACGGACAGTATAAACGACAAAGATTCAACTGGCGCCGTACTAAGAGAATGTCTAATCGCTAATTTAAAAGTATTAATTAATATTACGCACGATTATCAAAGTAAAAGTAAGTACTGTCTATCTACCTGCGAATGATGTATTCATTTTTACGATTTTAATTTTACAATTACTTTTTCTTCAGCTCACGGTTCGGTGATCATTGGAAGTAGACCCGGAGTCATTGAGTCTAGTTTACATGTGTTGTTGCAAGTTCCTCAGTATATTCCCAAAGAAGAAAAATTCGATCTTATGTTATTGGTAAATTCATTAGGCTCTCTGTATTCTCTTATATATGAGGCAATATTATTTTTCTTATTATCATTGATTTTTGTTTACAGACGTTAATCATGTTGATAAATTTGGTAGAACATTGCGATTCAAATCGTAAAGCTATCTTGGATGCCAAAGCACCCAGCGATGAAGAAAGTATTTTTGAAAGTGAGTTTTTGTGTGTGTATAGAGAAACAATCACTATAGCAGTTTTTATATCTCTGTCTTTGATTACAGCTAAAGCGAAAGAGCCAGCTGTGAAAGCTCTAATTGCTATGTTCTATAATCACGAAGAATTGGCTAGAAACGAAGAAAAGAAGACTGACGCTATCCTCGAAGGAGAAAATGCGGAAAAACCGCCCACAAATGCACCGACAAAAGTCCACGAAGAATTTATCGAAGAAACTATATCGATGTGTAAGTTCTTATTTAATGCAGAATTCGTAGCAAATATCGTAAATGATGATAATGCTTAATTTTACTACTACAGTGGTGCAAAAAGCTGGCCAGAATATGGAACATACCTTGATCGCCGCCTATGTAGCCATGTTAATTGGTTATTTAATCATCGATAATGAGGTACGTAGCGTTGTGTGTACGAGAGTAATTCGATTATGAGTGTTTTTTTTTTAATTTATGATTAATGGGTAATAAAAGGCATGAAATGAGTCGACAGGACCCTTGGAAAATTTTATTTCCTTCACTCAGTATTTATCTCTTTCTTATTGAAGATATCGTTTGATTTTTATTGATTTTTTATTCCGTGATAATTATAATAGCATTTGCAACTACTGAGGCTTTTATGACACTCTGCAAATAATTTTGAAACCATTTTTTTTTTTGAGAAATTTTTTTTTGTAGACTGAAAAAGATTTTTGCTGTCATTTTTTTATTTTTATTTTTTATTTTTATTTTTGGAGAGTAATTTTTTTGATTAATTCGAAATTTGCTATAGTTTACATTTTCAGAAATGGGAATATCTTTTTTTTTTAAATTTGAATTCTGTGTTCATTTTTACTCAAATTTTTGAAGAATATCTATAGTTTTGGACAAACGTATAATACTACTGAAGTTGAATTATTTTCAAGATTTTTTATTGCAAACTATTTTTATCAAAAAACTGAACTTTCAAGAAAATTTTGTGATAATTAAACATATCGAATATAAAATCCCCCACAAACGACTTGCTATCCATTTTTTTCTGCGATGCTCTGTAACTTCAAAAGTTCGACTTGCAGTGAACCGATCGACTCCAAAAACTAATCAACTCTTAACTCCTCTCACCCTCCCTTTTTTTTAAATTTCAAGCGAATCCCATCACTTTTACGAACTCATCCTTCTCAAAACTAGTAAGCTCAAAATCTTAACTTACTGTGAACGAATTGATTTCAAAACTTTATCAGCACTGAAGCTAAATTCCCTCTGCCTACCTCTAAAAAAAAGCCTTCGTGAACGCATTAGTGGAATTTACTCGTACTTTCAGTAAAGTCCAAAAAAAAGAAAACCTTAATTTTTTTAATTCGAATTTTTTGATTAAAAAAAAACTTGAAATTTTCGATTATTGTTGTAATATAGAAAGAACGGATATTGATTTGAAGGATTGAAAGTTTTCTGTTACCTAACTGAATTCATTTCACAACTTTTTTCACCTATTCCTTTGCAGTTTTTGAAGAAAAAAAAAAACAACAACAAAATCTGATATGCCAAATTTTAAAATTTCTTATCGCATTTCAGGAATATGAGAAATTCGTACGCAATCATTTACCCGAAAAGAATTTCCAATTTATGATTTCAGTTCTACAGAAATTCTATAGTTTCATGACATTAACCGCATCGGTATGTATGAAACCAAGTCTACTTTACCCACCGCTCGTAAACTCGTATTTTTTTAATGATACATTTCATTGAAAACTTTCCAGGGTGGTACGGTCAGCAATAGAGGAATGAAATCGGTGCAAATGGTTATTCAGAAATTAATCGACAGCGATGCTCGATACGGTTTCCATAGTGATCCGTCCTTATCGGCGCAACAAATGACTAAACCGTTGGATTTAAACGTTGCCAGTAGCAGCGGAGAGAAAGATTTCAACTCGCTGCAAGCAAATAAATTTTGCGAATCGTCGAATACCGTTAACATGGCTATTTCTGCTTCTTAAAAATCCCAGTTCAAATATCATTCGGGAAATGACGAAAAAAAAAATTAAGCGTTATGGTTTTTTTTTTTTTTTAATGTACATTTTAGAGATTCTTATCGTTACCACTTTTAAATTGAATGAAATTATGTTTTAAGACTGCCATTTTGTTGGTTATTTTGATGTGGAATTTCGGAGCAAACTTGTCTATGTGAAAGTATCGCAAATTGTAATTTTATTTAGTATTTGATTTTTAAAACTTTTAATTGTTTATATTGTATTATTTACTTTACTTCATTGAAGTTTTAGATAGGTCACTTTTTAACGGTATTTTTCATTTTATTTGTATAATTATTTAATAGATATATTTCTTCTAATTTTAATATTACATTTTTTCCTTGAAATATTACGGATAGAAATTGTGTATCATTTTTTTAGCGAACGAATTTGTTTTGTGAAAGCAACCATTTGATTATCGTAAGGTTGTCTACATTTTATAAAACTTAACGTTTTTTGTTAAATATCTAGTGTTCAAATTGTTTTAACTTATGTATTTTTTCCCATTTTAAATACTCCCATAACGGCTTCAAAAACACTTGTGTTTTTATTTAAGACTGATAGGCTGAATACTGGAACGACACAGTTGAGGAGAAAGAAAATTTACAATCAAGTTTTTATCTTAGATCTTGAATGTATTAGAAATGAATTTTATTCAAACGTGTTCACAGCTGTTATCAAGTGGAGAAGAGTTAGACAATGTAGCTTCCGGTAGTATTTTGAGGAAGCTTACTTATAAACAAGTTTTTGATCAGAAGTTACTAAATGTTTCAAGGGTTTTTGCTCTTTAATTTATTCTGGAATAGAATTGTCACCATAATATAATCCTGCATATTGTTTACTTTTGTATGTATTAAAATTTTGAGCTGTATAATTTCTCCTTTTCAAATTCATCATCGTGGTATGATTCATGTAAAATTGATTTTATATGTTAAATTGTAAAAACAACTGTAAAATTAAAAAATTTTAAGAAATTAATCAAACGTTTTCATTTTACCAAGTTATTACCTACTTACTATGTACTATGAAAGAAATAACTTATAGATTATTTCATTATTGTGTGAACAGGTTCACTATCATGTTTGATTCCTTTTTATGAGAAGTAGGCTTCAATTTTTCGAGTAGATAGGGAACATCATGTACAAATAACTTATAATTAGCGAACCACACATTATCTGATCTGTGTTTTTTTCGCATGATCTAAAATCGAATTTTTTAATTTTAATGATTTTGATGTGATCTAAGTTCATTATTTATTCAATTATTTGTAATCTGATATAATTTTTTTTGCATGATCTTGCCTATTTCTTGTCTAAACTCTCCACCCCCACCCCCCTGAAAAAGTCCTAATCAAGCGGGCAACCATACTTACTCCCAATGGAATATTTTTTCTCGGATTTGAATTTGATACTCCTTAATTTAAAAAATTGATCATTTGGAATCCAAAAGCTATTCTGCGAGAATTTGAATCCGAAATAAAAATTTAGGAAGTGTTGGAAATTTGGATTTTAAATCTTGCTCAATTTCATAGCCATAGTTCATAAATGCTGCTGCGAATAAAGTGAAAGGGAAAAAGGCATATAATGATATTCAGCCAGCAAAGGTTCGTAATGTAGGGAGAATCAAATTGTCAACTTTAGGCATTCATGAGTTAAGAATTATAATAATTAGCTATTTATAAAAATCCAGGCGCCAAGGGTGGATTCATTCCCTTCCATACCTACCCCATTGTTAGCATAGATTGTAGTTTGTTCGTACTGTTGGATATTAAGAGCAATAACGATAAAGAGGGTGTATCTGAAGACAGGTTTGTTGATATGAGACTATTCAAAGCAGTGAAGCAATTATTTTGAAATGGGTATATTACGTACTGTATTTTCAAAAATTAATGATAAATGAAAAATTTACACGTCACCCGCATAGTATTTGCTTGATTGGAGATTTTTGTCCTAATGAGATGCAGTTTAGCCTATTATTTTTACTTCTTATAATCTCAGAAGTTTCATCACATTGTTCAAAATGGCAACATGTGACTGGTGAATAACTCGTTTATTATTCATTTTTGAACACGAAATTCGTTACTTCTTCGAAAAAAGGTAACGTCTTTGTTATACATTTTGTATTGACTTCGCGTATTCTTCCCTAATATATTCATACACTTTTCAATAGTTTTGTTGACGCCACCCTCTTTCCAGTCTGCATTCTAAACCGCTTTCTTTTCTTTTCTTTTCGGTCATCGCATGCTCCCACCCCTATTAACTAGTTTCCTAGTATTAATTTTTTAAGATTGTCGTACCTTGAACGAGAAACGTTTTTTTTTTTGCCAAAAAACAAACTTATACTACCACTATTCTGAAATTCCATTCTTTGTGCTGCGTTGTCATGTTTATACTAGTGTGGTATAAGTATTTATACAGTGTAGAGGCCTATGCGTGAAATCAAAAATATTTCCAAATATAGTTCAGTATGCACTTATCGAAATATACTAAAAATAAATGAAATTAGACGAATAATTGAAAACGACAAAATTGAATTTAATTTCGAAAAATGTCCAATTACGAAAAGAGAAAATAAGTTATAGATATATTATACATAATTACATATGATACCTAATTCATAAACGTTTAGGTAACTTGAGAACATAAATAAATTATATCAAATTCAAGCTGATTAAAGCATGAATAATCGCTCAGTAAATCAGTCTTCATATGAAATGACAATATTTAAGATGAAATTTTAATTTTTCATCAAGCTAGTACAAATGAACAAATTTTCTCGCTTTCGATAAAAATTCAAATAAAAATTGTCCCTTCAAATGTCATATTTCAACTATTTTTTTTAGAATAAAGTACAGATAATACATCGTTGATATTTTTGGTATTATCTAATTTTTTGTTCATGGAAACTATCCACCTATAAATATCATTAGGATGGTCTTTAGTGTAAGGTGATAATTTAGACCAAAATGTCTCTATAGCATTAATACAATCGTCGGAGGTATGTTGCTGGGTTTCTTCAACGAGTTCACATTCATTATCAGAATGCGAAACGACGACATATTCTGTAATAAAATCGAGATCATTCGCATTCTCTTCTATAGGACAGTTCTGCGAAAAGGAAGAAGTTTCTTCAACAATAGCATTCGGCTGTTCTAAGACATAAGGGAAGCCTGTGGCTAAATAGCAATATTTTCCTTTCTCTTCTAAATTCATCGGCGCTATAGTAAACAACTCGGATTTAAACTTAAAAGCTACAGCGTACTGATGAATACAAGGCGTACCATATTTACCCAGCACACATGTACAAGTACCGAGTTCCTTGTTCACATAATACTCGGAATTTCTTTTCGTACTAACTACGAGAACTTCTTCGCAACACATATTGCCGACTTTTAAATCGGAAAGTTCGTCTTTAGAACTCGGCATGTATCTGAGCTCAGCTAAACTCGTGATTAGGCCGCTGGCAGCATCGGTAATTTTAGTTATGTAGTAATCGCAAAAAGTAGTGCAAAAAAATTCGAACAATTCCGTCACGCTGTAAGTTCTGGAATTATGCAGAATATTTTCTTTGAGCACATGCATCTCGGATGTGAGAATGTTCTTATTATAAAACACGTTGCTTCTCACGCGAAAATCCAAACCCCATAAATCCTTTTTCTTCAACAGTGTATTAAAATATTTCAAAAATTCGGGGTATTTTCGAGCCACGACGTTTTCATTACATATCCATATGTTACAATTGAGTTGCTCTTCACTCTGCGAATACATAATGTCTTTGAATAATTTATACAGCTGAGGTCTATCGGTGTTGGCGATACGATTTTCAGGATCCCAGATGAAACGCCACACGTCCCTCAGCAAATGAAAAGTGCCTATGTAAGCTTTCACAGACGAAAAACATTTTGTAATGGCTGTATGCTCAGCTTGATCAATTCCAGTAATTACGATTTTGGGGAACGTTGGCGTATTAAAGGCATTATTAGGCATGATCTCGGACAAAGCGTTGAATGTGGGTTCTAGTAAACTAGCGCTTCTATACGATGTAATGAAGAATCCAAAAGGTAGAGCACCAACGTGACTGTCGATCATTAAGACAAACACGCTACAGTTGAATCGGTTCGCGTTTCCTGTTCCGTCTAGGAAGATAACTCGATTGGAAAAATCTAACGAGTGAACTCTTTCCATGAATTCGGGCATCGCGGTGACGCAAAAATGAGTTTTGAATTTAGTTCGTGGATTTGCTTTTAATACTTTGATAACAGTTTTACACGATTTTTCATATTTTCTAGTGATTTCTTTTAACCCGTTTACTACAATTTCACAGCTACGATTTGTAACGTGGTATTCTTTCCTTGAGCATTTCTTTTTTGGAGGTGTTGATGCGGTTGAGTCTTTAGCTTCGGTGGATAATGGATCAAGTTCGACGTAAGATGTTTCCATGATTTAAAGATTGACGAGAATCTGTAACTAAAGGTATAGTAGGCAAGTTACTATAAAGGATTTGAATACTTTTTAAATACTTTTTTCAATTTATTTGTCCATAAAAACTATTCCGAGATAGCAGTTTTACTTACCATATCCAAACTTTTTCTATTATAAAGATTAACTGTTGAAAATTAAGTGAAAAATATTCATCACGAATTAATGTGATTTTTGTTGAATTCCTTCCATCATAAAGCAAGTTAGATAATTTTCAATAAACATAATTTTTTTTTTTTACCGAATAAGATCAACAGATGGATCAACGTTAGTTCGAAAAAATTGAAAAATCAGAAATTTTCTGCCGCGTAAAAACGATAATAATAATTATAGCGAAAAATGGATTATAATTTTTTTTGATAAATCGATTGTTTATAAAAACATCGATTTCTTCAATTCAGAAATTTTGATAAGAAACAGCTGATATGTATTATCTTTTACTTCTTATTGTTGTTTAGATCTTCAACTGACGATTATTTTCTTAGTGTTCGTCTGTTTTTGTTTAATTATAATGAAACGTAATAAAAAATTTCATTTTAGTAATACTTTGAGACAGTAATACTAATAGGAATTTGAACTCTTAAGTTTACCAATGTGTTATGTCCAACAATCTATTGTA
The DNA here is from genome assembly GCA_009761765.1 of Phenacoccus solenopsis. Classification (NCBI taxonomy): domain Eukaryota; kingdom Metazoa; phylum Arthropoda; class Insecta; order Hemiptera; family Pseudococcidae; genus Phenacoccus; species Phenacoccus solenopsis. The sequence goes on along the minus strand of CM019752.1, from coordinate 19,980,636 downwards.
AGTCTAATATAAATTAAAGAAAGCTTCTATCATCTGTGTTTCATGTTCATGATTTATTTTATCTTTCTATCCTTTTTGATTTTCAGATATACATTGAAGGGTCATGATCATAAAGTTAAAGCTTCCAAATGCAGCAAGAATCCAAAATACCTGTCTTTGTGTTCCCGAACTCACTTTCTTTTACTTTAGAGGATAAAAGCACTCACAAACAAATTCTTTCTTTGTACAATCCATATGATTACACGGTGAAGTACAGAGGTAAGTAATTAAATAATCTTGATTATAGACATTATTTGTTCACGAAATTATCATGGTCAAAATTTCCATTTCAGTACTTAGTACTTCACCCGAAAAATACATAGTGAGTACGCCTGAAGGAACGATACCACCTCATTACAGAGCAGATGTAGTGGTACGTCATAATGATATTAAATTGTCTACTTGCGATGTCACCGATAAATTTCGAATTCAAATGCAAGATAAAACGAATAAGAAAGTTGGTATATTGGTTCACTCGATATTGTAGTATTTTAAAATGCATTAACTAAATTCACTTCATTTGCAGGTGATAGGGAAACAAGATGTTACAGCTGTGCTTCGTAGTAAAAGTAATTTAGATAATCATAAATTAACTCCAGAAAGAGAAAACTTTCAAGTTGTTCCGGGCTCTTATAGTCAGTCAATGCAAACATCTATTTTACCTACTGATCATTCGCGTCAAGGTAAATTATTTTGATTCTTTATAATCATTTGCACAGCTTTTAACCTCATATTTTTATGTAAAACAATTTTCATGAAATTATACTCTATAATTTTACGTCTTATTTGTAGACATCGTTAATACCCAATCACCAAATTACGTTGTTTTGACGATCGCGGTTGTGTGTATTGGTGGGTTGTTTTTACCAACTGAGAAAGATGCTCCATCTTCATATAATGGATTCCATATTTCTATCGGATTAAAACTGGTGTTCTCTTATGTTCTAGGTACTATTTACTCGAGTTGAAATCTAATACGAATTTTACTGATTTTGTCGTTTTAATATTCCTTCTCTCTTTCGTTATTGTTCTAGGATTGGTAACAATGGTTATATTAAAACCATGAAGGATCTGGTTGAATGTTTCAAAATACTTACGACTTATTACAACGCTCTTAAGCTCAGGCTTTTTTTTTTCTTTCAGAGTATTTTTTCTTTTCTCATAATGATTTAATGTGCTTCGAAATCGCCTATGTAAATGAATGTACAAAATGTCGACATAAATATGTGGTACAAATATTCAAAAATATTGAAAATGAATCCAAACACTTTATTGGAAATAACTAAAACGAAGTTAAAAAGAAAATTAAAATACAAAAATTTCTTATTCATTACATTTATCTTAATGTAAATTGAAACGAATCGTGGTTTCATTGTTATTTTCACTGTCTCTGGATATATAATAATTTAGTTACTTCGAACATGGGACACTTGTCAAGTTATGTGTACTTCATTATCATGATTGTGAATTTTCACAAATAAAAGTAAAATAATTGGTAATTATGAAACCTGAAGGTTTCTCATATTATGACAAAGAATAGTAAAAGGATCAATTTTTGTACTTTTTTATTCGACATTTTATGTTTTAATTATTTGTTTTGAGGTGAACGTCGAAATGAAATGTGAAATATTTATGTAAATAATAAATAAATTTTAAGAATGTGATAATCATTACGTCTCAATATTTTGTACATCAATACGCACGATGAATGGCAACTTTTCTCGGCAAAATGCTGATAACGATGTAAATTCATTTATTAGTTATGAGACACTGGTAAATGCTTCAAAATATCGACATGAGATTTGTATTCAATTACAGTGTTCGGAGGTAAATTCATAATCCTCCTTAGTGTATCTCTTATACGAGTAGTAGTCGAGTAATCAGATGCAGTTCTGTTCCATACAGTTATTATATCTTCCTATAAGCAAAAATTTCGCTAAATTAGTTCCTTATAAGGAACATAATATTTCTAAAATAATGATTGAAATGTACTTTCAAACGTGTAGAAACAACACTGCCACATAGTTCGTCTCCAACCATAAATTGTTCACCTAGCATAGCGAGGATTAAATTTTCCCAACAACGTGAAACTAAACCTTTTTTCAGTCTAACAATCCATTGTCCCCCTTTAGCATTCGCTTCATCCTGAAAAACATGGCAACAACATAACGAATCCGATTTAATGAAGAGAAGAAAATTTGAATTTGTAAATACTCTACGTTATACTTACTTCCCACATGGGTTTTATCCCAAGTTTAAATAAATGAAAATCACATTGAGTTGGTAATTCGGATGGCCTAACTAAATGACTATATATAGCCCAAAATTGTTCAACAGATCCAAATTTGCCGATTAATTTTAAATTTTGGTCATATGTGACAGTAGATAACTTTGCTTTCCAGCGTTTACTAAACCATAACCAATATTGATACTGTAATTTATGATGATCAGCAGGAATAGGAAGAGGAGTCTGCAAATGTAATATTAAAATTTTAAAATTCATATCAAGTAGGAAAGAAGCAATTATTGAACGGTATTATTGGTGTTTCACTCACTGCTATAACTTTATCTGCGGACTGTATATCACTCAAGTCCATATCATCTTCTTTGTGTAATTCATCGTCATTTCTCGTACCTCTATAAAAGCAGAAAATAATATAAGTAAGTAAGAACTTATAAGAAGTTAATACAATTATTGAATGTTCAAGCAATATTTAAACATAGTAATTTAAAACGTCATGCTCACATTTCGTGTTTACTGGAATCCATCACAGAAAAGGGGTAATAAAAAATGAGTTACAAAAAAGCCAATATTAAATTACCACAGGCAGGGTTTGTTAATGGTTGCAGACTAAAAAAAAAATTAATAAAATAATAAATATTGAAAATATGGAGATGAAATATTAAAGAAATATTAATAAAGAAAGAATTTGATTTTTAAGTAGCATATTTTCTTATTTTAAAAAAATTATCATTTTATCAGCGCGTGTTAATCTATTAATCGGGGTGTTTTCGTTCTTTACCTAAATCATATGATTCTGTAGTTCGTTAAATGAATCATCATTTATATTACGTCACTTAATTCAAAACCAGTAAAAAACTCGTATCATCACAATAATAAAATGATGCATGAATGTTGAATGTTATTATTATTTTCAATTCAATTTTTAAATAATTATTTTCATTTTTATTTCAACTCTCAAATCCCGGATATTAAGTTAAAGTCATTATCACAAGTTTAAAAAAGTATAGATTCTACTGATCATAATAGATTGATTTTCATTTTTAATTTCTGAATCTTCATTTTTTTTCAAATATTCTATCAACGTTGACGAAAACACAATATTAGCAAAAACAATAATTATAATGTGACTTGACCCATCACACTTGACCTTTTCAAAATTAATTTTTTTTATTATATTGTTTACAAAAAACATACCACAACTTATGATGGACAAGTAAACTTATTGCGATAAAAATTGCAACGTTTAAAAATTTGCATTTCAAATATCGTGAAATTTTGATTTCTTATTAATCCTGTTCCCATGCAACTATTCAGCTCATTTCAAGTTCTTGAATTCAGTTGGTTTACTTCATCAAAAAGAAAAATGCAAGGTACTGGCTAATTGTGTGAAAGCTTTATTTTAAATTATGTACTGAAAATTGAGGTTATGTGACCATGGGCTTAGAACGAACATATAGATACAATGATACAGATTCGTTAACTTGAAATACGTACCTTTAAGAAAATTATTTGATGCAAACAGCGTAAAGCATAGGTGCTGTTATGTAGATATTGTTGCTGTTGTTGAAGGTGTATGAATAGATAATAGGTGTTCATAACTAATCATACCACTTTTTCCATCCCTGTCTATATTATTATGATGAAAAACACAGAACATTATTTGTCACATATACGGGTAAAAGAAATACTTGAAATTAAGAGAAATAATTTGAGAGAAGTAACATTGCAAAAACATGATGGTCCAGTTGTTTTGAAATGGAGCATCTTCGAAAAAATATCGTTAATAAAACGAAACAGTTTAATGCACTGTTTTTAACAGCAATATTTTCAAAATGAGGTTACGCCTTTTGAGGGTACATGGTGTCCCAAAATTTTGGAGAAAAAATTCAAAAAGGCGGTATAAGTATGTGAAATATCTTTTACAGGTAATTTGGTACGGCAAATGCAATTGAACTTATTTTTTATCCTATACCATTTTCAAGCCCACTAAGCGTCCCTATTTCACAACAAAATCTAGAAAATTCAAACTTTGTATAATGACGTTAGTTGAGGACAGAGCGGTACCCTATTCTTTTTTATAGATTTAATTCATCAAAAACATTTTATATAATTTTTTATAAAAATCGGACTTAATTTTTATTAAAAGAAATTATTTTATAATTTTTATTAATTTTTTATTTAAATTTAAATAGTCAGGATGTATCAATGGGAGGATTTTGAAAATTATTTTCAGAACATAGGCTCAAAAAAGTTATCACAAACATCCTACCACCTCTTTGTCAAGCATGCTCGATTCCATTAACTGTCCATCACCTTCTTATAGACTGCTGAACATATAAAAATATACGCACAAAATTCAATCTTCCCTCTTCCATAAACTTTCTTCTCGGCAATAATCAAACCATAATTACCAATCTGTTCAACTACGTACCTAAAATCTGCTAAACTTCTCTCCCAAATCTAATAAGCATCCATCTATTGGTGCTTCTTGGAAAAAAGTAAAGTAAAGTAAGTTATGAATGTATTTTAGGACATAATTTTTGATGAAAAAATTATTTTAATGATTCATAGCAGTCAGAGTAGACATAATCATTTTAATATTGAAATTAATTTTTTTTTTAAATTAAAGGCGATACTATACGCATTGCATTTTTTAACATGGTATAACCAAAATTTTGAGGGTATCAATTTTAAAATCTCAATTTTTAGGAGAATAATAAAATTTTTATGAAATTTCAATCACCTAATTGTTTTTGGAGAAGCTAATTTTTGATCACAAACATCAAATATTCTGAAGAAAAGTTATATTTTTAGATTAAACCAATAAGAACAATCTGAGGATTCTGAGATGAATATAATTTTTCAAGCACGTATTTCTCAAAAACTATAAATTTTGAATGGCTGTGATATTTGTATTGCTTAAGGAAGCTGAGGTGTCTTTTTTCTAATTTTACGCTTCTTTTTTTTTAATAATTACAGTTAAAATTTACAAAATACCATCAACTTTGCAACGCTACTCAAGAGGTACAGTTCAGAATTTCAAAAATCTACCACCTTAGCACTTTTGAACACAACATCTGCCCGAAAACACCGGATTTCACCATTTTTAACCTACTTACATTACCTACATTTTAGAAGTACAGCATCGCCTTAACAAATCTGTTTCAGCATAAATTTACGCGATTTAACAATATTTAAATATTCAAGAGAAATACTTGAAATTAAGAGAAATAATTTGAGAGAAGTAACATTGCAAAAACATGATGGTCCAGTTGTTTTGAAATGGAGCATCTTCGAAAAAATATCGTTAATAAAACGAAACAGTTTAATGCACTGTTTTTAACAGCAATATTTTCAAAATGAGGTTACGCCTTTTGAGGGTACATGGTGTCCCAAAATTTTGGAGAAAAAATTCAAAAAGGCGGTATAAGTATGTGAAATATCTAGCATTCGTTGAGGATCAAAACATAACCCCATAACCCCCACACATTGAGTCAAAATGAACCCAAAATAGGATAAGGTCAAAATTTGAAGAAGCTTGAGGAACCTCGAATGGCTCACTTTCGCACGTGATTTTGGAGGAGTGGAGGGGGGGGGGTAATTGTCCTCAAAATGTGTTAGGGGCAAACGAAAGATCAGAAATATTACTGTGTCAAATGACTAAGTGACCTCTAAGCTTCTTAAATGATTTTTTTTATGTGTGGGGGAGGGGGTAGTTATAGAAAAAACAAGAACTTGTCTGTATCTCCTCATCAAATCCACTTACTCGTATAATGGTCAAACTCAGTACGCATAGTGTTAGTTGGAGACTAGAATATAAGCTTTCAACTTGGCTCATTTTAGATATAAAATGATGGATCATCAGAATTTGAGGAATGTTTGAGAAAGCCTCTAATAACTGAAATTTGATAAATATAGGTTCATATGAATTATGATAGATACCTGTGGACAAGAAGTTCGAAGCATGCTAAATTAAACTTATTAAGTAGTTTTGCAAAGGATAGCTGTAAGAGAGTTTTTTGAAGCAGTACCTGGTGTGGTCTATGGGTAAAAAGAAGTCAACTACATCTTTTACATTTGGACGAATTCTCAATTATAAACTCAGTTCTAGTAAGGCGGCATGGCTGCTAACGTTTCTTTGATTTTCCATGTATCTGGAAGTACATATACTTTTACAGTTTTATTCTATGTACAGCCACTCGGTATGAAACGAACCGACATAATTAAAGTATAGATATCGATCTACGTTGTTACTTCATGTAGATCGATAAATTTAAAAGAAAAAAATTACCTATAAATATTATATGTATACCTAATGAGTACATTTTTTTTTTCAAAAAAACTTGTTCTTAGGTTTACCGTCTTATAATTATTACTGATACGAAGTTCACATGGCTTACATTTTGTTAATTAATTCATGCTGGGACATAAAGTATACCTTTTATAAATTTTATCGAACCTACTATTATTTACTAATAAACATAATGAAAATAAATTTTTTGTCAATTTTGAACCACGTTTGAGTTATTTATCGATGTACTTTGCTGTTCGATGAAGTTGATTTCAACACGAAAATGTACCTAATTGCTTGAATTTTTTATTTAAATTTAGGCACAACCTATCATAACTCTTACATTTGCGTGAAGTTGTAACCAATACACATAGGTATGTATGTGTAAGCAAATTTACCAACATTCCTTGTGCATTCTGTGTAGTAACTGTGAAAAGTATCGTTTCCTTCTATCGCGTCCGCAAATATAAGTAAGTTCAAAACCTGATTCAAATCAATAATTACATTTTATTTCATGGGTACATCTTCATTATACATACAGCTATACATAGATACGATAATAGATAGAATATAATTAGAAACAATCATAAATCCATTCGCATTACTCGTAAATTAAAACCGTATATAGGCCTAAATATGCATGCAGCGATAATCTCAAATTTAAAAAAATAACAAATAACGGCTATAACGCAAATATTTAAAGCGGTATCGTCGGAAGCCAATGTCAACAAGGTCTACTACCAGCAACACCAGCAACAATCCTCTTGTCTGCTTGTTTTCATCGATGATCGTGATAATTCTGCATACGAGGAAGACCGTTGAAAGCGAAATACAAGTCGGTTTGTTATATGCGAACGACGTAACTTACTTCTCGGACTTTGGTGATAATCGAATCGATTCGTCGTAAAATCGAAAGTTTGACCATAACTTTGCGGTGTTTTTATAAATTTATTCTTATTTTCATTATGCAATTGAACTGAATTTGAAAAAAAAAAATCAATGAACCAATAATAAACGAGAGTGTAAAAAAGCGGCATGTTTAAATAATAAAATTCAATCCGGTTTAGTTGAATGTAATTTTCGCACCTTCTTCTTGCATTGATTGTTTAATTGATCTCATTTATTACCACATAGTGAGAACGTAGGTACTTAATTGATTTTGTGATATATAGTGATTTCAATAACTGTGTTCATTTAATTTCGGTTTTTTTAAACAGCAATTTTTTATAAGGTATGTACAACTTTTTTTTCACACAATTTCGCACCTTAATCGTATTAAGTTTTCCTGGTTAAATCATATTTATGAATTTTGTAAACTCATTTTAGGGATTCTAAGATGCGTTCCAATGGTAATTAATAATTTAAAAAAAAAATTATATTTAAATTTGTGCATAATTTCATCATAATTTGAATTTTATCTTCTCTTTTCGCCTGTTTATAAAAATAAGGGTTTTTTAAAAACTATACCTATCAAAATTATGCTTTATAAAAATTTCTTTCAAAATTTACCGAAACTATCACGCTACCATTTCAAATTTTCTTCTTCCTATAATGTATCGAAATAATTTTAAAACATCGTATCAATCTAAACAAAATTTCACCAAGTTAATGGGTATTTCTTAGACAAGCATAACCCACAAAAACTATTATCACCCCATCTTAGCAATTTAATTAGCACAATAAACATTGCGATAGGTAAATTATCACCTTTACTATATTCGTTATTTAACTAACTTTATGCTTTGTCATCGCGTCACTTGTTCGTTTACCTTACATTTTCGTGAGGTGATGAATTCTACGCATGTAACAATTATAGCCTCCGAAACTGTTTCGTAATAATTGTAAAATTTATCACTCAGCTCTTGAAAATTTTTTTCACGAGTGATCAGATGATATAGAATATTAATACATACCTACTTAATCAAATTTGACTAGGATGAATGGTAAACCTTAAATGAATAATTTTCAAAAAATAAGTCTTCAATTTACTTCTCATTTCATTCATTTTTGTATCAAAAAATTTTACGAGAAAGGAGTTCGGTGTGAATTTTAATCTTCGTGTAATTTTGTACGTACCATAAACCGGTATATAGTTTATAAAAATAAAATTCAAGCAAAACTGTGCAAGCAATAAGAACAAAATTTAATTAGTTGGTAACCGATTTGCTCTCTTCATTTTAGAAATTACATAACTGGAATGCGGATGTGGCTTTTTTTGTTTGAAAATGCCATTTGGCTCGTTTCTGTTTAAAATAAAAGTAGGTAGGTGGCTAGGTACTAGCGATTTTAATTAATTCGTTAACGTTGTTTTTTACCCGATGAATTTTTTCAATCAAATTCCATCACGTATAGACATACAGGTAGGTATTTATAATACACAGCGAATATTTATCAGTCAACTTTGTCGAAAAAATTGTTCTTAAAAAAAAGTCAAAATAATTTTACAAACTGTCCCAGCAATAATGGTGTAACAAAACTGTATTTAAAGAAATTATGATTTCAACTGATGATACCTAGATTAAATTGCAATTTTGCAAAATATTAATATGTACTTAGTTGTTTTTGTATAAATTAATTTCGTACCTTTGTTTTATAATGTAACGGAATCCAACACTTTACTAAATGAAGTTAGGGTAATTTAATTGTCTATACTAATAGGTATATAATTTTTCATCTCTTTAGCAACGAAATCGTAAAATATTACCGAAAAAATTTCACGAAATAAATACTCAGGTACACTTTATTTTGTTTAAATTTACTTTCAACTAAATCACCAATTATGGGGGCATTAGCCTTTATCGAAAGAATTCCGTTCACAAAAACTACCAGCGATTACTTTTCTCGGTAACTTGTCTGAATTCCAAGTAATACTTCTAGTGATATAAGATACACTTGGTTCAAAAAATACCACTAAGCTTGAATAGAAAAATAACTGCTAATGATTGCCCTTGCAACAACATTCCGAATAGGGGAATTGACATAATAAATAAGAAATACTAGTTTAAAAAAAAAATGAAATAAAATACGGCTTATAAATATTGTACTTAGTTACCATAAAAATAATGAATTTCTTAATAAGTTAAGTCTCATCATCGAGTTTTTCTCATGAACGGAAAATCATCAGTATAGAAGTAAACACACGCATGTGTAGCCTGCGTAAATGTATCCGCATACATTACTCATACAAGGAGGCTGAAAAACTTGAGAGCTAGTTCATTGCTGGTAATTTTCTTCACTCAGTATCGAAAATCGATGCTCAACAATTCGATACAATAAATGCGATTAAGGTTAGATTGCTGAAAAGTTCGTAGTGTATGTGTAACTCGAAGGTGAATTTTAATGAAAATTTCAAATTGAAGGGTTTTCCGTTGACATGCTGAGTAATTAGATTTTCATTATAAACAAATTTAATCTTCGAAATATACGTACTGTATGTGCGCGAATTATCCACAAATAATCATTTGTATGCAGTCGTACGTTAAGGCAAAAAAACAAAACGTGTAATTTCTTTCAAATGAACTGCTGAGGTATGAAAAAACGCGCTATGGTTTTTTCTTTCGTACGATGATGCAGCCCTCAACGTTTCTTAATGCGTAATTCGAATGAAGTTTTTGCTTTATTTGATCGAAATAACAACTGGATACGAGTATATTGTTTTGGTAATTTGCCGTTTCAAATAGTTCATATTTCCTGCCAAATTATGTAAAGGAACTTCGAAATTTTCGATGGCAAAGGAGTATATAGCAGGTATCTAATTGAAATTGGATTCATGGTCCAGTAAATCAAAATTTTTTGTGAAATTAATTTTAAATAGGGAGTTTTGCTTGTAAACGTCTAGAACGTAGAAGGTGCAGAAACCTTGAGTTTTGCGGTCAAATCCACTAAAGTCTCTTCATTTCTGATATTGGAAAAAGAAGCAAAATTTTCATCGATCTATATTTTTTCAAAATATTAAAAAAAAGAATACTTATGTTGTTCGAATCACGACTGCGACTTCAAAAGTGATTAAAGAATCTCAAAAATTATGTACAATAATATATTTAACTTTATTTGAAGATTTATGTTAGATTTATGAGCATAAGAGTCGTGCATTTATAAATTTCAAATTAAAATGGTTATTGCGCCATTAGAAGAGAGCTTTAAAATTGTAAATTGAAAATAACCACAGCACATCAATTTCTTTCATTTGGAGGGGAACTAGAATTTTCCAATGTTTGGACAATTTGCACTTTTTGCGACTTTACATTGCAAATAACGATAAAAATCTGATTCAAATTTTATTCCGGAATGACGATCACAGTATTGAAGCGAGCATTAAACTGCGTACTGAAAAAACTCTGTGATTGCCCTTCTGAACAACAGCCTGTATCACTCGTAGATTTTTGTCGCTATTTGGATTGCGAAGTTGAAAAAAAGTAAAAACACAAAATGTCCAAACGTTGGAAAGTTCTAATTCCTCTTTTAATTAAAGAAATGAGTGTATACTTATTGTTTCTGATTTACAGTTTCATTTCATTTTCTATGGCGCAATCGTCATTTTGATCAGAAATCCTGAATTGAAATTTTCAAACACCTTTTGCTTCTTCAGTTATGCAGATAGGTAAAAAGTTAATAAATAATGTTGTTTGTTTGAATAGAGTAATTACAGTAACTGGTCCATTTTCGTATTGGTTGTACATCACGCGTGTAACAATCAATCAGCAAGTCCGATAGTTGTAAATTACTCCAACTTACTGGCAGAATAAAAACATGAATCAGCTGATGATTCAAATCACAAACGAATTTCATTCGTTCATTTAAAACTGAACGATACTATTTAGGAAGGTAAAAATGAAATCACCTAGATTTTATCACATTTTAGCCTTATGATTGGTCGTTACGCGCGTGACGTCTGACCAATCGGAAGATAGACCAGTTACTACAAACTCTACTGTGCGCGCAATTGATTTATTACACACCAAAGCGAAAACTTCCACGAAGTAATTTATGTAATATCTGAAATAACGTTATAACTTTAAACTGTAGATTGATTTATACTTCTAATCAGTTTTATAGATTCCGGGTCATTTTCCAGAATTTATTTTCTTGAAACCCATTATCCCGAATAAGAAATTTCCTGATTTTCTCCCACCCTTCTTGAATGCTGAAATCCTGAATGAACAACTAGCGAAATTTTTTTGTTTCTGTTGTTGTTAGGTCAACATAGAGCTCAGAAATATCGGTAATTTTTATTATCGATAAATATGGATAACTTTTTAAAAAATGATCGATAGTTATCGATAACTTCCTTCCTTTGCAGAGAGGGGAGGAAGAAAAGAACTAATGCACGTAGAAAATCATTTTATTCACGTAAAAAGTGAATATAACTCATTCTTAAAAAAATTTACTATGAAATATGCGTAAATTAAATGGAGCAAGACTTGCATGTCGAGTTTTTGCGGAGAAAGGCAGGTTCGTTTGCCTAAAAAAAAAAAAAATTGTGTTCTATAACTATTGCTAATTTCAAAAAATTATCGATATGTTATCGATGTAGGTGAAGTTAGATGGTTATCGGTCAACGCTATGTTGTGGGCTATAGCCCTCAAATAAAATACTATTATTTCGTTATGTTCATTGAAGTACTGCTGATAATCAGTTGCGATCATGCAGAATCGAGTTTGGAGTTGAATTTCATTTTTGTTTAAGGAAATTCTTCACTCGTCGTTCTGAACCGAATTCTGCCAAGCTAACTGCTGTGTTGGCCTAGTATGGTTCAACTAAAGTGTTTTCTCAACGTAGTACCCGTCAAGTAATAATTTCTTATCGACAATTGTTGCTATTCTATTTCATCTGTTTCATCGAATTTTGAAGAATTGTGTGTAATACACTATAAGGGTATTCAACTTATTTACTTTTCATAAAAAGTAATCATGCAAATTAGAGAAACTGTCCATTCGTGTAAACTATTTTTCAGAAAACTGAATTCAGAAGATGAGGATGCGGGGAAAAAATTCGGGAAAATAAATTTTGAGATTATCTAATTTCGCAACGGAATGGTTGAGCTCTCCTCCATGCTCCCTTATCTTCTCTGTTTATAACCAGCTCATTTTGTTTTTGCTTTCAAAGCATTATTTACTATGGTTGAAACCAACACGTACAAGTATTGAACAACTGTGGAAAAAAATACGCCACACTTTTTTCATCCAAACCTTGAAAACTTACACGCGTGATTGACGTAAACGCGGAACGCATGGTAGATAATTCGCGCACAGAACCATATGATAAATACAAATAGTATTCAGATTATCGTTCTTGAGTTTTCTTGTTTCATCGAATTCTTCAAATGCATCACCGCGTAGAACATTACAGTCTTACCAGCTTTGTATCGGCGGTTCGACTCGTGCCATCTTAATAATTATGCGTTTCTTTTGTCAATTCGATGCGAAGGTCACAGTTGAGGGCATGCTTGCAGTTTCGGATTGATATGGAAATTAATTTTCATCCCATTTTAAATCGTGTTTTTACGTCAAACGTTTTGGAAATATTCTCTAAACTGGTTTTTCCGCGAAAAAAATTCCATTTATCGATATAACGTCAGCTGTGTCCACATAAAGTCGTCGCACAAAATGTGAAAATTATTTGTAGGTAATTTTCAACCGAAAAACTCTTTCTTGAACTTGAAATTGAAAATTAGCCGTTCATTGCGGAAGTACATTTTACGATTGGAAGTACCCATGAATGTGGTCATAATCGAACGTCCGGGGCAAGAATGTTGATATATATTTTGTAAGGTTAACACGCGATTCCAGTTTGTACCATTTAACCTTGGTCATTGATCCTCAGTTCATTATTTCACATCGCACACGTAACCATTAACCAAGTCAAACTAGTAAAAGGATGGAAATAGATGAGAGACGAAAGCAAAAAGAGCGGTTAAAGAGAAAGTGTAGATTAAAGCTATTAACGTAATTAATCCAAATCATCCTCATCCTACCGATTACGAAATGCAGCTGGTCCACTCGCGGTGCATTAAAAAGGCTTGGTTTTGACAAGGTTAATGGCGAATCTATTCCAACGTAATTCTTTTTTCTTTTTTTCTCATTTGTTCTCTCCGCTCCAAAAATTTCGTTGTTTTTTTTTCACGTCGAAAAATTAAAACGCAAGTAGGCTCCAACGTTTCGGTGGGTTTTCAACTTCATAGTTAGGTGTTTTCGAAGCCGCAGGGTGAAGATTAAAAATGTAATAAGGAAATACGAATACGCATATTATGCAAATTTCTGTCGTCTGAATAAATAATCTTTCATGACGGGAAATTTGATATTGGGTATAAAATTTACTCGGGTGTGATGTTTTGACGATTTTGTTCAACGTAGATATCGCTGTATGTTTATCGTTAGAGTCTACGTCATTTATGAATTTAATTTGCTGGTAGTTGTCTCGAGACTGAAGTGCAAATTTTACCTCGATGTGCTGCTTGATGAAAAATAATCGCATCATAAAAAAATTCATTATCAAAAATTCTTAATTTTTTTTCTTTTGGGAATTACCGATATTAGACGAATTCGCATATATATATTATGTATAACTCTATTATTAGTAGGTTTTTCCCCCTCACAATGTAATCGACAGTAGGTAATTACAAACGGCTGTTGAACGTCGTAATAATAACTAATAACGTGCTTCTATACCTTTGGTGTTTGATTCGCATCTTCAAACTTATTTTCATTGAAAAAATATTCGCTTATTGAAGAAAAATTTCTTTCTAAAATAGCTTTGAAATCATCACTTCATTTGTTCACTAATTATAAACTCATCCATTAAGTTTTATATGCTTAATTTTTTACCTAATGATCATCGATGATGACTTATATAGTCGACAAACTTTAATTTTCAAGCGGTCAGCTGTCAAATACCTGTGCAGCAGATTACCTAATGGAAACATTTTTGAATTATAAATCTCATTTCAATTAAGTTTCGTCGAAAACTGAATTGTTAAACAAAAGAAAATTATCTCTAACGAGGTGATATTTTGAAGTGATGAAATTCGTAATTTTTATACTCTCGTATCTCCATCATTGTAAGTTGCATATTAAGTAACTTCGAATTTTTTTTTCTTTAATAATGAAAAAAATGATTTATTCACAGTTTTCATTATTATTATTATTATTATTATTTGTTTTTAAGTGCTAATTAATCGCATATCTATATGAATTAACGCTTGCATTCTTCTCCCCTCCTTTACCGTTCCCCTTCAGCCCCTTTTTTTGTTGCTGTGTATTTTTGCTGCCTATTCGTTCGTTCGTTTGTTTCTTTGTTTATGTATTTATTTATTTATTTATTGTTTGTTTTTTTGCATTATTTTTCCTCTTGTTCTATGTTATTTCATGTGTCGCTTATCTCTGTTACTTATAGTTCGCCAATCGTTTGCTTGTTTATTCTGTTTCTTTTGATTTTGGTCTTTCTGTTTTCTTTTTTGGAGTTGATTAATAATATTAATAATCCCCTTACTGTTTGCGCTATGCGCAATAGTGGAGGTACCATTTTGTTTTCAATAAATGCCTATATTTCGTAATAAATTTAAATTTGAATTTGATGTGACTTCTTTATCTGCTGTATAGAAACAGGGGAGTTTTGAGGGCTAGAAACACTCTCATGAGCTCAGGTTTTTGAATATTTAAATATTGTTTAATCGTATAATTCTTCTATAATAACAGTTGTGGTGCAAATTCAGACTGAAATAGATTATCTAACTTGAAATAAAAATTGAGTTAAATTTTTTTATAATGAATGATTATAGCCAACTTAATTGTTATGAATCATTGTAAAAAAAAATTCATTAATAAATCGCCTTCTGCCCGGCTCCCGTTACCCTGGCTGTAGATCTGCGAACGTATATTCAAATATAAATTTTCCAAGTCCCTACCATTGATATATCCTGGCTGCGGCGCTGGAAATAATATTGTATATGTGAGCAACTTCAACTTAATTAATTTGATATAAATTCTTCATTAAATTTTAAATAAAAATGTCATTTTCAGATTTTTGAAAAGTGAACGAATGAGTAAACATTGAATTTTTGATTCGTTAATATTCTAAATATTCCTTTAAATTGAAATTTTTGATTTTTGATTTTTCTCATAGTTAAACATTTGTTCAAAAACATGTGAAATTTGATGAAATATATTTTAGGTAGTGTTTTCAAGAATTATAAAAAACATTTTAGACCTTTTGAAAACAGAAATGAATAAATAACAAAATATAATAAAGTCTCACTCAGTAATAAAGACTTATGAAATTTACAAAACTATTAATCCTTTCTAGTAAACAGTTGAAATAGAGTTGGTATTTTCACGTGGGTCAGCTGAGATTATTTGATTCATTTTTTAAATTTCTTTATGTTCATAATAGGAATACAGATACCTATATGTGTCTACATCTATTGTGACGAATCCTTCTGTATTATTCCGATGAGTTTTTGAAAAAGAAGAACATCGCCAAAGTGCAAATTGCTCAATTACTCGAACGACGCATAATTACTCGTTAAGGATTCACTAATCACCCATAATTTTCCAATAATTAGGATTTTTATGTACAATCAGTAACCATTAATTAAAAATCACAAAAGAAATTTTCTTTCAAGGGATTTAAACACTTGGAGGTATTTATAAGGTGTCAACCATCGATGTGACAACTTCACCTATGCATGTATTCTTCTCAGATGAATGTTGTCATTGAACACTGTAATGAAAAGCGATATCTATCTAATGGTTTAAGTAAGAAACACACCTGCTGCTTAGAAAGATATTTTATATTTTTTAAATCTGCATGCAGCTTGAATTTGTAGTTAGAAGTAGGTTATTGTAATTTAATACTTTATGAGAGGTTGATAATGATATTTTTTATTTCTTACTTCATTTTTTAAACTTGAAATAATTTTTCTTTTATGAATTGACAACTTTACACTTGCTGGAAACCCATACCCTTAAATATATTGAGTTAAAAAAATCGAAATTTAAAATGCTAAAAATTAATTTAATATCTTCGGTTAATGTTTAAACCATTCAACATTATTTCTGAAAATCTAAAACTGCTTCAAGCAACGTATTGTACACTATAAGAATGAAATAACGGCCATAATTATCCATTCAAATATCATAACAACACGTGCGGAAATTCGATAAATAGATTTTTCAGTAGGCACCTACTTGAATATAAAATCATCACGAAAATTTTAATTAGTGGCGCTTTACGTGCGTAAATATTTTCGTTGAAAAAAATAATTTGAAAAATTAATACCTAAACGTTACGTTTAAAAAATGCGCTGCTTTTCGAAAATACATTCCAACATATTCAACCATTATATACCACTGGTTTGATAATGGACTTCGAGTGAATACGCTGTCTATGCTCTTTTGTTTCGCTAATTCTACGAATATATTTTTAATTTCTTTTCCAAAGTAACGGATAGATGTTTTGTACATATTTTCGAGGTTACTTCGTTCGATCGTACGAAATAAACGTTATTTTAATGGGGTCACCGATCTTATGAACCTGACATAGATTTTGGAATTAATCATTTCTATTTCTATGGAACGCAATGAGTTCAAATATTACGACATAGGTACCTGTAAATTAATAAATCTATGCAAATATTTGCTAATTTATTAGATTTGGAAAGCAAGTAGCGATTAATGTTTCAAACAATGTACCTACCGTAGTTTTCTCTTATTATTTTAAGTATGCGCTTGCAGTGTGTTTTATTATCCGAAATCGTTCTTACCTATAAAGTTGATAGATAAGAGTTTGTATTTGTGAAAGATTTTATATGTTTTGTACCAACGGGGGTGACTACATACAAAGTAACGATAAATGATAAATGAAGATAATGGTGTAGACTTGATGCAAATTTTAATTATCTACCAAAGTGTAAGTAATCTAAATATGGTATCCCGGTGCAATATAAGAATCGTAGTAAAGGTTAGGGTTACCTAATAAGGAGTGACGAATTTTTAAAGAGATTTTTCGAACATTGATATCTCCATCTAGGTCATTTTACTAATTAAATGTCTTCATTTGAATGCTGTTGAAAATTTATCATAGCTTTTGTAATTTCAATAGTTCGTATAGAAATAAAGAAAAAGATCTACGATAGTTACTTCATTAAGCATTACCAATTTTATTCAACATTACAAGCCATTCTCAAATCACGTCGGTAAATTGAAGTCTGCAATAGATCTAATCCTCCCCATCTCGCATTCATTTTAATAATGACTCATCAATTGCTGAAATTTTAGTCTAATCTGTTTCATACAATTGAACTTGAATACTAATAAAATAATGATTTTTTATCAACACGAAGAATGAATTTCTATTCAGAATTCACAAGTCCGTAAATCTTCCAGCAGTATACTAATAATGACATTCAAGAAACATCTCATCATTGTTAAATCGACTTCGAATGATTCGTGTCTTACGTATTTGACAAATGTCGAAGCATTTAATCCGAAAAGAGTAGGTGCCCTACCACCTTATGGTTTCCGGGTTCCAGTATTTTCTTCCTTATACCCTTGAAATTGACCATCAATTGGACAAAATAGTGGTACTCGACCTGAACCAGTTCACAGCTTTTAACTTGCGGTGTAAATAAAAATTTATTTCGAAATAATTTCAATGTTTTGCATTATGGTAAATGTAAAAATTAAACATTAAAATATCATAAATAACCATCAACGCTTATTATACGTTTGTATTTACCGCCATTTGCTGAAGTTCACGTACACTGCAGGTGATCTACTTATCGCTGTTTTAATTTAATTAAAAAGCGAATCGAAATTTTATTACTCGTAAATCTTTCCATTGACATTACTTAATACCTACGAATTGTCCTTCATTTCAAATTTACGTGAATGGTTCTTGGTTCAGGACATGAGGGAAGTTGAGGGGCGGATTATGAACTGGTTACTGAAACAAAAATAGGTAATGTTAATGCATAATTTTATGAACAAATTTCATTTATTTCATTAATAAAGATGTGTCCTTAAAAATTTTAATACCTAAAAATTTTCTTCTTTTATGGCCCTAATCATTAGAATTTTCTCAATATTTGAATCGAAAAACTGAAATAGAAATTTTTTTCAAATGTAGTATTAGAGATCAGAATTTGGAGCTGTAGGTGAATTCAGCCGATCGCAGCTAGGGTACTACAAACACGGGTATGTTGGTCCACCATAATGCTCCTTAAAAAGCACGTCAACGCAGCTACCTCACCGCATTAGCCAAGTTGTGCTCTCAGCGGTGAGATAGCTGTATTAACGGGCTTTTTAAAAAACAATATGGCGGTTCAGCATACCCGTGTTTATAGTGCCCTTTCGCAGCGTAGTGGAATTTTGACCAATGGAAGCCACGGATAATTCAGGCTCGTTGTGATTGGTTGAACCAATTTTCTATTTATATATTCAAAGTGCAATCGCAAAGTAGTCGCGCTCTGACGGAAGTTTGACGAAATGCTGAAAACATGATACCTTTGACTATACATATATGGACTGCTACTTGCAGTGTAAATCGGCACATACAACATGATAAGAGGCAAATCGGGATTTGCAGTGTTCCCATTGGTTCCCACTGTAAAAAATAATTTGTGATAAGTCCGCCGAGCCGCTGATTGGCTGATAGCATATTTTTTCAAGTATTGACGCATGGGCAGTGTGAATCCCGATTTAGATCTTATTGAAAATCACAGACGTTGTATGTGCCAAAATGTAATTTTTTACATGTGTGGTAGCAGTCCATATATGTATAGTCAAAGCATGATACAGTGCATTGTCATTTGTCTTTTATGGAAGATTTTGTGTTTTTTAGAAATAACGGGAAAACGGTGAGGTTTTATAAAAATATTAATAAAATCGAATTTACAGAGCGTGAAATTTCCTATTGTATGGTTGAAAAATTTTTCATTTACGTTGCACCTGCCAGGAGTAAACGCCATAATAAATTTTCCAAAATCAGCTGATCAAGTTATCTACTATATCATAGGTTGGTATGCTTTTAATATTTTTTTATATGACTATTTTACGATTCAAGATACTGTTAGAAATATCGGAAGTATTGTGATCTTCATTGTGATATGTATAAAATTGGTCGATATGTATAAATTTCTTATTATATTAATGTATGGCGATCCTTATTTTGGCATTTACTCCTGACAGATGCAACGTAAATGAAAACTTTTTTCACCATTCAATAGGAAATTTCATGCTCTATAACTTCGATCATATTACTTTTTTCTAAAACCCCGCTATTTTCACGATATTCCCAAAAAACACGAAATCTCCCATTAGAGACAATGTGCTTTATCATGTTTTCATTATCAATCGCCCAACATTTTACCTACATCGACACTAGCGCTTCATGTCTACTTGCACCTCGAATCGGGATGGAGCGTCAGTTCTACCGCGCAACCAACTAATCTTTGCACCCCTTACGGCCAAATTCCCTTACTGAAATAAAAAATCCAAAAAATTCAAATTCTCTCGTTGTTTTTTGTTGGATTAAAAAATAAATACACAATTATTTCGTTTTCTAATCATTCTAAACGATATTTATCAAAATCATGTACTTTATTCAAATTTT
Organism: Phenacoccus solenopsis; assembly: GCA_009761765.1. Taxonomy (NCBI): domain Eukaryota; kingdom Metazoa; phylum Arthropoda; class Insecta; order Hemiptera; family Pseudococcidae; genus Phenacoccus; species Phenacoccus solenopsis. Next base: position 19,960,453 of record CM019752.1, on the reverse strand, counting down.
GATTAATTACTCTAGCTTACTTGGCAACACTGATTCTCGATAAAATTGATTTAAATCAATTGATAATGAAATAATGAAATGTTAAAAATTTAGTAATGAATATTATGAGCATTTTTATCATTTACTATCGCATAGAAAAACCAAAAGAAATGAAAAAATTTACATTCTGTTTAGAAGTAGGGAATTTAATGCTGAGGGGTGCGAAAATCACTTGCTCGCGCGGTATGTATATTTTTAATAACATAGGTGAAATAATTTTAGATGTGATTTTCAAATTTACATCCTTTTATTATATTATTTTTAATTTTTATATATACTAGGGCCTCTTCGGGGCTCGCAATAAAAATTAAATGAAGAAAAAAGTTGTTTTATCAGACAAGTACTGCTATATTCCAAACTGCACAACCCAATTCATTTTTATTTGCTACCCCCACCAAGAGTTCTTCCTTTCAGGATGGACTCGCCCCTTTATACCTTTGTATACCTGCCATTTTAAACAATTTTACAACTTTACCTTTACTCTTGTCTATGTACAAAGCATTTATTGAAATTTATCACCTTTTCTTCCTTTTGTATACCTGCTGGCTGCTATCCTTTATACTTTTTATACCTGCTACTCAAAACAGTTTTATGACTTACCCTTGTGCATGTACCAGGCTTTTATTAAAATTTACAACCTTTTTTTCTTTACATACGTGCTATCCTTTATATACCTTTATACCTGTCATTCAAAACAAGGATGCGCGCACATCTCAAAACCGATTCCATTTTGATTTTAATATATAGAGACTAAAGAGATACCGTAAACTTTAACTGAAAGAAATAATAGTTACATTATTAATCCTCAAGTTAATCTTGTTATCAGTACCCAAGATCATTTTTGCGGTGTTTTCAAGAGTTGCCACCAGGGCGCAACTTTTTCGGTGCTCCATCCGAATTGGTAGTAGCCCCAACATATAGCTTGACAGCTGAAACTATATCTATACATTTATAGCTATTTATTATGCTTTATTACATCTTGGTCTTCATATGTATAAGTAAGTAGGGTAGGGTGATCATCAATTTTTCTTTTGTCCATATCATTAAAGACCAATACCCAATACCTATTGGTCGCAATAATGTGCAAAACTAAATATGCTGTGAATAAAAATATAAATATTAAACTTTGGAACTATGATATTAATTGAGTGTAAACGAATTTGAAAAGGGAATTTTGAAACCATGAAGTTTCGATTAGATTTTTATAAAAAAAAAATTCCTAATTATAACCTATAGCCATTTTCTGGATCATTTCGACTATCCAAAAATAGCGGTTATTAACGTTGTCTATCTGTAGATATGCTTAAAACGACCACTTGGGTTTTCAAGGTTTCCCTGTTGCGTGATGGGGAGATGAATTAACAATTATAAAGAGCTCGATTATTCAAATCAAAGTGTTTAATTTCGAATAATTTGTCAGTTTGCTTCATCGTGATGTAACGACCTGTAATTTTTTCACTTCGTGGAAATCCTCCATGTTCATTGGTATCTTTATTCTTTTTTTTTGATCGTATAAAAAATGGTACTTATATGAAGAACCGCTCGATTAGATTTCAATTAATTGAAATTTTGCTTCAAGTACACAAAATTTGACCGAACAAATAAAAACGTTGTTTTAATTATTGTAATTTTCTCACTATACACCCTTCATTTGCACGTTTATTCCGCTACATGAATAGCAAAGATTGATTATGGCAAATTACTCGCTAACGAATCACGTTTGGCGAATTTTCGCGCACTTTTGAAGTTTCTAGAAGGAGTAATATTGTTTATCGAGGGGCAAAAAGAGGAAATGTTTTTTTTTTAAACCAGTTTTTACAAGATGGTAGCAGACTTACCTACATTCCAAAAACATCTCGATTTGATTCGAAGAATGTTCTAGATACAGAATTGTTCATCTTCAATGCGTTATTGTGGGTTTATTATAATAAAAAATACACTCGTAGAAGGTGATAATTTTCTTTCAAATGAATTTTTATGTAAAAACAGACGCAATGTTGGAATACGAATAGTGGAAAACAAGACTATTCGTGATTAAATGGTAGAAAATATACATAACTTAGGCACTCATGCGTTGGAAAAAGCTTACGCCGATTTTTTTTCTAATGCTTTTATAGTCGACCAACTGAAGTAGAGGGAAATTATGGGTGATTTAAATTCACTTCGGTTAATGTATAATAATGCTCCAACGTGTACCTCAATAGTTTTCAATCTGTTTGCCTATTCGAAATCAAACTACACAGTTTTTCTCAACCACGTTGCTTCCAATTGCTAAAGGTTAATACTTGATAAATCTGACCAGATTTAAACTTGTCTATGCGATATAGGTAGCACATTCGTTCGTCTACGTCCATTCCTTGAAAAATGTTGCTTCCGTTAATAACCTATCTGCTGAATGCTGCGCGACTGGTTTTAGCAGATTTTATTACACTCATCGTGATATTCACTGAAGTAGATGAAACCTCGTTATCAATTTTTCGTAGGGTATAATTCGCTCCCTTCTCCCAATCAAAATAAAAACGTTAAATTCCAAATTAAAAAACGACTACAGGTTATGATCAGAAGAAATAAGATGAATTAGCCACGTAGTACATATATGCTTTTTGAAATTTAAGAATCCAAAATTATGAAAATTGTTTGTAAATTGTTATTATTTATTCGCTGATTTTTTTTTTATCGGTCATAATTTTCCATTGGTATTTATCTTTTTGGGAAATTCAGTATACAAAAATAGCCATAAAAATGAACAAGATAATACTTATGTCTAATGTCTATATGCGTACATCATTTACATATTACAAGTATAGGTACATTTTTTAATGTAATTTCCCTATTCCCTTCCGAAATAAAAAAACAGTTTATTGAAACAAGTTTCAGTCATTAACCCATCCATGTTTTTATTTACAATATTCATTTTATTATTTGCAGAGCATAGCAATGTCGATATTATGTTATTTTTATATGCACACATATACACATTACAATACTGAATTTTTTTTCTTTATCTATTCTAAAATGTAGGAAACCTGTTGTTTATTGTATTTTCATACGGTAGTTGCGTCGAGATCAAGAAGGTCATGACCATTCTTAATCCGTAAATATGAACCAGCGTCTTGGTATCTTACACATTATCATCTTAATCTTACTGGAGTTAAGTTAAAGTAATAAACACTGTGGAAGGACATTAAATATCGGATATTGATACAGAGTGGTTTTGAAATAACAAAATATACCACAAATAGGAAGTATCCCACTATGAATAACGAACTTCCGAATTGTTTATCAATTAATCAAACATATATTTAAAAATTTTCCATTTGATAAAGTACATTTACCTTTATGAATAGGTATGTTTTTAATTGAGACTTTGCTTAGTATTAATTAGTCAATTTTTTCAGGACTTGGAATATATCAAAGATGACTAACAAATTGGAATATACCAACAGAGGTGAGTACCTTTGCGTAATTAAAATTGAGAAATGTTGTTAAACGTTTGATCTCACAGACAGGGTCAGGTTATTATCATGAAATTCCACAGTTTCTGTTACAACGGTTCTTTTCATTGAATAAACCAAGTTACTCGTATTATAGCCTACTTGATTCGTAAAGGAGGAAGAGTAAGAGGGAGACTTCATGTTTGAAGTTTTAAATCATCTGTAGTTAATTGGCGAAAGTCCAACTTTTTTTGCATAAATACAAATATTCTTTCCTAACTGGTAGCGCAAGTGAGAGTGCATGAAAATTCCTTAAAATTTGCGGAGAAGACGTTCATAAAAATATTTTAAAACACTTTCCCTGGATTTTTGATTACGCGCATGCGCGAGTTGTAAACCAGTTGTATTTCATATGTTATGATGTCATAGTAGTAGTAGAGAAACTGCAGGCAGGGTTGGAAAAGCTAATAAATAATACTCCGCTTTTACGTTATCTATTAGCTTCCAATTTAGACAAATGAAGTCAGCGCTTTTAGCTTTTGGCTTGCCAAATCGTAAAGCTTAGCTTTTAGCTAAAAGTTCATAAGTCCTAAAATTTATTGACCTTAGCTTTGGCTATTGAAAAACAAAAATATTGCTTCCAGCTTCTAGCATTTGGATTTCTTTCAAGCTATGACTACGAGAGAAATAGTGAAGTATTAACTTCCATTGTAGCACGACCGGTTCGAATAACAGGCCGTACAACATATGACAACTCCAAATCAGCTGAAGTATAGAGGTCCACGTGCGGTCGACGACGAACATTCGCACATTCGGCTTCTAAAAAATTACTAGCTAATCGAAGACGAAACAGACTCGAAATAACGTGAATTTAAATATAAACATTCGCATATGGGCCCACCTTCATGTTTAGATGTTGCCAATAGTTGAATGTTCGTTATCTTGTTTTAGTCGGGCATGCGCGTAGCTCCAGGTGAAGGAAAGGATGGGGTTTTGAATGCAGTTCGCGCATGCGTATAACTGCTCTGTCACTATATCTACACAAACATTTACCTAATGAGTTTATTTATACATTGATAGCTCGGCACGTATCTTTGTGGTCGAAATGTTCAGTGTCAGTTTAAGACCACAATATTACATATCCTTTAAGTTGGAGTTATAATAGACACTTCTTGAAAAATTTGTATCATTTCTTCCCTCCAACAAAAACAAACTTTTCAACATTAAGAAAAAATATAACGGAAAAGCTAACTCATAAAAATTATACGATAATTTATCAAAAACATTCTATTATGTACTTAAAAATTAAACATGAATTAGGGCGCATGCAGCCAAGCCACATCTTGGAGCTAAATTTTTCAATAACGATATATCATATAATCTAGAACTTCTATGATCAACAAAAGCTTATCTCTTTACTTTACATAAATTTTCAATGTTAGGATTTTCATTTAAATTAAAATTCATCCTAAGAGATTTCGCTTAGCTGCGTACACAATTTTTAGACATAGCTACAGTATCTCCATCTCCATTGATTTAGATGGGGTTTGATTTATTGGGTAGTTCTGAAGCCAGCTCGTGATCTTTTGCTGGTTTCGATACCTAACTCCCATTTTTTGCCCCCTTAACTTCTTGATCTACATAAATGTTGAACTTTTCCCTATATTCTTCATGCCCTTCAAAATTTGAGGGCTTATGCTGGAATCTAGAATTTCTCATTTTCAACGCGTAAGGGCTTATGTTATTACTAAAGCCACGTTTTGTTACATACTCTAATTTTAATATTTGATATGAGTGTTGTACACCATTATCTGCAAATATAATCTCAGGAAGTAGGTACTCAAATAAGAGACTCAATTTCAGTAATTCATGATAAGTATTTGTATGACATAGATGGCTGCAGCTTACTTTTTTAAGTACTTACCTCCATTTTCATCAACTCATACATACCTATATTTTTTTCTTAAAAAATTTCAAATCAGTCCTATAAAGCTCAATTTAGAAAAAAAATTAAAGATTGCTGGGGTTTCCGCATATTTGTTTTTATCTGAGTTTTTAATTAAAAAATGAGAACTATTGCAATTTACTACATTTGAGGAAAGGAGGAGTCATTGAGACTCAAATTTTTCGAATCTACGTCGCATAATAAAATGAGCAGATGAAAATAATATATCCATATTTCATCTTCCTGAGTAGGTTTGGAAGGAAGCATTAAAATGTTTGATTGTAGGGTCTAGGGTCATACATATTATAGACTGCAGTTTAATCTACATTACCTATTAAGTGTTTGTTATCATTCAAAGTTATTTACTAAAAACAAATTCGACCGTGCTCATCAAAAACTCGGCTCCCATAATGTAGCGTGGTTGCTTACGCTTTTTTAAGTTAAATAACTACATACCGTGCATTAACCTACTGGAAAGTTTGAAAATAATAATCATAATTTTATTCTCAAGCATAAATTAGAGAACAATATGTGATTTTATTACTGTCTTATTAACAATGTTACAATTTGTCAATTGTGATGTTGTCAGAAAGCAAGCATTCCAAAATTAAAATAAATATCAACAGAAATCAAAAGCTGCAGTATTTCTCCTGTAATACTAATTTTCCCACAAAATAAAAACAATTTTTCATTTTTGATAAAATAGTTTTATACCATTTTTCATTATTTATTTGTATTTTTATAAAAAAAAATTGTACCTATAATTTCAATGTGAAAAAAATGAATGATCAATAATTATTGAAAATTCAAATATTTATATTAAGTATACGAATACAATATGGCACTAAAAAACAAAGAGAGCTATATGCGAATGTTTAAAATTCTTTTATGTTTTTTTTTTTTTTAAATGATACGAAGGGAGAATTTAGTGTCTCGAGTTCGGTCAAGGCTCCATTTGAAGGTTACCGATGTAATTATTTTTTTTACGGTGAATAATATTCACACGTCATACCGTTATTTTAACGTAAGTTTTACTACGTAATAAGCGCGTGTTCACTAAATTGTATTAATTTTTACAGGACCCATTCCAGAAGAAGAAAATTTGTTCCTTTTAGCTAGTAAGTGCGACTGTATTTGCATAGACCATCAGCTAATTATGTTACCTATTACATAACACCAACATTTTGTGACGATTGTTTGTGAATTTGAAATGAAATAAGGAAGCAAAACCGAAATTTTGCATCCATAAAATATACCTACTTACCTAATACTAATCAGCATATGTTAATAATGCATTAAAAAAATTCAATGTTTTTTTTTAAGCATAAAAAATTTCAATTCATGATTCAAATTGATGTTCACTGCATCATTGATCTTTTTAGATGATATAAATTTTATAGCCACGATTCTTGTTTTAGTTTTTATTCGTTTATGATATACAGTGCAGTACGTCTATGTATATCATGTATAGTATATGCGCAATTACGTATTTAAAAACAAACTAACCCAGCGGGTATAGTTTTTCGTTAAAATTTCACTAAAACCGGATTATTAGTGTTAGTAAATTTATTTGTTTATGAACTGCTTCATTTAACTGTAAACTCGGCCGGTCAAAACGTAAATAGTTTTATTATTACATGCTTACGCGGAATTCTGAAAAAACAAGATCATTATTAAAAAGTTATACAAAATTAAAAATGTTATAAATTTATTTACTTGGATATTTTTTTGAAAATAGATAGTTATCTCAAGAAACAATTCTTTTACGTACATTTATTTGAATATATCATATATATTTTTTTCGAATAGGTAAAGAAGTTGAAAAATGGTTCTTAATGGGAAGCCCGTGGCCAGTATTATCCATAGTTGTATTATATTTATTTTTTGTCATAAAAATTGGTCCAGAAGTGATGAAGAGTCGCAGACCATTCAACATCAAAACTATCATGCTGATTTATAATTTATACCAAACTATTTCAAACGCTTATATCGTGTCATTGGTGAGTAAACACTAACGAGTTCCTGGTTTACTTGGGAATAACTATTATTCCTACTACAATACTCTTGACCATTCCAATGATCTCACTGGAAAAGCAAACGACCCTAAAATTCGCGAAATCGGCTAAAAATTCACTATTAATTTCCAGAAGTTCAACGAAGTCATTTACTCTCTTCTATAGAAAATCATGATAAGGTATTGCGGTAAAAAATTGTCTCAGGTTCTATACCTGAGAGATGAGTAATATTTTGAAACCATTTCTTTTTCGCGATTTACACGTGTTAATACCATAGGTCAAATCTTAACACTCGAGTGATGTCATTTGATGTGAAAAGTCTTCGTCGTGAAAGTCATAATTCTTCGAATGAAATATGCGAGGTCGAAAATAATATACGAGTAAAAATAACGACATTAAAACAGATTAAACGTTGGCGATGATAGTACAAATGTGCAAGGTCGTGTTATCCCAATTTCTGCGAATCCGGAGTAGAAAAAAAGACGCCTATTTAAATTGGTTTTCGAGTAAAGAAAATGACTTACCCAGATTTCATAACATCACGGGTCGGAAGTAAAATTAAATACTCGGCGGTAAGCACTAACTGGCGTTGGCCGATGTAATAAATTTCTGTCCGGTCCCGTAATAATGAAACAAAAAGCAATACCTCTCCTTCGTCCACAAAATTAATTCCGGCTTAAGTTTACTTCTGTGTCGAAATATTAATTACGAAATCGTTTAAAACTTTTACAGCTATTCATAACGAAAGGCGCCGTGAATTATGTATGGAAGCACGGATGTCATCCTATGGATCCTGCTATCAATCCGTATTGGTCGCCTGTAAGTACGATCGTTCAAGCGGTATTCATCAAGTATGATTATGAATTGTTATCGGAGATTATTTAATAATTTGCTACTTGCAACTTTTCAGTTGAATTATGCAGCTTGGTTGTACTTCTTCTCAAAAGTCATGGATTTATTAGACACAGTAAGTAAGGGATTACGTACTTCAATACCTTTATGTTGAAGTATATTTCAAAGATTGCTGGAATCACTCGAGAATTTTTTTATTTTTTTGCAAACCATACCCGATGCCTATTTGAAACACGCATTCTTTGGAGCGGAAATTCTTACATTTCTCAGTAATTCTCACATTAAACAATGAAGTTGAACTACAACTTCACTACCTAACACTTAATTATCGTTGATAGGATTTAAAGGATAACTTCTTTTTTTTTATCGAACAAGCAAATCTCTGAATGGAAAGATATTAGAAAAAATTTATTTTCAATTTAGATTTTTCGAAAAGCTAATTTGTGAATAAATTTTCCCAAAGAAAATTGTTCTCAAATTTAAAGGTATGTATGTATAATTATGTGGGCCATTCCATATCAGTTGTCGTCCAAAAAATATGTTTTTTGACTTCATAGTCTTTCATTTGCGAATTTTTTTTGCAAGTTGGTTTTCCCTCAGAGGCGAGAAAACCACGATTAGTTCTCCCCTACATCCACCAGGAGAAAGTAGAAGAATCTCTAATTTTCGACATCTTTCAAGTTTTACAAAACATAACCAACTTTGGCTCTTGCAGAACGCGAACAAATTTGCCCAAAAATGAACAGTTTTAGCAGTGTAATAGCCCATTCAAAAGGGATTGTGAAGAATTCGTAGATCATTCAAGGGAGGTATATGAAATTTTCCATCAAATTTCCCTTCCAAAAGCTAATTCTCTCTCAGTAACCTCCTTTCCCAATGAACTTGGGCAGTTGAAATTTAAGTATGTTATATGTACATTTGAACTCACTTAGTTATTTGAATTCATGATGGAAAATTTTTCTAGTGCGTATACAAACCTGAATTTTCATCATTTGAAACGAGTATTTGGGCTTCCTTTAAAATTTTTTAGCTGAATTTTCAACTGAAAAAGGATAGCTATTACAGCCCACCTGAATTAGAAAGGGTTGTGGTGGGATGAGGTTTTAAAATCTTTGCGTTTTAGACCATTTAAACCATTTGTAATCATCTAGAAAATGTCCAACTTTTTGGTATAATATACATTTTTCCCCCCAAACGAGCGGCGATGAGAATTCATGAAATTTACTCAAAACTTGGTGAAAGACTCTTCTTTAAAATGCGACAAAACTACTTTTTTGTTTTTTCGATACACCTCAAAATAACGGATTACTCAAATTTTAAGAGAGGCTGGAGAAGGGGTAAATAGCTCAAATTTTTTGTATTTGATGTCTTATAAAAAAGTGAGTCAAAGACATCATATTCAAGTTTCAGCTTTCTAAATGCATTTTGAGGGGAGTTAAAGTAAAAAACTGTTTTTTGAGGAAGTTTTGAGTCATGAAATTTCTTGAATCTTCCTTATCTCCTCACCAAATCAATCTAGAAAAGTAGAACTTCGTGTGTGAGCTTAGTTCGTGACCAGAATATAACCTTTTGAATTTAGATCAAAATGAATCCAAAATGGCGGATTATCAAAATTTGAGTAGAGCTTGAGCAACTTCAAATTCGTAAAAATATAATTATTATGAACTCATATGATTGTCGGAGATAGGAACTACACTATACTCCAAATTCACTTCCATACATGATGTTGGAGAGGAGAAGGAGGCGTTATCTACCTGAAAATGTGGGGGTTGGGGTGAGTACACAAGATATCAAAAATTTTTTATTGCGGTGTCATTTATGATGAAATGAGCTCAAATGACTAGCCTATTCCCATTTTAGCTTCCCAAGTACATTTAAAGGGGAGTTGAAGCAAAAAACGGTTTTTTAGGAAGTTATGAGTGATGAAATTTTTGGAATCTTCCATGTATCCTCACCATATCAATCTACAAAAGTCAAACCTTGTGTGTGAGCTTAGTTCGTGACCAGAATATGACCTCTTGAATTAGATTAAAATGTATACAAAATGGAGGATTATTAAAATTTGTGTAGGGCTTGAGAGGAACCTCAAATTTGTAAAAATTTAATTAATATGAACTCTTATGATTATTGGGCATGAAAAGTATACTCGTACAATAATCTCAGTTCACGTCCATACATAATGTTGGAGGGGAAAAGGAGGGTTATCGACCCGAAAATGTGGTGGGAGTATACAAAAGGCCAAACATTTCATATGATAAAATGAGCCTAAGTGAGTAACTCATTCTAATTTTAACTTTCCATGTGAATTTGGAGAAGTTGAATCAAATAGCTGCTTTTGGAGGGGAAATTGCTGCAAGAAATTTCATGAATCTTTCATATCTCGTCACCAAATCCACCTCAAGAGGTCAAACTTCGTGTGTGGGGTTAGTTGATGACCAAAATATGACCCCTTAAATTTTGCTCATAATGAATCCAAAATGGCGCATTGTAAAAATTTGAAGATTATTTGAGGACCCTCAAGTAGTTGTAATTTGAGGAATATATGTTCATGTGATTATTGCTTTAGCAAGAAATACTACAGTTGTTCTAAATTCAATTCCTTAAGTGGTTTTGTAAAATATTGTGGGTAGGGGTTTTCAGACTTTATATTGGGTGTAGCGTAGTCATGAAGGGGTTAACGACGATATACCAAACCTGAACAAGCCCCAGTTAAAAATTCAGTTCCAGTAATGCGGCATGACTGCTTATTTTTAATTTTTGATGCTATCCCATTATTTACTTTGAAAATGGCTTCAAGTTGAAGCTTGAGAAATTTTTGTGGTGAGTGTTGCGTGTTTTGAATAGGCACCTGGTACCTATATTTTATTGTTTGGTAAACCTGAGCACTAAAAGAAACTTCTCAATAATTATTTTTATGTCTAAGGAATAACTTCATTAGTAAGAAACAATAAGTGCTCATTGATGAGGATGAGTGTAGCCCTGTAGAAGAAGTTTTAGATTACCTGGGTTTTTCAATCTATCTCTTCAGTGGTTGGCTCCATGACAAAGATAGTTTAGTCAAATTTTATTTTACTCTAAAAAATTTCTAATCGATTTTGTATGAACGAATTTTCTATGCAGATCATAGATTCGGAGTTGAAAATTTTCCAAAATTACGCGAATTCATATTACTTAAGTATTTTTGCCGCAGAGCCGGGCCCCTAAGAAGGTATGTAGGAAAATCTATTCCTTCAGCTACACTTCCCACCTAACATTGGCAATTTCGAGCATATTGCTTACGAGGTTATTCTTCAGATATTTACGAGAAAAAATTTGTGTTTTAAAATCAATTCAAGTTCAGATTTACAAGATCGATAGTTAATGAATAAAAATGAAACTTGCCCGCTTCGTAATTCCTAATAGTATCACTGAAACAAAGTAGGTATAGGTGTATTAATATTTAATTTTCAAACCGGCTCCCACTTCATTCGATTACTTCCTTGTTATTTTTCTGAAGAGGCGGTTACGTTCAAATGATTTATGATGTAACATTACAGAAAAAAATCAAACCTCGAATTCTACCGAAAAAATTCCATTACTATTTATTTTTTGAATTTTAATTTTTTGATTATGTTGGTGAACGACTGAACATATTTTAGTTTTAATACCTGAGTTTTAATCCCGTACAGAAAAATACTAGTAGTTTATACTAATATTAAAATACTTGTAGTATTTTAAGACATTCATTACTACTAGTATAACTATAAGTACATACCATAAGTAAAACTATAAGTACATGCTATAAGTAAAACTATAAGTACATACTATTAGTAAAACTAGTAGTTCATTTATACTACGGAGAAAAATATTTGAATAATTAGCTATTATTAATTAGACTTTTTATAGTTCAAAGAAATTATCCCAATGTCATGTATTTCTGAAAAATATAATTTTTGGTGTAAAAAAAATTTCGGTTCCACTGGGGTTCGAACCCACGCTCATTATGTCGCTTGTTCCTATGCTATACACCTAACTTACTGCGCTACCATACCTGCATGGTAGAGTTATGTTCTTTTGAGTATTAATATACATTATATTTATAATACATACAGTAAACACACTAACTACTCCGCAAAATATACCTAACAGTTCCAATGCACCAGTGTATTACAATTTGTAAGTGCACAACCTTACTATGGTACACATTAATAATAATTACTATACATAACATTAAATATTTTAAAACAATTTCATGTTCTTTGTTATGCATAATATTTGAAATTTCTCGAATATATATATTTATAAGTTTCTCGAACATTTCCTAAATTGAGAATTTTCAAACTTAATTTGTAAAATTCTACTTGAAATTACAAAGATATCATGTACCTATGTATTTAATATGTACGTATTACATATGTTATTATAAATATGTATGTATACCCATAAATTTCTCATCAACATGCTACTTACCATTAGTAATTAATACCACAACTACTAGTTGTGGTATTCACTAGTAGTAAAACTAGTAGTTGATACCTTAAGTACTACTAGTGAATACCGCAACTAATAGTTTAACTAGTAGTTGCGGTATTCACTAGTAGTACTTAAGGTATCAACTACTAGTTTTACTACTAGTGAATACCACAACTAGTAGTTAACTAGTAGTTGCGGTATTCACTTGTAGTACTTGAGGTATTAACCACTAGTTTTACCACTAGTGAATACCACAACTAGTAGTTAACTAGTAGTTGTGGTATTCACTAGTAGTACTTAAGGTATCAACTACTAGTTTTACTACTAGTGAATACCACAACTAGTAGTTAACTAGTAGTTGTGGTATTCACTAGTAGTACTTAAGGTATCAACTACTAGTTTTACTACTAGTGAATACAACAACTAGTAGTTAACTAGTAGTTGTGGTATTCACTAGTAGTACTTAAGGTATCAACTACTAGTTTTACTACTAGTGAATACCACAACTAGTAGTTAACTAATAGTTGTGGTGTTCACTAGTAGTAAAACTAGTAGTTTCAGTAAAAACTACTAGTAAAACTAGTAGTTTCAATAAAAACTACTAGTAAAACTAGTAGTTTTTGTGATTACTACTAGTATTTTTCTGTACGGGATACCTGTTATGAAGTGGCGAAAAATTGCATTCCAGCATTCTTTCAGTGATACGACGAGTTAAACAGATTAAATGCATATCGTCCTTTACTCGTGTGATGCCTTTAAGGCACCATGTGCTCGGGTTGGGTATTTTAACCTCTCGCAACTTTCAACTTGTTCAAGTCAAGGTCGCCTTAAAGAAATAGCGGTGGAATGTAAAATTATGCATATTTTTGAATAATTTTTAATACTCGCATTTGCGCTTTGTTTTCAGGTATTTTTCATTTTAAGAAAAAAACAAGACCACGTAACATTTCTACATGTATATCATCACGCAAACATGGTCTTAAGTACATGGGCCTATCTAAAATACGTTAAAGGTATGTATGGTAGAGTAAACTATTCTGAAACAATTTGTGTTTAAAGTTTAACGCCCTAGATTCTTATGCGGAAAAAATTTACGTTTTTCATGTTCTTCATTTAAACGATAAAATCTCTAAAAATGAAGGTATCCCGCTTCATAAAATTTCATTATTTGATACTTACCCATATTGTAAAGAAACATTAAAAAATTAAGCAGCTATGCCGTATTAGTGGAGCTGAGTTTTTAATTAAGGCTTGTTCGAATTTTCAAACATGTTCACCACTTCATGTATACATACCAAGCACAATAGCGCATAGTACCTAATCTGAACCCCCCCCCCTTTCTATCTCTAACAAAACAATCTAAGAAACTGAATAAGGATATGTAATAATCCTTACTCTGCCATTTTAGGCTCCTCGAGTTGCCCTCAAATTTTGACAATCCGCCATTTTGAATCCATTTTGGTTCAAATTCAAGCAATCATATTCTAGTCTCAAACCAACACCACATTAAAATTTCATCTCTCCCAGTATTACTCGTATATATGCAGTAAGGAAATAAGGAAGATTCGTGAAATTTTTTAACTTGATTTTCCTTCCAAAAAAAAAATTTCTCTGAATAATTCTTCTTGAAATGCTCTTGGGGAGTTGAAATTTGAGTACGTTGTACATTTGGACTTACTTAGTTCTTAGAATTTATGATCAAAAATTTTCGACCGGCAGTTTACTGCCACATTTTGAAGATAATGACCTCTCCTCCTCCCCTCCAACATCACGGATGAAAGTTTATTTAGGATATAGTATAATTCTTATTCCTAAAGATCATTTATTACATGAGCCCATATTTATCAAATTTCAGCTATTTAAGGCACCTCGTCAAGCCTTCCTTAAAATTTGATACCCGCCATTTTAGATTTATTTTGAACCAAATTGCAGGGATGATATTTAGATTTCCAAATGATCATATGCCCAAGGTTTGAGCTTTCTAGATCGATTTGAGAAAGAGATATGAAAAATTTAAGGAATTTCATAACTCAAAACCTCCTCAAAAAACTGTTTTCTACCGTAACATTCACTTAGGAAGATAAAATTTGAATAAACTGGTATCTTTAAAGTCACTTTTTAATATAAAATCGCGAACAAAAAATTTGAGATATTTGCCTTTCCTCCAGCCTACTTCAAAATTTGAGTGAACCGCCATTTTGAGGTGAATGAGAAATTCAAAAATTGAAGTTCATTTTTATTTCTACGAAGAGACTTTCATCAAATTTTGAGAGATTTTCATTCATATTAGTTGGTGCAGTGAGTGGCGGAAAAAATGGATTTCTAATAATTTTAATTGTTATAATATTTGATTTAATTTTATCATTTAAATATAAAATTTTAATCGAAGGAAAAGAAAAAAAAATTAATGTTGGAATAAATGTTCAAATAATTTCAATTAAATTATTTTTAAATAGTATTTTATTATTTAATTTATTTAATATAATAAAAATATTTATACTTATAAATAAAAAAAAACATCATAAGTTGAGAATTTATTTTAGCACTGCAAATAGTTTAAAATCACAAGATTTAAAGACCCTCCTCCTACGACCTCTTCTACCCAACTCATGTAGACTGTAATAGCTAATATTTTTAATCGAAAACTCAGCTAAAAATATTCTGAATTTTGACCGTTAGTTTTTTTATGAACATATTTTTGGCTCCAGGGTTGTATCCAAAAATAGGAAAATTTAGCGGCCCACCGAGAAATCTTATTTTTAATGGCCCACTCAGTATTAATCGGCCCAATTTCTTCTCACATTTTTCAAATCATGAATTTCTGAAATTTCTTTTGTTTTTGTTATCAAAATGTAGAAATTAAGTGGCCCAATTTTTACCTCATCAGCCCAAATACATCGCGGCCCACCGAGATTTTCTCGGTGACTCGCTTGCTGGATCCGAGCCAGTGTGGGTCCACAAAACGTAAACTATCTCAAAAATTCTAGAAAAAATTTTTTATCAAGTTTCGTTTTATTTTAATTTTACATGGAGACATAGGTAGTAAGCACTTAATATAGCGTATCAAATAAATTATTTCATATCCTCATTTTCTACATTTCAGGTGAACAAGGAGTCATTGTAGGAGTAATCAATTCATCAGTTCATGTAGTCATGTACGGATATTATTTCTTATCAGCGCTTGGTCCAGAAATGCAAAAATATTTATGGTGGAAAAAATACATAACCAGGATGCAAATGGTTGGTAAACTTGTGAACCTTATACCATTATACTTACCCACACACGATTATTCTAAGTAGGATAAACTTAAAATTATATCGAATTTTATACCAAAGGCCAAAATTAGATAAACACGCGAATAGCGGAAATGGATACGTGAGAATTTAATTGTATTGACGAGCGCCTATATTCGAGAAAATTATTTTGCCAAACTATTAATTAATTTATGTCTTGAAGTGAAAAAGCGATGATTACAGTAATTATATGACGTATAATAATATTATCGAATGCTTAGGTATACGGTAAAGTTATTTGTGTGAGAATGCCGCTTAGAATATCATTATAATTGGTGAACATTCATTAGTAGCTTAGTAGGATTGATTGTCCTCAAAGAAAGCAAGCTTCTATTGGTAATATAAGAAGTAAATTAAAACTTCCAGATTGTTCTTCGCCGAAATTTTTTCTCGTTTTTATAACATCTCATTGCAATTCTTATCTTTAGATTAATTTTTGATAATAATACCGAAAGGGTGTAGAATAAATTACGCGATGATGAATAAAAACGAAGAAATGGGAAATCCTAGTTTAATTTAAGAAGGCTAGATTACTAGCTATGGGGTACTTTTCATACATTTATTTAATAACAGTATTTTTATACTTGCTGCATTAGTTCCGTTTTGGATCAAGCTATTTGAAGTTCCGGTGACACTATCATTTCCTATACATTGTTACCTATACCTTATTTTTCTATATACAGTACAGTGTGAAGATTTACGATTTTAAAAATCTTATTTTCCTTCATACCGGTAAGAATTTGTTGATTCCTTGACCTCAAGACCCTAACACTTCATTCATGACTTCTGTAAAACAAGTTCTTTCAATATGCTGCGAAAAAATGCGATTGATGGCGCATAGTTGTGTATTCGTGCGCAAATTGCAATTACCTGTAACACATCGAGTGGAAATTACCGCTTGAAAGCGAAAACCCAGCGGACATTTTGAAATCATCAGAAATCATCTAAGTATTAAGCTTCTCGCTACTCTACTTAATTCCTTTTGCTGTAAATTTTCCCTTACATGAGAAATAATTTTTAGTCTTGTGGATTTAGAAAAGTAATGCTGTTTTTAAGTTTAATTGTGATCAATTTGAACGATTAAATTCAAATTTAATTATATATTTTATTAAAACTTTTTTCTTATCCTATTTAATTTAAAAATTAGGTTCTTCAATAGTTTAATTTATTTGCATAAAAAAAATAATTCTAGAAAAAAATAGAGAAAATTGTCTATACTTATAGATAAGACATAATGAAAATGTGCTACAACAAAATATGTGTCATTTAAGTTTATCAATAATTTTTACTTTTTAATTTTTTATTCTATTTATACTGGCATCTTTAATTTCCAATTAAATCTACTTCATTTTCTCATTATAATTATGGTACCTGGACCAACCTAAATTTCATGAAAAAAGTATGTTGGGGACTTTGTATCAAACATCCTACTTGTACAAAAGGGCGTACATATGATATAAATATTTTGGGTTTCTTTTTCTGACTGTTGATGATTTTAAAGACTCACTGGAATCATAAAAAAAATTGTTAATGCATTTGAGAATAGTCCCATTATTGTTGGGGTAAGTAAAGTTACTATTTTTATTTAGAAATCTCTCATTCACCATGTTTTGTAGATGAATTATTTCAGTGTTGATTAAAAAAAAAAAAAATTATTGTAATTTTTAACAAATAAATTCATTTTTTAAAACCTAGGTATAGTTTTTAAATTATGGATCGATAAATAAAAAAAAAAAACTTAGATGTCAATAATCACATAAAATCGTACACAATTTTATTTAATTGTTTTATCGATCAACATCTATCACAATTTTTAGAAAAAAGGCATAATAACTTATTTTGATACTGATTTTTCAAATATGAGGAATAGTTTTTTTTTTTTTTTAAATAATTAATTTTAGAATTATATTTGTAGTAATTTGTTTACCAAAAAATTGCAATAATTCCACAATTAAACAAGTTTCTGACAAGCTAGTCCTCTTAATTGACGTTGTTTTTAATGTATAACTTGAGAACTAAAGTTCAGTAATCTAGGTAAAGATCGTTCAAGAAAAAATTCCCGAACAAAAACTTTTTTCATAAATATCTAGAGCCTAGTTTCACTTAAGTCCCCAATCCTGTGTGATGAGGGTAGCCCTCTTGGCAAGTTTAAACATAGTTATTTCCTTAAGGTTTGATTGTAGGGCAAAAATAGTTCAAAACAATTTTGTTCTTCGTTACATTTTCTGCAAAAATATGAAATTTATTTGCCACTACTCATAGATGGGGAATGAGGGGTGTCTGAAGGTTGGTACTTCAGGGCTCCATATTACAGTTCATTCAAATATGCCATGAATTGTGACTATGTACCAATGTAAGCATGACCCCATGGCGATCTCAGTCCCTTTTTTCTACTCTTAAGAACATACTGACTGGAGTATGAATACTTTCTTCCAGGTAAAATGTATTTAATATATTACATTATTACATACCTATGACATCAAACGAGCAAGGAAACACCTCAAATTTTGGAACAATATTTTTTCTTGATAATTTTAAATCCATTTCTTTTTTTTTAATTTTTGAATATTGATAACGAGAATGGTAAAAATATTTCTGTACTTTTTCGAATGTATAAAATAACTACCTAATAAGTACGTAGGTGTAAAGTTTTGTATTTTTTTTTTATTTATTGCATGTTAATTTTCAAATAGAAATTCTTGTCATTTTTTTTCCAATTGTCAACTCTTTGCAAAATTTTTTTGCAATTGTTTTTTATCAATCTGTCTTTATGTTATATGTTATTATTTATTGTTATTTATCTTCCTTTCACCATTTCAAAAAATTTTTAAAACAAATTGCCTTTATACAAGAGATTTCGATTTCTCATTTTCTCCACAATCGCACTCTCCCGAAAAATCTTCTGCTCCACTGCTCAGCATGAATTACTTTCTTCCCATACAATACTTTTTTTTTTGATATCTGCGTCTTTAATTACAAAAATGTCCTAAAAAATTCCAGTTCAAAATATTAATAAAAATTACCTAAGTCAACTGGTCTGTTCAACATCCTGAGAATGAGAAAAGTTATAGGTGTTAAACTATGAGATATTTTTTCAAGAAAATCTCTTCTCATCGAATGTTTCTAATCTTTCATTAGTCATAAATATTTGTCCATTAGGTGAAATAAGAAATTCAGAATTGTATAGTATTTAAATAATTTACACACTTTATTCCTTCCTGAACATACCATTTCTCCATATAGTCACTTTAGTTAAATGAAATTGCGTTCCTCTTCTCCATAACTGAATGCATTTTCCTCTGAATTCCCAATGCAGGTCTTATAGTTACCTACTCTACCGTAAAATTCGATCTCTTAATAATTTACTTCAACTCCGACGGCTAAGCTTTCACGCGATGATAAGTTTTGATTAGAAGACCAAATCGAATAACGCAAATAAGTCGCAAATTAGAAACGTAGTTCTATGTTTCCCGAAACTTCACAGACTCGAAACCGCAGCTGCTTTCTCTTCAACAAATTCTCCAAGTGGAACATTTTTTCTATAAATATTTCTCACTTAAGTATAAGTAATTATATACGAGGTACGAGTATGTGTACAGTAGATACGTTATGAATAAGGAATAAATATCACAAATAAACTATTTTGATACAAATACGATGGAATTTCATAACTTCGCATAACTCTCGCATATTAGGTATATACGTTTGCATTTGGATATTTCTGGAATATTAGAAAATACCTATCATGAATAACAACAGTGTGATAAGTTGAAAAAAAATTTAATACCCCACTTTCGATACATCAAATAATATTCGAGTTGTTTCTTTGTTTACAGACGCAATTTGTTATCATAATTGTATACATGGCCACTCTTCTCATTGCCAAATGTCAAGTACCAAAAGCTTTGTCGTTATACATAATTCTACAAGGAGTCATATTTTTCGTCTTATTTGCTAACTTCTACGTGCAAACATACGTTGTCAAAGGAAAAGCGAAAAATTCAAGTTCAGCCAATGGTACAGTGCAATCAATGGCCACAGCTGAGAAAGTCAAATAGAAAATGAATCATGGTATCAGACTTACCTATAGACGATTTAGATCAAATGTGAAATAGTACGTATACGAGAATCCCATCATCCAATTTATTTTGTATTAGTCTACCTACTGTACAAATTAACGCTCTCGTTGATACGTTGCTGCCATAAAATTCGTTTTCTCTTATAGAGAAATGAATAATTCTAAGATTCTTGTACATTCACGTTAATGCCGGACATGATTGTTGTTATACTTTAAGCATTAATATTTAATGAAACTTCGTTTTTCGCTCAAATTATTTTTTAAGTCTTATATAGACGGTTAATTTGTGGACAGAATGTGAGAAGAGTACCTACCCGCGAATACATGAAAAAGTTACCAATTTTTTTTGCGATCAATTTATAGGTAATTGAACCTTTTTGGGTATTTTGTGATAGTAAATAAGGTTCTCATAATTTTAACCAAGGCAAAATAATTTTTTGGTCGATAAAAAATTTTCTGCTAAATCTTTTTTTTTTTTATTTATAATTTTTTATTTTACTAATTTATTCTTTTGGGGCAGCTGTATTCTATATTTGTGGATGAAATGATTTTTTTGCATTTATAAACCTCTTCCTTCAGATATCTGTTTTTATTTAAACAACCATAACAAAGTATACTGTGCAATATATGTTAGGTACATGTACGAAATCAATTATTGATAAAATCTCCCATTTCAATCAATAAAAACAAGTAATAATTCAATTTACCTTTTTCGTTTTTAATTAAAGAATTTATGAGTAGGTAATGTTTCTACTTATGAACATTATTAATTTATTTCACTCAATTGAAACCTTGCTTTTGATATTTGTTTTATCATTTCAACAAAGTCGTCAAATAATAAAAATGACGCATTACCAAACAAATTTGTCCGATTAATCACCTCATAAGTAGTTTCGCGTTGAAGAGTCGCATTACCAGCTCTTCATATTGACGTTTTTATATTGTTGCCAGAGGAAGTAATGCAACCAGTTTTGAAAGTGATAAAGTCATATGGAAAAGAACTCATTGCATTACTTTATCTTTTTTATTGTTATTTCGTTATCCGCCAAGTACACATGCAGTATTTGTGCTCGCAGAAGACCGTGTGATTATAGCTACCAGATTATCTGTCCTTGATGAGATTGTAATTCCCAAATTCTCAGCTTTTTATTAGTTTGAATTCTGTTCACTTGGTTATGATTAATTTATTTAAATTATTTGCTGATGTTCACCATTTTGTGGCCAATGTTGTACAGTTAATTATTATTTTTTTGTAAATATATTTAATAAATTTTATACGATAAATATTTTCGATTATTTAATAAATCGACTGAAATCAAAAACTTCACAGACGCTGATTTTATGATTGAAATAATTTCATACATCAAATCGGGGTTTTTAGTAATCAAAAAATATCTCATCTTTCGAAAAAATTATCACAAAATCAAGTGAACGTACAGAAATGCAAAATAATGTTTACATATAAAAAAATTTTAAATATAACGCTCAACTTTTATTACCGTACGAACGATAGGCAATATTAATCTCGTAGGTTATAAAGTAATTGCATATCATAAGCTTTGAAGGCAAAATCGAACGATCCCACTCGCACAGCCTACGAATGAACATTTCTATAAAACCGTTATCATTTAATCAAAAATAAAACAATAATAAAATTAATATCACAAATACCAAATGAAGAATACAATGAATTTTAAATTTGGAAAACAACCCTCGATGAAATGCTCTCTCAAGATAGATACACATGGAAATTTTGGAATTAATAAAAGTTGAATGGGCGTAACGATGATGAAAATTTGGTACCTAATCAATACATGATATGAATAAAAATTATTTCAAGAAAGTTTCGGTCTGGCGGCGTTGGCTAAATTTTGTATACAAATTTTTGATTTTTCTTTGAAATACTCTTTTCTATAAAAATTTAAAAACATCAGTAAAAATATACTCGTATGCAGAACCATGTACATGGATAACGCTCGATGAACTTTGCAGTCGATTGCCAATAATGTCATCAGGTACGTGAGTATGATAGCGAACTGCGTCTGTTGAAAATTAATTCAAGAAAAATTAAAATCTAACAGTTGATTGAAATCTCACGATTAAGAGAATAAAAATAAAGAATTGTATATTTGAAGGTCGAATTTATACTTACAAGTTGCATCACAGTGATGTATTTTTTCCACCAAAGATATTTTTGAATTCTTGGGCCCAAAGCGGCCAGGAAATAATACATGTACATGATTACATGAACGAAAGTGTTCAGTGCTCCCACAACGATACCCTGTTCAGCTAAACGAGAGAAAATCGACATTAAAAACTGTTATAAAGTTTGAATTTTTTTACTTCTAAATAAAAAATTACGAAGTTACTGGTAACTCACTTTTTAAGTATTTTAAATATAACCACGTGTTTAAAACCATACTGGAATGATGATATACATGTAATGCTGATATTTGCGATTGTTTCTTTCTCAACACAAAGAACACCTGCAAAAAAAAAACAGACGATAATTCACGTTTTATAATTTATTTTTAACATAAAATATAAATTCAATTATTCATAATGTATATAAAATAAATTTTAAAATATCAAATTTATCAAATACTCACTGTATCTAGAAGTTCAATAACTTTGGAAAGCAAGTAATACCAACAAGTTTTATATAACTGAAAAGTACATAAGAGAGTGAAACGATAAAATATAAAATTAAAAAAAAAATACTTAATTTGTAACATCATACTACTGCTAGAGTTTTAAAATGTAAAATTAAGCATATACATATAATGGTTTTTTCGAATTATGGAAGGTACTACAATGAACAATAGTTGTCAAATGACCTTAAATAGACTTCATAAAAATTCAATATATTAATCAGAATTAATTTCAACATAAATGTGCCAAAATAAAAAATAATTGAATAAACAAAAAAATTATAAAAATGGATTATAGAGGAAATGATTTTTTCTACGTGTATAGGGACTATATTATGTTGTATTAGAATTTTGGCTGACATTTTATTTTAAATTTTTAGCTTGAAACTTCTTTAAATTTACTCGAAAAACATCATTTGGGTCGGGCACGGGTGCGGCGCGCTAGTGTCGTTTTACTTGAAAAGGTGAAACTGATTAAAATTTGACGTTAGTTTAAATAAACGTATTTTAGTTTTTTAAATTTTTTGAGAAAATTATAGGGCTTAAAGAAAATTTCATCATAATTTAATTTTTAGAGGATAAAATTTCCTACTCAATGATACAAATATTGTTATGTTTTCATCACCAGTAATGATAAAAATTTGAAAAAATAAGTCATCTCAGGGGCGCATTACCTACTCTATATAGCAAATAACGATAATTATATGAATACTAAATAAAAAATCTTCATAGCACAATTCACTTAAATACAACCCCAACAGACTGATTACTGAACACGTGTCAAGTGATAAGCAACTAGTTGACTTTGAATGATTAATATAATAATAAATAATTAATGTCTATTATTATGGGTGATAAAAATATAACAATGTTTATATCTTTGGAAAGGAAATTTTATCATCTAAAAAATAGTTATCATAAATTTTTCTCTAAATACCCTTACTTTCTCCTAAAATTGGAAAAACGAAATTGCCTCCATTTAAATCAAGATTAAATTTTACATGAACAAATTAAAGAGAAGTGTCTTATCTTCTTCATTTCAAATTTCAAAAGGTTTCATAAAAACTTACAAAGAATTTTACCTTAAAAATGTCATATAGATTACATATAGTGCCTGCAAAGTTTAGTTATACTAAAAAAAAGAACCGTGTATGTGAACTATACCCTTAGTGTGTGCCCACTGTGAACTAAAATAAATAAGAAAATGTTCCATTGACTTTTCCACGAACGTGTAGAGTGCGCTGCAGTTACCACGAAAAAAACCAAGTCTAAACTAGAGAACAGGATAACATTCAGAAAAATACATTGGCTCTTATGAGAGCATTTTCATTTTTCACGTTTTACACAAAAACAAATGGTTTTTTTGAAATTTTAGTCACGTAATTATTTATAGAGAATTTTATGCTCTTTCCAACAATGTATTTTTGACAGCTGTAGCGATTATATTTGTAAAAATATTCAATTTAAAAAAACTGCACTCTTGATAAAAATCAACCGTTTACATTTCGAAAGCAGTTTATCTTGATAACTTGATTATTCTCTGCAGTAATGTTTGCATAAACGCCACGATGTTGAACTTAATTTCGAATTTCGTGTTGCAAAATCATTTTTTTTGTTCGAATGTAAGTTATGATTTCGTAATATTTTTGCAAATATAAACGCTATAGCTGTCAAAAATACATTGTTGGAAAGAACATAAAATTCTCTATAAATAATTACATGACTAAAATTTCAAAAAATTCCTTTGTTTTTGCGTAAAACGGGAAAAATGAAAATGCTCCCATAAGAGCCAACGTATTTTTTGAAATGTTATCTTGTTTATCTTATTTTCAACAGTTTCGACATTCGCCAACAGATGTCAGCCACTCCGAATGGACAAGTCAATTCTGGTCACTATTTTCTCGAAGCCACGTACATGCAGTTGCAGCGCTTTTATTGATAGGCGAATGAACTACAATAAAAATGAACCAAAAAGTATCTTATAAGTGCGCCCACTGTTTGAAGTACTAAATGCATTGCTTTATTATATCTGTTTGAAGACAAAATTCTATAGCATTTGATATTATGGACACCTCATATTACATTTTAAGGCGTTTGTTTTAGTGGTATAAGGAGCTCTTTGTTTTTCAATTCTAAATTTCTTTCGACTATTTTACAACAAAAATAGAAAAAATGTTCTCCCTGAATTCGAGCAAAGCTAAAATCAAAATATTATCATAGATTAATTTGACTCTAATTTTAAAATAAATGAAAATATGGTGAAGATGCTAACAAAAGTTTCAAAGAATGACAAACACGGTAACACCATAAAGGTATAGCTTAACCTCAATTACATTTTACAACGTACAAATCGACTCTGCGAAAAAAGTCATAAGAGTAAATTAGATATAAAAAATTTTATATAAATTTTATTACCATAAATATGTTCACTTTTATCCAAAGGATAATGAAAAATAATTCACAGCTATTTTTATTACGTCGTAATGGTGTGAAAATTCAAAATTAATCCCGCTTAAGGAATTCGATTTTGAGGTCATCTCTGTAGCGATTTGGATAGTTCTACAATTTTTCAGTTCTTAATTTTTTTTTAATCGAATTCGCAATTTCACTTTTTTTGTGAATTTGAGCCATAAAGTATGTGTAAAAGTATACCATCGAACCTTTAATTATACGAGTTAGAGTGATATTTCGTAAGTGGGATTTTTTTTGGAATTTTCACGTCATTGCAATGCAATAAAGTAGATCTAGATTATTTTTCAATTTTTTCACATAATAATTAACACATTTTCATCGTGAAAATTATCTACATTTTCAATAATTCACAAAAAAACGGAATTTTAGATTTTTTAGATTATGCAATTTGTAATGCATCACCACTATTTTTTTATATTTTTTTTTAAACCGAATAAATGCAATAAACGGAAAATTTTACGGAAAACAAAATCATTTATGTACTACTTTGTACTAGAAAAAAAAAAAAAAAAAAAATGTTATGAGTGTTAGAACCATTTCGACTTTCGAGATATGAATAAATTTTTCTACCATTTATTTCTCCCCTCCCCAAAAAAATTAAAATTTTTTTAATGAAACCTACATCTTTTTCCTGCTAATCAATTCATTCAAAAAAAATTATGACGTTTTAAGAATCAATTTTTTGAGAATTTTTCTTTCTTTTCATTACTATAGAAGAATTCATTGAAAAAGATATGTTCGATAATTCATTTTTACAAAAGATGTCAATTTTTTTCATTATTTAAATTGGCGTTTTTTTTTTTTTGTGTAAAAGTGATTTTACTACAAGATTGACAACCGTGATATTCTACACAGAGCATAAATTTTCACATTTCAAGACCAAATAATTACCACATATACGTCTCTTGTAATATAAAATTTTTTTGTATTTCATTAAAAATGATTAAGAAACTAATATACGAGTAGGTATCTGCTTATATTTTATAATAATCATATTAAATTATAGAATTATTAGAAGTAAATATAGAGATCAGAGGAAAGAAAGGGTTTCCCATGGGCCTGTAAGAAACCATAGAAAAAAAAATAAATATATTCATATCATTATTATAGGGCTGTACCTGGCGTCAATTAATAATAAAAAAAAAAAATTATCGAGTAAATATTATTTATTGCTAGCTTCTCCCCCCTTCCAACGCCTGATTTTATGTTGCTCGGCTCCTAGCCTCTTCAACCCGATTTCGTCATTAAATCAATATGTACCCCTAGTCCCCTACATCTACACAATTTTTTTAATCAGTAGTATTTACCATTCTTGTCAGAGGAAGTGAATTCTTATTCGGATGCGGCACACAAAGGTATTTCCAAGGATACGTCATCGCTTTGAAATACTGTAACAAGAAATCTAAATGAATTTATTACTTTTAATGAAATTATACAATAGTGTTGGAAATTTGGCGATACCATCTGTCCTACCCACCCGACCATTCCTATTCCTTCATCATTTCAATATCAAGCGCAAGAAGCAAGACAACCAGACGATGACGATAGGTTGACAATAGACTTAGATTTAGATAAATGAACGAGCTTAACTCACCGTAGCGAACATATAAGCGTTGAATAAGGCGATGGCTAAATTATAAATTAGCAGTACTGATTTTAACGGAATTGGTTTCCTATTTTGCATAAGTTTTGGACCAGTTTTTAATACAAATACTAAATATATGGAAATTATACCGATAACAGGCCATGGATTGTCCATCAAAAACCAAGAATCAACTTCCGCATCTGAAACGTGTAGATATACATTAAACACGGCGAGAAAAAATATCGGATTTTACTTGGCATTTGTACTGATTCACGGACATATTTTTTAGCCTACTTACACAATATTACAAATACTACATACCAATAACCCATTAACGCGAATAGAAGGGAATTATTTCTATAAAAGTATAATTATTGAAAAATTCACATTAGGTGGTTACAATAATACATACCGTAAATATTGTCTTTGACCGTTAGATCGTAATGACGCTTGAACCAATTCGCTATTGATGCCATATTGCCTTAAAATTCACATATAACTATTTCGATAACAGAAAAATTTCGACGCACTCAAGTTTGAATGTAGAAGACTTGATTAACCGCCTCCTTTATCTGGAACGAGTAACAGTAAAAGATGGGCGTTTAAACACGTATATGTGTGTTGACCGCTCTACTAATTTTATATTCATCGAGTACATAATTTTATTTCACCTAAATGCCTAAATAAATTTTCATTTCAATTGAAAACCATACTGACGACAATTTTATCTACACTCGTACACTTCTAGTTTTTTCGTATAACCAAAATTTTCCATTTGTCGCAACATAAGTAACTATGTAGGTACTTATATCGATTAATTGTTAATCTTTTTCGATTAATTTTCAATTTATTGTTTAAAAATTGCCAGAAAAAATAACACAAGTTGAATTGCTATTTTTACCAAATTCCTGCAGCTAGATTCGAATGCCATACGATTGAGTTATTATTTGAAACAAATTTTGCGAAAAATCAATTCAAACATTTTTAAAGAAAAACGTCACCAGAACGAGAATAAAATAAAGAAATATTAACAACGGTTATCACTCACGAACGTAATCAAAAGAAATATCAAACGTAAACTTTATTTACCTGTCACAATTTACACTTGCCAACAAAATGAAACAGGTAGCCGGTAGGTATCTTAATGCGGAGATCGAACGCGGCCGATTTTCAAACATATAGCGGCCGTCGCATCGCCATATGCGTGACTGAAAAATACATTCAATGAAATAACACACTTCGTGAAAACATTTATCTTTCAATGATCAAAGAGAGAAATTTTTCGGCAATACTATGCTCGCGTATAATAGACGACTATTTCATTCTTAACGTGCTGGCTGACATAGTTAATGCCTATTGTACATACTATGTTACGGGCAAATCGAATCTTTTCATTTTTACTTTCAACAATCATTCCCTCCCATTTCCACTGATATTGAACGATGAGAGGAGAAGTGGTGTTGAAATAAATATGAATTTAGAAATTAAAATTAATATATGTTAAATACATCATATTTGGTTACCGAGCTCTGCGTAATGAAATTAATTTAAATTCTGGATATTTCCGTTTATGAATTTTTTAAACAATTTTTTCCTCTAGCCAGACACATGGTAAAGAATATACAAACCATTTATCTAAATGAAATCACACTTTGAGTACTTCAAAAAATTACAAATTTATCATCTATTCACGATTATATTATTTTATCTAACTATAAATTCGTTAATAGAATCGATTCCCTTCATCCAACGATAAGAGTGAAAAATTAAAAAAATATTTAATATGGAGTTCAGTACAGCTTGTATACACACCTTTCTTTATTCTGTGTGTGCTCAAGTTATAGATGAAACCTAAATAGGATTTATTCTTC
Source organism: Phenacoccus solenopsis (assembly GCA_009761765.1). NCBI lineage: Eukaryota > Metazoa > Arthropoda > Insecta > Hemiptera > Pseudococcidae > Phenacoccus > Phenacoccus solenopsis. The sequence goes on along the minus strand of CM019752.1, from coordinate 19,931,765 downwards.
GGTACTCTTCAAGGGACCAAATTAATTTTCACCGAATGCGATTAAAATCTGAGAAAAGAGTTCAAAACATGAAAAATTTCGTCCAACGATATATTCACTTACCTAAAACTTCAACGAAACGCGAAAAATAAAGAAAATGTGGCACCATATCAGTTGAAATGCTGATTATAAAAGTACTTGATTTAGGTTTATTTGTAAACTACAAACATGACGAAACCAACAACAGTTGACGAATGATCAAAGACAAATATGTATGGTTCAGCAAGTTAACTTTTAAATTTTCAATTTTGCGTTCCTATTTTCGCATAGTGATCGGGAGGTCATTCGTTAATGTATGTATTTTCGAGCTAATACTTAAAAATAGTAATAATGCGCCGAGCTTACGATATTTTTTTTTCACGAAAATTATCGAAATTTATTCTTAAGATTTCAAGTGGAATTTTTTTATCTTCGTTATCGTTATTTGTACATAGAGCCAACATGAAAAGATAAAATTAGTTAACGACATTAACATCCGAAGGCCTCGTAAAATCTATTAAATTCGGGAACAACATATTAACGAGTGTTTCATAGGTGAAGCGAATTTTTTTTTAATTATTTTTTATGACGCACGTGACCGCAGCTAAAAAAGAGTTTTGTGCGTTTAAACCTCTGCTATGAGCTCAATAAAATTTCTTTAATATGTAAATCTTGGTAAATTGTTCCTATAATTATTTATAATTAAAACCGTTGCATTAATACGTAATGTAAAAGAAAGGAAGTACGTAAGTAATTCAAAACCAAAAGAAATTTTTATAAATACTTAATTAACTATGGTCTCTATAAAGGGGCAACATGTAGCCTCGAAAATAATTTGATTTTTTATCATTATGCGCCATGTATCCTAACTGTGCCTTATAATTATTACTTAATATTATATAGAAATACACGAAATAAGAATTCCTTTATTAAATATATAGGGAATAGTTTTAAAACCCCTGAGTGTTGAAAAAATATATGCATAATTATTTTTCTGACATTCAGAAGACAAAATTTAGTCCTCAGGCACAAAAATTTTCAAATTTCTCGAAAGCGTTTTTTTCCAAAATTTTTCAAAGTAACTTGAGCAAAGGCTGAAATTTTTTGGGCATACTTCCGGTTTATTTTTCAACTCTCAAGCTCTAAAACACATCGATTTTCGATAAAAAAAAAATCGTTCCACCGCTGGTAAGCACATGCAATTTTCATGTAAATTTTTCATTCGAAATCGAAAAGAAATGAATTAAAATTTTCGAATTTTTGAAAATAAATGTACAGTAAGTAATACGAAGAAAAAATTACGATATGGGCGAAGATTAGAAATGCGATTATTTAAGATACCTACACATGACCCGTTATCAAGTTCAAGTTCAACGAATAACTGGTTGCAACTAGTTTACAAGTAGTGGTTACATTTACCAGTTGTTCCAGTGGAACAGATTTCTTCGCGATTCAACGTCCGATGTTATCACGCTACTTGGTTATTCTATTTGCGACGCTTTATTAGATTTCTGATTTGTTCTACTGACATAGAAACTTTAATCACCCCACGTAGATACTTTGCACCGATACCGACTGCATCTAGAATAACGGATAGGAAGAAAAAATCGAATGGAATAAACCTAAGAATAGTGCGCGCGAAATGACTCATACGAGGTATTATCATTAGAGACGATCCGGTTAAGTGGAACAAATTGACGAGATAGTACCAGTACTGCGCCGCATATTGTTCATTAAATAAGTACAATTGAATATAATTCCTCTTCTCGCTACACGTAGGTACGTTTACATAAGAACCTACCGTTGGCCTCACGGTTATAGGCTTTTTTTTCCTAACTTGCACATCAGTGTTGCGCGCATCATTGAGTCGGTGAAATCTGCATATTGTATTTTGTATTCTTACTGGAAAATGTAAAGGTTAATCCATATTTGTAGAAAGGATTCACGAATGATTAGTCATTAGGTATCTACAAATAGAGATACTAATTGACGCATTGCCAATGATACGTTTATTTTGAAATTAGGTTGGTGAGTAAAATTTATCTACATTGAAAAATTTAACCAAGTTAGATACCTAATTACCGATTAATAACTTTAAATTAGATTGTTGCAAATCATTTTTCACGAAAATTCCTTCATAAAAATATTTGTAGGGGCTACTTTTCTATCAGAATAGAGATCCATTCCTTAAAAATAATTCTCGTTGTTTCAAAAAGAAAGAATCGTTCTTGAATTTAAAAAAAAACTATTCCCAAAAGCTTCAATCGTTCACTAACGATTGCTTAAAAAACGCTTTTCATTAACAAAATAGCTTTTCAAGTATCTTCTACTTACTACGTGGAAAACCAAATTCAGAAGATGACTTGCTCTTCATTTAGTGTTTTTCAAGTATATTTTCTACTCACTACGCGGAAAATAAAATTCAAAGTAAGATGACTTGCTTATTATTAATTATAATTCATATTTATTCAAATCTTCATTTGATTCGTGAAAAAAAAACCTTGAGTCCAGTTTCAAAATCTACATATTTTAATAATTAAGCAAATACATGTGCACATCTCTATCTAGTAACTGTTATGTTAATTTATAGATCACCTGCATACTACATACGGATAGTCTAGGCTTTTTCACCTCTTTTTGCGTTCAATCAGATAAATATGCTAAATTTTTACCTCGTAAAAGTTCTCAAAGTATGGTTTACTTTTTGTTAAATAAAAACATGTAAATTCTGCTGTTTTAAAGCGAAATTATGATAATTTGGGAGCCCTTGTTAGTAAGAATAAGTTCATTATCAAATCTGGAGAAAAGCAGAATTGGCACCAGGACCAAAAAAATTTTGAAGCACTCTTCATTTTTTTTTTGGTATAGGTAATGAATGTTTTAAAATTAAATTAAATTAAAATAAAAATATATATAACTCATTTTATTGCCTGATAATTTTTCAAAATATTATTTGAAACATTTGGACCTGATGAATTTCAAAAAAATAGCTGCTGAAAATTGTTTTAGTTTCTGGGAGACAAAATGTAACCTTTGGACGCAGAAAAACGTTCAGAATGCCCAAGACTTAATTTATTACAAATTTTAAATTTCTGAACATTTTGAAATCATATTCAGAAGTGTTCTCAGAAATAGACGTAATTGTAAAAGATATGAATGCGCTCTTATTCCCACTTATGTTTTGAAAAAAAAAACATTCATTACCACTCCTCAACCATAATTTTCAATTTAAAAAAATTAAAAATATAAAATAATCCTTTAATTACGTAATTTGTATTTTTTTATAATCAATTTTTTATTTTAAATATATTTTTTTTAATAGCATTAAATTTAATCTGTTTTTATTTTTTTACCTTTAATTATTATTATTATTTTTTTTTTTTAGCAGAAACCAAAAGAAATATATGGTATTTACCATGATACGAAAGTTATTACGATTCTGAAATGTAGTTCGATACCTTGTGTAATAAATGATAAAACTTTTTTGTTTTTTTGCTTTACCTTCTGCCTTTCATCTGTTTACAAAAACGTTTTTTAGCTGAATTTTTAATTTAAGATCAATAGTTATTACTTATTACAGCCTTCCTGATCTGGGAAGGGCGGGTTGAGGCAAGTGGAGTCTTAAAATTTACGCGTTTCAGACCATTTGTAGTCATCTGGCAAATGTCCAACTTTTTGGTATTACCCAGCATGTATTTTTTCCCCATACGTAGCCCGATCGGGTATCCACGAAATTCGCTCAAAACATAGTCTCTTCTTACAATTGCAACAAAAGCACTTTTTTGTTATTTTGGTACACCTCAAAATGGTGAAATACTCAAATTTTGAGAGAGGCTGAAGAAGGAGCAAATAGCTCAAATTTTTTGTTTTTGATTTCATATGAAAGAGTGAGTAACGAACACCAACATATCCAAATTTCAGTTTCCGAAGTGCATTTTGAAAGTAGTTGGAGTATAGAATGTTTTTTTCAGGAAATTTTGAGTTATGAAATTTCTTGAATCTTCCATATCTCCTCACCAAATCAATTTAGAAAGGTCAAACTTTGTAAGTGGAGTTAGTTAGTGACCAGAATATGACCTCTTGAATTTGGACCAAAATGGATACAAAATGGTGGATTATCAAAATTTGAGTAAAGCTTGAGGAGCCTCAAATTATTAAAAATGTAATTAAGATGGACTCATATGATTATTTGGGATAAGAAGTATACAATATCCTCAACTCATCTCCATACATGATCTTAAAGGGGAGAAGGAGAGGTTATCGACTTCCAAATGTGGTGGGAGTGGGGTACATCAGAGATCGAAAATTCTTTTATTGCGATTTCATATGATAAAATAAGCTTAAGTGAATTACCAGTTCTAATTTTAGCTTCCCGAGTGTATTTGGAGGGGAGTTAGAGCAAAAAACCACTTTTGGAGGGGAATTTACTACAAGAGATATCATGAATTTCCATATGTCGTTATTCCCAGAAAGATGGAACTTGGTATATAGGATTTAGTTGATGACTAGAATGTGACCTCTTAAATTTGAGTCAGAAGGGATCCAAAATGGCGAATCGTAAAATTTTGAAGATGATTTGATTGCCTCAAGTAGTTATAATTTGAGATATATGTGTTCATATGATTATTGCGTAGCAAGAAATACTAAATTTGTTCTAAATTTAACTTCTTAACTGGTTTTGGAAGGGATTGGGTAGGGTTTTCAAACTTAGTACTGGGTGTGGCCTGTAGTCATGAAGGGGTTAGCAACGTTATTTCCAAATCTGAACAAGCCTCAGTTAAGAACTCAGCTCCAGTAATGCGATATGGCTGCTTACTTTTTTTTTTTTGTATTAATTCCGATTTTTTGTTTTTTCTTCTGTTTATTTCCTTTAAATACATAATTTTTTCCAATTAAATTAATTTAAAACATTTATTTTCATAACACATTAAAAATGATGATGTGAAGTTTCAGTTCATTTTGCGGAATAATCATGCTAAAAGGAACTGAAATGTTTTTTTTTGTTACTTTTGAGAAAAGTAGTTGCTTTAATTCTAACCACAGAGTCAAAGGGTAGACTTAGATTCAACCAGTATTTCCATACATTTACTTTTTACAGTGGAACATTTCGGCAGAATTTAATTAATATTTAACAGAAAATAAAACAGGAGTGGAGGAGTGAAAAAGTAGTGTTGCAGTTTTCATTGAAATTAAGAGTAACCTTCTTCTGTTCATAGAGGAGTACGTGTGAATTTCTCACTTGGGTTCTCAGGAAAAGAATCTCTTCATATATGTGTGTTCTCATCAGTTTTGGAAACTCATATTTTTCAGTTAGTGTTTTTTGATGGTAATTTGACTAGTCTATAAGTAATTTCATAAAACAATTTTTTTTTCCAAAATCAAACCAACTTCAAGATTAAGAGATGTAAAATATGACTTGAAGATTAAAAGTTTTAATAATTTCAACCCACAAGGTTACTATTTTTTTGTCTACTTCGTAAATGGATCAAATTTTCTGACAATTTTTCAAAAAATCGATTTTTATGTATTTGATTTTAGAATTTCTGCATATGCATTTTTCACATGTTAAGCGAACGGAGCTAGTGAAAAAATCATAGATATATTTCTTTCCAATTTTACGCTGTGATGTACGTAATATTTTAAAAACAAAATTTTATTATCAATTGACTGCGTTTAGCTTATTCAAGAAATTTGTGCCTGCAGCAACTTGCCCTTTTTACTACCTCTCTTCGTGCTCTCTTGGGCTCTGTAAGCTTAAAAGTTCGAGGATTGTTTTTGAGAGGAAATTTTCATCACTCAAAACAAGAAGTATGTTGAAAATTACCAATAAGAATCACGTATTTTATTTTTGGTACCTATTTGTGTATTTATAAATATCAAATATAAACTATTGATAAGAAATTAGATTTCTTATAACATCACATGAATTTGCAGTACTCTATGCTAATTTTACAAAATTCCACGAGTAATCTTATTCGCAATCTACAACTACATGAAAAGACTGTACGTAAAAATATGACACTTCAATTTTTCGTAATCTGTTGCCATGAAAGATAGGTAGACAAGTATTCAATGATTAAAATACAATTCTCTAAAATCGATACTATCACGTGTACGCTTTTACGTAGAAATCCGTGAATAAAGCTGCGATGAAGATGATATGATTAAGCACCCAGTATGAAACTGTCCTTGGGTAACCACAATTTACAATGAATGCGAATAAGTGGTGAAATAAGATGATGAAAAATTGCGCCTGAAAAATTTCGACTTACATTACTCGAAAATTTAAGTTATGGAAGTATGAAATATTTAAAATATATTAAGAAGAAACATTATGATAAAATTAAAAATTAAAATTGAATTGGTATCGTTGCGACTTGTTAAAGCGTGCTCGTGTGGCATTAGCTAATCGTTACTGATAAGCTGAAACAGGGATTAAAAAATTATCCTGTATAGAATATATTTTGTCGGTAGCATAATTTTAATTTACTTAATTATTTATCAAAAACTAACAAAAATTTTGGAATATAGATTGTATTTTTTTTTCATAGAGGAGAGTTCAAGTTTTTGTATGCCATTTTTATTTTTTACAATATCATTCATCTGTAAAAAAAAACCGGGAACAAATAATTAGCTTTTTTGGGTTTTAGATATATTTTGATTTTTCAATGTTATTATCATTTCATATTTTTTTTAAAGTATTTAATTTTGTTGGTGAGTCATCATTTTATCATTTCATTCTTAGTTACTTTGACTAATATAGAGCTTTAAATCTTTCTGTTTTGACGTATCACTCATTGCCTCACGACTAAGAAACACACAGTCAATTAAATTGATTATTATTTTCAAATTAAACGCGAATATACAAAACCTTCAAGGACAAATTGAAAATTTCAAGAAGACTACTTAATTCGTAAGAGTTACAGACAAATATTTTTAGTCACTGTTTCAGAATTTCAATGTCCATATAGCATAACATAAATGAACTAGTCCAAAACTGAATAGTTACGCTAAAGATTTGTAGCTTCATGATTATTGAAAAAAAGAAGGAAAAAATTATATGAGAAAATTTGAACTTTGCGCAACAAAAAATGTCCGTAATAAAAAATTCGAAGGTCCTTGTACCTTTTAGAAAGAAATATCAAATTGGAGAATCATTTTTCGATTTTTGTTTCAGAATACCTATTATACAGTCAAGTATTAGCGTTTGCTTTCTTTATTTGGAAATCCTAGTTATTTCAAAAAAAAAAAAAAAAAAAAAATTATCTGTATAATTAATTAATCATATAGATATTCAAACGGTTGGATAGTCCAATACTTTTAATTAATAAAAAAAAATTAAAATATTTATTTTTGATATTAATATTGAATTTATTAAAATAAAAATGAATAAGATTAATAAAGATAGTAAAGAATCAAAAATTGATAATGTAATTAATATTAATATTATTATTTCTATAATGAATCAATTTATAAATCAATTATTGATAGAAAAATAAATTAATATAAAAAAATAATAATAAATACAAATTTTCAAATTACGCAAAAATTAATTTTCATTAAATTTTTCAAAAAATTGTGAAAGCAAAATGCCTCATCAATTTTCAAAAAAAAAGTGAAAATCCTTCCATCCTATTGGATACTCTTTAAAAAATCCAATTCAGTAATCCAACAATAAAAATTAAAAAATTCAAATGATAGATTGTGATTGCTGCTCCTGTGAGAACATCACCTTGCAAAATGTCAGACAAGATATATGAAGGCGTTGCATTTTCTTTCAAGATAGTAGGAACTACGTCGCAAAGATGTACATAAAAATTTACGGCATACCAATTAGGCAACCAAAATGACATAGGCTTACCAATTGTAACTGTGTTATGTGTTTCTTCCACCATATAGAAGTTCTTAGGTTAGGATTGACGCTGAGTAATAAATAATATATGTACATGACAATGTGAACGAATGAATTTAAAGCTAACGTTAGCATACTATGACCACCTGCAACAAATTAATTAATTCCATAAGTGCTCCACGAGACCAATAATTGAAAGGATAATTTACATCACGCCTCGCCTAATACCTGGTACATATTTAATAGCCACCCAGCCAACAAACACCATCCCTGAATGATGGAAAACATGTAAGGCAGAAATTTGGTTCCATTTTTTTCGCAGTATGAAAAATAACTGTCGAAATTCCAAACATCTCATTAATTCGGCAAGTGAAATTTTCAATTTTAATAACTCATAGAATACCAACCGTGTCGAATAATTCTAATAATTTGGCGAAAAAGTACAACTGAACGATAAAAGCGTGCTGAAAATAAAATACATTAAATACGAAAATACGTTTTGCGTTCATAATTACATAAATACATAGGAATTTCACTTTAACATATGGATACTCACATACATATATATTTCGGACGTTGATACATTAACAGGATCACAAAATAAATTTGGCTTTGTTTTCAAAAAATACGATCTGATTATCTGGAATAATAATCATTTCTCTAATAATCGTTATTCGCAAATACCGCAATTGCCTACACTTCGAAGGTTCATTCAAGTTTTCTATACGTTAAAAATAATAAAGAATTTTCACGAAAGAAAGAAGTGAGACAGTGGTTTTCGTGTATAAGAAGCTTCGCGTTGAATTTAACCATCGTGAATTTTTTTTCTTCTTCTAAAAAATTACCCAAAGTCTACGGAATATTTTTCTCGGTTGAATTCGTATTTTATACGCATCGAGTGAATTAATGAACCCAACGTCTTATTAAATTTTTCCACTGTACAATATGAAATATTGTATAAGTGCCTATTTCTTAACAATAATAGTGAAACTGTCTGCGTGAATACAATGTATCTAGTTTATTAAATTCTTGGCAAATGAACGCAAACGTACCTCTATTACGATAAAAGACGATAGAATTATTTGAAGAATGTTATACACGATCATAATTCTATCAACATTGAAGGGTTTTCGATTTTTCATTAATCTGGGTCCAAGTTTTCGAACGATGAATAGATAAAGTATTATTATGAATAATATTGTGGATGGAGAACTAACAAATAACCAGTTTTTGGTTCGAGGATCTGAAAACATGTTAAAAATCAATACAGATGAGAATATTCTGAGTTTCAAAATTTTATATCGTATTATATGTACGTAGATATAGATATACATTTTTATTTTAGCTAATGTTGCGCGTAAGTAAGTACATATGTATATTTGATATTGATTAAAATTTCAAAAAATTGAAGACACATCTACATTTTTCATCATCAATGTCTTGAAGGATAAGAGACAAGTAAGTACAACTGTAGGTTGAATTACCTATTTATATTTTCTTTTTTACATCATTATTGATTACACTTCAAAATGACTGCTTTATTTACTGCTTACTTTAGAAAAAAATTATTCTCTAAGAAGTTACACTTTGTTTTCTACCTCTTCTTCATTATCCTAATAAATAATTATTTAATTTGTAAACTATTTATGAAACATAAATGGAAACGTTATTGTCAAGTTGTTCCTACAATTTTTAAGTCATACATCTCAGCGGAACGAAAACAAAAAAAAATGATAATGAAAAAAGTTTTGTATCGAAACAAGGTTTGTCATGAAAAGTTTCAGTAACGAGTGGAACTTTTTCTGAAACTTCCATACAAGTACTCGTGATGAAGAAAGCTTTCAAATCCGTGCAAATATTCACATCAGTATCAAATTTTCGAATTCTATCAAAATTTTTTCTTTAATAATTTGATTAATGAAATAGGTACGTAAGTAGGTAATTTCATTTCATTTTTAAAGTTAAATAATGAATTAATTGATTAGAAAAAATGTTTACGATTATGAATCTGTTCTCTAGATGAGCTTTCACAAAATTTTAACTAAAAACGATAGTTATTACAGCTTCACTAATTTGTGAAATGGGGTTGGGGAGGGGTAGGGGTGTTCAAATTTACGCGTTTCAGACCACTGTAATCATCTGGCAAATATCCAACTTTTTGGTTTATACATAATATATTTTTTCCCACATATAGCGCCGACGGGTATTCTTGAAATTCGCTCTAAACATGGTGAGAGATTCTTCTTACAATTGCAACAAAAGCACTTTCTTTTTTTCTCGATACGCCTCAAAATGGCGAATCATTCAAATTTTTAAGAGGGCTGAAGAACGGGCAAATTGCGCAACTTTTTCGTTTTTGATCTCTTATAAAAAAGTGAGTCAAGGACACCAACATATCTAAATTTCAGCTTCCTAAATGGATTTGAAGGGGCGATAGAGCAAAGAACAGCTTTTTGAGCGTATTTTGAGTCATGAAATTTCTGAAATCTTCCATATATCCTCATCAAATCAATTTAGAAAGGTCAAACTTTGTAAGTGTACTTTGTTAGTGACCAGGTTGTGGAGAAGTTGGAGCAAGTAACCACTTTTGAAGGGGATTTTGCTGCTGGAAATATTATGAATGTTTCATAATTATGTCGTCCCCAAATTTTCCTAAAAACATCAAACTTCGTGTGTAGAGATAGTTGATGAGCAAAACATGATCTCTTCAATTCTGGGTCGAAATGGATTCAAAATGACAGATCAAAAAAATTTTAAGGCAATTTAAGAAGTCTCATGTGGTTATAATTTGAGAAATATGTATTTATGTGATTATTGCCCTAGGAAAAAGTTTAGATCAAATTTGATCAATTCATCATTAAATTTGATCAAATTTGATCAAAAATCAGATAAAATTTTATCTACTTTTATAAAACTTTATCAGATTTGATCTAACTTGCTTATGTAATTAGCTGTGCATTGATAAAATTAGATAAAGCTTGATCAAATTCTATCAACTCATTTTATTAAACTACATATATTTTTATCCAATTAAATCAAATTGCATATCACTTGATAAAACTGTTTGATATAAGTATGCATAACTTGATAAAAAAAAGATAAATTCGATCTAACTTTTTGGTCAAATTATACCTAACTTCATCTCATTTGGTTAACTTGTATCAAAATCATTATTATTAATTTTTTATAATGTATGATTTGATCTAATTGGATGTTACTATATGTAATTTAATAAAATGAGTTGATCGAATTTGATCAAGCTTTATCTAATTTTATCAATGCACAGCCTAATCATGGAAGCAAGTTAGATCAAATCTGGTAAAGTTTTATGTAAGTAGATAAATTCTGATCTGATTTTTGATAAAATTTTATCGAATTTTTTTCTCGGAAATATATAGAACATTTTCAAAATGATGAAAAATACTCAAATCAGACCCGTGCAATATGTGTCGACATACACATTGTACTCGACCAAAAATTGACCAATTTGTCATTTTTTAACATAATTTTTGCCCTTTTAGAAATTATTCTATACTGGATTTTTTCCAAGCTCAAATATATAAATACTTGAAATACGGCTTTCTACCCGGGGAAGGGTGATGGTGTAGTGGTAGGTCGTAGTTACCATTCGCAGAGGTTGCTAGTTCAAGTCCTAGTAGAGACTAGAAATTTTATAATTTTTTTCGTGTCAAATTTTTTTAATTTATCCCAACGCATTGAGAAAAAATTATTTTACGCGTGTAAAAAGCTGAAAAGCACAACTTTATAAAGTTATAATAAGAATTGGAATATTTGTATATGATGTTATATAAATATATCAAAGTTGATCAAATTTGATAAAATTTGATAGAGACAAATTCTTGATCAAATTGTATCTTTATTTTTTATCAAATTTTATCAAAACTTTTTTCTCGAGTGCAAAGCAAGAAATATTAAATTTGTTCTAAATTTAACAAACATCCAAACAACCAACATACCGGACAACTCAGACGAATTAAAAAAAATCCTATCCTTCATACACAAAATAAAATATAAAAACCAAACATAAATTAAACTCTCCACACTGGGCGTAACAATCCTGGCAATAATACACGCCCAGTATAATAAAAAGGAAAAAAAAAAAACTTCAAAGGTTTTTTTTTGGACGATATAAGGAAGGGCAGGGGTTCAGACTTGGTATTTGGTTTGGCCTGTAGTCATGAAGGGCTTAGCAAGGTTATCTATAAACCTGAACAAGCCCAAATTCAAAACTCAACTCCAGTAATTTGACATGCCTACTTACTTTTTTTTTTCTTCAATGAGTATACCTACATAATATTTATTTATGATCATTTAGCTGAGCGGCTACTTTGGATAGGTATATTTTTTTGACATAACTAACTACCTATAGTGTTGTGTCTTTCCTCATTAATATTTTATATTTTTATCTACTCTGTTTAATTTTACTCCAACAATATTTCTTATAATGTAGGTTTCTGTGAACACTTCCATGAATAAATAATGGTATAGAATACATTCTTTGTTTAATCACATAGACACTTCGAAAGCCAGCTTTTGAATTAACCTTTACTTCTTCCTAAATTATAACGTTGAACTTCTTTCTCGGTTTTCATTAAAAACAAATCATACCCTTTGTAAAAATTTCCAACAATTTTATCATTATTTAATAATTAATGCAAACGTTATCATTGTAAAGAAAATAAAAAGGGTAACTCCAAACAAAAACTACCTAAAAAGTTACTTAACAGAAAATGAATGTAAAAATGAGGAAAAGATTCGCTAAATGTTGTACATGGATTAACGTATTGTTCCGAGTGAAAACTTAGCCCATAAGAAAAAGGAAACAATACTTTAAAAGTTTCTAAATTTGGACAAGTTAAAGATTATGGAAGATTAAATGAAAAGAGAAAATGAGAAACAGCGGTAGCCAAAACGAGCCAACAAAAAGAAAACAAATAAACAAACGAGGAAAAAAAAGAATAGATCTAACTGATGCAAATAATTAGAAATAGTACGGTACGGATACGGAACGTTTACGCGCCGTGACTGTAAACGTTACATAAATTTAAACAACGTAGGTATACATAAATAAAACTTAACGCCCGCTAATTGTAAAATAAAGTACTGGAAATTATTTTTTAAACTTTTTCAATCATATTTGCGATGAATTTAAAAACCCAATTATAAGAATTATTTAACGATGAGGGATTTCAGTTTTGTTTCCTTTGGCTCGAATTTATATTTTTTCAAATTGAAGTAAAAGTAAAAGTATCCTGCAAAAACTTACCGGTAATCTCCTCATTAGCATATTTGTAGAATCTTGAAAAGTAATTCATTTTTAATGTTTCACTGTAATCAGCTTCGTATCACATTTATACACGCAAAAAACCGATATAATACCAGCAAAGGCTCTAAATGCAATGAGAAATATGGCCGTCGAGTAATTCATGTACTACTAATGTCAAAGATCAATGGTCAAGTCACTGGGTAAGTAAGTATGTGAAACTAGGTATATGACCACCATAATAACGAAAAGTTGTAATTTAATATTTTTTTAATCAACACATTAACAATTTCTTTTCATTCGACATTTTCATTAAACAACTTCAAATGAAATTTATTTGCATGAACTAGCGAAATAAAGTTTGAATAATTAATGTCCATATAATTAATCAATATAGGCGCAAATCTCAATCCATTCTTTTTCAAACCATCTCGTTCAGGTACCCACGATTAGTTTCGAGCGTTTAATAAAATGGCTGTATACCCGAATATTCAATTAATATGCAAATTACACCAACGCTATAGGTTTATATAAAGGCTATGCGTTAAATCTTGCGACGAAATGTTTATAGTTTTTCACCATAATCTCGGCAATTAGATTTTCAACTGAGGATTGCGAATGGTTACAACGAATCACTAGCGTTATTATCTTTTCCAAAACGTATTAATTCAATTACGCACGTTTTATAAACACGTTTGCTCATTGATTTTGGAAATTCGTGAAGGGTTAGGTTCACCAATTTTAGTATTCCACGAGGATTGTTGTGGGCGATTAAACGGCTAGACGGTATGTTGATGGGGGATAGGAAATTCTACTAAAAAATCTGACAATATGTATAGGATTTAATACAGTATTTATACATATACTCAATTATGTTAAAGACATATACTTAGATGATAAATGATTGAGGTACGTATTAATAATTATATAGGTAGATTTAAAATTTAATTCTAAAATATAATTTCTAAACAATTATAATTTTACAGATAAGTACCTAAACTAATTAAAATAATACAAAAATCTAAAACAATGAAGGAAAGTTGCTGTAAAAAAAAAAAGAAGAAAAACTGGAAACAATACAAATGTACGATAAGTATATAATTTTCTTCTATATTTATGATGCATGAGAAACTTATTAAGTATAAATTAGGGTTCAGCTACATATATGCATTATGCACCTAATACTTCAGACTTGAATATGTACTCAACGAGGAAAAAATTTCATTCTCAAAAAAATTTATCTACAACTTTTTTTATTTAAAAAAAAAAAAGTAAGTACAGAAGAGAAGGTGAAACATAAGTAAAATATTTATTTAAAAACATTATTTTTCAAATATTGGTGACATCAAATAGTTAGGCATAAGAACCTAGCACCTATAGCCTACTATCACTATTAAAGCCTTATTCAAAAATCTAAATCCATAAATTATATGAATTTATTTTTTAAATGATATTTTTCGCAATGCATTTTGAGACTTCAATCAGTACCATGGGTGGAAACTTGGATTTTTCGCTTGTGAATATAGTTTTACTCTAACGAATTATTTTCATTATTATCAACTTGGGTGTTAAGTAAGTAAAAAATTTTGATTTTTTAGGTTAAAAAGGCAGGAAGACGAGCGGGAATTATTTTTAAGCAACGGACTAGTTATAAAAAATATTGTATTTGGTACCTAATACATATATTGTTAATATAAATTGTGTTTCAAGTTTCGGACAATAAAAAAAAAACAAGCAAAAAACTGGAAATCATTTTTTTAGCACCTTTAAAGAATCCATGTGCTGCTCAAGATCACTGACTCGGGTCCATAGTATACTAGAGCATACGTGTAATAAAAAAGTCATCAGTAATCATTCATGATTACCTTGAAATTTAATTTCATTCATGATGTTTCTGTTTTTACACCCGTTGAGAAAAAGCAAAGGAGGGTAAATTGGCTAGTGGATCACAAATTTTGTATGTTATAATATGAAAAAAAAAAAAACAATAAATTATAATAAAAAAAAAAATAGTTCAGCACTGAGGACTAATTTACTCATACAATAAGCTTCAACAAAATACGAGTAATTTACAATTTTGCTTAAAAAAGACACGAGAAGTCCATTCATGGTCAGTTTGTTTTTTTGTTTTTTTTATTGAGCCTTTGTAACTGTATTGGTTATTACGCTCTACGTGGAACTATACCTCGGAAAACAGTTTAAATGACTTTAGGAAAGAGATGATGTGATCAATAGTTTTTTTAATGTTTAAGCTTGCTTTTACGTACTTTTATTTTTAAACTGTGAAATGAATAATTAAAGAGAGCAAATGCTTGATAAACGTATAGATATCAAGATAATTGCTGTCAAACTAAAATTTGGTATCCAGCATCTTGATAGTACGAGTATTTGTATCATACCATAAAGTCCTCCAAAATTCCTACCGTGCTTTGCCCCCAATTGCGTATCATGGTCAAACATATTATTTTCGTTTGAATAATTTGAAAAATACGTGCTTAAATGTGACAGCAGTACTTATGAAAAAAGAAGCTCGCGAAATTTTTAAGGAAAAATAATACATTTATTTTTCTCGTACCATGTTCCTAAAAGCAAGAAATGGAATGAGAAATATGAACCTTTGTAAATTTTATGACTTCTAACGAAATCGAAGAGTTTTAAGAAAATAAAAACTGAAATAATCAAATCGATTTTTGAAATATTTGCAGAATTTTACAAGTATGGGCATATTCTTTGTATTTGATCCATAAAAAGGATATCACTTTTTTTCTTAATGTTGTAAGCTGGGACCAGAATTTCTATACAAGGATTAACTTATTAAAAGTCCAAAATATGCAGATATTACTTTTTCAACATTTAAAATCATCGCAATATGTTTTTTGGCTTACTGTGAAATCTGTTAGGGTTTTATGCAAGAGAAATAAAGGTAGGTAAATACGAAATTAATTATTGAAAAATTGAAATTTATTTTATTTATTCAAATTAAATTTATTAAATAATTTTTCAATTTAAAAAATTTGATATTTTTTCATCATTTTGATATTTTTTTTTTTTTTTTTTTTTTTTTTTTGATTGAACTACATCCAATTTCAGCTTTCTCAGAAATTCAGAAATTGTCTGTTTCTCCTACTTACGTATATATTATGTCACAAACAGGAAAAGTTTAGTACACTGGGTATTAAAAATCAAAGGAGTAATAAAGTAAAAAATAAACCCTAAAGCAGTCAATTAGATGTATAAATTAGCAGGTAAGCGTTAAAAAAATTGTAAAATTGGTTTCGTCCTTATTTTCAAATATTAAAAAAATATTTATTTTTTATTAATTATTTTCGTTTCTTTTTTACGTTTCATATTCCCTTTGAAGTGAAACTTCACTGAAACAGTAAAACAAAAGCGAACTTACTTCTTTTTCTTTTAATACTTATTAGTGCCGAACATTTTTTTTAGTTAATAATACACAAGGCAAAAAAATTTGTAGATTTAAAAAGTTTTCCTCGGGTGCTTGGTTTAATTATATTAAAACCTCTGATATTGATGCAATTATTCGAGTTTTTTCTTCCTAAGCGTTTATTCAGATAAAAATAATAATAACAAATATAAAAAATATAACTTATAAATACTGACGAGTGTCCAAAAATTATCATTAATCGCCATTTAAGAAGAAAATTAATTATTTCAATGCCTACAGCTATTCTATTCGAATTAGTTAGCAAAATGGTTTTGAATGTTTAAGTAAATTACCACGTGACGTAAGATTGGATTTATTTTAATTTCCATTCCACCGCAGACCGTACTCACTTCTCCTCTTACCTTGTTTTTATGAAAAATTATTCACACATAAATTTCAGATATTTCTGATAGGTACTCTATTTCCTGGCAAGGTTTAAACTCTTTTTAATCAATACGAAAGAGGTAACGTACATAAAATTTTCTAAAGTGTATGAATATAGTTGCTGAAAGTCATAACAGGTCCGAGGCCAAGAACGAAGTTTAAATTAATTATTTTCAATACGAAAAAAATCCTAAGAAAATTTTTTAAATGTATTTAAATTTCTACGTGGTGGTAGGCTATTTAGATATGATTACCCCCTTTGACTATATTATATAGACCGAACTACGAATGTTTAACGAGCAATTCAAGATCACCGAGATAATCTATTGTTCGACTAAAATAATTTGGCTGGCCCGCCTAGTATACAAAATAGGCAAAAAGTGGTACAATCTAGTGCTTCTCAAAACGCATTCAAAATATTTTATACACGAAAATTATATTATTAATATTTTATTTTCATTTCTAATTTTATTTTCACAATTTTCGTGGAATAGCGATTTTTATGATCTGAAATAACTAATTTTCAGCATAAAAAACTCATTTAACAAATTATTCGTTATTCGATTAATCAAAGGTTTTGAAGCAAAAAAACTTGGAATTTTTACATTGTTTGCTGAAAAGCGATTTCTGTAGTCTAAATCAACGAAAAAACGTCGCGACATCACCCTGAATTACAATTAATCGTCAGTTTTGAAAATAATCGTTAATCGATTAATAATTGCCCATTACTACATTTACACATTGCCTAATGCAAACAGTTCAGTCTATAAGATATTTCTTATTTTACGAGATTGCTAAATTATTTTTTATTTCTTATTTTTCTAATACTTTGTGTATCAACTGGGTCATTATTCGTTTCTGATTTTTTTTTTTAAATAATTTAGGACTTCTTTTCGTTAAAGATTTTTTTGAAAGTATGAATTTAGATGATTCGAGCTTGATGTAACTTGCCCCCTTTGGTTATTCTTCTTGGAGTCCGTGATAAAATGCTCATCTTATCCAACGCGTATTACGTGTGTTTGAGTAATTATTACTTAAGTATTAACTATGAAGAAAAGTTGAGGGGTTTCAATCTCACAAACCTCAACCATATGTATGCCACTGGATTGCTGTGATGAAAAATACGAGATCATTGTGAATACTATAAAACAACTATAGGTACATAAGTTAAATGACTGTCTTAAAGTAATAAAAGGAAATGATTTTCGAGGATTATGGTGCGTTGAAGTAAGGATACTCATTTAAAGGGTAATGACTATACAATTTTTTAAAGAAGGAGTTTCTGTTGTATCGAGCAATTACAAAAAAAAAAAAAATTCAAAGCATATCTAATACATAGGCGAGTACTTCGAAACCATCTTCGTACTCCAAGACATTTCATAGAATGCACTGAAGTTTATTAAAAGGATAGATCTTATTTTATGTTTACTCAACGTCATAATACTTTTAGCTTAAATTTCGCGTTTCGAGCCGGCGTAATATTACAGGATAACTTTTTAGACATAAAAATCTCAATTACAACCGTTGGCGAACTCGTTAGTTAACGTGATCTTTTTCAATACTCTTAGAAATTCCATTGGCGCATCCATTACTTTTAGAAACACCGTTGGCAGTAGCTTTCGACGATTTGGGTTTCAGATATGTCTTCTTATAAAACTCGCAAAACAAAATAAACATGAAAATATTCTGCGGCATGAGCACGAAGACGGTGAATTTCGGATAATTGCAGTTAGGTTGGAATAGAAGAAGCGAAGTGTGTACAGCAACCATCAAAAACTGCGCCTGTGAATAGAAAATGAGGAATTCAACTAACGTGCGATACGTTTTATCATGAATGCGAGCTATCAAACCTGGAGTTGCGCTTGCAAAAAACGCCGCCGGAAAGTATGACAAACATTTTAAAAGCGTTTGTAACTAAACAAGCGGTATTTCGCGTTAAATTTTTTTCCACGTTATCCCTTTATTTAGCAAATACGAATGTTGGAAATTTGGAAAACTACGCTAAATCGATATAGGATGCGCAATCATAACGTTAAAAAAATGAAAATCATATTTCTTCCGACCAAAAAGGTTCGACTAATAATTATCGGACCATATAGGCCATATAGAGTGTATTTCTGATACGAAACATAGGAGCTGTTTTTTTTTTTTGTTTTATCGATTTCCGAACACCCCTTATATTACGTAAAATATGTTTAGGTTATTGCTAACCACATAATTTATCGGGAATTGCAGTAACATTATTATCGATTTTATTTTAAAGCAAACATCTCAAAAGAAGCCTCCACAACTATAACCCGTGAACGTTGTAAATTCGACGAAAATTTTCGACGAATTATCATAAATCGCTACTTCCTCGTAGTGTTGGCACCATTTCCAAAACAATGATGAATCTTACCATTTGCAACTGAGTCAGATATTTTTTCCACCATATCTTTTCCGAGTGGTTCGGATTCAGCGTCGAGAATAAATAATATGCGTACATCACAGCGTGAACGAATGCATTAATAAATCCTAAAAATGTTCCGTGTCCGCCTAGAACATATAGCAACTGCAACTTTATATGCTAAGTTTCGCATTCTCTCCGGTAAAAAGTATAAACTTTGGAATTACGTTGTGTGAAAATACGTCTACTATTTTTTAGCTTACTGCAGTCGTAAAGTAATAAAAGATACGGGTCTTATGCGCGTATATAGGTTTACGCGAGCTAGCGAAAAAAAAAAAACTACTGTAAAACCTGATAATTGTCGCACCGGGTAAATACTTTACGCCACCCCATGCGAGAGCGCACATTCCAGTATGATGATAAACGTGCAAAAATGAAATATGATCGTCCTTTTTTCTTAAAACCATGAAAATCTGTAAAGCAAAATATTTTACGTATAACCCACAATATCAGCGTAAAGGTATCAAATTAATAGGTTTTCACTGCATGATTTGTATACGTTCAGGTATGCGTGAATGAGCGCGCGAAAAATCGCGAAATTTTTTCCTTACAACGAGAACAATGAAATTTTCTAAGGTTTTGCGTCAGCGTACCGTGATTAATATGCTCTAGACGAAATTAAATTTATATTCTAAAAATAAATTCATTATCTTTTATTACTATTAGCGGAAATGGTGCCTATCGTGTTCGAGTATAGGCAATATGAACTCTAGTCATTAATATTAATTCGTCTCATTAAACGCATACCTTTACTAGTGTTACGTACCGTGTCCAGAAGGTCAATCATTTTCACCATGAAGTATAGGTATACTAATCGTGTAACCTGTAATGAAATTTCATACGTTTAATACGACAGTAAACTGCCAAATAATCGAAGTGTATTGACCTAAGGTAGATGAATTTATTCGGAACCGAGCGAATTTTTACCGATGATGTTAATATGAGCAATTTCATTGGAAAGTCGATTTACATTGATGAAAAGCAGCGATAATTGAAATATATTCTACTCACCAAGTTACATAACTATAACGACAGGTTACACTTTCCTGTTCGCCATCAAAATATAATCGAAGTTTTTTATTACTTAATGAAACCCAAACAATAGAATTGACCTGTCCACGAACTTGTAGAGTGCGCTGCACTTACCACGAAAAAAACCAAGTCTAAAATTGAAAACACGATAACATTCAAAAAAATACATTGGCTCTTATGAGAGCATTTTCATTTTTCATATTTTACGCAAGACGATTCCCAACAACTACAAAAAATTATACACTTTCTTAAAACCTCAAAATTATGGGCTAAAATCTAAAATCCACCCTTACTGTCCTGTAATTAACAGATACACTGGCGTGATAATCTTGGCAATTACATACGCCAGCATAAATAAATTTTTAAAAAAATGGATTTTTTGAAATTTTAGTCATGTAATTATTTATAGAGAATTTTATGCTTTTTCCAACAATGAATTTTTGACAGCTGTAGCGTTTATATTTGCAAAAATATTCAATTTTTAAAAAATTGCACTTTTGATGAAAATCAACTGTTTACATTTCGAAAGCAGTTTTTCTTGATAACTTGATTATTCTCTGCAGTAATGTTTACATAAACTCACGATGTTGAACTTAATTTCGAATTTCGTGTTGAAGAATCATTTTTTCTTTATTCTAATGTAAATTATGATTTCATTATGTTCTTTCATTATTTTTTGAACTTTATTTTCAGTGTAGGGTTGATGTGATGAAAATTCCTATACAAACTAATATTTAAGATACTTACCTCCACGTATTCTATACCTTACACTCATGATAATATAAACAGCTGATTTTTGTCAAAAGGGTAGTATTTTTCAAAAATGAATATTTTTGTAAGTTCAAGTGGTACAGTCATCGAAAATAAATCGTTGGAAAGAGCATAAAAGTCTCTATAAATAATTACATAACTAAAATTTCAAGAAATCCCTTTGTTTTTGCGTAAAACGTGAAATTGAAAATGCTCCGATAAGAGCCACTGTATTTTTTAAATGTTATCCTATTTTCAACAGTTCCGACATTTGGCACCAGATGTCAGCCACTCCGAATGGACAGGTCAATAAACAATAACTCAACTGTTATGACCTCGCAAAAAAGTGGTGATTCCACTCATAGAGGTGATTGAATGTAAATGGCTTATACGCTGCACTATCATTTAAAAGTTGGAAACTCGCTTCTCGAATTTGAAACAGCTGATTATTGTTTATATAGACATAAGCATAACATTTTTTACGATATTACTACTTTTGTAAAATTCAGATTTGAAGTTGAAATGCGTTGATGACATGATATATAGTCTTTAGATGTGAAATCCAAAAGGTCTCTTAACCCACCATAGGTAGTATGGAACCAGGATTGGAGACTAGTACCAACATATAGCTTAGCTCGCGAGTAGTTACTTGCGCCTAGTCTCAGTCCCCTTATGTGTTCATCGTATGCAACTATTTGTACATGGAAGTATAACATATATTATTTTTTAAAATTTAAATGAAACTACTGATTTAAGTATCTATGATGATAGAAAAAAAAATGCAAAAAAATTTGTGGTATACACTTTTTGCCTATCTTCATTTTTGAAGGAGCTACGATGATTTGAAATTTTTCCAAAATTCCATTTTTTATAATTTGATTAAAATCGTTCATTCAAGTAGGTACCTAGGATGGTAGAAAAATGCATTAAAAATTGTAGTAAACACTTTTTGCCTATCTTCATTTTTGAAGGGGCTACAATAATTTAAAATTTTCCCATGATTTTTTCTTACTCATGATTATATATTTCGAAGAAGGGCTGAGGACTGAATGAGAAATAATAGACAAAATCAAAGCCATTGTAAAACCTACATATAACAATTTTTTCACGCAAAATTATAATATATAGATGGAAAATAAAACTAATACCGAATCCGTGTAGTGATAGGGATTGCTAAAATACCTTCAATTCTGAAGATAAGCAAAACGTACATATTTGAATTTTAATTTTTCCTTGATTTCAGTCAAATTAAAAAAAAATCATGGGGAAGTTTGAAATTATTGTTAGCCCCTTCAAAAATGAAGATAGGCAAAAAGTGTTTACTACAATTTTTAATGCATTTTTTCTAATGAACGACTTTAATCAAATTTAAAAAAATGGAATTTTGGAAAAATTTCTAATCATTGTAGCTCCTTCAAAAATGAAGATAGGCAAAAAGTGTATACCACAAATTTTTTTGCATTTTTTTTCTATCATCATAGATACTTAAATCAGTAGTTTCATTTAAATTTTAAAAAATATTATATGTTGTACTTCCATGTACAAATAGTTGCATATGATGAACACATAAGGGGACTGAGACTAGGCGCAAGTAACTACTCGCGAGTTAAGCTATATGTTGGTACTAGTCTCCAATCCTGGTTCCATACTACCTACGGCGGGTTAACATATTTCGAAAAACCACTTTAAGTTTAATGAAATTTGTTGATGTGCCGGTTTTAGGATTGCTCCTTGGGGGTGGGGGTCAGTTCTATAAGTCAAGTGTGAAAGATGGTAAATTGTTTAAATTACCAAAAAGTAGATTTAAATATCTAAAAAAAAGCTCTTGGGAGGGTTGGCGAGGTTTAGACAGCCAAAACCTCCCTTAAAACCAGATATGACCAGCTGTTTCAAATTTAAGGAGTAAATTTCCAACTTTTGAGTAGAAATTGCAGCTTGAAAATTACAGCGACAAATTCTACCAATGTACTGTTTGAGGGAATTCTCTATTAATAAATGAAATTAAAAATTGGTGCCATCATATTTATTTGAGAGAATTTTTTACTTAAAGTTCATATGCTAAACACAGGATAAAACAAGTGTTCACAGAAGCATCATTATTGCGAAAAATTTGAATGAAATTTATACTAAATGACGCGAAATTTTAATATCTTTAATTCATGTTCTTACAAAATTTCACATAAACTTTCCCATTTTTATTAAAAATTGAAGAAGCTTATTGCCCTTCCATAAGTCTTGTACATTCCGATCACCTAGATTTGCAATTCGAAGAAAATTCGCTGGAGTTCAGCTACTCCACGTGGAATAGTCAAACACATTCCATCATTATTCCTTTATTCACCAAATATGAGGGTGAAGGATTGGCAGAGAGGTAAAGGAATCAAGAAATTTTATAACACGTCTTCTGTTTGATGTCATAAAATGCCGGAAACAATTTCGTTTTTGGCGTTTTTTCAACACAAGCTCTAATAATGTGAACTGTTCTTCGTACTTATAAAATCTGGTTCTGCATCAAAGTCATCAAGCTGGAAATGAGATGTATGCTGTATTTCAAATCGCCCATCGAAGGTGATGTTAGAGGTGAGGTATGTTTTATGATAGAGTAAGCCTAAAGGCTAAATGACAAGTACATTGAAATTTCAGTTTCCTACATGTGACTGGAGAAAAATTCGAGAGATGTTGGAAAAACCTCAAATACATGAAATTTGATAAAAATAGACCCTATTATAATTATAAAAGCCAAGAATTGAAAAAAAATGTTGATTTACCTTCGCACGTAATGATAAAATGCATGGGAAGGGTTATTGTGCACATAGAGTAAGCTCAAATTACTAACGATACGAATATTAATTATCTGCATAGATTTATAGCGGAATAAGAGGGGGAAAAGCTTTTGGAGGGGAAGTTAGGCGAATCATTTTCTTAAATAGCTCATATCATTTCGCGAAATGCATCATATTCCGACTTATGTAAAATCGATTTAGGACAGCTCCGATAGGAATTTTCTAGTTTCTTTTTAGAGGCTAGTAAAGTGAACGAGCTATCTTAGATCAATCAATTTTTACTCTTTTTCAAATAAATTAAATCTATGATAACTGAGAAGCGTTATTGTAAAGGTGTTAATTATGATGTAAAATAACGATTTTTTTCTTAATGATAGTAAAAAATTTTAATCTCAAATATTTAATAGCGCCTCTTCAAACATATTATACTTTTATTCATGAGCCTTCCTCGAGTTAGGAAACGTATATATTTCAGATAACCTAAAATCTAAATCATTTATTTCGCACATACTTCTAATATAATTATAATTATAACAACTAAATGAAATGAATGAAAAATTTTGATTTTGACTGATATAGATAACTGATTATTACTTCAAAAATATACTTACGTATTTATTATGGGGAGTATCCTCCCAATCCATCGGTGCACAAAGCCAATTATATTTTCCGATCCAACCATTTCTACCAGCCTAAAAAAAAAAAGGTGTAAAACATATATATTGAATACCTATATCAATATGCAGCATGCCTAGTATAATTACATCACAACTCCGATGCAATTAATGCACTTTACCCAGTTGATTAAACAGCGAAAACTGTATATATTATGATAGATGACGAGACGCGCGAACGCAGTGAGTAAATAAAATTAGTGAAATTGGTGAAACAAAATTTCGCAAGAAATCGCAACCATTTTGAAGTAAACTTTCTTAATTTATTTGTGCTCTCAGCAAATAAAATTTTAATTGAGAGTTATTCTTCAATTCGAGTGGTAATTCTGGTTGTGACGTAAAATGAAATTAGTTACTACCTACGTTTATCTTCGAGTTACGATAAGGAAAACTGAGATCTTATTCAGCGAGTATATCGGTGTTTGTATAATAAAAGCGCACTGCGAGTACAAATTTTAAACGCTTATATGTATAACCATGCGAAAGTCACGCAGCGCTGTTGGAAAGCGCGTGCACTAACTTCATATCGTTTCGTCATTAGTAATCAGATAGCTGCGATAGAAACTTTGTATCGAAGTTCCATAATTGAAAATGAAAAGACTATAATTATATACTTGTGCAAAGAAGTATGGTAGATGGAAAATAAATTTTTTACCAAAATTGAAGACCCTGAAGTCTTAAAGTTCGCCAAATTATCTAAAACAACATTCTTGAAAAAATTTTCAATCTTTCAGCTATATCTTTGGGGCGCAATATTTTGAAAGAAAATGATGCAGAGTTCAGTGGTGGATTCAAGGCGTTTCAAGCGAAAACTGTTCCCTTTAACTTTCGAATTCTAGAGAAACTTTTGATGTCATGGCTACAAAAATAAATGATATTTAAACCATTGAAATTTCTCGCCTTTTTGAACACAAAACCAATAATTCAGTACATGTATGCATTCAATTCGTTTGTGATTTCAATTTCTCTCCCTGTCTATATTTACTCGTTGACTCCGTTCTGATTTTTTTTCTATTACATTCACTAATGACACCGGTATAAGATAAAATTTTTAAATTGATTAGTTGGAGTTTCTTTATAGTAACTTGAGAAATTTTCCTGTAAATAATTTTCAAAAATTTAGCGACATTTTCACTTCCTATGAATGTAGCAAATACTGAAAATTTAGGTAGTATTCTACTTGTGGGATTGAAACCGTGGAATATTACGTGTTAAGATGTTCTTTTTTGAGAATGAATGAGTTTTCTGCTCTTTAAGAAACTTTTATGGCGTTTACTTCATCAATATCCAAATTTGAATGATTTAGTACCAAAACGGTTCACTTTTATGTGATGAGCCTCAATCCAATAATGAAGATCACAATGATCCAAATCTCATCCATCCTGGATATTTTAAAATTGAATAAATATGTAAGACTCGGAAGGACCAGAATAAGCCCAGCAGCAAAAATAATTTTCCCGTATCGTTTTTAATTTCTTAAATTCAATGGAAATTTCGAGAGAAAAGTTGCGAACATTTTTTAAATATAAAATATAAACTTCTGAACCCATTCACAAACCCGGGCACTCGATGTAATCTGCCCCTTTGCTCCTCTCCCTGACCCTGTAAGTATGTAACCAGATCGTTTTTCGTTCAAAATTTCGAAAGCTTACCTATTTTTGTCACATTCCGTTTAACCTAAAGAATAATTCGCGCATTCCACGTCGTATTCCCTTAGGTATAGTACTCGATTCGTAATGAATTGAACGCATAAAGCAAATTTCGATAATTCCTTTCTCTAGTACGAATGGTGTAATAAAACAATGAGGGGTTGAAACTTCTCGGTTGGAAGACGCTTTTATTACACATTTGTTATACCTTTTGGAATTTACCTATCCCATTAACAAATCAGTAACATTTTCCGTTCAGATTTACTACACACCGTAGCATTCGCCATTCCTGTTCTGCGAATATCAACCATCCCTTCTACTAACCTTGACTACATTACGTTAACCTAGTTAACATTTTATTGTTAACGACGAATTTCCGAATTTGAAAAAAGAAAAATGCCAATGATCATAACGAGATGAAATTATCGATAAAAAAGCTGGTAGCCATGCCGCATTACTGGAGTTGAATTTTTAATTGGGGCTTGTTCAGGTTTAGAAATAACGTTGCTAACTTCATGTCTACAGACCACACCTAATGCAAAGTCTGAAAATCACTATCATATCTCTTTCAAAACCACTTGAGAAGTTACGAACAGATGTAGAATTTTTTTTGTCATGCAATAACCACATGATCACATATCCTTCAGATTATGCCTACTTGATGCTCCTCAAATTGTCCTCAAATTTTTATAATCCGCCATTTTGAATCTATTTTCAACCAAATTCAAGAGGTCATATTCTGGTCACCAATTAACCCCAAAAACAAAATGTGTCCTTTCTAAATAGATTTGATGAAGAGATATGAAGGGTTCAGGAAATTTTATAACTCAAAACGTCCTCAAAAAGCTGTTTTTTGATCTAACTCGCCTCCAAATGCACTTGGGAAGCTGAAATTAAGATATGTTGGTGTCCGCAACTCACTCTTTTATATGAGATTAAAAACAACAATTTTGAGCCATTAGCCTCTTCTCCAGCTTTCCTTAAAACCTGGATGATGCGCCATTTTGAAGTGTATCAAAAAAACAAAAAAATAAACTTTTTTGAGGTTTCAAGAAGAGTCTCTCACCAAATTTTTGCAAACTTCATAAATATCCGCTGGCATCACACGTGGAGAAAAAATATTTATATAGGAAAAAGTTAGACATTTGCTAAATGATTACAAATGATCTGAAACGCAAAGATTTAAAGACCCCACCCTCCTCTGATTCACCCTTCTCAAATCAAGTGGTGTGTAATTGCTATCGTTTTCATTGAAAATTCAGTTAAAAGCAATAGCTTGCGGTTGAAATGAAATTTAACCATTTGTTTACCTCGGAATTAATTTATCTCACTTACGGTAGGTCTCTTAGCAATGCTTTGAATTCTTTGATAATTTCCAGCGAATTCCTTCATTTTTATTGAATTAAGCACTGATGCGCTTTCTTTGTATACCAATGAAGAATAAACGTTCCTATTCAATGATACATTTGCTTCAAAAATAACAAATTTTTAGTCCAAATTTTAGTAACCATCGTACAGATCAAGCTCAAAATAAAAGATTACTTAATGTACTAAAAGGCTCAGCCAAGATAACATGTAGACGTTTTCTCGAAACATCCTCTATGTAGTAGGTAATATACCTAACCTGTTCTAGATAGGAAATTATCAACATTGTGTACCTATGTGGGCTTTGAGAAAATCGTCACGATATCGTAAAAAGCAATATACTCGTAGAATCAGTTTATTACTACGAAATACGAACGAAGATATAGAAGGACTTCATATAAAGGAGTTCAGTGAAACGTAAGATGGGCAATTAGATGAAGAGAGCACAAGTATACAAACATACGTATGAGAAAGATAAAGTTTTCGATATTATAACGAAAAATAATAACTTCTCTAAACCAACCGCAAGCATTCTAACGATTACTATAACAAATTTCAGAGATTTTGTTAATTGGGTGCGAATTTTTTGTTATTTTCAACAGGGGTTTTCAGATTTATTTAATTAAGACATACATGCACTTCAAAATACTTTTATGTTATACATCACTGGCTATAAATGCATAGAGTATTTATAATGACTGGTCTATGTTCTAATTGGTCATATGTTACGCGCGGAATGACCAATCATAACGCTAGAATGTAATAAAATGTAGGTAGTTTCATTTCTACCTTCCTAAATAATATCGTTCAGTTTTCAGTGAACGACTAAAATTCGTTTGTGATTTGAATCATCAGCTGATTTGTGTTTTTATTTTACGAGTTAGTCGAGGTAAATTTACCACATTCCAACTTGCTGATTGGTTGTTACAGGCGTGACGTATGACCAATTAGAACATAGACCAGTCATCATAAATACTCTATTGTGATTGGTTGTGAAAATAACAATCAGTGTTACCAGCGTGTTATATCTAGTTGGTTGTTGATTAGAGGGGAATTTGGTGCTATGCCTATATGAGATTCAATCGGACGCACGATATATAAATATGATATTTTATTTAATGAAGAGCAAATCTAAATTATTTGTTAACTTGAGCCTATTTTCAATACTTATGTGGATTATCACAACGCTTGATGACAAAAAGTAAAAGTCAAACTTAACCTCTTTAATAAAAGCTAGAAATTTCAAAAGGTATTTTCTGGTTCATTAATCGCACAAAAGGAAAAATCGACCAGCTTTATTTACCTTCATCACCTTCAATTCTACAAAATGCGGTCAAAATTAAATATTTAAAAATATCTATTATAATTGCAAAGCAAACCTAACAATTCATTCCCAACTCTGAATAGTCAACGAGATCATGTCGAAGAAGTTCGAAGTTGGTAAATAATTTATTTCAAAATTTAATGAACGGTTAAATTTAAAACACCGCGAGCGCCGCTGAAAAAGAACAGTATGCAAATATTAACTCATTAAAGGTTAAGTGCTTCAGCGATATCTGTTAAGTTTTCAAAGTTGTTTAACCAAGTTGTATAAACTCGCAGAACTTTTCCTGCTTCTTTTCAACATAATTCAATAATTTAAGACCGCTTCACTTTTCAAGTACTTGTAAAACATGACTTCATTCAACAATGAACTTTAAAACAACTGCGTTCAACACGTTTCCTTATAGGAACATAATGCGTGTCAACAGCGAAAAACTAACACAATATTCACACTTACCTCAAAAAAAAGAAATGCGTTCACGAGTATTTGACAGATATTATACACGATCATAATTTTTCTTAAATTGAACGGCTGCCTGGATTTCATCAGACGTGGGCCCAGATTTGTTACAAAATAAACATAACATATTAACATAAGCAATACTGGAAATGGAGATGGAATCAAGGGTAAGTCACTGCTCCTTTTATCTGTAAAAATATAGATATGATTTCTTTTTAAATGTCAAAAAATAAGCAAATTAATTTAAAGCGTAATAGAACATGCAGATGCATGTGCCTAGTCCTAGGTTTATCTAATATGAAAATATACCTAGGTCTGTATGCTAACTGTTACTCGTATTTTCTTCTAGACACCTAGTTATGAATTTTGTTTTTTTGAATACTCCCCTCAACAAAAATGCTCAAGTGTTACGATTTTTTCTAGGTTACCAGAGTCTTGATTATCCTCTTTTATATCAACTCTCATGAGTAAAACCTGATGGATAGCTCACTAGGCTCAGAACAATGGTTCCACTTACTATTACTACTCAGATCCATATTTTTGTTAGTAGGAGTTTAAAAAACGTTTTTATTTAGTCAACGATGCTTTTTTAGAAATTTTTTTCTGTCTCTTAATATTGAAAATTTGATCACATTAGTTCATAGTTGTTAAGAAAATCGTTGTAATTGTCCTATTCCATTTTCATTGCATTGTACTGCATTTTCGATTAGTGAGCATTACGGCCTACGGTTTTGAAAAAAAAAAAACTAAAGGTCGATAGGTATCTAGATAATAAGGACAAATACTTTAGATTTCAATAAATGATGAAAAATTAAACAATATAAAATTTATTAAAATGAACTGTACGTACGAAGTTTAACACAAAATCATAGTTAGGTATAATTTCATGATGGAGCGAGACATAAACATGCTAAGAATGAGTCAGAAATACCTCGCCTTACCTCGTGAACATAATATCGTCTGTTTACTTTTATGCATATAATTCTGATTGGCTCAGTAGTGTTAATTTCCGATCTTCTGATTGGATGGATAAGTTATTTTGAAAATCCCGCGAAAGTAAACCAATCAGAAGAAATAAAATTAAAAAAATTTGTTATCACCTTCCTCAGCATTTTTTGCCATTTTGTGTTTCGTTACTTCAAAATCCTAAAACGTCGATTATAATGGCACTGAATGCTTTAGTGAAATTTTCTCTGAAAATCCGCGGTCATTTCATATCACTTTTACTTTTAGAACAGCCATTATAATCGAGCCTTAAGTTGCGGAATTTTTAGTTTTGGTGTTTTTTGTTTGTGGAATGTGTTTGGATATTGTTTTATAATTCGTGATAATCATATTTTCACTTCAGTTTTCAACTTTTACCCAACACAGTGCGATAAAGATTGAGTCCCCGGTGCGGGCAAGTATTCTTAATTTGTTGATATTATGGTTTAATCTTTCAGATAGATACTTAAAACGGAATTGAAACATAGATGTTGAATTTTCCTCAATCGTTTCAAACTTGGTAATCGTTATTCTACCTTCAATGATTACAACAACCGCTGGAATTTGGGCTCTTTTATTATTAAAACTATCGATATGTCTTACGTACATTAATAACTCAACTTCATGCGAATTATTTACCAGTCTGCTGCGAAACCTGATCAAAGAGTTTGAAAATGCCATTTCATCTAATCAATGTAACTGAAAATTCGAAATCTTCCTCTCTAAAGCTATGTAAACTTTCACACCATTACATGAAACCGTAGACATAACATTTTCTTCGCGTTGTTTCTGTGTGACTCAATGGCACACGAAATTCTCGTAAAGCTTTTTGCTAAAGAGAATCTCATACTTTTTTTTCCACGGTGGCAGTGAAGTATAGAGGAAACGCGTGGGATCGGATAACCCATTTCGTTGGAATTTTCTTTTCGTTTTGCTCATGTAAATTACAAGGTTGGTGTATTCGCTTATTCGATGTTAGTGTACACATATATTGGCGTTTGAAACGTGATAATAACATACAAAACATAATTAAAATAATGAGGAAATTAAAGCTTTTATCGACGTTGAAATTGGACGACAATATAAGTAATCAAATTACAAAGTAGTTCTATGCATAAATACGTTCGATTTTAATTATATAAAAACAAATTTACCTCCGAGTTGTACAAAAACGTAATCATAGAAATCCGTCAGTCCTTTTATCATCGTTGCCATCGTTTACCTGAAAAGAAAAGCACTTTCTTTGAATTTTACCGCGATGAATTTCATCATCGTTTGCTGTATTAATAATCATCGTTGACGATTTACCGTTACAGTGTTATTTGCATTTAAGAATAAACGATGCGTCGATTCAGTTCTATAGTTAATATAACGCCACCGGCTGTTCCCATTCATGCAGTTCATTGAACTAAAGCCAATCGAAATATCAAAAGCTTAATATCACCGAGAACTTGGGTAATTTTGAAAAGCGATATTTTGTTTTTCGCAGTATATCCTGCGCAGTTACTTTTCTGTTTTCTAACGCTTCGAAAACTAATTTCTGTCACGCTTTGCGTCTACACGTTACACTTACAATACCTCATCGCCTATCGTCATACGCAACTTTCGCGAATCGTGTTATCGTCTCGTAAAATCGCGTGTTGCACGCGTCGAATACGAGATTTAACTTTATTGCGCTTTATTACTTCGCCTAATTTATTTCTCTTCATTCTGCATCCGTATTTTGAAAGGGAAATTCGCTCGTACTTCTTCCATTTATTGAGTATTAAAACTGGATTATTTTTGTTCGAATTGAATTAAATTCGTGTGTTTATTTGATTCGAAATTAGACGTATTTAAAAAATTTCCGAATGAACTCAATAATTTCGCGCAAGACTACTACTAACGTTTAATAAGGAAAAATCGTGCATGGAAGTCTCGCTTATTCATCACTGCTTCGTGATGCCTGGTAAACAAAACAACGCGTTACTTTTGTCTCAGCTTACTTTCAAGACGCTGCAAATTTCATTCGAATTAAGATATTAATTACATTAATTCGAATTTATTACCACCAATGAGAGTATTTTTCTCTATAGTTCATAAACGACGAACGTATTTTATCAGTAAGTTTTCTGGGCACGACAGTATGAATAATGTTGAGAATTTATCTGCATTCTGTGTTTTAATTACCATATTATACCGGGCTATCTGTTTCGTTTTATTCTATCCGCATTAGCAATACAACGTGTGTAACCCTAATTAATAATGCGTTAACCTTAAAGTGGCGTATTTAAACATTAACATTTCCGAACTGAACTTTACATTCATTTTATTTCCGTAATCACGCAAGAATCCAAATTCCAAAATATTGATTTTGCGTCAAAGAAAGAAAAAATTGAAAAAATTTCTTTATCGAAGTGTCGGTAAAAAATATGGCCATTAAAAAAAAGAGTATAATTTTTTTCCAATGCAAAATTATGCTGGATGATGGAAACTCGGTTACTGTGAAATCCAACTTCAATGAAAAATACAGAAGTGATGCCGTGTCCGTGGAAATTGTTTCCAATATTTTATAATATCAGTGAGCTGAGATGAGAGAAGATATGATGGAGAAGAAATTTGAGGTTCGCAATTTAATTTATATTATTAAGCACACTAGTGCAATGATTATTGTCGCTTTCATGCTCAGGGTTCCATGGTTAGCATGGTATTTTATCATCCATGCTCGTAGCGCTGGCGAGTATAGATGATAATAGCTCTATATTTCCAGAGAAACTTTTCATATGAATATGTAAAAAGTTTTTTTGTTTTTAATTTTTGATTCGTCTTTAAATTGTAAGTTACTCAAATTTTGAGACGGGGTGGACAAAACGCAAATACTTCAACATTTTTGTTCGTAGTCTCGCTTGAAAAAGTGAATCAAAGACATCAACATATCCGAATTTCAGCTTCCCAGTGAATTTGAAAGGGACTAGACATAATTTCGTATCATATTATCAAAATTGATAAAATTTAATGCATGTAAAATGATGAACAAAATTTGAGGAACCTCAATAAATACATGAAATTTAATAAATTTGAGCTCATGTGATTCCTGTGAGCAAAAATTACTACATAATTAAATTCAACTTCTTCAGTGTTTTTGGAAAGGGTAGGTTGGGGTTTTCTGACTTCGTACTTGGTGTGACCTGTTGGCGTAAAGAAGTTAACAATATTATTTGAAAATTTAAACAAACACCAATTGAAAACTCAGCTCCAATAATACTGCATGGCTGCTTACATTTTTATTTCCATTTTATATTCATTTATGCGTTTTCTCGAATTCTATTAAATGATAAGTTCAGCATTTTTGTGCAATTTCCTCGAACAAAATATGACGAGTTGTGATGAAAAATTATTATTGTGTGCTATGCAGTTTAACGACTTTGAACTTGAAAAACAGCGAGTTTTAATTTCGCTTTTATTTGCATAAGAGTGAAGGTTTTGACCTGTTGATGAGGTATTCAATTCCAATATACCGATATAAATAGAGTTCATTGTTACGTAACCAACAACAACAAGAGGAATTGTCTGCTCCTGTCGAAAAGACTCTTCAGGAACTAAAGTCTTTTGAAATTTAGCCACTCTCGCGTTGAGAGATTCGCAAAATGAAAAGACAGGTGAGGGCTGGACGCTAGAGACATGATGTGAGAGATGGACGATAATTAGAGCTGAAGGATGGAAGCGGCAACGATGGACTGGGTCGCTTGTATAGAAGCTAGAGACGTGGTGCAACTAGAGTTAAAGGAGCCTGGGCTTTTCATCTCACTCAGGTTCTCAGTGAGCATGGATGCTCTAATGATTTCTTGTTTGATGTTAAACGTGGACTGTGCTCAGAAGAATGACTATGCTGGGCGCACTCTATTCTGCTGTCCAGCATAGGTGGCTAATGTTGGGTGATGCTCATGTTAATGGCTGTAAAGCAGGATGATTTCATCCTAGAAGTTGTCCCATCGTGTTCCTGTCAATCATAGCGTGACAAGCAGTGCAAGAATTTGCATATAGTATTATGTAGATGAAGGAAAACGCTGAGCGTTAGAGGCAGACATAGGCGCAGCAACTTGATCTAAGATGATGGAAACTACACAGAATGTAATACAGAAGACAAGTAAGACACACACAGTGCATCCTTGGTGTTTGTATATGAACACCTGAGATCGAGACTACTTAATAGTGTAGACTAGCGGTTTGCCAACAATGACTCTACAGTAGGTGGATCGAACTGAGGCCAAATGATGTTGGTAGTATGAGAGAGGCTAGTTTCTGAAAACGTCTCGCAGCAAGCCTAGGCTGGGTCAAATCCTCTGAAAACCTTTATGACTGAGCGGAGCAGTTCAAACCATCATCACCATTATGAAGGGTCGATAGTAATGTAATAGGTAACATGAAAACGAACTTGAATGATCATAATGTATAGTCTCATTACATGATGGTGAGCTTGTGGGGCAATAAATGCCATAGGTTGGCCAGTCAAGCCTCTTCAATACTTTAGCTCAGTTTTCAAACCAATATTTTGGTGGCTAGGACAACATTTTGAAGGCTGAATTGCCGAAGAGGTATAGGCTACGAATCAAGCTCTTGGTGTTTGATTCCTCTAAAGTGGGTACTAAGGAGATGCAGCCTACTGAGAAGAGAAGTGCAAAGTGCAGATATGACTGAAAAAAGCAATCGATCCAGCCTTCCCACCAGGGATAATCATCACAGCCAGAAGGAAGAAAAGTGTGATAACCGAACTTCTGATGTAGAGTACCAAATGAGGTTTACCTCTTAAAGGACTCCCAGGAAGTCCTATATGGTGTATCGAGTAGCTGTATGGGTGGGATCACGCTCACCAGAACGTATGGCCGTGGCAAAAAACCGATTGCAGTCCACCGCTATCTAGTCTCCCAACTAAGAGTAGGGTGGGGTGACGTAGATGGAAGTATGGTCCAAAGAGTGTGGGAACTCCAATCCGCCTGCAGGCTGAGTGAGCCATAAGCGGTTAAAAAGGTAGGCGGTAGCGAACGTTACAAAGAAGGGAAGCGGCATCGCAGGGTGTGGATTGGAGACCATCGTAAAACTGAAAAGATAAACAAAAGGCGTGGAAATGGTGGACGAGAGATATAGGCAATGAAACCCTCCAGAGGGAGAGTATGGTGACCACAAAAAAGCGATGGAGTTACAGCTGAACTTCCAGTGTGGTGGAACGAGGGTCAAGCCTGGGCAGAGATGGGGGAAGGAGGGGTTTCCCCAAGTTTTTTCTCAGGGGCCACTGAAGGCCCGAAACTTGACGCATCGGCGCTAAAAATCTGCCTTCTACGACTTTTTTTTTGCTCTTATGACTTTTTCTCCTTTCGTGGAGCCAGATTTTCTCTACACGGTGCTGACGAGGGTGAGAGCATTTGCCCGCCTGAGCAAAACCCGAGGGAGATACAGGCCAGTTCCTAAGTTGCCCTTATCTTTCTAGAAGTAATGCCACAAGGAGTTCCCAGGCAGGTAGTGTTGCGTGTGGTAGAGAAATTCAGCGGGGAAAAAGGGAGAGATATAGGTGGTCACCGTAGGATCTCTCCCTCAGCTAGAATAAATGTCAACAGCAGTTCCTCAGCGGATGAGTCGCAGTATGCTGTAAACGCTTCTCGTGCAGAGAAGCTCACGTACACGATTTTGACTTAGGAAAGACCCAAAATTAACTAAAAATGTGTTTTGATGAACTCCTTTCACTTTGAAGCTCCTTGTGGTATCTCTTTATTCTAACTCGAGTAGCCATTTCAGATCTTTGCTTTTCGATCTTTATTAAAATACAGCTTTAGTACTCTTTCTTAAAGTTTGAATACTATTAATGACTTCGTAGCTGATGGCTTCTTCTTCTGTGGGTGGGGGCTTTGGAGTATGGCTTAACAAGTCTTTCTCATCAACTTTTCTATCCTTCTTTTGACTGTTCTATCCCTATTTTCAATTTCTTCTTTAATTTTCCATCTGGATATGCCGCTATGCGCCCAAGCGACGAATATCTAGATTAAACTAGGATTAAGTTACAATTGTTAGTTCAATTTTTATTTTTATTTTTGTCTTTATTTTAGAATGTTTTGTAGACAGGCGCTTGTGAATTATAAATTAATCTTATTCCAATAAAATTCCCTCAAGTGTGAGGACTGTGGACCTCTTCAAAAAAGAAGAAAAAACCTATAAATGCACAGGGTGCGAAGTCTGCATCTTTCATACTTATTAATGCTGCGTGACTTTAATGATGAAGGTTTTGAGACCCAACGGTGGTGCGCTTGATTCAATGTTCTATAGCCAATAACTTGCGATAATTGAACTTTTTTTGAAACCAAAGGTTACCAAATTGCAAATTTTTTCGAAGCGACTCATGTACTTTTTGATGTACCAATGTTGGAATACGTCATATGCTGCATATTGCCTATAATGCACGAAAAATTACCCTCACTGGTTTAGTGCACTTAATTAATAACGTTCAAGGTCCTACATACCCAACATTATTGATTTTTAAGTCATTCCAATCAAAAGGTATGAAAAATTCATAGAATAGCGTTATAATGAAACTGACTGTATAACATTAATTGAAACTTCATGGAGTTGACTAAAAAATAAGAGTATAAAAGTGCGAAAGTGACACAAAAAATTTTAATTTATTCATTTACCTAAAAAATCTAAAATTTTAATTTCAGATGAGAAGTTGAGAACTTGGAAAGTATTTCCATTTATTTACTATTTTTTCATTTTAAACCAAAATTTAGACAAAGCGAAATTTGAAATTTGAAGAATTCTAAAATCTCGTTATTCTTATTTAATAATCGACAAATACTTATTCGTTAAATCTACGCATTTCAAGTGCTTGTCGCTTTATAATAAAGCTTCGAAAAATTAAGCTCGAGAATTATCTGCAGAGAATTGAAATTTGTGAATAGATAAGTAAGTAAATCGCCACAAAAAATGTCGACGTTTCTATGTTCGCTTTCAAGTTCAGATCAATTATTAAGTACTTCAGTCTACATGGAATACATACGATGCTAGTCTTAGAACACATTAACGATGGATGTAGGAAATATGTACATGTCTACTTTACATTCATTAAAATCAAATTTACCTACTCGTTAACCTTTTTAGGAAGTGTAGAAATATCTATGCCACGTTATAATTAGCTTATTGCAACGATACATGGGTTAGAAAACCAAAACCAATAAATACGTGTTACGAGGTTAATACGAAGCATTTCTCAGCCCCGCCACCTCTCTTTGGTTTTTCTTTTACGCCAAATAAAATTTTAAAGCCCGATTTTCACGTAACACTAGTGCCTCCGTTATGGCGTTATAATACGGTTACACGGTATCTTTGTGGCACGAAAAAGAGGGGAAAACTATATCAAAAGGATATTTCGAAAAAATATTATTACACTGGTTCAACGCTACACTAACTACGGAAGGAGAGAAAAAGAGGTGGCATTTAAAAAACAATTAACGTCACCTTTGGCATTTATATAATTTTCTATCACCATCGTGTAAAAAGTTTTCTCTTACTTTAATCATGACAACCAGATAATTTACTTTTTAATGACGACAAAAACGATAAACGATAAAAGTTTGTATTTAATAAGTGAAAAAAAAAATTAATGAGTATTCGTTTAACGGAAAAAAGAAGAAAAAGAAAGAAAAAACCTGAAAGCTCGGGTTTTGCGAAAAATTTCCAAACATAATTTTCCGAATCTTTTATAGCTTCGTCTTTCCTTCAGCCAGAATTAAATTAACGCTTACAAACGTAGCTTTTGAAAGTTTACACTTTAGATTTAAAAAAATTTAACGAAATGTTTTTCACGACTTTAATTACGAACGAATATAAAGAAAAGTCCGAAAAATGTTAATTTTTTTAATGAAATGCCCAAAACGAATAATTTATCCGATTATTCGCCGGCGGTAGTGTACTTGATATTTTTATTCGGTTACGAAAGCTCGAATAAGGCACAGGGTGGTTAATTTGGTGAACTGCGCGATTTTTTTTTGTACTCGCGCGTTTTCGATGTAACGCGATTTCGAGCGAGTTGAAATTTATTGCCTTAAGTTTACTCGCGGCTGTCCCCTTGTAAAATTTAAAGCCATATATAACGCGGTGAACTCAAAAAAGCCAAGATTTCCGAGTATTTGGCGCGCATAACCTTGATAGCTTATCGCGAGCTTCGTCTGTAATAACGTACGATTTGGGTGAATTGTTTAAAGGAAGTTATGCCGTCTGTATTAGTTGATAATGGATTAAGCGTCTCCACCTGCAGCGTGAAACTGACCTCGATTCGGATGCGGCGTATATTGGGACGCGGGAAATGGATAATAGCGTGGGGGGCATTGTCTGGAAACTTGGGAACTCTATATAAAATAAAAGGCTATATTAAAAGCTTTTAGCTGTTATTTTATCTTTGTATGTCTATATGAAGAACCATTTTTAACCCCTTTTTGGAAAATTTGACTCTGCTTAATGATGGTCCATTCTTTTATTTCGCTTTTTCCATTCACACGGCGAATGGGGCCGTTCGTATTCTCGCCATAAAATAAATTTCGCAAAGGGGTACACCCAATTGAGGAATGAAAGTGAGTGTTTTTTTGATTTAGGAGGCGAGCATTTCGCCGCTGCTACCGCCGAAGATAACTGGTACGCGATGAATTCGTTCGCACAACATTTATCGTCGCCTTATAAATCTATTTTTATGATCATACGGTAGCGGTTGAAATTTGTTTATTCGTAAAACCTTATCTTATATTGTCGATATTAGCGGAGGCTTTGTTGGCGATTTTTAGCTCTCGCTTATTTAACCTACGCGCCGTTTCAGTGGTTAGAATTTCGGCACCGTCGAATCGTCTTCGGCGACGAATCGTAAATTTTATTAAATTTTATCGCCGGCGAATCGGTTCAACTTCACGATAGGTTTTTTCGCAAATTTTATTCCGAACTAGACGTAGTTGTGGAACACGTTATAGGCTTCGTGTACAGCCATAATTTCCACCAACTTGTCGTTACCGTAACCGTATTTCAACTCGTATGATGCGATTACCAGCACTTAAAATATACCAAAAACTAGACCAAAATACCATAAAATAACTTACGATTGAATATCGCAGTGACGTTAAAATGGCCAAATTGTTCGCAACACCAAATCTTCTTTTAACTTAAACGAGTCGAACGTTTCACCGCGTAAACGACTGTAACATAATTACTTCATTTTTTTTCTCACCGACAAAAAAATAATAAACAAAAAAGAAAAAAGAAAAGCGGATAAAAATAAGAAACTAACAAACCACCTTTAAAATACCCGAATAATTTTTATTAGAAGCGCAAAAGGTACTGAGAAAAAAGGTAGATAATTAAAAAGTAAATGAAACTGCTTACCGTTAAATTATGCAAACGACGATTACCGTAGTCGCTTTTGTATCATCAATATTAAACAAGCGGCAGCAAAAAATGACGACACGGCTTGCTATAATTTCTTTGTTACATCAGTGTCGTCTATTTAATTGATTCAAAATGTAAAGATTCCATTTAGTATGTTGGAACGGGCGCGGTAAACGTGCAAAGGCCCCGTTCGGTCGAACCCTTGGGGTAGGTGAACTACCCATTGAGTCAAGGTGTTACGACAAGTATTTTAGAAAGTGAATTTCGAGATGTTATTGTTATACGAAATGGTACCGATATTATGAAGTGATAAACATTCGGTATTAATTGTTTACGAAGTATGGTTTTATAATGGAATATAGTCTACTTCTTTAATATTATCTATGAAGTTAATTTTAGCTGTATATGAAAAAATATTAGAGTTCAAAGTCAGGAAAGCTTATTATACGCTCATTCTTCGAAGATACGATTTCCCGCATTTATCACGATAAAGATGATGTTTACGAGAAAAGTAGCTATGAACAAAATATTTCAGCCTCTCAAAATGCATCTTCTTAGCTTGTTTTAGCTTTCTCCTGCCCCTTTTTGACCAGAAAAATGATATCATTATTTTAGAAGCCCTTAGTTACCCTCCATTAGTGTAAGCCAGGCCCGTGAGTAGGAATGTTTCAAGGGGTAGGGGGGTGTTTAAAAATCTTCCTCTTCAACTACACCATGTGCGACTTCAAAAAAAATCAACTGTCAAGTATTTTATGCATGCATTGATATATATTTACATATACTGTATGTTTATGAAAATGAAGGTAACATAATAATGATAATAATTATTTTATAAATGTTTTAAATTTTATTTTGTAATAGTTGCAGACGACGCAAGCTCTTGAAAAATTCTTCTATGATTTCTGAAACCTCTATTTTGAGGTTACGATGTACATTAAGGGAACCCAAAGCGTTCAACCTACTTTCCTCCATCATGGATCTCAAATAGGTTTTTATTCTTCTCAAGGTGGAAATGATCTTTTCTTCCTGACCATTTCTTCATTCGTGCAACTTAACGAGAGAACCTTCCGAATCTTGAATAACCGTTTTTAACCTGACGATTTTTGATATAAACCATACCACCCGGTAACCTCGCCACAAAAATATGAACTACTAAATTTCACATGGCGAGGGGGGAGGTAGAGGTGATCAAAATTTCAAAAAATAGATGAAATAACAAAAATCAATTACGAAAAAAAAAATTTAAACAGTCATGCTGCATTACTGAAGCTGAGTTTTTAACTGTGACTTGTTCACGTTTGAAAATTACGTTGCTAAA
Organism: Phenacoccus solenopsis; assembly: GCA_009761765.1. Taxonomy (NCBI): domain Eukaryota; kingdom Metazoa; phylum Arthropoda; class Insecta; order Hemiptera; family Pseudococcidae; genus Phenacoccus; species Phenacoccus solenopsis. Next base: position 19,890,605 of record CM019752.1, on the reverse strand, counting down.
CCATTCATGACTATAGGCCACATCCAATACCAAGTCTAAAAACCCCTACCCTATCCATTCTAAAACCTCTGAAAAAGTTGAATTTAGAACAAAAGTAGAATTTCTTACCATGCAATAATCATATGAACACATATTTCTCAAATTATAACTATTTGAGGCCTTTTAAATGGACGGCATTACGCAACAATGTCCTAACTGCACTTCGGCTTGTTCCAAGAAGAGCACCATGACCTATCTTACTTTGACAATACAGTAAAATACTTCATATCAGTATAGTTATGTAATCCTGTGATATTTTAGTTCCATTTTTTTGCAATAAAGAATCTTTACAAATGATAAGATTTGCATTTTGTTATTCATTTATCAAGAAAAATGAACATTTTCAATATTCTACTTCTATAACAACAGTTTCCTATTTCGCAACAATGACTTATTTCGCATCAACCAATCAGAAGCCTTGTTTTGAAAGACACAGAAGAATAAGAATTCATGTTTTACATCTTTACTCTTAGTCCGTTATGCAGTTTTACATTTGTAAAAGCAAATATCTATTTGTATTTAATAATAATGAACGAAGTACCTCTGGATTTGACGGTGCCCAAACCTGTATGTGGTAATGAAAATAATGAAACATCTGGTAAATATTATGTACTTATACCGCTAATTTTACTCATTTAATCGAAGCATCAAATTTTCTTTTCAGTTTGGTAATTTAAATTTACAGAATAAATTTTTGTTTGAACTAGTTTATTGATGTTGGTTTCAACATGAGTCAGCTTATCAGTTTATCACAAAGATGATCACAACAAAAAAAAAAAAAACAATAGATGAATTTTCCAAGAAAAAATACAACTAGTTACTTTAGGTCAATCTTGCAAAATTGAAAACTGCTGTTATAAGATTGTAGTTACTCCGTTTGCGCTTTTAAATTAAAAAGAACAATTTGTCATTATTAAAATTTTGGTATGTTAATTAGGGTGCTATACAGGTTTCAAAAATGTGGGAATCTCATTTTTGATGAAAATTGCACCTAGAACATTGTTGCGTAATGCCGTCCAAAATATCTTCAGATAGTTAAAATCCACCATTTTGGATTCATTTTGACCCAAATTGAAGAGGTCATATTTTGGTCATCAACTAATCCTACACACAAAGTTTGACCTCTCTAGGTCAATTTGGTGACAAAATATGAAGGATTTATGAAATTTCCTACAGTAAATTTTTTATCAAAGGCCTTTTTTTACTCCAACTCCCCTCCAAATTCATTTGGGAGGCTAAAATCAAAATAAGTTAGTCACTTGGTATCATTCTATCGTATGATTCCGCAGTAAAAAATTACGACCTTTCGTGTACCCCCCTCATACTTTTGGGTGAATAACCCTCTTTCTCCGCTCCAACATGATGTATGGAAGTGACTTTGGGATTTAGTATACTTCTTATCACTAATAATCATATGAGTTCATATTAATTACATTTTTACAAATTTGAGGCTCCTCAAGCTCTTCTCAGATTTTGATAACTTGTCATAAAAATATAAACCAAAAAGTTGGACATTCGCCAGATGATTACAAATGGTCTGAAACGCAAAGATTTGATGCCTCCACCTTCCATACCAAATAAGGTAGGCTGTAATAACTATCGTTTGAGGTTAAAAACTCAGCTAAAAAAAATTCGTCTAATTGAAAAGCAAATTTTAACGCTATTTTTCGATTTAATTTCTGGAATGTAGGATTAAAAATTTCAAATAATAAAATTGGCGGTAATGAACAGCGATACTTGCGCTGCCCAACCAGAATAGTGCAAACGACTCTTTCAGCGACCAAAATATGGATATAAGGAGTCTCTTATGTTGAGCCAAGTCAGCAGAAATTTTCAAAACTGGCCGGTTTACGAAATGGTGGCGAAATGAACATAATAACTTAAATTTGATGAAATCGGCGCAGACAACAAAATTTGAAATTTTTTTAACGCAATTGCTCTTTTTTAAAAAGATGTTTGCGCTTTGGGCGTTATTCAACTTTCAAACTTATTTCATCAAAGACCATTCTTCATTTATCTTATTAACTCTTTTATATTTTACACTGTAAGTAAATAAGTTATATTAAGTACATGGATTTATTTTACTGAAAGATAATTAATAAAAGTCCCTTTTTTGAGAAGGGTGGAGTTTGTGTACTTTGTGTTTTATTTCTCAGGCGTCTGCAACTGCAGAATTGGTCTCGCTCCAATTTTTCAAAATCCCATGTAGAGAATGATCTTGAAAGGGGGTGAGTTTTTGATGAAAAGTTTGAGATGTATTTTTAGCTGAGTTTTTAACAAAACGATAGCTATTACAGCCTACCTGATTTGGGAAGGGAAGGTCGGGGGAGGGTGGGGTCTTCAAATCTTTGCGTTTCAGACCATTTGTAATCATCTGGCAAATGTCAACTTTTGGTATATATATATATATATATATAGATTTATCTATGGATAAAGTGGCATCATTTTTCGTCGTCTATGGGTAAAGTGGCATCTTTTTTACAAAGTGGCATCTTTTTTTTGATGCCACTTTAACATCATATTGCTCATCGATTCAGCTTTGTGTCATGATGTCACTGGTGTGGTTATTTGGGTGATGCCACTTTACCACTAATATTCTATTTTTCATACAAAAAATTTTTTTTCAATTCGAGAAGAAATATTACTTCCAATTTTTTAAATATTGCTGAAGAATGTTCATTTCAAATTTTGAAAGAAACATTCATTACATTAGAGATTTAAGTGTGATTAAAAATATCATATTTATATAATATACCCTTAAATCGTTAAAAATGTTACGCTTCTACCTACCTATTAATTGAAAATTTGAGTGTTTTTATCGAGTAACTTCAAAATCTTCATCGATTTCAAAACATATTTATGAGATGGCTTATTTTTTGGTCGCTTCAAATCTTCTGCGATCTTGGTTATTATTCCCTCTAGATTCGTACCTAGCTTGAGCCCGAGGTATCGAATAATCCCAATAAATTTTAACAGTGTTGCTTTTAACTAACAACTCGCATGCAAACACGTGAGAGAGCAATATCAGTTTTCGAAAAAATTATTCTTCCATCCGTTCTATCTTAAAACACTGTTGAACAACCTGTTGAACATACGTATTCTAGATTGTTTCATGTTTCTTGTACTTAAATTACTTTGGTAACGCGTACTCTTTCTAATGATGAAAAATCTAAATTCAAGGTTGCCCTTAAAAAAGAGTTTTCCTACTCCTTCTTGATGCCGTTATTTCGGGTATGTCTAACATGTACTAATCATTCCAGAATGTTTTTGTATCTTGTTCGATTAACCTATTAACCTTATTGCATAAAATTATTATTGTGCTAGACGCGATAACAGGACAATCAATGTTATCTTCGGCTACGACGGTTTTTAACGAATACCTATCGCGCTTTAGGGAATAGGAATTTGTACATTTGACCAAACTTCTCTGCTCCTAAGTTTCAGATCGATTTTTAGAATTAATTTGTCATTTGCTATCGTCCCATTATATTACATTGAGAGCGTATTTTATTTTCTACGTAGGAAATATTAAACCTATTCTACGTTTGTAAAAATTTAACGACGTAGCATTAGTGTATTAGTCCAGCTGAGCATGGCGAATGATTCAGTTCTAAATGGTGTAATTATTATCAACCATTATGAATCGAACAGTTTGTGAAAATATTCGATATTACCTTGAACTGTTACTTTTACCTAAAATAAACCATTTAATTTCGTTTAAGTTTTGCGTTACGAAGTATAAAGATGAAAAGGAAATCAGGCCTGCGAGGTATATTCCAAGCATTCCAATTTCATATACTTCGTATTCGAATGAAAATACGATAGTAAAATATCGAAAATAAAATACCATTTAAAATAGAGCTTGAGGAGCCTCAAGTTGGTAAAAATGTAATTAATATGAATTCATATGGTTATTGGGGATAAGTTGTATACTATATCCCGAATTCACTTCCATACATGGGGGGGGGGAAGGCGGGGTTACCAACCTAAAATAGTGGTGGGGGTACAGGAGGGGTCGAAAATTTTTTATTGCTGTGTCATATGATAAAATGAGCCCAAGTGACAAACGTATTTTGATTTTAGCTTCTTCAGTGATTTTGGAGGGGAGTTAGAGCAAAAAACGGCTTTTAGAGGGGAAATTGCTGCAGGAAATTTCATGAATCTTCCATATCTCATCACCAAATCGGCCTAGAATGGTCAAACTTTGTGTGTAGGATTAGTTTGTGACCAGAATATAACCACTTAAATTTGAGTCAAAATGGATCCAAAATGGCGGATTTACAAAATTTGAAGATAATTTGAGGACCCTCAAATAGTTATAATTTGAGAAATATGCGTTCGCATGATTATTTCATGGCAAGAAATACTACATTTGTGTCAAATTGAACTTCTTAAGTGTTTTTGGAAAGGATAGGGTAGGGGTTTCCAGACTTGGTATTGGGTGTGGCCTGTAGTGATGAACGGTTGAGCGTGGTTATTACTAAGTCAAAACAAGCCCCAGTTAAAAACTCAGCTCCAGTAATGCGGCATGGCTGCTTACGTTTTTTTTTTATTTTATAAAGGTTTATTATGTGCACACATGGTTCTGTTCTTTTGGTAGTATTACTAAACTTTGCAGGCGCTGTATGTAATTCTTGTGGTACGCAAAATTTAGAGTACTAAAATAATATTTTTACAGTTTTCACCTTTAACAACAATCCGACATAATTTCTTGAAAGTTGAAATTTTTTTCTTGATTTTTACGCTAGATAAAATATCATTCTACTGTTTAAAGGAAAGGTATTAGAAATGAAAGATTGACTCTTTATCGGTCAGTTTTTATCCAAGTTTTTTAAAGAAATATGTATTTAATTGAGAAGAAATATTACTTCCAATTTTTTAAATATTGCTGGAGAATGTTCATTTCAAATTTTGAAAGAAACATTCATTACATTACGAGATTTAAGTGTGATTAAAAATATCATATTTATATAATATACCCTTAAATCGTTGAAAATGTTACGCTTCTACCTACCTATTAATTGAAAATTTGAGTGTTTTTACTCGAGTAACTTCAAAATCTTCATCGATTTCAAAACATATTTATGAGATGGCTTATTTTTTGGTCGCTTCAAATCTTCTGCGATCTTGTGTTAGCTTGAGCCCCGAGGTATCGAATGATCCCAATAAATTTTAACAGTGTTGCTTTTAACTAACAACTCGCATGCAAACACGTGAGAGAGCAATATCAGTTTTCGAAAAAATTATTCTTCCATCCGTTCTATCTTAAACACTGTTGAACAACCTGTTGAACATACGTATTCTAGATTGTTTCATGTTTCTTGTACTTAAATTACTTTGGTAACGCGTACTCTTTCTAATGATGAAAAAATCTAAATTCAAGGTTGCCCTTAAAAAAGAGTTTTCCTACTCCTTCTTGATGCCGTTATTTCGGGTATGTCTAACATGTACTAATCATTCCAGAATGTTTTTGTATCTTGTTCGATTAACCTATTAACCTTATATGCATAAAATTATTATTGTGCTAGACGCGATAACAGGACAAATCAATGTTATCTTCGGCTACGACGGTTTTTTAACGAATACCTATCGCGCTTTAGGGAATAGGAATTTGTACATTTGACCAAACTTCTCTGCTCCTAAGTTTCAGATCGATTTTTAGAATTAATTTGTCATTTGCTATCGTGCCATTATATTACATTGAGAGCGTATTTTATTTTCTACGTAGGAAATATTAAACCTATTCTACGTTTGTAAAAATTTAACGACGTAGCATTAGTGTATTAGTCCAGCTGAGCATGGCGAATGATTCAGTTCTAAATGGTGTAATTATTATCAACCATTATGAATCGAACAGTTTGTGAAAATATTCGATATTACCTTGAACTGTTACTTTTACCTAAAATAAAACCATTTAATTTCGTTTAAGTTTTGCGTTACGAAGTATAAAAGATGAAAAGGAAATCAGGCCTGCGAGGTATATTCCAAGCATTCCAATTTCATATACTTCGTATTCGAATGAAATACGATAGTAAAATATCGAAAATAAAATACCATTTAAAACTTTTTCGCGGCGCTAGATCGACGAATATAAAAGGGGCATTGTGGTTACGTAATTTACAAGCCGTTAGTTCAACGCAGATATATCTGATTAATTTGAGAAGATTAAATATTCGCGGAATTAAATGGCATATCATTTTTGACCGATAACAACTCATACGCTATTATCTGGCTGGAAGAATTTGCTCGGTTTGCGGTACGTATACCGAGTTATACGATAATTTTATAAGGCTCTATTAGGTCGTATAATTCGGATGTGTTACATGCAACGGCAGAAACTCTATTTAATACAGCACCGTAAGCCTAAATTCCCAACTTACGAATATGAATAATTTATTAGTCAAGTTTCAAAGAGATATGAGCTATAGGAAAGCAAACTTTGTACAACTGTGATGTAATATGTTTCGTATCCGGATTTGTAATTTGAAAAACATATCTGCTTCGTGGTACACCTGCGTGCCTCTGTACTTCGTACCATTCCTGCGTGCGGTAACTAGTAAACGTATCGACATAATTAGTATTTTTTTGCCACCACAGCCTCGTCTTTTTCGAAGAACGAAATTAGGTACGGATGGTGAAAACGTTCGAAATTTGATAAATTACCTCGAGCGTGTAAAAATTTCAAAGCTGTAAAAGCTAATTAAATTTCCTATTTTGTGATCGGCTACGTTAGCGCAGACGATGGATGAATAAGTAGGTGTAATTAGTAGAAAAAGCGAAACATTACGTAAACTGAACACCGGTCTCCAGTGTGCAAATGCGACTGCTAAAAAGTTTAACCGAGATACGTACATGTGTTTTTTATGGTGAAAAGATTCCCTCTCAGCAACGCACACCTACTTGCTACGTTTCATTAGTGAAGCTACCTAATTTCGACGTACGTGAATATTTATTTAATTCGACGACAGTTTGGGATTGAATTTTCAACGTATTTTTTTCGTAATTAGAGTCCTACGCGTATAAGGTAAACTTTCTTCTTGGTAAAGAATCTAACAGTTTCTAAATTGTAATCCTGATTATTTAATTTTTTTTTCTGAAATTTTTTCAAACGAAATTATTTTCAAAAAATGATAAAAAGTGAAAAGATTTTAATTTTCGTAATTGAAATTTGAAAAAACAAATTTCCAAAATTTTCTGCAAAATATTCGTTGAAAAAAAATATTTTTTTCGGTCATGCGAATTATAATGTTCACGAATAACTTGTACCATAGGATTACACGAGTCGAGTTTAGGCGTTCATAGTTCAAGTTGATACTTTCAGAAAGCTTCAATGAAACTTGAAAGTCTATTAAAGACTTTTATAAGGATTACATAGCAACTCTTGGAAAACACCACGAACTGGCGAGAGAATGGCCGAGATAAGAATATTGGTCCACCGTTGTTATTGTTGTTGATTAAGTAAAGTCTTCGCGAAGAATATTTTGTGGTACTACACCTATTGCTGTAGTAAGCTGGCCGGCTACCAATTTACATTTACGGCGTTTTGGTTAGGCAACTTAATCTACATCAAGGTCTTTTCGTTTAAACGTTAAGTTAAGGAGTTTCTTTGAAAACGGACGTTATTTGGGGAAAAAATAAGGTAACTAAGTACTATTCGTTAGTGATGGCAAAGTATCGATAACTTATTGATAACTATCGATAGAAATTGTTCTTAACGATTATCGATAAGAATCATTTTATCGATAAAGTTATCGATAACTCGGATTTTTTTCTATGTTTTAATTTTTTCTCTACGTTATAACGATTTTAAGAAAGGTTTCCTTTTTAAAGCATTTTATTTAGTGTCTTGTCAAATATTTTTCATTATAGAATGTTGAAATCAAAAGTAAATCGCAAAAAATTTAAAAATAACTGAACACAAGGTACAAAACATAATCAATTCCAGCCACCAGTACACCATCAGAGCGAATCTTCTCGAACAGTGGTAATTTTGTGACCAAAAAACGCAACAGGCTCTCTCCTGAAAATGTGAATCGACTTGTCTATCTCAATAAGAATTATAAACAACTCTTCAACTCTTTAAATAAATAAATAAAAATACTTGTATTTTTGTATTCAAGCCAGTGTTCCCTCCTTTTTTTTTTGTGATTTTCAGCAGTGTTTTCATCCCTTATTCAAGTATATTTATCAAAATTATTATCGATAATTATCGATAAGAAATTTGATCGATTATTGCCATGAACCAAATGTATTTACTGAGTGAAGTTTTATTAAATATATTATGTAAATTATGTTACTTAAGACTTTTTGTTTTTCGTGAATATTTTCATTGAAATCATCTCTGCAAAAATGTCATACACAGCTGTACTACAAATGTATTAAATGATGAAAAAATAAATTGAAAAAAAATTAAAATCCGTAAAAATATGAAAAAAAGTGTCTGCGTTGTTTCCTTTGTATGATATTATAAAAATTATGAATTTTTTACTAGTGAATGTCCAGTGGGTCATTCTATATTAATTCAACCAGTCTTTGTTCGACCTGAAGTTGCCTAATTTCCCTACATTTTTTTATATCATTATGTCTTATTTGAAAATTTTAAAAAAATAAAGTTAGTTTTTCCTCAGACCATTTAGTGAAGAGTGGTGCTCCCTTTATTTCTTATACTTTTAGATTTTTGCAAAATATAGTAGACTTTAGGCTCCTGTAAGGAACGCTCTACTCTATGTAGAAATTAACGATTTTTAGGGTTCAGTAGTGCACTTATAGAAGATCTCATGAGTCCATAAAACTTTCAAAAATCAAAAATTGATTTTTCATCGTATAGTTCAACTTTTGCGACTAGAAAAAGTATTTCAGTTATATTTGAAAAATTCAAAAAAAATATCAGTTAATATCTAATTTTAACCTGCAGGTACTAAAACTTTTTTATTTGACCAAGTGATTGTACACGTCGAAGTAGTCTAAAGAGTATATTTCACCCAATGTCGATATCTTGTATTTTTCTGTCAAAATGTAAAAGTAATTTTAGAAAATATTCGTTTTACCCCCCCCCCCCCCATTATCAAATGAAGTAGGAAAAAAATATATTTATGTATTTTATCCGGATGAAGGAAGATGTGATGAATTTTGATATTATGAATTAATTAAAATTATTAAAAATTGGTTTCATTTAATCGTAGTAAAACAAAATATATAATAAATAATTTTATTTTTTAAATAATTTATTTATATTTCTGTTAAAAACAAAAAAAAAAAAAAAACTATTAAAATTGATTTATTTTACTAAAAGTCATGGCGAAGGTCCTGCAAAAGTCGTTGCTACATTACGTTCAGTACATTTTGTTAGACACGCTAATTGCATCTTCGATGAGTGAGGAGCTTACAAAATACCTTCAGCTCAAAAATGTTTGCTTTTGGTAATGTGTTAAAGATAATGACTTTTTTTGCATTAGTCGAAGATAGGCTATTTTTAATTTTTTTTCCAACACATTATCAGATTAAAAGAACTATTGATGAAAGGAGAACCAAAAAAATTATGATATTGATTGTAATTATTTAATAAATGTAACTACGTAATTTTTTTATAATTAATTTTTTTAAATAATAATTTAGATGAGCTCCAAGTTAATAAGAGTTTTGTAATAAATTTAAGAAATAATTCAAAGGGTCAAATCATATGTTTAAAACAAAACATTACATTTCGGTCAGAAGTTGCGATTTTGATTGAATTAATTTGCGGTTATCCCAGTATAATGTAAAATTGACCATAAATTACAACCGAGGTTTCAAGAATTATTTCAATAATCAAGTAATTTTCAATTTCATTTCGCCGGAGTTCGGAAACTTCACAACTTATTTTTCCTATTTCATCTATATATTCGGTTTTTCACTGTAGAAGTTCAAATTCAATTTCATTAAAAAAAAAAAAAAATACTCATAGTACGTATTTTACTCGCATCTTGCGAATGTGACCAAATTAAGTTCCACGTGTTATCTTTCTCGCCTTCCATTTAATCGTCATCTCTATCCATTCTATTATTGGCTATTTTATCGTCAAATCTAAATTCTTACTTTATAAAAGGTCCGCCATTAAATTCGGTTAAAAAGAAAAGCGAGCTTTTCATTGCCGCAGCGCACAAAATGTCGGAGACACGTTTTGGAAAAAAAAATATATATGTACTTTTACAGTCAGCTAAACTACCAAATTCAATTACCTACCAATATCGTAGATTTCACTTTCTATATAAGAAAATGCGTACGTACTTCTAGTACAGAAGCCCAAAATAAAGTGAAAAACGAAAATAGCAAATTTTACTTTTCTATTTACTCGTATAACATCAATAAATAAATTAAAAAAAATTATACAATTTCTAAATTCCAATACATTATTACCGTTCGAAACGTTTTAAATAAATGGTAGAAAACGTTATCTCACACGTTTAACGTATATATCGTTACCTTAATAATATTTAACATTTATCGAATAATTTACATAATAATTTACACACAAAAAAAAATACACACACACAAAAATGTACAACACAAAAAAAAGTCTTTCTTAATTTAGTTGAGTTCATAACACTATACGTACCAATTAGTTTTACACCGTGATGGTAAAAGTTCAAATATTATAAGTAGATATTGCGCGCTTTTTTTTTTTAAATATAAAAACAACGAATTGGAATTATATAGTAAAAGTGGTAACGTCGTATGCTTTACGTTGGGAATGAATTTCTATATTAAAAATTCACGTTTTTTTCCTAGTTTTTTGGTAGCCTTTTTACCATTTGCTCGGACAAGTGATGTGATATTTTAAATAAATAATCACTTTAAAATTGTATGAGTGTGTTAAAAAAAATTAGCGGTGATTCTGTTCGTATAATTTTGCAATATTGCATCTTCAAAGTATGAATTTTGGACAAGTTTCCTGTTGAGGCGTTCATTCTAGGCTTTATTATCGTAAAAATAATTATTACTACAAGGAAGATTGCTTGAATTGAAAGACCATTCCATAGGTACTTAGTACAGGCATATTTATTTACTACTAATTCATAGTTATAACTAACGCTATTCATCGTGATAGTTCATGAAAAGGAACTTTTTTCAATATTTTAACATTTTTTGTCAACGCAAATAAGTAAGTTTTTTTTTTTTTTTTTTTTTTTTAAATAAAAATATGAATTCCTTTTACCATATATATAAAAATTATAAATCACAAATTACCTTATTACAGCAAAAATAATCTGAGCCATATATTCAGTTCTTGGTAATAATCGATAAACTATGTCTTCAATGAGGGTATGCGATTAAGATTATTCGTAACGTTAAATGCGGATCTGGTGAAGTTGAATGAGTCCAAATATATCGTTTAGCGAAGCGAACGAAACCAATTGCAAATTCCATTACTCCGTTAGGTCTAACGGTTTGACTTTCAGCCAAATTTTTCACCAAAACTGTTCCAAATTAAATGTGTAATTACATCCTCGTGGCAACAGCCTTTACAGAGATTAACATAAACGTTTGAATTTTTTTTGTACAAATTTTTAAAAGCCTTTAGTATATTGATCAACCCTCTCCGCACTTGTTTTTAATCAGGTCATGCTCTGTCTTAAAAATTAAATCACAAAGTAAATAAATAATGATGATATTTTAACAGCAACGTGATCGTAGACAAAGGTAACATCGAACTGCATATCCTAAATGGCGCCATGCTGTGTGATGTCACTGAAAATAAAATCAAGTCGTTAAATATTTCATAAAATCGATAGTTTAGTTTAAACTAAAAATTTACCCAACAATTCCACGATATATAGTTGATTTTATGAAAAATATTAATTTGGAAATCGTAGATTACATAAATATTCGAGAAGTCGTAAATATTGGCCATTGGGGTTTTGGTTTTGGAGCAAGTAGGCACGTATGAAGTATGCTTTTAATGTGACATATGGCGTACTTACGTAACACCTTGTCATTCTCATGTAACACAGCAAGAATGACATAATGTCTATTTGAAGGTAAAGAGGATAAGTATTGTGGTAAACAAATTCTGTTTCTTGTGTCCATCAGGATAGTCTCGCTCTTAGTGCAAAACGAATGGAGATGTAGTACTTTGTGTTATGTAAGTTGTAAGGTATACTCATTGCTCATGATCGTTGACATGTTTACTTCAAGTGTATGCAGTTTCCTTTCCCTTAGGACACTGATTCTAAAATTACTCGTAGCTACATAAAGAATCACACCATTCATGAATACGTGCAATAAGTTTATTAAGATGGTTGACGTGTTTTAGCCAATCATTCTTGCTACGAAATGGAGCATAGTAAAAAGTTTAGCATTTGCCATATGATTACAAATGGTCTGAAACGCTAAGATTTGAAGACCCCACTAGCCTCTACCCATGATCGTTTCTTCCCAAATCAGGTAGATTGTAGTAATCATCACTTTTAATTAAAAACAGCTTATTTAAAAATTGTCCCTCTTGAATTCGAAAATGTATAGCGAGTATAAAAATTTCCAGTCCCTCTAAGAAAGATTTCTGGTTACGCCAATGATGGGAACATCTGAGATACCTCAGTAACTAAAGTTTTATGTTGATGATTATAAATTCGTATCATGATTACTGAAATCAAACAATCTAAAACTGAAGAAAGTTAATGAGGGAATTTTCAAGGAGGAGGTGGGATTTTTCATATTAACGCTGACATGCATCTGGGAAATCGTTAACATTTTTTTGTTGGCATTTAGCTGTTAAGTTATACACGTATTAAATATATTTGATTTGATTGATGATGATTATTAGGCGTTTTATTTTAGCTGAGTTTGTAAATTAAAAACGATAGCTATTACAGCCTACTTGATTTGGAAAAGGGGGTTGGGGAGAGTAGGGTCATCAAACCTTTGCGTTTCAAAGCATTTGTAATCAACTGGCAAATGTGTAACTTTTTGGCGTACATGTACATTTTCCCCCCACGCGTAGCGCCGGAGGGTATTCGTGAAATTCGTTCAAAACTTGGTGAGAGACTCTATTTAGAAATACGACAAAACTACTTTTTTCTTCCTTCCATACACCTCAAAATGGCGGATCACTCAAATTTTGAGGGGGGTTGGAGGAAGTGAAAGTAGCCCAAATTTTTCATTTTTGACTTCATATGAAAGAGCGAGTGACGGACATTAACATATCCAAATTTCAGCTTATTAAATTCATTTTGAAAGGATTTAGAGTATAAAACGCTTTTTGAGGAAATTTTGAGTCATGAAATTTCTTGAATCTTCCATATCTCCTCACCAAATCTACCTAGAAACGTCTAACTTTGTGTGAGAGGTTAGTTGGTGACCAGAATATAACCTATTGAATTTGGGTCGAAAGGGATGTAGAATGATGGATTATCAAAATTTGAGTAGTGCTTGAGAAGCCTCAAATCAAAGATGTAATTAATATGAACTCATATGATTATTGAAATAAGAAGTATGCTATATCCCCAATTTACCTCCATACATGGTGATGGAGAGGAGAAGGATGGATTTTGACCTCAAAATGTGGTGGGCGTACCGGTGTCATATGATAAAATGAACCCAAGTGACTAAAGTGTTCAGATTTTAGCTTCCCAAATGAATTTGGAGGGAAGTTAGAGCAAAAAAAACGGCTTTTAGAGGGGATTTTGCTGTAAGAAATTTCATGAATTTTTCATATTTCGTCGCAAATTGACCTAGAACTCCGTGGGTAGGATTAGTTGATGAACTAATATGACTTCTTCAATTTGGATCAGAATGGAATCAAAATGGTGATTCTGAAAATTAGAAGGTAGTTTGAGGAGTCTCAAATAGTTATAATTTGAGGAATATGAGTATGGCAAGAAATGCCATATTTGTTCCAAATTCAATTTCTTAAGTGGTTTTGGAAGAGATGAGGTAGAGGTTTTCATACTTGGTATCGGGTGGGTGTGGCCTGTAGTCATGAAGGGTATTTCCAAACTTGAACAACCCCCAGTTAAAAATTGAACTCCAGTAATGCGGCATGGCTGCTTATGTTTTTCTTCGTATTCTCTTTTTTGTTTTTGATTTTTTATGCATTTATTATTTTTGATTATGTTCCAATAATAATAATAATAATAATTTGAATTTGAATTTGAATTTATTTACCAAATAAAACAACAACTTGGAAAATACAAAATACAAAGAAGTTGATACTCCTCTCCTCTGCGCAAAGCGCGATCGCAGGGGGGATTATTATTACAACAAACGAAGCAAAACCAAAGAAAAAACTAAACTAATAATGAGTATGCAAATAAAAAATAAAAAGCAAACATGCCCACAAAGAAAAATCATTATGTTAAACCTAATGTGTTTTTTATTATTACAATACAAAATAATATATTGAATTGAATTATTTTGTTTTATTTTGTTTTATATACTCGTGTCTTTAATTACCTAGACTATTACGCCAGTTTCATGTTTATATTTTGTTCGGTAGTTTTGTCTTGTTAAGAAATTCAAGAATTTTGCCTGTTATTATTCATTATTTTTACTATCAGTCACATTGAACTGTTTTTCACATTTTCCCTGCTATAATCGGTATATAGCTGTCGAAGAATTATAAACAGATAAATTAATTAAAATGTTAGTTTGAAATTGCAAAAAATGTAAAACTCAGTTTTACTAATGACTAACTTGGGTCGGCTACTTGCGTTTCTTAAAATCATCAGTATTGAGAGATTTTGTGACGAACAGAATATTGTTTTTTTTTTTAATAATTATTAAAGCAGTAGGTTCAGATAGTTGAAAATGTCAGTTTATGAAAAAAAAATCATTAAAAATTGCATCTAAAGAATAAAATTATTTTTGAAAAAATTAAACCATCAGGTAGGAATGAATGTTCTCGGAAAAAGTGAAATAATCATACGAGGCTTTTATATCGCGATTAAATGCGCGCATTAAACCACTTAAAAATAAAACTCGATCCGGTGTTGTAAAATTCATACCATATGAAATACGTTTCGCCATGAAATACACGTTGAAATTTGACTTTAAAAGCTTTCAATCTTCGCCATTATTTTTATAACATTTCGGAGTAGAATTTATACGCGTTTAAGCGTATTACGTCGAAATACGTAATATTAAATTTTTACGTCTCGTAATACTTAAAATTGATAGGTATTTTTTTCGTAGCCATTCAACTGTTGATATGTTTACGCGAGAACGAAGGGAAAAAGTGTAGGTAGGAGTTCGTATCGGCGGAAGAAACTTTTAAGCATCGGTGAAAAGTAAGAAAAGAATTCACCTTAGATTATTAAGTATGTGGATGAAAAGTTGCACCGTGAAAAGGTTAAAAACCGCAAACGACTTAACATCGGTTGAACGAGAACAAAGTTTATTTACTTTTGTATTTTGAAATGGAAACGGATTTAGGGAAAAGTTTAAGCGTAAAAGTCAACCGGTGTAAATTACTTTTTTCACCACCGGAACGCGATACCCGTCAGAATTTTCTAGTGTTAATTAGCAACGCGTCACGAAGCTGACAAAAAATTTTCATAAGGTTTAAAATCTTTTCGACTTAATTTAACGCTATAGACATTTTTTAGCCCGTATACATTAGCGTATGTCAACATAGTACTTTTAATTTCCATTTGGTCGTGTAAGCCACGAAATGAAAAGTAGAAATTAAATAAAATAAAAGCTTGATGGAAAAAATTTAATTTATTATTCCGAACTTCTTTCCAGCATAACGAAGCTAAAACCGGCCTTAATTCGGGCTTGAGAAAAAAAATCTGTTTAATTTTGAATCTTGAAATACTCGCGTAAGATTCTGTCGCGGTAATTTTTTTTTCGGATTTCCAATTCGAATTTTTTTTCATTATTATTAAACTTCGCCGTATATAATTTGATTATTGTTTGGTGAACCGGCAATTTAATTGAGTACGTTAAATTATGAATTCCTTGCGAGTTTTTGTCAGTAATTAAATTGCGTATTTGATGCAAAGCAGCCATTAATAAATTTAGATAAATGGATTAGAGTTTTATGAAGGGATGAAATTGTTTACGATTGTTCCACCAAATAATGACTACAAGTAAAGCTTTGTTTGCAAATTATCTCGTAAGCGTCCGACATTTTGCCAACTTTATTTTATCTGTGATTTCAAATTAAAGGCGTTTCAAATAGCCATAAATTGACCGTAAAACGAGTAACTTTTTACGACGTCGTCAAGGTATCTATCAAATGACGAAATGTTTGAAAACCATCTTTGCGAAATTTTACACGTTAGTTTGTTACATCTAATCGAATTAGAAGGTGTATCGATCTATCAATTATTTATTTGGATGAAAAGATTTTTCTTCTCTATAAAATTAACAGTTATGAATGCTGCGAGAGAAAGATAGTAAAAAAAACCTCAACAGTAATCCAGTATCCTCTGAAAGTTAAGCTTCTAGGTATATTTTTAGTTCTTAAAATGAGATAAAGAGTTTGAAAATACAATTTTTTTCGGTCATTGAAAAGAAATCCTTAGAAAACTTGAAAAAATTCAAATAATAGAGACAAATATAATTAAAATATTTTTTTAAAATCTTTCTATTTTGTGTCGCTCGACATCTATGGATAAATAATTTTTAAATTAAATTTATTTATCTTTTTTCAACTTCACATTTTTTTTAATTGCTGTTTTAGACTTTATTGTATACCTTTAAATATGACTACTCTGGCTTTTAGCTGAGTTTTTAACTTGAAAACGATAGGTATTACTGCCTACCTAATTTGGGAAGGAGGGTCGGGGAGAGCGCGGTCTTCAAATCTTTACGTTTCAGAACATTTATAATTATCTGGCGAAGTCCAATTTTGTGGTAACAATACATGGTATATGTTTTTCCCTCCCGTGCAGTGCTGGCGGGTATTAATGAAATTCACTCAAAATTTGGTGAGAGATTTTTTTTAGAAATGCAACAAAAGTACTTTTTTTCGGTACGCCTCAAAATGGCGGATCACTAAAATTTTGAGGTAGGCTAAAAAAGAGCCAAAGAACTCAAATTACTTAAATTTTTTGTTTTTGATCTCATATCAAAAAATGAGTCAAGGATACTAACATATCAAAATTTCAGCTTCTTGAGTGCATCGGCTTTTTAAGGAAGTTTTAAATTATGAAATTTCTTGAATCTTCTATATCTCTTCAACAAATCAACGTAGAAAGATTAACCTTTGTGTTTGCGGTTAGTTGGTGACCAGAATATGACCTCTTGAATTTGGGTCAAAATAAAACCAAAATTACGAATCGTAAAAATTTGAGTATAATTTGAGAAGCCTCAAGTAGTTATAATTTGAAAAATATGTGTTCATATGAATATTATATCTTTTTGTTCTAATCAAAGTTATGAATTGCTTCAAAATCCATCAGTACTAGCTAAAGCTCTAAATTGGTTCATCCTAGTATTCAGCTTTACAAATAAGTATCAAATAATTTATAATCTCGAGCATTTGAGCATTAAAGTTGTGTATTTGTGTCATGGAATAAGGTTTGGGTGTTAGTGACCAAAAAATTATTTTTGACTTTTTTTCGGATCCTTATAAATAAAAAGTCTCAACAGTTCAAAAATTGCGGCCTCAGCCCCCTATCTTGCTTTAAAAGAAGTTACAGGTGTTTAAAGTTTACTACTCCAAGTTTTTTTTTTTTTTTTTTTTTTTTTATACTGGGCGTGTATAATTGCTGGATTTTTACGCCCAGTGTCAGAGGGGTACGGAAAGAGTGGATTTTATATTTGGTTTTGTAATTTCAGGTCTTTGATCAAAAAGTAGGATTTTGTTAATTTCTGGAAGTAGGTCTGGAATTATTGGAGGGTCTTCAGATATACCTAGGTTTTGTCTGAATGACCTGAGGCTAGGGCAGAGGAAAAGGAGGTGTTGGGTGGTGATAGGTTCAGAATTGCAGTATTGGCATGTGGGTGTGGGGACCTTAAAGTACAAGTGGCTGTGAGTGAGTTTTGTATGGCCGATTCTAAGTCTAGTAATAATAATTTCATCTGAACGGTTTAGGAGTGAGAGATTTTTCCATGGTTTTACTGATTTCTTATGGAGGAAGAGTTTATGTTCAGTTTTTGTATTCCATTGGTCTTGCCAGCTGTTAAATTGGTTTAGCACGAGGATATGTTTAATGTCATTTAGATTTGGTAGTTGGAGTAAAAACGGAATCTGTGCGGATTTGGCGAGTAGGTCAACTTAAAAACAACAACATCAAAACTTCAAACTCGTTTTTCTCAAAAAAGTGATTTTGGTCACTAACACCCAAACCTTATTCCATGACACATTTATAAAATAGCAATCCCTTTTCAAACAAAAATTGGTATTAGAAGTATTTAAGTCATGAATGGCCCCTAGACCTACGTAGAGATTCTCTCCTACTTAATACATATATTCGTCTTAAGTCGTCTCCGCATTTACCGAATTCGTCCGCTATCTCAAACCAGCAACACCCACTGCACGAAAGGTCCTTCTTATTCACATTAAAAGGGCTTCTAAATTTACTGAACATTGAATCCCGCCACTGTCTACAAATTACCTACCAGCGCTACCTCCCTGGACACATCAGCCTTTCAACATCGATAATTCATTAGCTGATCTCGGCAAAAATGTTCCTAGTGTACTTATCAATGTCTCCTTCGCCGAAATGCTTAGCAGGTATCCAAACTACTAGGTAATCTATACTGATGACTTCAAATTGGTTTTTGGAATTGGATGCTCAGTAGTCCATAACGACGCTTCTCCCATTCGATACTCATTACCGACATACTTTTCTATACTTTCCATTGAACTTTACGCTATCTGGCTGGCTGTTCACTGTTCAATCTAATCGTCACTCGCGTTGTGCTATACTAATTTGTACTAATTCGTTATCGTCAATCGCCGCGATTTGTGCTTTCTGATCGGGTTTACAACACCCAATTGCGAAAGAAATCATCAAGGAAATCGTAGCTCTCCCAAATGAGGTCACTCTGACCTGGATTCCGGGCCATAGGGGCTTACATGCAAATGCCCAAGCCGACGACACCGCCAAAGATGCCACTACACAGTTCCCTACTCCGAGGATTCCAACTGCGTTGAGCGACGTTAAACACATTATCAAGAACCGATTACGTGCCGTGTATTGCGACAGATGGTCCCAAGTTCCTTCTACTAACAAACTTAAGGCGATCAAACAACAAGCGCAGCCTTGGGCCACCTCTTTGCGCACAAATCGGAGAGAGGAAGTCGCAATTTGTCGTCTTCGCATTGGTCATGCACATCTTTCACATTCCTATCTAATGTACAAGTCATCCCCACCTCAGTGTTCTCAATGTAATGAATCTATCACTGTGCATCTCGTTCTCATTCAATGCCCGAAGTATCGTTTCCTTCGTCAAAAGTTCCATCTACCAGTCTCTCTTCCATCTTTCCTCAAAGATGACTCTATCATAATTAACAATCTTATCTCCTTCCTTAGATCCTTCGTCCTCCTTCCACTAATTTAACCCTTTCCTTTTCCCTGCCTCTGGCCTTTGTTGTCTGTACACGGCACGTAAAAAAAAAAGTAAAAAAAAGTAAGCATGAATGACAAAATTGAAAAAGCAAAAAATTTTTAATTCCAAGAAATTATTCTTTGCAAATTCATTTAGCTATATAATTGAAAACATTTATGGATCTAGCAGTCAAATAAAATATAATGAAACACAAAAAAACAAGATTATTGCAAAATTTTTTTTTTTTTAAATGCGAAAAGTTTTATCAATGACAATTTTTTAAATTTCATATAATTCCCTCACAGACGTTCATACTTTTCTTCTCTAACACTGTATACTTTTTTAAATCGATTTAATTTTTTTTTTCGTTTTTTATTTTTAAATTTTTCATTCAAAAGTGTATTAGCTCGTTTTTTTATGTTGGTTTTTTTTTTCTTTCAAGAGGTAAATCTTACTGTAGAAGAAAATCTCAATATTTTGCTTCCTTTTAGTTATATTAATGAAATTTTTATCACGTTTTATGACTATATTCCGGTTTAATTCGGTAAAAAGTACGAAAAAGCGCTGGTACGCAATGATTAAATTATAAAAAATCGATTTAAAGAAAAGAAATCTGTTATTTTTCAAAATCATATAAAAATGAAAATACTTGCCTCTGGCCTCTAAGCTGTGCTACATGGCACTTTAAAGAAATTAATAATAAAGATGGAAAGGAAATTTCTAGTGAAAGTTTTTCACGAAATAAATACTTTGAAAATAGATTCGAAATAAAATTTCTTTTGAGATATTTTTATAAAATAAATTACTCGACCATGCTAGCTGGCATTTTTAAAAACGGGAGTAGGTAGATACATTTTTCTCTACGACTGTAATTTACGTTTATTATTTTGGTTTTCCTTTTTTTATTACTATTATTTTGTGGTGGGCGCAGTACGTATTTAATTTTGCGTATTTAAATGGTAAAAGGGAAATGAGAAATTTTTTAGTTCGAATACGTTCGTTCGTTTCAAAGAAAACGTTTCGTTTTACACTATTTTTGAAGAGAACGCCGAGAGAAACGCTGGCACGTAAATCTTTCGTCGTTGCGAGACCGTAAATAGACAATTTCCTCTTATTTCGCGTTAAACATGCGTTTCAAATTATCTGTTTGATTTGTGAAAAAACCTCCCATTTTATTTATGCAGGGTGATCGCGGCAGCGTAGAGATAATTCCAATGGCATTTCGATCTCGAAGTGCGAGTATACGACTATTTTAACAATCCCATTGTTCGATACAGCTGACAATTGAAATTTATTCGATTCTTTCATGCTTAACATTGTAACAGAGTGGGAGAATTAAAAGAGGGTAAAAAGTCCATTAGTAATTACATAAACAGCATCTGCAGCGTAGAATGTAATCGGAGAAACTGCACCAAGTGGCATAACGAAAAAGTCAATACTTCAGGGTATACGAAATGGCGTGATATACGTTAGAAAAAAAACATCGGTTCAATTTGCAACCTTTTGTAGTTTCGTGAAAATGCATGTGAAGTTTCGCACATGATCACTCCGCCAATACGAATGGGTTCCTAAATTTACTCTTCGGTAATGTAACCACAAACGAACCTTTTCTGCGTACGATCACAATTGAAGCGGCCACAAATACCTCGACGCAATACGAACGACGATAATATATTACAAAATGTTTCTTTCAATTTACATATTCCGTTCGTATCGCTTGTGGATGAAGTGGCAAAAACTCACGTCATCGAAGTTCAGCCGGTGTGATTTTTCTTGTACGTAATAAACAAAATCTATAAGTTAAAGGTGCCTGTTGGATAAAAATTTCCATCGAAAATGAAACGCGTTCGCGTGGTAGTGGAGCGAGAGGGCGCTATGAAAAAAAAATCATTAATTATTCGCCAACACTTCGTCTCCCGTTCATATAAAAAGCCTTTCGGTGCTTTTGTGTACGTACAGTTTTTTGCTCTTTTTATTAGAAAATTTCAACACCAACAATGATTTTACGGTCGGTGATACTTTTTTAATATAATGTCTTCTTCCCGTTCAACCTTTTATTTCCGCAGCAATAAAATTTCTTTTTCCGCAATTAGCGTAATTTAATTAAAAAACGTTATTGTAGGAAATTAATAATGCACAAGAACAGGGGTGAAAAAGTGTAACCTATGCGGATTGCAACAGACCACCGGAGAGCGGATAAATTTAATTTAACATTTTAATGTTGAAATTTTAATGAATTTTGAGTTATTAATTGGAATCAACACGTTTTAATCGTTAATACGCTTCATGAAGCGAGCAAATTGAATTTTATTCTCGAAAGAATCATCCTTTTCGTTGGAATGCTACACAAACGTTATTAGCTGCTTGAGCAAAAAAAAAAAACACCGAAGAAAAAAATTATTTCAAGACGTTTCACCACCATTCCAGCGCAATTAGCGAGAAACTATGATGTTTTTTTTAATACGTTGCCACTTTGTCTTTACCTCGTCGTTGATAAATTGGTTTTGTTGGTTGTAAAGGAGTATTTCGGTTCCACTGGTATTTTTCAAAAAGGACAGTATGATTGTGATGCTTTTTGTGATGTGGTTTCACATCAATACAATATTAAAATTTGGTAAGTCTCGTGTTTCCTTTGGGATCTTTGAATACATTTATGCCAGATTTCCTTCTGAAAATTTTCTACTTTCCCCAACTGCTTTAAGAAAATTCAACAATATCTTCAAAAAAAGAGAAAAAATTGAACTAAAAAAATTATCACGATTTACCGAAAATATGTACTTAAGTTATTGAAAAAAAAATATTTGTGGGCTGCAAAACTTAATCCCTGCCGTGTTCACGCTAAGACTTCTATTGTTCATTTGTCATTAGAACTTACATATGAATCTACAATAAACGCAATTTTGATTTTTTAGCTGAGTTTTTAACAAAACGATAGCTATTACAGCCTACCTGATTTGGGAAGGGAAGGTCGGGGGAGGGTGGGGTCTTCAAATCTTTGCGTTTCAGACCACTTGTAATCATCTGGCAAATGTCCAACTTTTTGGTATATATATATATTTTTTTTTTCCCCACGCGTAGTGCGGGCGAGTATTCATAAAATTCGCTCAAAATTTGGTGAGGGACTCTTCTTGAAAATGCGCAAAAATAGTTTTTTTGTTTTTTCGATAAATTTCAAAATGGCGGATCACTCAAATTTTGAGGGGGGCTGGAGAAGGGGCAAATAGCTCAAATTTTTCGTTTTTGATTTTATATGAAAGAGTGAGTCACGGATACTAACATATCCAAATTTCAGCTTCTTGAGTGCATATTGAGAGGAGTTAGATCAAAAAACGGCTTTTTGAGGAAGTTTTGAGTCATGAAATTTCTTGAATCTTCCATATCTCCCCACCAAATCAAGTTAAAGAGGTCAAATTTTGTGTGTGAGGTTAGTTGGTGACCACAATATGACCTCTTGAATTTGGATCAAAATGGATTCAAAATGGCGGATTATCAAAATTTTGAGTAGAGCTTGAGGAGCCTCAAGTTGGTAAAAATGTAATTAATATGAATTCATATGGTTATTGGGGATAAGTTGTATACTATATCCCGAATTCACTTCCATACATGATGTTGGAGGGGGAAGGCGGGGTTACCAACCTAAAATAGTGGTGGGGGTACAGGAGGGGTCGAAAATTTTTTATTGCTGTGTCATATGATAAAATGAGCCCAAGTGACAAACGTATTTTGATTTTAGCTTCCTCAGTGATTTTGGAGGGGAGTTAGAGCAAAAAACGGCTTTTGGAGGGGAAATTACTGCAGGAAATTTCATGAATCTTCCATATCTCATCACCAAATCGGCCTAAAATGGTCAAACTTTGTGTGTAGGATTAGTTTGTGACCAGAATATAACCACTTAAATTTGAGTCAAAATGGATCCAAAATGGCGGATTTACAAAATTTGAAGATAATTTGAGGACCCTCAAATAGTTATAATTTGAGAAATATGTGTTCGCATGATTATTTCATGGCAAGAAATACTACATTTGTGCCAAATTGAACTTCTTAAGTGTTTTTGGAAAGGATAGGGTAGGGGTTTTCAGACTTGGTATTTGGTGTGGCCAGTAGTGATGAACGGTTAAGCAAGGTTATTACTAAATCAAAACAAGTCCCAGTTAAAAACTCAGCTCCAGTATTTTTACCTCGAGCGTCTGAACTGTTTGAAGCGTCTCATTTATAATAATTATAAAGAATTTACGGAATGTTTGATTATACGTAAGTAAAAATTGCAATTCTTTTTGGTAATGAATAAATGTTGCTGTATCGATTATAAAAAAAAAAAAATCAAAATCAAAAAAACTTCTACAATAGAAAAAGTAAACAAATAAAATGCTTAAGAATTCAGAAGGACTTGGTGTAACCTGTTATTATACTTGTACAATCTTGTTTATAATCATCTAGTATCTTATAAAGTTATAGAGCCGTATTTAAGACTTGAACAATACCCAAAATTTTACTCAAGTATTTTTTGTATGCAAGAACGATGCTTAACTTCCCTAAGTATAGAGATATAAGACAAATTCTGAAGTACTCATTTTAGTGTATTTAAGCATGATTGAAAGCATCTTAACAGAATTTTAACGACCATTTCTGTTCTAAACGTGTGTGAGACAAGTTGGTTTGAGCGTGTGGTTTAAGGTTTTTTGAGTGTTGAGTGAATTTTGTGAGTCAAGTTGAGAGTTTCGTTAAAGTTGTGCAGTGTTTTCTTCTTTCTGAAACTCAAATTTTATATTCATATTTCTCGTTGTTTTTTTTTCTCGCAGTAGTTTCAGCTTTTAGGTTTGATCGTCTTCAGATATGGGCGTAGAAGATCTACAACAGTAGGAAGACTTGTGGGAACTGTAGAAATTGTATATTCGTTAATTCGTCATCCTCGACTTTATCAAGTGATGCGCGATTATTCCAATTCTGCAGAGTCCCTCCATTCAGGTAAGAAGGTTTTCGTAATTTTTTGTTTTATTGTTTATATCGCTCTCTACTGTTTAACTGTGATTTTAACTTGAAAACGATAGCTATTACTGCCTACCTGATTTGAGAAGGGGATCGGGGGAGGGGAGGGTATGGTCTTCAGGTCATTGCGTTTCGGACCATTTGTAATCATTTGGAAAATGTCCAACTTTTTGGTATATATATATATTTTTTCACGCGTAACGTCAGAGGATTTTCATGAAATTCGCTCAACATTTGGTGATGCACTCTTCTTAAGAATGCGCAAAAATATTTCTTTGTTTTTTCGATAAAATTCAAAATGGCTGATCACTCAAATTAAAGGGAGCTGGAGAAGAGGTAAATAGCTTGAATTCAGCTTCATAAATGCATTTTGAGGGCAGTTAGAGCAAAAGCGAGTTTTTGAGGAAGTTTTGAGACATGAAATCTCTTCAATCTTCCAAATTTCCTCACCTAATCAACTTAGAAAAGTCAAACTTCGTGTGTGGGCTTAGTAACCAGAATATAATCTCTTGAATTTGGATTAAAATTGATCCAAAATGGCAAATTATCAAAATTTGAATTGAGCTTGAGGAGCATCAAATTAGTAAAAATGTACTCATAATTATAATTATTTGGAATAAGAAGTATATTTGTATTTTGATTTCTTCAACATTTTTAGCTGAGTTTTTAACAAAACGATAGCTATTACAGCCTACCTGATTTGGGAAGGGAAGGTCGGGGGAGGGTGGGGTCTTCAAATCTTTGCGTTTCAGACCATTTGTAATCATCTGGCAAATGTCCAACTTTTTGGTATATATATATAGATTTATCTATGGATAAAGTGGCATCATTTTTCGTCATCTACAGGTAAAGTGGCATCTTTTTTACAAAGTGGCATCTTTTTTTTGATGCCACTTTACCATCACATTGCTCATCGATTCAGCTATGTGTCATGACGTCACTGGTGTGGTTATTAGGGTGATGCCACTTTACCACTAATATTTTATTTTTCATACAAAAAATTTTTTTCGGTCTACGGTCGTAGTAGCCTCATTTTTTTGATGTTTACAGGTAAAGTGGCATCATTTTAAAAATTTGTTTCCAAGAAAACCTATGAAATTATACATTCCGTTCGCCACTGTGGTGTCGTTAACGTGACATTAGATGCACTTCTGAGGAATGTGCAAAGTGATGCCACTTTGACCATAGATCACTATATATATATATATATTTTTTTTCCCCCACGCGTAGCGCCGGCGAGTATTCATAAAATTCGCTCAAAATTTGGTGAGAGACTCTTCTTGAAAATGCGCAAAAATAGTTTTTTTGTTTTTTCGATAAATTTCAAAATGGCGGATCACTCAAATTTTGAGGGGGCTGGAGAAGGGGCAAATAGCTCAAATTTTTCGTTTTTGATTTCATATGAAAGAGTGAGTCACGGATACTAACATATCCAAATTTTAGCTTCTTGAGTGCATATTGAGAGGAGTTAGATCAAAAAACGGCTTTTTGGGGAAGTTGTGAGTCATGAAATTTCTTGAATCTTCCATATCTCCCCACCAAATCAAGTTAAAGAGGTCAAATTTTGTGTGTGAGGTTAGTTGGTGACCACAATATGACCTCTTGAATTTGGATCAAAATGGATTCAAAATGGCGGATTATCAAAATTTTGAGTAGAGCTTGAGGAGCCTCAAGTTGGTAAAAATGTAATTAATATGAATTCATATGGTTATTGGGGATAAGTTGTATACTATATCCCGAATTCACTTCCATACATGATGTTGGAGGGGGAAGGCGGGGTTACCAACCTAAAATAGTGGTGGGGGTACAGGAGGGGTCGAAAATTTTTTATTGCTGTGTCATATGATAAAATGAGCCCAAGTGACAAACGTATTTTGATTTTAGCTTCCTCAGTGATTTTGGAGGGGAGTTAGAGCAAAAAACGGCTTTTGGAGGGGAAATTGCTGCAGGAAATTTCATGAATCTTCCATATCTCATCACCAAATCGGCCTAGAATGGTCAAACTTTGTGTGTAGGATTAGTTTGTGACCAGAACATAACCACTTAAATTTGAGTCAAAATGGATCCAAAATGGCGGATTTACAAAATTTGAAGATAATTTGAGGACCCTCAAATAGTTATAATTTGAGAAATATGTGTTCGCATGATTATTTCATGGCAAGAAATACTACATTTGTGCCAAATTGAATTTCTTAAGTGTTTTTGGAAAGGATAGGGTAGGGGTTTTCAGACTTGGTATTGGGTGTGGCCTGTAGTGATGAGCGGTTAAGCAAGGTTATTACTAAATCAAAACAAGCCCCAGTTAAAAACTCAGCTCCAGTAATGCGGCATGGCTGCTTACGTTTTTTTTTTTTTTTGTATGAGCCTTTGTTACGGAGTTTAAACATTTCTTTGAGTAATAAATTCCGCTGTATCCCTCCCTCCACTCTACCCTTGGAAATATTTTTAATTTTGGAAACTTTCAATTTTTTTGTCAATTGCTTGTTTAAATAATACTTTCTCCCCTCTTCTTCAACTACTCTCCTTTCCGCCTGTACAATGCTCTCGCTCACAACCTATTCCCCCTCGCCATTCATTTCCTCTACTCTCTCATCCACATTAGTATTGAAATATTAAATTTTCGTTTATTGTCATTTTGTGATTTTTCTGTTATTTTCAAAATTTGAAAAAATATTATGAAGCAATTTTTTCGCATTCTTCAGAAATGTGTGTTATCGTGGTTAAACATTTTTTTAATTTTGATTTTTCGTACAGTTTGGTAACTGGGAAATACTGCTTTTATCTTTTCCCCACTTTTTTTGTGACATTTATTCTTGTGTCGAAATTTTTATAAAATTCTTTTTGGACCTTCTTCAACTTCCGGTAAATTCTAGAGAAAAATGTTGCTCTCACTCACTCTCTCTGATATTTTTTTTTCCTTTTTATTATACTGCGCGTGTGTAATTGCCAGGATTGTTGCGCCCAGTGTTGAGAGTTTAATTTATATTTGGTTTTTATATTTTATTTTGTGTATGAAGGATAGGATTTTTTTTAATTCGTCTGGGTTGTCCGGTATGTTGGTTGTTTGGATGTTTAGATTGTCACGAGTTTGTTTGATATTGGGGCATTCAAAAAGGAGGTGTGTGACTGAAACTTGTTCGGTGTTACAAAATTCACATAAGGGTTTAGGGGCTTTTTGAAAGAGATGTTTATGGGTAAATTTTGTATGCCCAATTCGGAGTCTAGTAATTATTATTTCCTCTGAACGATTTAGCTGAGATAAATTTTTCCAAGGTTTTATAGATTTTTTGTGTCGAAAAAGTTTGTTTTGTGTTTTTGTTGTCCAGTTGTCTTGCCAATTTGAGAGTTCAATTTTGGTGAAAAGATTTTTTATATCTTGGATTGATGTAATATCGATAGGGGAAAATTGGGTGGCGGATTTCGCGTAATTATCTACTTCTTCATTACCAGTAATTCCTACATGGCTTGGTATATACATGAATTTAATGCTAAAATTTAGTGTTTTAAGGAGATATAGTTGATAATGTATGTTAAGAACTATTGGATCGATTGAGAATTTGTTTTGAATGGTTGTTAGGTCGCTTAGAGAATCGGTTTGGATTAAAAATTTATTGTTGTCTGAAGCAAGAGAGGGTAAGGTTAATAGACAATGTAGGATTGCAGTAATTTCTGCCGTATAAATTGAGGAGTGTTTATGAATTTTGAAGTTCTTTATTCTTCGGTTAACGGAAAGAGCATATCCAACATAATCTGTATTATTTTTTGAGCCGTCTGTGAAGCATGGGATATAATCAAAGTAATCGTCTACAATTTCAAGGTAATGTCTCTTAATGATATGATGGGGATAATTTTTTTTTCCGTAGTTTGTCATTGATAGATTTATTTCTGGGAGTTCTAACAGCCATTGTGGAAAATTGGGGTTTTTTTCATTAAAGACTAGGACATCAAGGTTATTATTTTTGAGGATTTTCATAAAATCTTTAATTGAGCTGTTAGTATATAGGTTGTGGTTTTTAATTCTCTGATATTTATTTTGTTCAATGTTGGTTATTTTTCGTCATTCTTTGGATATTTTGATTTCTTGAAAATTTCACTGGTTAAGACTTTTTACAGTTCTTAAATAATTCTTCATTTGAAAAATTGTACTTTTACCTCGGAAATTTTTTTATACTCAACATTTCTTCGTGCTTAATATACTATTCCCTAATTACCTACTAATTAACGAGAAAAATCAATTGCTAAAAATACCAATAATATTGGGATGTTTCCAGTAAAAATGGTATTTCTGTGATGAACGTAATTTTACTGGTAATTTTACGTTTTACGTCATAATAATTATGTGCATACTGAATAGCCAACACAGATGTTGGAATACCTACATCAGGTTGGCCAAATAGTATATTTCACAACAAGGTAGGTGAAAACGATTCTTGATGAGTGTGAAGTTTGTCGCCCGAGCGAAGCGAGGGTGATGAATCAAATGAGTCGAGAATCACTTTTTCTCCCGAATAATGAACGAAATTTTTCCTAAATGCGGGAGAAATGCGCTCGTTTGAGTACCCGAGTGAGTAGCAAGCGGGAGGTAAAGTAGCCTATTTCCGCAAGTACAAAAAAATAGTTTGTTTTGACGGGAAATTTATCGGGTTGACTGAAAAATATTATGAATTATTTTTTTACCAACTTAATTTACATACTCTCGTATTATGATTTAAAACAAAAAATTACCGATAAAATTACGGAAATTACCGAACCATCATTTTTACCGAGAACAATCAGTACCTATACTATTCATACCACATATGATATTTTCTTGATATAAGAGTAAAAAAATTATCTCGAATTCGCCCAACCTTCGAATAAATTATCATCGCTGTTTTCACCTCGGTAAAACGTTATCTGTTCTTTAGTTACATGGGTACGGTTTACTTTTCTCCATTTCGCATGCATTGCAACGTCCCTTATTTATACGATACGTATAAAAGAGCACATGTGAATGTCCAAATAGAGGTACATTCGTGCAGCATTCTGATAGCTTGTAAAAACGGCGGAAAAAATATGCAGTTTATACCAGCGTGCAAGAAATATCGAAGAACACGAGTATAATATTTCACATTACAAGGTTATCCATTCAAAGCGTGGAATAGTTATTGCAACGTAAAAATATCCACTTATCATTTAACTGCGCCGGTATTTCGAAATACTCGATGTACAGTTGGGTGGAATAGCGAAATATGTTAATATAATTGCATACGCTTTTCATTGAAGGGAACATAAATTAAGGTTTTAGACTCGCAGCCACGAGGAATTCATGAAACAAATCTTTTAGGTCAACACGAGTGGACAGTTGACTGGGAATAGGGCGGCTAAAAACGCCAGGATTACGTTAAAAGTATTTTATGGAGAGGCGTAGAGTAAAGCGCACGCCAGAGAAAGAGCGGGTTAAAGCAATCAGATCCGAAACTCGAGTTCGATCCGTTTGCGCGCAACGGCTTGTAATTTAGCCTTTGCTATTCCTTAATTAAGTAGAAGACAAAGTAAACAAAGGCTATATTTAATATTACCATTTAGGGTTTAAATTTTCAATGAAAGAACGTGGCGAGAAAAAATTACTACGTCGTACCCACAGCGTGTCGGCTCGGCGTAATATTGTTACAGACGAAAAACATTAAAACAACAAAATTGTCTGAAACTGAAACGTTATATGGAGCTTTTTCGTCAAAAATAATAGCTCGCTTAACGCGCGTTTTTTCGCCGTTTTCGCTAACATCTCGTACCTGCGTAATTTCACATTCCGTCGATGTGGCGCGAATAAATTTCGTCGACGTTTCGCGACAATTAAAACGCACGCGTGTAAGCTTATACAGGTTTTAAAAGCCGACGCCACTAATTACACGATGGAAATCCGAGAAAACCAATTACATCGTGTGACAATCGGCCTACGTGAATTATCGTCTTCATGCAACCCGCCGCTTCGAATTTATGTTTTCGTCGGCCAAAGCATCAAGCACGTACGTTCATGGTGGCTACTGGAGCACAAAAACACGATTTTTAGCACCCTCTCACTCCTCCATGAACAAAAACACGAATGAAGTAAGAAATAAAAAATCCATAAAAAACGCGGTCTTAGTAGGTGGGTAATTTTTTGCATTTTTTTTTTTTATATTTCTAAAGTTACCAATTTCTTGAAATGGGGAAGAGAAACGTATAATTTCTTGAAACATTCGAATCTTGAAAAAAAAATTAATGTGTAAAAAATTTATGTTGAGGTCCTTTTTATATGTAGTACTACTCATGTGACATTCATATACATCATTTTTATTTCTTATGATGATTTTCCTTCCCTCTTTAATGAAATAATCGAGATGCAGAAATTCGAAAAGCTTTTTTTTCACTTTGGTAGTGTTTCGACAAATTTTCATTTCATCATCCAAGGTACCTAAAAGTATGATTGGTGGTAGTAGAGAGTGCAGCTAGGGAAAAACTATGAAAAAAGTATAAAAACAATGGAAATAAGTAGTCATTTTTTCTTCTATTTTGCAGGTACTTTGTAAAAATGGCGTATTAATCGTAGTTTCCAAACATTTTTCATGGACTCGCACAGGACATTCGTTCTTGATCTCACATGAAAGAGTGAGTCACGAACACCAATAATCCACATGTCAGCTCCTTAAGTGCATTTGGAGGAGAGTTACAGCAAAAACCTCCTTTTTGAAGAAGTTTTGAAATACAAAATTTGTGGAATCTTCCGTATCTCCTCACTAAATCAATCTACAAAGGTCAAACTTTGTATGTAGGGTTAGTTAGTGATCATAATATCACATCTTGAATTTGGCTCAAAATGAATACAAAATGGCGGATTATCAAAACTTGAGTAGAACTTGAGGAGCCTCAAATTAATAAAAATGTAATTAATATGAACTCATATGATTATTTGGAATGAGAAGCATACAATACCGCCAATTCTTCTCCATACATGATGTTGCAGAGGAGAGGGAAGGGTTATTGACCTGAAAATGTGGTGGGGATACACGAAAGGTAGAAATTTTTTTATTGTGGTGTCATATGATAAAATGAGCTCAAGTGTGTAATTTATTCTGATTTTAGCTCCCAAGTGAATTTGAAGGGGGGTTAAAACAAATAACCACTTTTGGAGGGTAAATTACCGCAGGAAATATGAATCTTCTATATCATAAGTTAAGGAGCCTCGATAATGCTGTTATAAATTTGAGGAATATGTGTTCACATGATTATTACATGGCAAGATATACTACTCGTACATTTGTTCTAAATTCAACTTCTGAAGAGGTTTTGGAAGGGATAGGGTAGGGATTTTCATACCTTATATTGTAGTCATGAAGGGGTTAGCAGTGTTGACTCCAAACATGAACAAGCCCCAGTTAAAACTCGGCTCTAGTAATGCCGCATGGCTGCTTACGTTTTTTTTTTTTGCTGAGATTTGAACCCCCCTCCCCCTTTCCTCGCCAACTCATTCAGGAAATAAACACAAAAAAGTCGAAGAAATGATGTCACATACCTGCTAACATAACACATAATTATTTATAATAACAAAGACATGAACCCCACAGAAATCGTATTCAGTTTTATCCAAGATTTTCTTCATTTTCCTTGAAATTATTTTAACAAAATTAAGTTTGAAAACATGTTTCCCTTTGATGCGCCCAGTATAGTTCAAGTTTCTTCTTTCGTGCTAAATTAAAATTGAATTTTAAATCGAAATTTGCTGTCCATTAAAACTTGTCTCATCGTGGAACTGTTCCTCCTTCCCTTCCCACCTAACTATGATACTGCTAAGAAACTATGAAAGGAAATATACCGACTTCTATCTTAATCGGGATTGTTCCTATCAATCGATGATTTTGGTTCAGTTTGTCCGCCTCACTACATTTATTAATTAAAGCACGAATTTGTTTCGCCAATCCGCAAAAAAAAGTTATAAAAAAGCCAAAATTTCTAATGTCTGATTTCGGCCGCCGCCGTGATTAAGAAAGGAGACAAATGCGGCGAATTATGAAAAAGAGAAAAATCTTTTAATGCATCCAACGTAACAAGATGGGACGATTATGAGACGATATATCACGCGCGAAAAAAAAAAGAAGAAAGAAAGATAATAATAATAATGCTAAAGGGGCGTCGCACGTTATTGGTTATTAAGTGCAAGGGGAATATGTATCACCTCAATTCATGGCGCAAAACCGAGAAGGGGCGTTTTTTCTTGCCGCCCGACTTTTGGTCGCCACCGCATGCTCGACGTCAAAAGTTACTTTTACGAGATTTTTTACAAATATTGCTATTTCTGTGTCCTAGAACGAATGCGCTTTTCCGTATTTCCGTTAACCATATTTTATTGTAAATGTTTCTCCTATTGCACTTCTAAATTTTTTCGACGAAAACCATTTTTTTTCCTTCTCCTTTTTTCTATACATGTATATAGCTACTACGCTAGAGTATTTGTGAGAAACTTCGCATCACTGTGTTTGGGATCGGCTTGTGGTTAATTTGGGAAAATTTTTTAGCCATAAAATTCGACGGTATTTATTTGAAATGAGCATTTTCTTTATCGAAGCGAATTTTCGTACCTTTAGAAAAACGTACGTTATTTCATTCTGTTAAGCTATTCAACGGTAGAGAATTGCGCTTTTATGTGCAGTTATGCGACGAGGTTTTTGACTTGCGTGGAAAAACGACGTAATGTGATGTCGCGACGTGTACCGGAATCCCAACGCAGGGGCTCGGTGTCGAGCTGTACAAATTCGATATGACGGTTTACACGACCGAGCCATACGGCGAACGCATGTAATAACCTTTTGTGTTATATAAACAGGGGAAAAAAATCATTACAAAGAGAAATTATTTCTCTTTGCTTGACAACTATTCTACTTTTAAATGCCAACTGAAATTAATTTTAAGTGAGAGCGAAGTAGGAAAATATTGAAATATTTTTCAACGCCTATTTTGCATTTCATATGTGCACATCTGCATAGCAACTCTTCGAGCGCCATTTTACGCCTCCTGTGAGGTGATTGCTGGAATTTCGTAATATTTGCGACTTATTTAATATCATGCCGAAATACTGAAGCGTAAAAACTTTATAAATATGGTAATTCGATGGAAACAAGCCGGTCTTAATTTTATATTCTATTCGAACGCGTCAAGATGAGAAAAAAGCTTTAGTCTTAATAAATACGAAGATTGGAAATAATTTTCGGGAAATCAGGAAAATCCTACTACA
This sequence comes from Phenacoccus solenopsis, assembly GCA_009761765.1. NCBI lineage: Eukaryota > Metazoa > Arthropoda > Insecta > Hemiptera > Pseudococcidae > Phenacoccus > Phenacoccus solenopsis. The sequence goes on along the minus strand of CM019752.1, from coordinate 19,856,851 downwards.
TCGCCAATCCACCATCGCTGACATAGTTAATGATATCCGCTTCAATTACGTGGCCTCGGTGTAAACATAATTTTGATGCAGTTGCCAAGTCGAAAATTTCTCAATTATGAATGTTTGCTCGTTTTTTATGACGAGATTAAATTACCAGGGGGAATTTTTTTTTCACCCCATATTGATGGAAAGTCATTTTTCACTTAAGTTAGGTCGTTAAGTGCTGGATTTCGTATACATTACACACTTGGTGGGCGGAGAGGAATTTCTAAACATCGATTACTTACCACTGTATGAATTCTTTTCAAGCTGCGTAGTCGAGTTAGCGAGTTGAAAACGGTTAATTCTGTTTTTCCGCTTATAAGGGGATTTTTCGATAGCGTAACGAAGAAGGTGAGGAATCCTTAATCTACGGTTTTTTAAAGCCAAAGAATCGACGACAACAACTTGGGGTAAAGAAAGAGCATCTAATTCGGATTTTCTTTTGACTTTTCACCTCGAATAAGTTCAGTCAAAAAGAAATACTAATACCAATGAAGCGCTGTCTTTCATCCAAGTCGTGTGAGTGGAATAAATGAAAAGAGCACGATTTATGGACCAGCAAAAAATTTTCATTTCTTTTTCTTTACTCAGTCACGTCATATAAATATCGTACCAAAAAAAAAAGAAATAGGAAGTCGATAAATGTGGTATCATACCCTCGGTCTCGTTTACTTCTTTTATTGCGGAATAATCGTTCGCCATTGAGCCTATATCTTGAAGTTAGCCATTTTATTTTTATATGACCGCTTTCAAAATATTGATGAATTTTCCGTCATCACGTATGGGTAATTTTGCTGCTTTATGAGGACTGTATTTTGTTTTGAAAAAATTGATGTGAGAATATCAGTAATATTTTGATTTTTTAATTATGATAATTCAGAATTTGTATTACGAATGCTCCTGAATTAAAATTTTTTAGGTTAGGGAATAGGTATTTTTTCGAATTTTGATTATTTAAAAGAGTATTCATAGCGAGGAATGAAGGAATAATTTGCTCCAAGTCATACTTTTGAATGAGTCTGGAAGAGTCGTAAGCTGCTGAATTTTTGTATAAAAAAAATTAACAAAATTTTGAAAAGTGCAAAAGTGAGAAATAATATTTTATTTTATTTTTTATTTTTTCATCTTTTCTTCATGTTGTTGCCCACTGCTATCACATCACTGCAAAGAGATGGTCAAATAAGAGGAATCCATCGCTTCCTTTAAGAAGTGTTAGGATTGAGTATTTGAGTAAATGGGTGGATGTTGCAGGCTACGGTAAAGAGGACAGTGGTGTGTACCCCTATGGATATATTAATGCTGTGGCATCTGTCCCAAAATTCTCAGACCGGCCCCACCGAAAATGATAAAACATATTTGGAAAAGAATATAATGAAAAAGAATTCTAGTTTTAGTTGTGAACATTTTTTAAATGTAAAATTAAGATTACAAAGCCCTTTTAAAACCCAAGTCCAAGACCGTCTCTCACCCTTGTGTCTATTTCTCTTTCCGGTACTGTATTTTACTAACTTCCATTATAAACCCTTACACTTTCATTTTTTGTTAATTTTGAGATGCTATAAAATCAGTCAACTATAAAGTTTCGATGAAAAACCCACATTTCATTTTTTAGTTTGAGAGATTTAGCGTCCACATCTCCATTACCAATGTGATTAATTTTTTTCCAAAATTCGAAAAAACAGAACTTCTCCCATGGAAAACAAATCGCCTATAGGGCCACCAGCGAAGTAACGAGCTACACATTCGAAAATGAAGATGTCGCAATTAAAAGCTTTATTGTTACGAATTTGCCAGAAGGTACATTCCCAATCTTGATCTTTCAACTACAAATCCGGCTTCTTCAAAAAAAAAAAAAAAGATTTCCGAAGTTCCGGTATTACCACCAGTAATATGATGCCTTCTTGGTGCACAATGCATATTTCATGTTTTATTTTGGAGGCAAATAGTTTTTCCAATAATTTTTTGTTTTCGCTTCTATAGCTGAATTTTGTGGGCGGGGATTACGATGGTATATTACTATTGGTATATAAGGACGAGAAGAACGCCTATTGTTATATGATGCCGAATTTCATCTAAGAAAATTCCGTTTTGCTAGCGGCACGCTTAGTGTCGATAGATTTATTTGCTATTTTCGTTATTTGTTTTTTCCTTCTTATTATACTTTTCGATCACCATTTTTCCATCATATTAGCAAGCAAAATCAAACATAGGAATTATTAGGAAAAAATTTCTTAGGAAACTTTCGTTCAGTTTCAGCTATTTGTATAATATGCGATGAAAAATCGAATTGCAAAAATGTGCGTCTGGAACTCGAAATAAAAAAATTTGAGGAAAGAGTACGTAGTGAAAATTCCATTTTCATCCCGTGTGAGATTTCGTCTGCGTGCAAGTTTGTTGGGAGCTTCGAAGTGCAGATAAGCCGCGCTCGTATTTCCTCTCAACTTGAGCACATTTCAGGTGCATGTCATATCTAGTGGGAAATCTGCGACTTCATACGTAGATTTCCCCGAGGGCTTGACATTGCAACTACGTAATTCAATTCGCGCCGTTATATCATCATTATTGCGGTGACGGAACTCGAACCTTTGTATTCGATAAATCTCGTATTATTATTGCGACGAAATCGTCGTGCATAACCTCGTATGTATATTGTACTAAAATCCTCGTCTTATTATAACTGCACCGCACATTGCTGGTGAATGCATAAGTGTACAGCTGTATATGGCAATTCCTCCCCTACCACTCTTCTTTCTAGCTTCGTAAAACACGTTTAAAATTTATACCTTATTTTTATAACGCGCGTGGGTAGGTATAAATGATATGACAATAAACGACGAAAATATGTTAAATTGAAGAAATATTCTATTACAAGAAGATGGTTGAAGAACCATGTATTTAGTTTGTATTACGCGGCATGCAAATTATGTTATTTCGCTTGCGAATGAAATTAAAAAATAACATTGGTGAGACACCTTGCTGCATTGCGGTGACCAGAAAATTTTCTTACGACTTGGAGGGAGATGGTTACGAAGAAAATTCATCGAGAATCAGAACACCCCTCTATATGCGAACACCTTTTTTATACAAGGATAAACTATATTTTTTTGTAATTTCAAACCTTAGACTAAAGAATGGGAAATTCTTGAATTTGTAAAAAATCAAAAATATTTACCGGTTGAAAAACAAAAATTAAGCGACTAACAACTTTTTGAGGATGTTCTGAGTCATGAAGTTTTTTAAATTTCTCATATCTCCTTACTAAATGTACGTAAAAAAGTCAAACTTTGTATGGAAAGTTGTTTACTGGTGGCAAGAATATAACCCCTCAAATTGCTCTCAAAATGGATTCAAAACAAAAGACTGAAATTTGAAGAACACTTGAGGAGTCTTGAATGGAGAATGGCTCAGATTTGTTGAATGTGAGCTCATATGATTACTGATGATGAGAATTAGGTTATATACCAATTCCACCTACACAAGTGTTTTCGAAGGGGAGAAGGAGAGATTATTGTTATCAAAATGTGGTGGAGGCAGTTGAATGGTTGGTAATTTTGAATTATGATGTCATATGATGAAGTAAACCCATGTGAGTAATATATTTTAATTTAAGCCTTATAAGAGAGAATTAGAGCTAAAAAAAGGTTTTCAGAAAGGAAATTGTAAGATAAGAAACTTTATGAATCTCGCATATCTCCTTCCTAAATTGACGTAGGAAGGTCAAACTTCGTGAATAGGGTTAGTTAGGTACCACGATATGAGCCCTTTAATTTGGATCAAAATCGATAGAAAAAACCTCGAACAGCTAAAATTTTAAAGATATGAGTTTTTCCAATTTTTGTGGGTAAAAAGTATTACATATCTCAAACGAATCTTTTTTTGTGTTTTTGGTAGAGATAAGGTAGGTGTTTTAGACTCTATAATAGATTTGGCGTTGAAAATTTAACTTGACCGTATTACATACAAAGTAAACAAGCCCTAATCAACAACTTGACTCCAGTAATGTGGCATGGCTGCTTACGTTTTTTCCTCTTTCATATAATTTGTACATCTCCGGGCTAGAAACGTGTCGTGTTGATTTTTCACATAAGAGGATAAGCAGAGATAGAGTGTAGAAAGTCAAGTGCGTTTATTATGCTAAAAGGAATATTTTGCGGGAGTAGCGTTATTTCGTTTTGGGGGAGTTGAGTATTCGTTTGGGTAAAAAACTTGAGACATTTAGTCAAGATGTGAACGATGGAGAAAAGTGAGCTGAAATGACAACGTAAAGAAATGAAAAGTCCACTAACGAGGTATTCAAGGATTAGGAGAAAGTGACCAGTATGGATTTGTGTGAGAGTTATTTCATCTTTTCATGAAAGTTGAGTCTGGAATATTAGAGTTCGATAATATGACAGGAACATGTCAGTTTATTTGAGTTTGGAATCCGGTCTCAGAAGTATTAAAATGAAATCTGTAGGTGTATGTTGAGCCCGATCTTGATGTTTCTTAGTGGAGTTGGTATGTTTGGAATAGAAAAGATATACAGACATGTTTTACCTGAGATACGCTTCTTGTTTTAGGTAATAATTGTAATATTTCAAAAGATGAAAAGAAATGAAATTCGAATGTTTTTCACGGGTGAAATTTTTAAAAAAATTGACAGCATTAATATATTTTTTTTTTGATTTTTGAGAATAAATTTAAACATTACCTCGTACATGAAATAATTTTCTAAAATTGAAACTCGAATTTTCACAACTAAAAAAAACACTTGATGGTCTTTCAAAGATGATGTCCTTTCAACACGTGTTCATTGTATGTATTTTATTAGAGTTGAACCTTTTTTGGTGGCTCATTTGAAGGCCAGAAGAACTCTCACTGTGTTTGATCACTATAGGTGTTAAAACTGTTATTTTATTTGGTATGTATTGGTATGTACTATAGGTATCTTGAAAAAAGTATAACATTATTTTATATGTTGCAATTCAGATTCTCATATGTTGTGAAATTTTTGACAATTTTTCGAAATATATATGTAATTTGATGAACTTACGAGATCTCAATTTTTTTGAGTTGATTAAATGAATCATCTGTAAAAGTTACCTCAGCTTTTCTGATATAATATCTATCATGATGGTCCTTAGTAATAAGAACGACTGAATAAAATGTATTTCAACTCAATTGACACTTTGACATTGAGGAATGCTATAAAATCAAGGCTTCATTATATGATCATTTGTATCATTTTAAAACACAAAAACACATACGTCATGCCTGAAAAAGCTTCGGTATTGTCTCAAAATGCTAACGAAGAATTGCAAATTTTTCTGCGTTGTTTTTCTTCCTCGAGTGCGTAAGGCGATTCTTGCCTATTTGATGGTATAAATTCGGCGCTATGTCGCTGCTAAGTAGCTTTTAAAAATGACGATGCAAATTTGACGGTATTTTTTGTAGTGCTGGGTATTTTTGATGGCGTTTTTTTAACCGCGTCGCTGTCTCGTGCTCTCATCTTTTGAAAAAAGGTTTTCGTTGTCCGTTAAGCGCTCGATCCTTTTTTAATCTGCCTTCTGCGGTTTGCTTGTACATTTCATTTTAATCTGTTTACTTTCAGCGAAAATCAGTGTCGCGTGATTTTTGTTTCGATGTCACTTGTCAGTTTTGCGAACATTTCCTCGTTTATCGATTCGACGTTCATGTCTATGTGATTATTAAAAGTTGAAAATGTGTTTGAAAATTCGAAAATTTTTTTAATCATTTCGAAAACTGGAGAAAGTTTTGAAATTGAAACTCATCAAGCACGTGTTTTCATCGAATAGCGTAATATCCTCTCGAAGTGTTTTTAGATATTGAAAAAATTTTAATTTTGTCGAGTAGGATTTAAAATTTAAAAACGACCCTATAGTATATATTTTTCTTCGAAATATCCATTCGACGGTTTAATTTACAAATTACCACATAAAAATGACGCTCTGGTGATAATCGATGACGTAAAAATGAAATTAAAACTGCGCTTGAAAAAAAGAATCCTTATACGACGTGTAATAAAAAAATTTAATTGTCAAACGTCGCATGTTGACGGTTCTTATTTTTTCAACATTTTTATTTCGCAACTAAGGCCGGATTAATGATAGTAAAAAAAAATTAATACAAATAAATATCAAAGAACGAGCGTGAAGGAAAAAGGCATCTCTTGAAATTCGCGTGAACAACGCTAACCTTCTAAAGTGTTCGTGTCTTGTGAAAAAAAAAAAAATTGAAAAAACGAAAAAAATAAAATTTAATCGAAACAGAAGTGTAAGAAATCTGAGAACACTACAGTTTAAATAATTTTCCAAAACACTTTTGTTAAAGAAAAATTCTTATAAAATTAAAATAAATGGAACAATTTTTCGTATACTAATGGTGTTTTTGGTAAATTGAAGAAAGAAAGAGGAGAGAGAGAGAGAGAGAGAGAGAGAGAGAGAAAGAGAAAAAGAAAAAACAGAATGAAGTATTTTTAAAATTACTTAGACACAGAGGCAAGAATATATGGGCAGACAAAAGTAAACGAACGTCGGTGAGGTCTCGACGTCTGTTCTACGACAACATTATTCTTTATTAAAGGAAAATGGAGAAAATTCTTAACAATCGGCAGTGCAATTTCTTTTACCCTCACGATTTTCATGTTTTTACTGTTATTATTTTTCTCTTTCTTTCTCTCTCTCACTTTCTATTTCGCGACTGCGAAACAAAAGCCAAATGTTGACAATCGTGCAAAAGGCCGTGAAATTCGGTTAACTTTTTGCACTTTTTGATTTATGATATATGCATGATGTTAAAACGATGAAAAGAGCGAGGAAATTTCGCTAAATTAACGTGTAAATGATTCGTTTTAGTTTCGTGTTTTGTTTCGCAAGTGTCGACATGGAAAGAAAGTAGCAAAATTATGACGTTTTTGTTTCGCAGTAAACATTTCGTATGGGTGATTAGGAAATGGCACTGTGTATATCATTTTCATTTCGACGTGGTTACCCTTCCATCTCGTCGTAGGAAATTTGAGAGTCAGATGCTTGAGCGTTCGCTACTTATTCTTGGAAGGGTATTCATTTGCCATTTTAGTTTAGCTGGTGTGTAATTGTAGGCTACGTATGTTATCATACGATATATTTAATTTTGAACGTATTAAATGTTCTCTTAAGATTTGATTATTAATTTCTTGCGATAGTTATATTTAAATTTTAATCATAATCATTTGATTAGATTCATTAAATTTGAGCTATTTTGTATCCATTAAATAGGTATTCTTTGTGACTAGCAGTTCATCCGCCATGCGGATCTATTTTGACGTATACTTGAAAGGTCATATTTCAGTCTCGAACTCGTCTCACATTCGAATTTTCAGCTTCTAGAAGAAATTTAAAAAATACTAGTGCCTCCTCGCCCCTTCGGGGCTCGCAATAAAAATTAAATGAAGAAAAAAAAGTTATTTTATCCGACAAGTACTGCTACATTCCAAACTACACAATCCAATTTATTCTCATTTGTTACCCCCATCAAGAGTTCTTCCTTTCAAATGGGCTCCCCCCCGCCCCTTTATACCTTTGTATATCTGCCATTTTAAACAACTTTACAACTTTACCTTTACTCTTGCCTATGTACAAAGCTTTTATTGAGGTTTATCACCTTATTTCCTTTTGTATACTTGCTACTCGATGCAATTTTATGACTTACCCTTGTGCATGTACAAGGCTTCTATTAAAATTTACAACCTTTTTTTCCTTTGTATACGTGCTATCCTTTATATACCTTTTATACCTGCTATTAAAAACAAGGATGCGCGCGCATCTCAAAACCGATTTCATTTTGATTTTAATATATAGAGAGATTAAGAACTAATTTCTCCATCTAAAACTATTTTTCTCTTTAATTTTCCTCCGACTTTACTAACAAAGGAAGAAATATCAAGATAGATACCTCTTTATGACATACCTCCCAAAGATCCAATCGGAAAGAAGTCCTACTTTATAGGCTCCGAATAGGCCACTGTCACATCACCTATGCATACCTTCTATCGTGCACCCCAGCTCCCATATGCGATTACTGCCAAATCCATCTCCCTCGTAGTCCACCTTATACAAAACTGCTCACATTATTCATCTCGTAGCAGTTACAATCTTCCTACTATTCTCCCCCAAATTCTGAAAGATGATGAATTAACTGTGACAAACCTTTCAAGTTTCTTGCAATAAAATCGTATTTTCCCTCAACTATAATCTCTCCTACACCATCCACGTGCCTCTAACCACTCCGCTATACATGGCACGATATGTTGAAAAAAAGATTAGGGAAATAATGCGCTTCAATAACGTTTTACATACAGTTTAATGCACCAAGTTATGTCATTATCAGAAATCATACATAATACCTTGTAAACCAAAAAGGCCCCGAACGGCGGGGCGTGACCTTACAGCCCCCTAACCCTTCCTTTTCAATTCGGGTCTGATAGAATGGAGAAATTTTCATAAAGAAGGAAAAAGTACGAGAATGAAGAAACAAAAAATTTTGGGAAGGCTGAAGAAAAATTGTTCGGAATGAAAAAATTCCGAAAATAAAAAAATCCAACAATGAAAGAAATTATAAAACAATGAGAAGAAATGTCCAAAATTGAAATTGATCAAGTTTCAAACTGAAAATGATGGTTAAAAATAATGAAAACTAAAAAGCTAAAAAACGAGACAAAATGGAAAACTCTATTTAAAAAAATCGCTAAAATAAAAAAAATAACGAATAAAAAATGTATAAAATATCAAAAAAGTTCGAAAATGAAACCCTACATTGATGTGTTACGTTAAAATGAGATAATTTCCAAAAAAAACGAGTTCCAAGGGAAAAAAATTAAAAAAACTGAAAATAGAACAATAATAAACTTTCAAAGTAAAAAAAATTAATTTAAAAATATTCAACAAAAAAAAGTTCAATCAAAAATAGTACGTAGGATTTTTTTTTGAGAATGAAAAAAGTTGTTATCACTCAGTAAGTGATTAAGTATTAATTTCCAATTTTGCTGCATCGTTTTTAGATGAACTCGAATCATTAAAATCATGACAATATCATCTGAAATCTAACTAAAATCATTATAATTTTAATCAAACTTCAGTTTCTATTCATGTTCGTTATGAAAATCCAATTCCACATTTTTAGACGACCACATTACTGTTCCTACAGCGAAGCCAAAATTCGTGAATAATAATTTTAACGCTTTTATTTTTAAAAAAAAATTTCTTTTAGTTTTCTTCTTTTTAATTTTTTTTTTTTTTATTTTTTTAACTTTTAGTTTCAAAAACATGTTATTTAAAAAAAAATATGATACAAGAAATATTGTAAAAAAAATTCGTTGGTGGCGCAGAGAAATCGTTCATACTAATGATTGAGGCTCTTTTAGTCAATAGTCCACACCTGGGTGTAATGCATATACCACGACAAGCAGTCACCTGTACTATAGTATTTTTGCCCTAGAAAATAATCACCAATAGGTTACACTTCGCGCACTAAAATGAAATAAAGTTACTCTGTATTTCGCGAAAATCTAAACTATCGACTTCCCGCTTGATTTACTCGACAAAGAGTATACGTTAGAGATACGAGGCATAAGCATATCGAAGGGTTGTCTGTAATTAGCTAGTATCGCTCGCATACCATTCGTGTACAAAGTGAAGGGTGTGATTTAGGAAATCTCTCGACACGTATACCTTTAATATGATAAACTCTCAGTGGGATAATCTGCCTTGCCGAAGATATCGCAGCGTACCCTACATCCATAATTATTACGAATTGAATGAAAATTATCGCAAGAAAAATTAACGTTCGATTAGGTGGTCAGACTGAGCAAGGTATCAACAAAAAGCTACCACCATCAACCATAATGCCGCAAAACTTTATTCGCAATTTCGCATTAATTAGCGTATTATTCCAAGTTTACATATTTCACGCGATCGCAGTCGAGTAGAAAGATGAATAACTCTTCGGTTGATACATTCCCGATGAACCCGTTTTCACCCACATTTCACCTAATACCATTCGAATATGTTTACTTGGCAACTACATAAATCAAGATACTCGTAATGCCGCCATTACTCCGGAGTTGTAAAATAAAAGCCCATGTCGTATCAGGCGTTATGTCATTACGCGAATTTTTTTCCTTCCACAAAATGCAAATAAGCAACCCACTCGAACCAATTTAACCAAATGTGGATGAATGGTATTAGAAGCAGAGAGAAAAAAAAATGTAAAATTCGATTTATGAAAGAAAACGTTGAAGTTGTGACCACCGCTGGGTTACCGGGTACTGCGTTCGTATTCTAAAGATATTGTGCCCTCGAAGGGTTTAGTCGAGTTTTATCTGCGGCGAATATTTTTATTCTTTCAAAAAACGCTCGAAATTTATGATTTTCGTGCGCACACCAAACGGCGAACTGATTTTGTTTCTCTCCTTTTTTTCCCCGCTCTCTTTGTATTGTTAATTTTCGAAAGCTATTTTAAAAATTTACATATTAATGGAGCCGGCAGTAAGGATATAGAAAACGAATTGAAAATATGTCTCGTCCCAGTATTTATGCCTTTTCGCAAAATCTTCCCTTCTTACCGGTGGCGAAAATTCATTTACAAAATTGAATTTTAACGTATTAACCGAAAATGTTCGAAACGGAGTTGTATTTTTTTTCCTTCAAATTCTAAGCGGTTAGGTGGGTTGTAGTTTAAGCTTAATTTATGACCGGAAAATTGATGCTTTTAGAAGAGACGTGAATTAAACCATGGTCCGACGCTATTGACTTAAACCATTAAATCGAGCGAGAGAGAATTGTAAATTTATTTATTTCTACTCGACTTTTCTCCAATTTATTTAAATGCATCAAACGTTCTCTATAAAACGGAAAAATCGCTTTTTAAAGAATTAATTTACGAAACAATTCCAGACGAAAATTTCAAACTCATTTAGAACGTTAGTTAACCACATAGCCAGCCGCTATAAAAAACCTATTAGATTAAAACCGATAATTTTTCGCTTAACGCGTTAACACTGCCGAACGTTGGGGTTTTTTTGGCCGAACCTTTGAAAGTTTAATTTTCTAAACGAACATGCCCTTTGCAAAGTAACAGCCGCCTGGCGTAAAAATCGGCGAAGAAAGTTACGATTTTTTGTATAATTTATCAAACCAGCGTACGCCTTTTGCGTTCGCGAAATCACGCTATTCAGGAAATTTGGCTAGCGAGGCTTTATGAATGGAAAATCTCTAGCATACGGTATAATTTACGATCTCATTTAGCTCGAGTAAAGGAAAAATTCATCGCGAAAGCGTTGCTAAAAATCGCTTTTCGATACTGAAACAAAACTCGCGATCGCAATGTAATTGGAAAAGCCAAAGGTGTCCTAACGCCGCGTATATGTGAATGGCCATTTATTTAGATAATTTTTTTTCCACGCCGAAGTTGAACTTACGAAATGAGTTTTTAGGCTTTAAACTTTCAAAATTGCTTCGTACTTTCTCGCTTGACTAGTTATAAACTTTTGGCGAAAATTTAAGATTTCATGTTGAAATTTAACTCCTCGCGAAGCCATTAAGGTGAGAAAAATTTTAATAACGGGTTGCTTATTAAAAGGTAGATTTTGCTAACTGGTAATTATTCATTTTTCGCAATTAGCGAAATATCAGAATTAACTTCGGTTCAGTTTATAAACAATGAATGATAAATAAATGCGAAACGTCAACAGAAATAGGTATTCAGTACGCCCACATCGACTACAACTATACAACAAGGAAAGTAAGTTGAAGCGTATTAGATTTTGCTATCGAGGTCGTAATTTAACAACGTACTCGTAGTTACCGCCTTTTAGCGATACTTGAATTTCTCGGCGAAAATTCGTCTCGGAATCGTTCGCAAAATTTTAAATCTCGTGGGAATCAACGTAAACATAGAAATAGAATTTTCATCGGAGATAATAACGTTCATATGTTGTAGGTAAGAGTGAAATCGTGGATTGAAGGATTTTCTAAATTTTCTGTTGATTGAAGGTTCATTGAAAAGTATAGTTTACTATACTTGGGAGTTGGAGAGAGACAGAGGCAAAAAGAATAGGTTGTAGGACCCTACACTAGGATGCTTAAACTTTCATTCTCTTTTTCATAGTTTGTAATATTATTCATTTTAATTTTAAAAAATTGTATTTCATAAATTGAGTGAAAAGAAAAGGAAATTTAGGAGTGACGCATCAGCATTTGTTTAAATTTGAGATTTGCTCTAAAAACGAATAGCACATAATTTTAAAATACATTCAGTGTAATTCATGAATCTGAAAACTAAACTAGACGTGACTGTACATAAATAGCGGACTTGAAATGAAAACGAAAGTTGAAGAAAATAAAATTTCCTACAACTTTGTTCCTATACATTTTTTTTTTCACAACCCTTCATTCCCAAGATATTTTCAAAAAACTAAAAAATCGTTTAAAGTTTGAAAGCTCATCTTTTAATGAAGGGATCGACTTTAGGAATTTTGGACATTTAAAAATTTTTCATTCAAATTACGTTTTTCAGATATTCAATTTGATTTGAAATAAGCGCTCCCCAAAATTCTAAAAACTTGTGATCATGTTGTCGCGATATAATAACTTGGGAAAATTGTCAAGTTTAAATTTTAGCTTTTTAGGTGGATTTGAAGGAGAGTTGGAGCAAAAAAAGGTTTTTTAAAGAAGTTTTAAGCCATAAAATTCCTCAAATCTTCTATAATTCTCATTAAATTTGTCTAGAAAACTCAAACTTTTTATAGGATTAATCAAAAATTACAATATGAGTACTCGAATCTGGGTATTGATCTAAAATGGTGAATAGTTAAAATTTTGGGAATGTTATGGGAGCCTGAATGTGAGCTCATATCAGTGCTAAGGTGAGCTATATAACATACAAGAATCCAACTTTAGTGGTGACGCGGCCCTATATTGTATTATTTATTTCAAATTTCGACACATTTCATTTTATGCACTTTTCAGCAAATTTTTTCTGTAATGTTTGAATTTTTTTTTAAACTTATCGTGGTGAAAAAAAAAATTTTGAACATTTTTTGTTTTATTTTTGCGCTTATAAAATTTTTTGATTGGTTTCCGACTTTTGTACTGATCACGAAAAATCTTGGATACGTGTGATGTGTGTGGCAGTATAGAGTCATCATCACAAATTGAGAGAATATGATAATTCATAATATTTAAAAAAATTTTCATTCCTTTTTACTCACTAAAATTCAAAATAATATTTCCCTTTTCACGTTTCCAACATAATAAAATTTAAACCATCATCTTTTCAAGCAGATCAGTTATTTTGATTATTTTTAAGAGCTGGAAATTTTCTTGTCGTTGTAAATTTTTTTTTCACCCTAAAAGGATCCAATATCTTTGTGTTACTGAATGGAATCCATCGCTCGAAGTCTCTGCTTTTTGTGTGTTAATATACAGATTGCTTCATTTCAATGAAACTGCCTTCATTTTACATGCAGGGTTATTTATGGAATACTCACGTATAATTGTTTACCTATTCTGCTTGTTGAAGGAGTCGAAATAAGGCAGTTTAAAAATATTTTTTTATTTACTTTGCTAATTTTCCAGATTTAGAATTTTTTATTTCATTATTTAAGGCCGATGAACATTTTGATTTAATTAAATAATTATCAAATGATATGTCAAAATTGAATAACAGTAATAGAAATGTTATAAATTGATTGGAATTATGCAATACATATATCTAGTTTTCGAAAGTGATAAATTTCATTTGATATTTTTTTTATAAGTGATTTTATTCGTTTTGTTTTTGTTAAACTTCTTTTTTTGACCATTTCTCAATAGTAATTCGTTTTCGAATAATTAAGACGAAAAATTCAGCTCCCTGAACGCCGTATGGCTGCTTACGTTTTTTTTCTTCTAAGTTTAGAATCTTTACATTCACTAAAGGAACAATATAGCGCGAAAGATGGATCCAAGTTTGTGTTTTCTCTGTTTGCCTTATAGTTTTCGGTGCTGGCTGATATTTACACAGACCTATGTAATACACCGGCGCCGAAGAATAAATATCGAAGCGTAAGTAGGTATAGCATTTACCTTTTTCCGGTATGGGTTCCTTTCGATGCGATATTCGTAATTCGGTGGTATTGTGATATAATGTACTGATTACCGCCGTACACCTTAGCGATAATACGCCTTGATGGTCGTCGAAATGAGACGGTAACAGAGTTATGTTTACTGATAAGAAACTCCAACTCAGCGAATCCGGACCTGGCAGGATTTTGGTTTCTTGATTACCGATCTGTGGACAAAAGTAACGATAGTGTTATTGTAGCGTGAGTTCATGAAATAGTGAGCTTTTGAGTAGGATTCAGGATTATGTAAAAAGTTTAAATTTGCTACAAGAGAAAATTTCCCATGAAAAACTTTACAGTATAGGTATACCTTACGTCCAAGTATTATGAATTGGACCAGCGTAGAAATCTCCGTTTTTTGATAACTAGAGGTGGGATTTTTATGTCATAAAAATCGTGTTTTATGCGCATAATTTATGTTTTTCGCTGTATGAAATATGTCAGAAATATTCCTAAAAATCCTACGATATGCCAAAATATGTTCGATAAAAGGAGGGCAATATGGGTATCATAATTAGTGGATTTTGAAGGAGAACAATGATACGACAAAATCAAAACGGAAACTTCATTCATTTATTCGAAAAATGTAAAAAAAAGAAATGTTTAAAACATAATTCTGTACACAAAGTGTATATTTTCTTGCATTCGCCATCTAGAGGATTAATCGCAAAAAAAATCACCGAAAAAAAATATCGATTTTTTTTCAGGAGCAGATTTCGGACAAAAGACAATTTTTCAATTTTTTTGTATTTGAAAAAGTAGATTTTTGATTATTTTGCGAAAAATGTGCAACATTATTTGCACCCCAAATGAAAACTCAGCTCTAGTAATACGGCATGACTGCTTGCATTTCCTAATTTAATAAAAAGTCTGTTGAAAATTACAAGCATGTAGATGTAATACCTAACTCTGATTCAACAAGGTAAGGAAAACTATAATGGACACGCACACAATTATTTGAAGCACTTAATGGTCCTAAGAAAATACTTGTGCTTCGAGATAGCTGATTTATTTGCTTGCCAAATACTTTAAAAGTTTTGAAATCTAGGGTTTTTTTTTAAGTAAAAATTTTTTTCTAATAAAAAATTATTCGTATACAATTACAAACCGTATTATTGACCTAAAAAAAAAACCGATAGAACATGTCCATTTTTCCCCCCTGGAATATAGATTCCAGATTTACCAACGGATGTCATTTTAATACCATGCTATTGAGCCAGTTTTGCTTCAGTTATTAAATAAGTAAAAAGAATAACCGTATCGAAAGCGAAGGAAAGGTAGAGGCGACAAAACGATAGAGAATGCTCAAAATAAACTTTAACCAAGGTGCAATTCTTACATCGCGGGTGTAATTATAACAACGGTGGAAGAACGAGAAAAAAATACAGAAAAAAAGCGCGCACGATTGTCTGTTCAAATACAAAGAAGGAAATAAGCGTAATGAAAATGAAGAAAAAATACCGGGATATGAAAAAAAAGGGCGCGGAGTAGAGGAAAAAAAAAACGCAGACACGAAATAGGAGGAAACAACGATAGCGTTCTATTTTTTACTCGGTTGTCAAGAATTCGTATTATTACATCATTAGAGAAAATTCGTCGGAATGATACCTCAACTGGCTTTCTTTTTATTTGTGTCACTTGTGAGGGCCATGCTTTAGCGTTAAGATTTTTGATAAAAATAAAATAAGACAACCTCACTCGACGCGGTTGTTCATTCTAAGCTCGGTTCCTTTTTTTATGACGTCGTGTACATCCATTGTAATCAAGTAAGTAGCGAATTCCTCTTTAACTAATTTCATTGGGAAAAGCGCGCCAACGTTATTGTGGTTGATATGAAGGGATTTGGGATAAAGTAAAGTATTTAATTTAGGTCCTTAAATTCTAAATATACAAGCCATTATTTTTCAGTTCCACCGAACAATGGTTACCAAAATTTTTTCACGCTTTTAAAGCCTCGTTCTAATACCCAACTGAACCGGTAAATTTAAAGAGGGTGTTAGGTTAAAATTAATATAGAAATATCTCTCGAGCCCTTGGCAGTTTTCCGGTGTTGCGTTGGTTGCGTTCACGCAATAACCGGCACCCTCTGTTCATTGTTTCGTAAACGAGTTACGCCGTTACGTTTGTACATGTATTAACCAATACAAACTACACACGGTGATGGTACATGTGGCGAATTTGTATCACGTTAAAATGCACTATATTATTTTACATTTCTCATTAGTTGTCCGAATGAACTCGTAAATTTAAAAAGTCGCGTCGAATGATTCGCAATAATAAAACCGTTTCGGTTGGTAATTCAAAGTCGATTTTCGAGAGACGATGTTTATACCGGAGTGAGATAAATATTAAATTAATTCCAACCGCCGATCCGCCCGGATGGAATTTTCCCCAACTAATGTTCTTTTTATAGAGGCGACGTCGAAAATAAATAAAGAAATGATTAAACAATTTCGAGCGAAAATTTAAAAAGAAAACAAGACAGCAGACACGCCACAATACACTCGAAACTAAATACAAAATCGATCAGGCCGATGTTTTGAGGAATGTGATTGAGAGAAATGCCGGTGAACTAAATTGAAAAACTTTTTCGTAAAAGTTTTATAACTAAAACGAACCGCGCTCGTTTCGTTTTATTTATTTTTTCTCTTTCTTTCTCTCTCTCTCTCTTTTTTTTAACTCCACATCGAGGGATTATAATTAAGACTAAAGCGGTAGGTATGTGCATTTTGCGCTTGGCGAGCGTAAAACACGCGAATGGGGGAATTAACACTTATTACTAATCCGGTGAATGCTTGAGAGATATAAGGAGGATTTAATCGCGGTTACCATTGTGGTTTCAAGTAGGGAAAAAAACGCGGAGCCGCGACGGTTTAAGTAAATAACAACGGCAGGCTAAATGTTCGACGAAATGTACCTCGTTGGCAAACTTATTGTCGGCCAAATCTTCGAGGGTTTAAAATATCCGCTAACGTTAAGGCCGCACGGATATTTTACATCGACAATTGACTCCGGCTGGATACGATTTTCTAAATGCGTGTTATCGCGCTTTCAGCACACCCTTATCTTTTTCGCTAAACGACGAGGGTTTTTTTTCGATGCATTATGCCATTACACATGATGTACTCTGTGGTGTACTTTATTATATCGTCGTTTATGGGAAAATAAATTAATATAGTAAATGGTGGGTTAGCCAATTTTTTCCCCATTTTATTTTTTTGCTTATGAGGTTGTTAATGAAAAAAAAAAGTGAGCAACCATGCTGTGTTATTGAAGCTGAGTTTTTAACTGGGGCTTGTTCAGGTTTGCTAATAATGTTGTTAACCACTTCATGTCTACTAACCACACCCAATACAAAGTCTAGGAAACCTCTGCCCTATCCGTTCTAAAACCACTTAAGAAGTTGAAATTTGAATGTGCATTATATCTTGCCTGCAATAATCACGTGAGGCCATATTTTTCAAAATTTAGGAATTTAGAGCTCCTTAAGTTATTTTCAAATTTTGACCATCCACCATTTTGGATCCATTTTGATCTAAATTCAAGAGTTCATATTCTGATAGTCAACTATGCTTTTCATCCCGAATAATCATATGAGTTCATTGTAATCACATTTTCAGTAATTTGAGGATCCTCAAGCTCTCCTCATATTTTGATAATCCGCCATTTTGGGGCCATTTTGACTCAAATTTAACGTGTCATATTCTGATTCCAAACTAACCCCACACGCAAAGTTTGAACTCTCTACGTTGTGAGAAGATATGGAAGATTTAGGAAATTCTCTAATCCTCTCCAAATACACTTAGGAAGCTGAAATTTAGGTATGTTGGTGTCCGTGACTCACTTTTTCGTATGAAACAACGAACAAATATTTTGAGCTATTTGTCTCCCTCCATCCTTCTTCAAAATTTGAGTGATCCGCCATTTTGAGGTAGATCGAAAATTCTAAAATAGTACTTTTGTGTATTCATATGAACACCCTCTCAACAATTTTTCAGCGATTTTCATCCATACCTGCCAGTGCTATGCGTGAGGGGAAAAATATGTTTATGTTGAAAAATTGAACATTCGTCATCTACCTACATATGGTTTGAAAGGCAAAGATTCGAAGCCTCTACCCTCACAAATCAGGTAGGCTGTAATAGCTATCATTTTCAAGTCAACTAAAACACTGTAAATAAACATAATATTATTGAAGCTGAACTGTGATGTGGTATGTTCCGACTTACATATATAAGGTGTTTTGCCTCTATCTAGGTTCCTTCATACCACATACAAGGTTACTCGCATGACACTCATGCACGATGGTTTGTTCATCCTATTTGCTGGAGGGGTTGAGATACAAGAGTTCGCAATTTTTGTTCACTCAGATGATGACCAACTTTGAAAATGTTGATTTCGTTATTGAAGACAGAGAGAGCAGGAACTTACCGAAAGGAGAAGAGCGGGTGAGCTTTCTCTTTCCTGCAGCTATTTTTAAAGACTAACAAGACTGTAGGATCATATTTTCTCAGAACAAAAAAAAAAAAAAAGACGAAATGTCAAAAATTGGTAAAATTTCATGATATTGGTTGAATTTTTGGGTTGCTACCCACTACCTCTTGAAAAATACCTTCGGTATATTGCGGAGAGAAAGATGTGCTGTTTGCGCTAAAATGTAGTGTATACAATGTAGTGGTTATATACCACAAAATTTTTGTTCATAGTCTCATATGAGAAAGTGAGTTAAGGACTCCATTATATTTAAATTTCAGTTTCCTAAGTGAATTTGAAGGTGAGTAAGAGTAAAATACGATTTTTTGAGGAGTTTTTTGAGTAATCATTTTTATTAAATCTTTCATATATCCTCACCAGATCGACATAGAAGGCTCACTTTTTGTATATAGAGTTAGTTGGTGACTAGAATATGACCACTGAATCCAAAATTTTGGTAATACCTAAGAAACCTCAAAAATCTTAAACTTGATGTATGGCTTATATGATTACCGAAAACAAGACGTATACCATATATCAAATCTCTTATTACAGATTATGTTGAGGACGAGAAGGAATAGTATTTTACCCCAAAAAATTTTTCAATTTTGGTTCAAATGACAAATTAAACCCAAATTACAAGTATTTCAATTTCGCAAGCATGTTTAAAGGATATTAGGGAGTTATAGGGGAAAATGCCTTTTGGGTGTAAAATCGCTTCACAAATTTATCATTCGCCTTTATAACTACATATTTATAAATAAAATGAATCTACAATAAATGTAACTTTGTATGTGGGGTTTGTTTCGACTGAAAAATGACCCCTTGAATTTCGATCAAAATAAATCCATGATGTCAAATCATCAAAATCTGAGAAAGCTTTAGAAGCCTCAAATAGCTGAAATTCAATGAATATGAACTTATGTAATTCATTCGGGCGAGAAGTACATACGTTCTACAATTACTACATATGCTAAATTCAGGTTCTGAGGTTGGGTGCGATAGGGGAAGTTTTTCAGCATTAATATTGGGTACGGTCGTGTTATGCGTATTAGCACCAGTAATTTTTAGTCCATATTTATCATATTTGAGGTATTTGAAGTTTTTCATGTTACTCATAGATCAATGATTTCCATTTGGAACGTTTATTAGACTCGGTAAATGTGCATCTTACATTTTTTGTTCAAGTCACGCATGTAAAAATTGAAATGTTTGTTCGACCAATATTAATTTTTTGCCAGCAATTGCGGTTAGACAAAAAAATTAAAAAATTAAAAAAAAATTAAATTTATGATTAAATTTATAATTTTAATTTTTAATAAAAAAAATGATTGGTGAAATGAATGCATAATTTGTCAACTTATGTCTGCATGTCGTTGTACGCATTGACTAATCAACTACGTACAAATAGTGTGAAATTTGATGATATGATCTTTGTCATACTCCCTTCGTTCCAAATCAGTTCAACTGTAATAGTTTTAACTTTTCATTGAAAACTCAGCTAAAAATTATCGGCTATTTTAATTGCACTTTTCCCGTGTCCGGTTGTTGAACTTTCACGTTATATTTTACTTTTTGTGTTTTATCGTTGGTTTTTTACGTGTATATTATTGTTCACTGTAATCGATAAATTAGATTTTTTTTCCAAAATATGATCTCGTTGATAATTTATTGCCCAATGAAACGTATCTGGATAAGTTGGAAAGTGAAACTGGGCAATCGGGCAAGCGCATTATTTAGAGCATATTCGACGTGGTGGTTACACAGAATAATAAACATCACCTTTAGCCCTTCGAGCGAAAACTCGTCACGGTTTATTTCTCATTCGTGCTTTTCTTTCATTGAATTAGAAAGAATAAAATTAAAAAAGTTGAAAACGAACGTCATTAGTAATATGCTGGTTGGGTTATGCGGTTTGGTTTGCTTTCTATCGCGAATTTCATTCCAGTCCATTATATTTGATAAATGAACTGTTCGTGGATAAATTTATTAATTAAGATGTTCTTATTTATTTTGTTGTTCGATTGCAACTCAGCGTATGAAATGATAAGTAGTGTTTGTAAGAAAATGCGTTATCAACAATTTGGCAATAATAGCGAAACGCTGTACCAGAATGACATCGATTTGTCGGATTACTCGTCGAACCGGATAAGCCGCGAGTCGGAGCGAGACTCTTTCGATCCATTATTCCTGACACCTCTACTGGAAGAAAGAAATATATCAGAAATCATATCGTTATCGCGAGTTAAAGAACCGCTCTCAACGTACGAAAGTTATTCGGGATTTTTCACCGTCAACGAGACCTATAAGTCGCATCTGTTTTTCTGGTTCTTTCCTTGCGTTACGAATTACACGAACGCGTCGTTAGTGCTTTGGTTGGAAGGAGGTAGTCAGTATCCAGCTTCGTCGCGGGTCTTCAATACCCTAGGACCGTATGGTCTGCAGGGTGGTAAGATAAAAAAAAGCGCGTATAATTTATTACAACATTTCCACGTACTTTACATTGATAGCCCAGTCGGTACCGGGTTCAGTTACGCTGAAGATGTAAGAGGCTATTCTAGAACGATGCAAGACGCCGCTGTAGACGTTGTGGAGGGGATGAAACAGTTCCAGAATATATTCCCGAAGTATATGGAAAATGGTATTTATTTCACCGGTGAAATGTACATGAGCAAAATTGCCCTGAAGGTGGCTTATTTAATTCATTCCGATGAAAATTCTACCCTCGAAATTAAGGGATTAATGTTACCCAATGCCTTCATCGATCCCATTCATATGATTGAATCGTCACAGTTGTTATATTATACTGGTATCGTCGACTGGAACGAACGTGATGAGATGCAAGGCATGGAAAATGAAATCATCAGGTTTATTCGCAGCGAAAAATATTTGCCGGCATATGAGCGATATCAGCGGTTGTTGTCAATGATGCGAAATTATGGATACGAACATCCTTATGATTTTACGAATCCAATGAGTAGCAATAAATACCAAAGGTTTCCTAAAATCCTATCAATACCGGCTATCAGGCGTGCTATACATGCCAGCCATCTTGAATATAACGATATGCAGACAGCTTTTTGTTACTTGGAACACGATATCCTCAGATCAGCTAAAGATGAATTTGAGGAATTGACCGTCATTTACGACATCTATCTCTATACTGGGCAATTTGGAGTTCAGGTGAGTTACTGAAATGTTAACTTTGGTCGATTTGGTGATTATAATTTTCTGAAGTACTTTGACTATACGTCTTAAGCCATGTCTACTCACTTGCAAAGAGTCCATTGGGGAGGGGATATATAAGTCAAATTTCTTTACATATTTCCACATTTGTTATTGGCTGAATTCCACATCAGATTGTTTTAAAAATATTGAAGAATTTTTTATTTTTAAAATGGCAAAAAAAAAAAAAAATAGAAATGATTTTGACAATTTTTCAATAGAAGTATTTGTAAGTCTATGTATAGTGATGCAGGCTGATTAACGAAAGCTTTTAATCATGAATTGGTCATTTTGAAAAAATATATAGCGAAGTTTTTTCGATAATAATTAAATTTCACATTCAATTCATAGTATTTATTAGATACATAAAACATGAAAACTCCAAAAAAGGAACGAAATCCTTGGGTTAGATAGAAAAATACGAAAATGATACAAATTTGTCGAAAAATATGATTTAAAAGATTTGTACCTACCCTATGTGCACATTGCTTGGGCAAATAGACATACAAAAAACACAGTTTTGAGCTTATACATGTCTTTTGTGTCTAAATATTATTTTAATCTGTAGACTGCAAAATGTTATTTTTAAAAGCAAAAACATTTTCAATTATATATTAAAAAAAAAAAAATGAAAATTTCAACCTTATTTTCTCTAGTGTGACAATCAAATATTGTGAACTGATATTTTTGCAAATTTTTTTGGAATTATTTGTGGACAATTTTTTCTTCGTATTTTCAACTTTTAGAAAAAATCCGAAATTTGACTCGTACCAATATTATATCCAAGTAAACCAATACATAAAATTGAGTTCATTATCTGATGGTAGTGAAAGTTCGCCCATGTTTGTAATTTTTTCATCTTAAATTGAATCAAAAATTTGATTCACTGTAATGTAAAATAATCACATCATCTATATCTAACAATGAACTCATAATTGCGTACTGATTTTCTTGAGTATAATTAAAACTTAGTTCACATAAAGATGAAATTTGTGGGTTTCCGCAAAATGTGGAAACTCTCGCACGTCTAGTATCGCTGTTATACCTCTAAACTTATGTTGGCATTCTTCAGTTTTAGACTTCCAGAGGTCTTGGCAAGTGAACAACGTCTTATTATTAAAATTCTGTTTTGACTCCAATGTTCAAAAATGTTCCCTTTATACTTTTGTTTGAGTTCTGTAGAAAGTGGTATAACCTTGAGAAAGCTCTATATACCTATCATGTGCCTTAAAGTAGTCAAAGTACTTCAGTCTGTTCCAATCCATCGAAAAATAACATCGTTTTTGGACTAAAATTCGTTTCAAAAAACTTGCTAAAAAATTCGACTCATCGAGTGTATTTCACAGATAGAGAAAAAATGCCGCGTAAAACGGGCCGTCATCTTATAGTCTGCCATTCGTAGTAAGTTCTCATTGTCTCGAGAAAAGAGATCGTGACAAGATACTTCACATCTAAAATCAAAATTCGTTTAAACTCGAAGAGATATAATGTACCAAATCCGACGCGTTGTTTTCTTCCTTACATTTTTGACGTATAGGGTCAACAACGAGAAGATTTCCACGTTCGCAAACTTCCTGCGAAAGCCTTAAGCTTTTCGAAAGAAAAAAAGTATTATCTATTCTTTCGGGAAGTTTCAAAAACGAGCTCTTTTTTCTTTCAGTCACACACACATATCCACCCACCCATAAAGAAAAAAAAGGAACGTAAATAAAACTTCCATCATACTAAACGTTAACGATTCTTAATGCCGAACAAGTGAACGGTAATGAACTTTAATCTTTCTCAATGGCGCGCAAATATGAATAACTGACCTGATATAAACGAAAAGTCGCACAATGAAATATAATTTGTCGCATGTACCAAAAAAAATACACGTTGAAGACTCTTCGCCGTTTTACACGTTGGTAATGCTCGCGATTCAAATTTTTTTTTCTCAAATGAATGGCTGATAATTTTCGTAATCCTTTGCGTTCGTCTAACCGGAAATTTTATTGAGGTTTCGTGCAACGAAGTCTGAAGTCGCGATTGAAACTTGAATATGAAGAAAAATTTAGTATTACTTTTAATTTAATATTCTACAGGTAAATACGGTTAATACGAATGAATTTCTGAAAAAATTACGATGGCCGGGTGCTGTACGATTTAAATACAGTGATTTTTGTTCTTACTGCGTCGACGAAGAAATCATTGGATTCAAAAAATCAGCTGATCACTTGAATTATATGGTTTTAAGAAACGCAAGCAATATGGATCTCAATGTTAATCCAAAATGGATAATGTGTCTTTGGTATCAGTTGGCCGGAATTGAAAGCAGTAGTGTGCCATTGATGAAATGTTGATTTTTTTTTTTTTTATAAAGTTGTTAATAAATTTTTTTACTTGGTTTTAATTTATTTCCAAGCATTTTTAGTAGATTTTACGGAAAAGTAAAACTCGTTTATGGCTTACGATAGTTTTCTATCAATTTTTTTATGCATTAAATTTCTGTTATATTTTGCAATTCGAGAACTTCTAAAACGAATTAAAAAATAGGTGTATTTGGTCTGCTGAGTTCTAAGAGAGTTAGATCAAACCCATTACTATGCACACAACCAATAAATTGCACTTATTATCAGATTTAAAAAAAAAATTGGTATAAAAAAATAAACTCTATTTATTTTTTTTTTCAGTGTTCATCCGATGAAATATAACTTCTTGACGAAAAAAAATTCAACTGTTCAAAATCATTTTTATCTGAGTTTTTAACTTGAAAATGGTAGCTATTACAGCCTACCTGATTTGAGAAGGGGGTCGAAGGAGGAAGTTTTCAAATCTTTGCGTTTTTCTTTCACCACACGTAAAGGCTCGGCGGGTATTCATGAAATTCGCTCAAAACTTGGTGAGAGACTTTTTTTAAAAATGCAACAAAACTACTTTTTTGTTTTTTCGATACAACTCAAAATGGCGGATCACTTAAATTTTGAGGGAAGTTAGAGTATAAAACGTTTTTTTGAGGAAGGTTTGAGTCATGAAATATCAATCTAGAAAGGTCAAATATTGTGTGTGGGGCTCTTTGGTGCTGAAAATATAAGCTCTTGAATTTATGTGAAAATAGATACAAAATGGCGGGTTATTAAAATTTTAGTAGAACTTGAGGAGCCTCAAATTAGTAAAAATGTAATTAATATGAACTCATATGATTATTAGCGATAAGAAGTATACTATATTCCCAATTCACATCCATACTTGATGTTGGAGTGGAAAAGGAGGGTTATCGACCTCAAAATATGGTGGGGATACACAAGATGTCGGAAATTTTTTATTGCGATGTCATATGATGAAATGAGTTGAAGTGACTAATCCATTCTAATTTTAGCTTCCTAAGTGAATTGGGGGGGGGAGTTAGAGCAAAGAACTGCTTTGGAGGGGATTTTGCGACTGGAAATTTCATGAATCTTCCATATCTCGTCACCAAATCGATCTAGAAAGGTCGAATTCAGAGATTTTTATTTGCGGTCTTATACAAAAGAATAAACCAAGTATACCAACTTGCCCAAATTTCACTCTCCTAAGTGCATTTGGAGTGGAGTTAGCGCGAAAAATGTTTTTTTGAAGAGGTTTCGAGAGTGGATATTTCTTGAATCTTTCATAACGTCTCACCAAATCTATCTAGAAAAGTCGAACTTTGTATGTATATAGAATTTGTTTGGGAGCAGAATATGACCGCTTATGTATTTGAAATGTCGGATTGTCAAAATTTTAAAAAAGCTTGAAAAGTCTGAAATTACTTAAACTTGATAAATATAGACTGGTATGATTTCTGAAAATAAGAATGATACTACATGTGAAATCCACCTTAGTATATTGTTTTGAAAAAGTGGAGGAGAGGTTATTGTTTTCAAAATGCCGCAGACGATTAAGGAAAACTCCAAAATGATTGATAAGCGAGCCCATATGACTAACATTCTAATTTTAGCCTCCCAAGTAAATTTGAAATTGAGTCAATGCAAAAAAGGCTTTAGGAGAGGAAATCATCACTATAGGAAATTTCTTGAATTGTCCGTATCTCCTCACAAAGTCGACTAGGAAACATGAAACTTTGTATGTAGAGTTATATGGGGATCACGATATGACCCTTGAAATTGGGTCAAAATGGATACAAAATAATAGATCGTCAAAATTTGAGGAAGAGAGGAGTCTTAGCCGGTAAAATTTGAAAGTATAGGTTCATATGTTTGTTTTGGTAGATCGAATAATGCGGTTTGGCTGTTTACTCTTTTTTGTTTAAATTAGTCCTTTCCAAGTTTACTAAATATTGGGAGATACTCGTATATTTCCATAATTTTTATTAGTCCCGTCCCACTAAACTTCAATCCAAAAAGATATTTAACGAGTCACATCAAGCCTTTGCAATGAAAAAAAAGGTTTTGCCCGTCCAACTCACGCCTGTTCTTCGTTAACTAAACAATATGCACATTAGGTACTCAATGAAAACACTTATTCCATATGATAGGTGATCACAAGTAGCGATAAAGTAGCTGCTTAGCTACTTACTATGAAATCTAGAATTGCTTGTTTGTTTTTTAATAAATAAACAAATCGAAGAAAACATATTGTTTACCATACGAAAAACTAGGGTTCTTGATGCGCACCATTTGCCTAAGGACTGGAAACCGACTTCATTCCGATTGTACGTGTATTCATAAATCTCGCTTACATAGCTGCGAGATACGCTTTCGTTACAAAGGTACGATCGTTAAATCTTCATCTTCGTTACGAAATTTTCTATCAATGTCAATATTAGTGAGCGTGAAGCGATTGTGAAATGAAGCCGAATGATGTAGTAGAGTAAATACACGGTATGCTTCTCATTAATGCTACCTCATAAAGCGGGCTTGGGAATTTAATTTTAAATCATGTAGTAACGATTATCTTTAAATCCTCAGGTAAACGTTTCGCCTATACTGGTTCGATACGCTTTTTCGTAACGTGACGCCAACGGTACGCGTATATTAGGCACTTCGTAGATGTAATTTTTGAAGCATAGGAGCGCGAAAAACACGGCGAATTTATTAATTAAACGAATATTCGACACTGTATTGGGAAACCCTGATACACACGGCATCCGCACACGAGATCAGAATACGTAATTTCGCATGTGCTAAATTGATAACTAGCTTAACTCAGCCACAAAGCATTCATCGTACAAATGTTGAACACATAAAGCACAGATGGTTCCGTAAAGCAATAATTTTTCGTGATAAACCAAAATACATTACTTACCAGATCATTGTTAACGTAGAATGATAATATGGCGTATGGTTTAGATGGAAATGAGGAGCAATTAGCAATCAATTTATCTCCCGGATCATATTTAGATTTATTCGCGGCGATGGTGGGACCATTTTTTGGTAAATCTGTAAACACAAATTAAAACACGCTTAACATTTACGAATTCGTTATAACGAGTAATAAATGTTAGATAAGTCAGCCTTTTCAATATTTGATGAGGATGATTTTCGCATTTATTTACCCGAGTTTCGCGAACTAACCTATTATTTCAACATTTACATTACGATACGATCCTGCGATCGTTTAAAAAATAGGCATAAAGTGTTCGCTATTTTTTTCTTCTTCGTTCGCCAAAGAAATAAATTTCGTTGCTTTTCTTTCAAAGTTGGCGATCATCTGTGCCAATTTCTTCAATCTGGTATTTTGGAAATGTTCTTTAGCTTTCTTCCGGTCCGGTTTTTAATGCTGCTCATCCATGAATTTTTTCTTCCTTCCGCAGTTTTTTTTTTTCGCCGACGTTTCCCATTATCATTAGGTACGGACGGTTGTATTTTGCGAGCATTATACAATGCTCGTATACTTTCTAATTTTCTTATTTCTCGACGTTGTTGTTTTTTCCTCCACAAGATGCGGTTTTTTCGTTGCGTGTATCGTAGTCTTGATGGTTTATCAATTACCGCGAAATTTACATAATACTTTAGTGTTCCCGTTTCACGCGCTTGAACGTGTCACAGGAAATGGAAACCTACTGATTATCATTCGGTCTTCATTAATATTCTAATTTTGAATCCTTTCCTTAATCGCATACGCGGTGACCATTTATACGAGAAGACATGTGGTAATTGATTTTTTGGGTACTGTTTTCGAGCCGTTTTCTCAGTGTGGTCGACTCGTGAAAGTTTCAAGCAAAATGCTACTTGGTGTTTTAGATTGATGAGCTCGTGTGAAGTTTTTTCATTGGAATTTGAAATGAATGAGAGGTATTGGTTTCGGTTTAATTTTAAAAGAGAGGTAGGAGTGGGGGACAATTTTTTTTTTGTTTCAAGTCATGTTTTAATGGTCCTTTAAATTTTCGAATTTTTACTTGGCTTGAAAATTACATCGTAAAAAACCTGCAAAAAATTTCAAGATTCATTCTTTTAATTTTTAGGGACCTTTAAGCATTGAACATTTGATCAAAAATTGTAGTAATTTTTCTTAAATGATGAATATAAGACGTATATTATATTGTTCACATTTTCAGAAACCATAAAAATTTTTGAAAGCTACGATAGTTGATTGAAGATGATTTTTGAAGTCCCTTAAAACTCTAAAAATTTTTTTCGGCTTGAAAACCCTCAAAAATATAAATTATTACACGACTTATGAGCTTTCTAGTCATTTCAGTGCAATAATCTTTTATCATAGTACGAGAATTTTTTGTGTATAATGTATATAATACAAGGGCTTTTTCCAAACTGGAATTCAGAATTTTGGCATCCTCTGAAAATGCTTTATGAAACATTTTGTGTTTTTTTGCCCGCTCTTGATGCTACCTTGGAGATGAGCTTTCAATTGAAAATTCAACAAACTCACAAAAGTAATGAAATCGAAGCATAAGGCGGCTAAAAAATTATCACTCTATTAAAATCAAGGTTTAAGAAGGTACTCTTTGTTTAAATTTTGATAGGAAGGTTTTGAACGAACTTGTACATGTTGACAGCCGTTCACATCTGGATTTTCATTGCCGAATCAAATTGCAAAAAACGATTTTAACCAACTTTAACAAAAATGGCTATTTTTAGATCCATTATTTTTTGTTGAATTTCTGATTTTTTTCATTTTTTTTTATCTTTACATTTTTTGGGACCAGACGAACACAGGAATAGTTCAGATTTTTAATTAATTTTTCTATGTAGAGTAATTGGCGCTTAAAGTTTGCCTGAAAACTTTCTTTTCAGTCTTCATAAATTAAAAATAGAAGTATTAATTTAAAATATCTTGATTATCCTATCTTCATAAAGGATCAATACATGAAATACAACAAAGAAAAAACGTAATAAAAAAAATGTTGTATTTTGCTTGGAATGGACTTTAAGAAGTTCTTTAGTTGTTATAATCTCGTATTTTTGATCAAAAAAATTTGATATTTGTAATCGATAAAAATAATTAATTTATATTAATTTTGCAATGACTTGTACGATTTGGTTGGGAAATATATTTTTTTTTTGAAATTTTTCTTGTTTTTTCTTTTAATGCCTTTTTCTGGAAAAGTAGTTTTTCCATACTATATGAGATACAGGGCTGGGAACAGTCTCATTTGACTCGTTACCATCTCTGAATTTCAAAATGGCCGAAAACACGAAAATGAAAAATCCGTCTTGTGGCCCCTTATTTCGTACCAGGTCACATATACATTATTCATGCACACTCATTATGAGTATTTTTGTATAGCTTCATCGGCGCTGATATTTTCTTTTTTGAAATTTAACTCTACACACTTACTTCGAAAAGTGAAATATTTGTAACACGTTACCCAAGTAGACTAACTGTTATTAAATTTCGTCTCCTCGAAATTCGAGATTCGTGTTTCAGAACATTTACTTGTGAGTAAAGTGTTCTTATTATTTGTTCCAAAATCGATAATTTAGGTTCTCAGTAAAGGAAGGAGAAGGATGAATGGCACAAATATGCCGATTACGGGATTGTAGAATGGATGGAAGGCCTTCATTTATAGCGATATACCAGGTTTTCTGCAGGGTAGTTAACGGTGTGTGGTATGTGATAGAATTTTATTGCTGTTTAAGCAGATTTTAAGCATGAAATTATGATAATCTTTCTTAACTCTCAATCAAATGCACTTATGATATTCACCTTTTCTTGATAAATGAATTGTTTGTTTGAGAAAAATGCTGATATTTCTTTATGTTTGACTATAGGAATTTTTTAGTTTCATTATAGTTTCTGCTCATCATAATCCATTCTCTAATTAAGCTTGTGAAAAGAAAATTAAGATTTTAGATTTCTCGAGAAATGATTAACAATTTTAGCCATTATTAATTTCTTTACTTTCTCCATAGAAAGGAAGATACAGACTGTTTTAGCTATTTTAATTCCCGAAGAGAAGATATGGAACTCCCTGAGATACGTGTTGACCATCTAGTTGAAAATTTTTAAACTCAATGTGGTGGCACATGAGAGAAAATTTGTTGGAAGAGTTCCCACCTAGGATTTTTTAACCGCAAATTTTGGATAACACTAGATTGTATGAATTTAGGAATATATTACATCAAACCAAACTAAATTAATTTATTGCTCATGAATTTTACATTAAATTTTAAAAAATTGTAATTTTTCAAATTATGTATTGATTGCCATAGGATGACTACATTTTTCAAGGGATTTCTTCGTATGTTTTCGGAAGCAAAATTTCTCAATATCTCCATCTCGAAGTCTTATGAATTATATCTATCATCGTTTGGCAGTCCTGATCCCACATCAACATTTGTTATTTCAACCTCCTTACTTTCGACAGGGGGAAGAGAGAGGTTTACTTTATTGTGAAGAAAACCCATAATACAATGAGATGTTGACGAATATAAAAAATGTAAAAATCGTTTCACTTTGTCACCGCTGACCCGGTTGATAACGGACCTGATTGTATTATTCATTACAGAAATCTGTACGAATACGAACGGTGTATACGAAAATAGGAAAAATTCGATCCATTTTTCACGTTTAAAAATATCAAAATTTCCATTTCTACTTCGTCTTCTACAAAAAAGCTCTTAATATCGAACGCGTATTCTTCGCCGGTTGTAAATCTAGAATTCACCTTCCATTCGAATAAATTGCAACAAAACGTGATCACAAGTCGATTGAAAATTTACGCGGAAAAACTCGCTGGGAAATACAGTTTCGAATAAAATGTTAAAAGTTTAGAGATGAATAAATTTTAAAAACTTGCTCATCTCGGCTCGACTGCGGATTTACCGGTGTTACCTATTTGGCGAAATATTCAAATTTTCATCAGATTGACATTGATTGTTATTCGCGTAGAGCGTATTACGACGTTGCGCCGCGAAGAGCTGTCAAATTTCTGCAGAGAAAAATAGAAGCGAATGTGTCACCCTTAGCGATTTATTTTACTTGTATCGTTGCTCCGAAAGAAATATATCACGATAAAGTGGCAAAACGAACGCTGTACGTAATTGAACAATAACCTGTGCATCGATGGTTATGCTCGTAGTTGAGGAATGAAAGAAGGAAACGAATCACCAGCTTTTCTTATCAACACTAGGGGTATTTTTTCCCCTCTCGACTTGGTTTTATATACCGAATGGCGAATACAACCGCGAATGGTAAGAGTAGTTTCAATTTCGATGTGTTAATTGAATGCGCTAAAGGTAGGGTTAGAATTTGCGAATATGTATCGAAAGTTCGACGATGAATAAAACATGGCGATATTATGGGAATCATTTAAGCGTAACGGAACATGTGAAAATTAAACGCGAGCTCCTTAAATGCTTCGTTAATGCAAACATCTGCGCTGATAATCTTCAATAAAGTTTGAAACTTTTCGCCTTCGTATGGAAACCTATCGAAGATGTTAACACGACTTCTCCACTTGGCGAAGAGTATGCAGATTGTAGAATTACTCTATACATAAATCATACATTGTAGATGGTTTTTAGCGATATATTTATTCGGCGAGGCGGATCACATTCGTGCAAATTATTTTTCCATTATACAAGGTGCTCTGTTTCAGAACCACCACACGCAAACCACAAACAGAACCACTCAAGTTACCTACATGTATGGTGGTCTGCCTGCTCGAAAAGTTGAAGGCGCTGAGGTACCTTAATGCGGAAAGCTTTTGAGGGTCTAGTTTCAAAAATGCGTATCTTGTGAATTATGAATAGTTGGAATGCGAGGTTTATTTCAAAATGTGAAGCATAGGATGTAGTTTTATTAACAAAAAAATGTAGTTGTAGAGATGATATAGGAGGGGAGAAATAGAATTATAAGTACCAAAAACCATTATAAGAATCGGATAATGTCTTTAATTTTTCATAAATAACTTTTGAAATCACTTTATTTCAAGGACTCTCTTCAAAAATGTTTTAGTAATTACTCATTATGAATCCATGCTCCTCAAGTTACCTTTTATGTAGGCTTCCTGGATATCTTGAATATTGATGAAAAAATTTTGATGAGAATTTTTTTTATTCCAATGAAAATAAAATTAGGAAATTTTTACACCTCAAACTAAAGGTGGTAGAAATGTGGCATTCATGCCAATACGTGAAGCGTACAATGCAGTTTTACTCGTAAAAAAAAAAAGAAGTTGGGAGAACAGAAGGAATGATATGAGGAGATACGAGTAAATAACGAAAAACCAGGGACGTACCGAAAGAGGGGAGGGGGAGCTTTCCCCCTTGGCTTTTGGAAAGTTGGTAAATTTGGAGTTTTAGCGTAAAGTTGGTAAACTTGACCACTTGCGCAGTATTATTACAGCTATTTTTGAATTTTTTAAAGACTAACAAGACTGTGGACATCGCATTTATTTAACATCTTATTTTCGTGGAGCAAAAAAAAAAAAGGTTAACAGTTGGTAAAATTTCATGGTTTTAGTTGGCAATTTTTGGTTTCCTCCCCCCCCCCCTGAAGAAGATCCTCGGTACGCCCCTGCGAAAAACATCGTAAAAATTAGGTCATTTTTGTAGCCTTTTGTGAATAACTTCTGAAATTACATCATTAAGGACACTAAAAAATTCCCCAGCAATTATGAATGTATCCTCCACAAATTATGGAGGGTGCACGCTCGCTAGGTGGCTTGGATATTGGGAAAAAAATGTAAGCAGCCATGCCGCATTACCAGAGCTAAATTGTTAATAGGGGCTTGTTTACATTTGAAGGTAATATTGTTACATAAACTTCTCAACCTCAAAGGCCATATCCATTAGTACCATTACCAAGTTCAAAATCTCGAAATTATTTCTCCCAAAAAGTTTACTTTTAAATATGTAGTACTTTTTGTCCAAAAGGTATTTTTCAAATTCTAGTGATATGAGGCATCTCAAGCTTACTTCAAATTTTGGCCAAGCACCATTTTGGATCCACATTTGATCGATTTTGACCCAAATTCAAGAGGTAATGTTCTGATTTCTAAGTGATCCCATATACAAAATTTGACGTTTCTAGCCCATTTTAGGTCAATTTGGAGAGAAGATATGCAAGATTTTTGGAATTTCTTGATGTGATTTGCTCTTCAAAAGATATTTTTTGCTTCAACAACCTCTCCGAATTAATTTGAAAGAATAAAAATATATCTTGAGCAATTGGGCTCATTATATCATCGAAAACAAGAGCAAAAAAAATTTCGACTTTGTTCACCCCAATATATTTTAAAGACAATATTCCCTTCTTCTCTCCTCCAAAATCATACGTGAAGCCAAAATTGACATATAAGGTACGTGTCATTATTAGTAATCGTATGAGGTATGACTTCATATTTATCAAATCTGGGCTATTAAAGGCTCTTCAAGCCCAACTCAAATTTTCACCATCCGCCATTTTATGTAGATCAGTTTTGATCCTTTGAGGAATCATATTCTAGCCTCCAACTAACTTCACATACGAAGTTTGATTTTTCTAGATCTATTTTGTGAGGATCGTTTGCGAGATTAAATAAATTGCATAACTCGAAACTTCCTTAAAAAGCTGTTTTTTCCTATAACTCCTCTGCAAATGCACTTCGGAGGCTGAAATTTGAATATGTTGGTATCCGTGACTTATTCTTTCATATGAGATTGAAAACAAAAATTTTAAGCTATTTGCCTTCTCTCCACACCTTCTCGAAATCTGAGTGAAGTGTTACTTTTAGGTGAATCAAAAAAAGTATTTTTGCAGAATTCTGCAAACAATCTCTCACCAAATTTTCAAAAATTTTCATCCATACCCGTTGGAACTACAAGCCGGGGGAGATGTATGTATGCACCAAAAAGTGGAATGTTTACCATATAACTGCAAATGGCCTGAAACGCCAAGATATGAAATTCTTCCTTCCCTGACCTCTTCTTCTCAAATCAGGTAGGCTGTAATAGCTATCTTTTTAAATTAAACGCTCAACTTGACATTTTTTATTCGATTTTTTTTTTTAATGAAAGTTAAATTAGGACATTTTTACCCCTCAAACTAAGTGTGATAGAACTGCGTTATTCATGACAACATTGTAAAGCTTTCAGTGCAAATGATGGATATTGGTGGAACAGAAAGGAATTAGAAAAACGAGATGAGTATCGAAATAAATTATGAAAAATCGTTGAATTTCTTTGGTTTTTGAACTTTAAATTCTAACCCCCAAAAATTTACCATTTTTATTGGTACGACTATGTTGTACATTTCATACGTTGGCACGAATGCCCTCACACAAAACATTAATAATTTTATGGGAAAATTTTCACAAGCTGAACTGGAAGTTTATGAATAGTTCGTCAAAGATTTCATATTAGACTATCAATTTGCTGAAAAACTTTCCCATAAAACTGCCTGGATTTAATTGGTAGTAAACTTTCAATTTTTTCGATGAGGGTGTTGTAGTTGTACCATCCCTAGTTTAAGGTGTGAAAATTTTTCGTGTTTTATTTTTTTACGAAATCGAAAAAAATTCCTAATTTTTAAAATTTTCGACTTTTTTATAATATCTGAGTTTATTGGGAAGCGCACATCCACCACAATATGTGAAGCATTTTACTAAAAATTTTAAAAGAAATTATTTATAAAAAAATTAAATAATTACTTAATTTTTACGATGGTATTTGGTATTTATTACCTTATATCTTACCTTCCATCCACTCTACATCCATAATTTTTTTGTCAATAAATTTATATTATATGTTCCTCATTTTGATACAAATCTCGCATTCCTACCATTCATAGTTCACGAGATGAAAATTTTTGAAGTTGAATCATATTTATGTACAGTCAAAATTGCTTTACACTGAGCATACCTCAGCTCCTTCAAATTTTTGAGCAGACAGCCCATCATACGTGTAACTCGAATCTTTCTGTTTGTTGTTTGCAGACTATGTGCCTGAAATGGATCACACTGTATATTTCGACGACACATTCGTGCTTTCGGTTGTAAATATTTCTATAATCTTGATAAGAACTTGTTTATCGCAATTTTCCTACGTTATTTACGCTCGAGGGGAGACTTTTTCGTTCTTACGGGCGATTCGTGTGCTACTATAATGCGTTTAAATTCACTGCGTTGTTGTTGGATTAATGTTGAAAAGGAGATACTCACCGACAACCATTAAGTTCTTAACAGCTGTAGCTGTACTGAATCCTGGAGCGTCTGTGGTCACCTCGCAGCTTATGTTACCGGCTAAATTGAACGTGACATCTGATAATACTACTTGACTAGCGTTAGACTGCGAAACCTGAAAGCAGTAATAATTCACCTATTACCGGCCAACATATTTCCATAGCACTCTCTGGATTTTAGTTGAAGAGTGGTGGTAGAAGAAAGAACGCTGGAGGAAATACGTTTTCCTCGAACGTCCGTGTGGTATAAAAATATACCTAATCAACGTCTATGGCAACGTTAGAGTGAAGGGGAAGGAAAAGAAGCTTTCAGAATGTGTTCTGTATAGGCCATATTCGACACTAAAGAGAGGAAACTAAATTCGGGCGTATACGTAGGAAATAAAAACTATTTACTGCATCGAAATGTACTTGAGTGACATTTCGAGTTATAAAAAATTTTCTTTTACTTGCTATACATTTTTATTGTTATATACTTTATTTACGGGAACATTTTGCGAAACCTTATCCCCGATCCTAAAGATTGATGATTGGCAACAGCACGAAGAGCAATTTCCTCATTCGAAACCTCATCTCATCTTATTGATTTCTCCGTCACACGTGTTGTAAACTGAGTTAGAATCTTGTTTGTAGTTATAGGAAAATTCCATTTCTAGGCCCACGAATTAAAAATATCCGTTGTCAGTGTTCCTAAAAAGGACTGCCGTTGAAATCGACACCTTCTTCCGCGTTCCGAAAACTTTTGAAACGTAAATCTCCAAAAGCTTCGATACCAGCGTCCATTCGTTGAAGGGAAAAATATCTCGAGCAACATAGTGTGTAAATAATCCTCGGGAATTATGGGATAAGATAAACGCTGAGTTTACCTCGTGTACAGATTAACTATACATTATGAAGTCGATACACAATGAAATCATTTACCAGGTTATCGTTCGGTAAGATGTGTCTGGCGCAATGAGATGAACTCAACAATATTTTACATTCGAATGCTTCAATTACCTATCAAAAGATAACTAAACAGAGATACTCGAGGTGTTTATGAATAGACGCAGAAGTCATGTGCCATATAATGCGTCTCTATACGGGAGTAAGAGTTATTCGAGCGTATCGTATTTACGGTAGCAGATAAGCGTTGAAATGATTACAAATAAATTTGTACCGCAGTACTTTTATAACGTTTACTCATTGCTCACTGCGGAATTGTAAATTAACCATTACGTACGGCGGTCGTAAAATCACCTTTTATGAAACAAATACTAACTTTATCATTTGAAATCGAGGCCAAGAAATTCTTAGTAACGAGATTTGCCGAATAGAACTCCCAGTTCCCTTAACTCGTCAGTCATGGTGAAGCCTTTAAGTACAAATTATTTTCTTCGCGACGATAAGACAATAAAAATGCATTCACATTTTGTCATCATTTCGTTGGTGTCTCATTTCGAACGAAAGATATATAGTAGAATTGTTGTTATATAGAATTTTCATTCGAAGAATAGAATATTTGTCTTCTTTTTTTTTTGTTCGTTTTCTCAAATTCGATATCTCTATGCCATAGGATGCGTCACTTTATTCGCGGCAAAGATATTGGTTGCGATAAGATGTAGAAGTATTTCCCCGGGGAATTGATATTTGCAACAAATTCTTATACTGAAAACGACGAATTATCTGAATAGAAAATGAAGCGTAGGCGCGCCAGAAACAAAAGCAATTATATTTTAATTATTTTTACCAGCGCATCGAGTTCGCAATTGTTTTCGCATTTTCCTTTCCTTAATGTATTCGAGTGAAGATAATTCAGAAATTTAGAACTCCCTATGTACTGGGAAATTCGACGAACATTTGGGTACGTTAATACATTTGTCTATGGGTTTGAATTTGTAACTAGATTTTGGAAAAATAATAGCTATTGCAGCGTACCTGATTTTGCAACGAATTGTTGATAGATCTCATATCTTTATATTTGTGTTTTTGACCATCTGCAGTTGATTAGCCAGTGTCGATTATAATATAAAAATGTATACGTTCAAAACTCAAAGTTTATAGATATCCAAAATTTTACTAGAGAATATTCTTGTGATCCTCTAAACGTGATTTTTAAATTTTTGATTCCATTCAGAAAGAGTCGGAACGATAAATGTCTTTCTGAGGATATTTTTAGTGACGGAATTTCTGAAATCGTCTCTATATCCTCACCTAATGCAACGACGAAGTTTAGATTTTGTATATGATTTTAATTTGAAAACACAATATTATGCTACAAATGTGAATGAAAAATTAATCTAAACAGGTGAAAAACCATAGTTTAAGGAAAACTTGAGAAGTGAGGACTGAGGAGTCCTAAACAGATCAAATTTGGGGAATATGGATTGAAATGGTGCGATTTTAGTTGTTGTTGTTTTTTTTTTTAGTGAAAGCGGCTAGTGAAAAGTACTTGATAAATGACTTCGAATGGACCTATTACAAACTTAAGCTTTCAAATTCAATTTTAGCTGTTACCAAAAAAAAACAAATTTTTTAACAATTCAAATTATCTTTTTTTAATGTGAAAAATAATTATAATTATATATGCATATACGTGTTTCATAATGTTAATTACTAACATCGTGAAACACAAAAGTATAACATAAATGTGGTACTTATTGATTACATCGATATCAAAAAAATTTATTGAATTATTGGTTTTACCTTTCATCACCAAAACTATTCAGTATAATATAAGCTGAAATTTTAACGCACGTCGATATTTTTAAGGTAGAGTTTAAGAAGATTTAGCATTTCTATTTTTGATTTTCTCATTTTTCCATTTTATAATAACCTTAAGAAATAAGAAAAGCGCGGCCTACCTTGAACTTTTTTTAAACCCGTATAAAAAGATTTTCAAAAAAAAAAATTACTAAACTCTTAAGGAAAGTCTCAAAAGTAATGTATCAAAATTTCAACTTTATTATTGGTCGATTGATTTTGGAAATGAACGCTTGCGAAGGCACCTCCCCCTTGATAATTTTTTACCTACTTATTATTAATTCCGAGCAACCACTTCACCTCTTGTTTCTGTTTTAAAGGAATATGACTTGATCTTTTATGGAGATTAGTCTGCAGTAAAGAATTTATGAGGATTTAAACGTCATAGCATAGTGCAGTTCATATACTATAATATGTGTGGTGAACGTGGTCCATCCCCTTTTCTCTATGATGGAGGGATATTTTTTATGGTCAAGAGTGTATTAATCAGTGACACAGTACTTTAACATAAAACTTCAGAATTATTTTTGAATAATAATTTTGTATAGCAGGTGTTATTCGTAGAAAAAATAATAATCAGCGACAAATTCAAGAGCGAATATAAAAATTCAGTGTTACCATTTACAAAAAAAAAGTAACTTAGAAAGAAAAAAATCCAATTGATAAATTCAGTCTTCTGTAACAGTTTCTGTAAAAATTTATTAATAAGTTTTATTTTACAAAAAATGATACTGAAAAGAAAATAATGATAAAATTTTTATTCAAACAAAAAAGAATAAAAATCTATATTTGTGTGTTTACTTCCTTTTTCACCCACGCTCACTGCAATCTAACATATACCTTCCCCTCCCCTCGGGAACAGAAATCCTGAAACTTGGCCTGGCCATCAATGAACAGCATTATCTACTGGTTTGAACATGCACAAATCAAAAGTTCAATTTCAGTGATGCAGCAGGACTACTTATGTTTCTTATTTTCCTTTATCAAATGAGATTTTTAAAATGGTTTCTCATTAAACTAGAATTTTAAACAGTTCTTTTGCGGTTCATTTCTCGATGTGCTACTGTAAATGTGTGGGAAAATCTTCTTCAGAAGTCTTCGTTGAGAATGGTGACACATATTCGTATGTTCATGCAGCATGGCTTATTTTTTTGGAGGGCACGAGGGAGAATAGAGCCCTTGAATCTTTGCGTTTCAGAGCATTTGTAATCATCTGGTGAATGTCCAACTTTTTGGTATATATACAATATACATATATTTCCCGCCCCTCCCCCATATGTAGCGCTGGTGGATATTCATGAAATTCGCTCAAAACTTGCTGCGAGACGCGACAAAACTACTTTGTCATTTTTTCGATACACCTCAAAATGACGGAATACTCAAATTTTGAGGGTGGCTGAAGAAAAGGCAAATAGCTTAAATTTTTTGTTTTTGATCTCATATGAAGGTGTGAGTCACGGACACCAATATATCCAAATTTCAGCTTCTTGAGTGAATTTTGAAGGGAGTTAGCGTATAAAACAGCTTCTTAAGGGAGTTTTGAGTAATGAAATTTCTCGTATCTCTTCACTAAACCAACCTAAAGAGATCAAACTTTGTATGTGAGGTTAGTTGATGATCAGAATATGACCTCATAAATTTGGATGAAAATGGATCCAAAATGGCGGATTATTAAAATTTTAATAGAGCTTGTGGAGCCTCAAATTGGTGAAAATGATATTAATATGAACGCATATGATTATTGCGGATGAGAAGTATACAATAACTTCAATTCACGTCCATACATGTTGTTGGAGGGGAAAAAGTGGCCGAGGTTATCTACCTCAAAATGTGGTGAGGGGCACACAAAAGGTCGAAATTTTTTTATTGGGATTTCGTATAATGAAATTACTTGAAGTGACTAACTTATTCTGATTTTAGCTTTCCAAGTGAATCAGGAGGGGAGTTAGAGCGAAAAACCGCTTTTGGAGGGGAAATTACTGCAAAAAATTTCATGAATGTTCTATATCTCGTCACCAATCGACCTAGAAAGGTGAAATTTCGTGTTTTTGGTTAGTTAATGACCAGAATATGACTGCTTCAGTTTGGGTCAAAATGGATCCAGAATGGCGGATCATAAAAACTTCAGTTAAAAACTCAGCTTCAGTAATGCGGCATGATTGCTTACGTTTTTTTCATACTGTGAAGCGAAAAAATATTCTTTTAGTTGTTATCTCTGAAAATTATTTTGTTTTAAGTCGCTAAAAATTCTTAATTTTCGAATCCACCATGCAGCTTGGTGTATTCAATCATCACACGAGGTATCGAAAACTTCCAACTCCATCTTATTAGATACAATTTATCAAAAGCTCAATTACATAAAGTAAAGAAGAACGCGCCTTCGGGCCACCCGAAACCGATACATCTCAAGAATTAAACATATTCCTTTCGTATAGGCGTTGGTTGTCTATAGATACCAAACAACTTTCATTAACTGATTGTTTTTAGGAATTTGGATGAGAACGGTGGAAAACCCTATACAGATGGGTATTGTTGAATCGACGAAGCAAAGCGAAAACCGTAGAAAACCCAAGTTTTCGCGGTTTGACAACACGTTAGTAAGTGACGTGTGACCGTAAAGTTGATCCGATCTTTTTACCTTCTCTCGAGCTTGTCTTTTAATCCGATAACGAAATGTAAAATTCAATACTACACGTATTACACCGAATGGAAACACCGATAGTAAATCCTTCATTGAAATCTTCGTGAACTGGACAGATTAACGTGCAGCTTAGAGTAAAACTCCAACACCGAACAAAACGTGCCCGAATCGCTTCACATCTTTCACGCCCGCCGACCAGCTAGCACTTTATGTAATTTAATATAACATTTCGAAAAGATTAAGAAAATAGCTCGAGGGACAAATGCCACGTATTATTTGGCATTTGTTTTTAAACGCGCCTGACAAGTTATTACGCAGAATAAAAATATTCACTTTACACGCGCGCGTTTCTCGGACGCGTTCGCGAAAAATCTCCCAACGTATTTCGAAAGCGAGTCTTTTATACGTAAATATTTACGAGCGGTTTCTAAGAAATTATGAATCCGAAGGTAAATTTACGATACCGTATCGTATCCAGAACACTCGTTGCTGTCATTCGAATATGGACTGGAATCAAATAAGGGCGAGAATTTTATCGTTTTTAAAACAAATCGCCGTGTTCTTCTGTTCTAACTCGCAAGAAAAAGAAAATTTATAAGTCTTGGCAATTTTCCCGTATCAAAAACGCATTTTCGAATGTGTTCGCTTGTTTTTTTCCTTTTCGTTTCTTTAATACCGGGTACGTTTGGGGAAAACAAGAATATTTAAAATGTTCGGTACGCTTCGGTATATGAAAGAAGTGGAAGGAAAAAAAAGGACTTACCGAAAAAACATAAATTAAACATGTTTCGCGGTATCGGTAATTTGCGCTAATGACGTGAAATACTTCATCACGAAGTTTTCGTCGTTTTTTATTGCTTCGGAAAGTGAGAAAGTTTTTTTTTTCTTTTAATGGTCCCGTAATGAACAAAAAGATGTCAAACTGTCCAGAATATTTTAACTAGCGCGGTTTTATGTCGAGCTACTCGCCCGAAAACGCTGAAAATTTCTTCGTCCTTTTTTTTAATTTTTTTTTTTTTTTTTTGAACTAACCGGCCAAAAAGTCGACCGCTAGGGCTTAGCTTAGTCAAACTTATATCCTTCGGTATTTAAACCTAGAGCTACGTACTCGTAAATGTAATAGTTTTAATTACGAGCCCACCATACGCTATTTTAAATAGCACAAGCGTTGGTAATGTAGGAAAAAAGTACTCCTTAAACTTACATCAACTTTAATTCCAGGAAAAACGAAAATTTTAGTAGGCGGTACTTCGCTGGGAGAAAAGCGATAAAATTCGTATCTTCCTCTGTACCATTTAACCGAATACAGCGGCGCTCCTTCCAAGTCGTACAGGCACAACAATGAAACATTTTTACCCCTTTGCACAGCGGGTGGATTTATAAGTAACGTAACATTTTGTAAGCACTGGCACCAATCTGAAATAAAAGAATCACTGATTTATTATACGGCAAACTAATTTTTTTATTTTAATGTACATATACGAAAGATTCGATTTCAGAAAGAGATTAAAAACTCTTTTCAGTTAGTTATTTATCTGGCTGATAACAATAAACTTGGTGAAGTTCGACGACTTTTTTCTTCTTTATACAACTATTATGGAATGAATGAAACGATATTGTAAGTCGGAATTTCGAAATCACAAATAACGCTATTTATTACAAAAGATTGAATCTTCATTTAAGAACGTATACCATTTTCGTAATAATCTTAGTCTTATTGTATCCTATCTAACTGAAAATTCGTCGTGATGACTTATTTCAAGGTAAGAGTGCGAAGAAATGAATGAAAATGAGAACCAAAGCTTAGATACCAAGTTCATCGAAAATTTGAAACACCAGAATTTCAAATCTTTTCTTTCATATTTTGTGTCACGTGCGTAAAATGAGTCTGGGGCTTTCAGTCGAAAAGCCGATAAAAATTTTACATTATTCGAAACTGAAGAAGAGTTCGTTTAGGTGGTATCATCGTACTAATCATGAGTACTTCAATAAATCGAATATAACTTATTGAAATTTTTACTGGTATTTTTATTCGCTCGATGAAACGAAAAAATATCGTCTGATGGAAATTCCCGCAGGTATTTGAATAGCTCGATATTTAAAAATATTCTGTTTTCATAAAATCGAAAAAATACTATCGATTCTATTTTAAATAAATATAATCGATGTTCTTTTGAAATACCTAATTATTTGCCCGAGAAGAAAAGTCGAAGAGGGGATTAAGGATTATTTCTTAAATAAAACTTTATTCGAATATTTCGAAAATATATACTTAAGTATTTACATATTTATGCTTTATTAAAATATACTTGCTTTCGTTTTACAGGTATTTTTTTCGAATACAGATGTAAACGAAGTATAAAAATAATTCATCTCAATGGAATGGTGGGTGAGTGAACTTCAAATTTATGGCAATAGTTTCGTGATAGAAATTTAATTTTTTGGTTTTTTTATGTGAAATATTTATACCTGATCAAAATTAGT
Source organism: Phenacoccus solenopsis (assembly GCA_009761765.1). Lineage (NCBI taxonomy): Eukaryota > Metazoa > Arthropoda > Insecta > Hemiptera > Pseudococcidae > Phenacoccus > Phenacoccus solenopsis. The sequence continues at coordinate 19,813,532 of CM019752.1, read as the reverse complement.
ATCTCCATTTTGAACAATGTATGTAATTAATGAAACTTTCTATAGACGTTTCAACACGTACTTCCATACTTACTTCACGAAGTGATTTTTTGACTGGGTTGTTTTGAAGGGGTAGGGATAAGTTAATTTTTCATTTTTTTCATAGAGTGGAAACAGTGAGTGCAAATAAGTACTTAGATTACCTAGTTGGAAATGCCTTGAAATTAAATAAAAGTTACATAAATTTCTGCCCCAAACATAAACTTATTTTGCGCCAAAATTAATTGAATGTTTAAAAATAAATAAAAAAAATTTGAATAATTACTTTTGAGAAAAATTTTTTCTGTATCTGGGACTTAATATTGTGTGATTTAGATACCAAAAACACTCTAGGTTTCATTATTTTTCAATTGAAATAGTCCAAGTAATGTCTTCTCATTTTCTTAAAAAATTTCATAATTTGATTGATAAATGCGTAATACCTATGGATACGATTTCAGTTCTTCGGGACTCAAGGAACTGTACGTCCAATTTTTCTTAATGCCACTTCAGAAAATAAACATACAGTATGACTGAAAATAGGTGATACCTACTTTGAGAGCTAAAAATTTGGCATAGAGCATATCTTTGATTCCAATAAAGCTTGAATCAAATACATGACTTGCATTCATCCCTTGAAATATCCACTTCTTATTTATTTTCAGTAGAAAAGAAAATATTATATTTTTAAGAAAATTAAAAAAAAATTAGCCTCTATGAATTTTAAATGAATTAATGAGTAACATTTTTTGATTCTTGTGCAACAAAATTAAACCTTGAAAGCAAGAAAAATTTGAATAAAAAATTATAAATTTTTAATGCAAGGAAAGTTAAAATTGATTTTAGGAGTAAAATTTTCATAAGTTTTTTTCAAAGTCATTGAGTAATTGTTATTCACCCTACTTACACTTTTCGAAAGAAAGAAAGAAAGAAAAACTAAGAATTGCTCTGTCCGAAGGGAAACCTAAGCATTATAATATTATTGTATCGTATAAACTGTTTCCAGCGTAGAAAAGTTTATTCGTGTTAGTAGATTGTGGAAACATGATACATTTTGCTCGATATTCGAGCTTTTTGATTAATGCAGGTTGCCTATTTAGTTCATTAAAGAAATACAAACGCTTCGTTGTTCAAAAATTACAAAATTCTGCTCCAACAATGAAAATTGATGAAAAAATAAAATGAGGAAAAAATCATCACAACATTAAAAAAAAAAAAAAAAAAAAAAAAAACAGAAATGACGTGATAAATCTTTTTGTTTTCTGTTTCAATGATTAAATTATCATTTAGTCATAGATGATGTATTTTATGCTACTGTACAGGAGATTAAGTTAAATGGAAAATAACATAAATATTTATTCGATTTTTTCGGAATGAATATTTGTGAAAATTCTTATTAATAAATATGAAAACTTCTTGAGTTTTGGGACCATCAAGTTACAATTGGTTTTAACTAGGTGTTTCAAATTTTTTGTTTTTTTCTTTCTCTCATTCATCTGATGATACTTCGAAATTAACTCGTTGGAGAAAAAAAAATTGTTATAAAAATTTCTACGTGTATTTTGAGAAAGAAATCTTAATTAGATTCTCTTTCAAAAAAAGTAATTATAAAAGACTTGAAAACGAGGAAATTTTTTTCTCCAAAATAAACATGAAACAAGGATTTCTTTTATGAGCCTAATAATGAGAAAAAATATGCGCTATAAAATTTTCAAGTTTCACTATGGGCCTAGATCCTTGAAGTTTACTGTTGTGGGTCGAACTTTAAAGATCTCATTTTCAATTTTTTTTTCTTAAAAATACTTTCACGAACCAAGTAACGAAAAACTGTAAAATAAATCCCTTCAACCGGTCCACACAGGGCATTGAAGTCTTAGCAATTATACACGCCCAGTGTAATAAAATGATAATGAAATACAGATTTTTTTTCAATTTTTTGCTAATAACTTGACGTACTCTGTATTACATTTTATACGTGTGGTGAGTAAGTAGAACAGGAGCGAAATTTTTGTTTACGATAGAAAGTCTTTTTTTTTATGGAAGAATACACAAAAAAAGTGTACATTTCACCTCTAAAATATGCAGTGAAAGCACAAGACTAATAAGCGAGAGTAGCGGAGATGAAAAATAATTTTATAATAAGAATTAGTGCTCATAAATATGTACTTTTATGTATAAAACGATGTATGTATATGTATAGTATTAAGCGCTACAAGTCACTGAAAAAATTTGGGAACGCTTCTGCCCCTCCCCTTCCTCAATTACGGGGGCATTTAGAGAAATTTGTAAATATGATATTTACTCTAAATGTCTTTAATCGTAATTTTAAATCAGCATAAAAAGAAATCACCAAAGGAAAACGAGTTTTTCATTATTATCCAATTTTTGTGATTAAGGGGTGGCTAGTTAGAAGTGGTAAAAACGGTCGTGGACGAGAAAAAAGCTCTTATTCATATTCAGCATACCCAAATACCTATAAAATAATATGTTACATGCCCATACCGCCCTTTTTTCAATTTTTTCAAAATTTGTGGGCACCGTACCACCTGAACGGAGCAAGTTTACATCTTGAAAATACTGCGGTTATAAATACTTCAAGTTGTTTCATGTTATGATTTTCTTTCGAATTTTTTCAATACCTTTGAAAATTTTATGAGTTCGTTAAAATCTCCTTTAGATGGGCTTTTGAACTGCGAAAACCGTTCATCTCGAGATGAATTCGTTCGCGTTCTACAAGAGGAGAAATTCGGACATCTTTTGTAAAAACTGAAAAATGTAAGAATAAAGGAATGTCTTCTCCTTGCCCCTGAGGTATCTGGGGGGGGGGGCTGATAGTGATTTCCTTAACTATGTAGCAAAATTAACTTGTAAAAAAAAAATGAGCGAAATCGAAGACTATGAGGTCAAATGCTTAATTGAATTGACACGAAATGACTCACTTGCCATCCTAATTATATAAAAATTCAGTGTGTGTCTGTTAATGTTCTAAAAACGTTTGAAACGTTAATCCCATAAAGCTCATATTTGTACCATTTATTTGTGTTGCATCTTCGAATGTTTATGATAAAAAAAAAAGTTTTGATACATCTCAAAATGAGAATCACTCAAATTTAAGGAGAGTTGGAGAAGGAGTAAATGACTCACAATTTTCGTTTATTTCATATAAAAAATTAAATTAAGAACGCCAACAAACCCAAATTTTGGCCTCCTATGTGTATTTAGAGTGGAGTTGAAGAAAAAAATGGCTTTTTGAGGAACTTCCGAGTCGTGAAATTTCATGAATCTTCCATATCTGTTCATAACATCAAATTAAAAAGGTAGAGTTAGTTTAGGACCTGAATATGATCTTTTGAATTTAGATCAAAATGAATCCAAAACAGCTGCACCAAAATTTAAGAAGAGCTTGAGGTGCCTTAAATAACTAAAAATGTAGAAGGAGAGATTATATGTATACTTCAAAATGTGGTAGGGATGAACCAAAGATTTAAAATTTTTGATTTCGTGTCATTTTAAAAGTGAGACCAAGTAACTAACCTATTTATCTATTTTAGACTTCTAAGAGCAAAAAATGGATTTTAGAAGGGAATGGGAAATCACAGTAGGAAATTTCACGAATCGTCTACAATCCAAAATGGCGAATTGTCAAATTTTGGGGCAAACTTGAGGAGCTTCAAATTGCTGAAATTTGAAAAATTAGAGTTCAAATAATTATTGCGAGTAAGAAGTATTACAATCAATTCTAAATTCAACCTATGGAGTGAAGAGGTTAGCAAAGTTATCTAGGAATTTGATCAAGTCCAGATTAAAAACTCAGCTCCAGTAATGCGGCATGGCTGCTTACGGTTTTTTTTTTTTTTTTTTTTTTAATGTTAACAATATCAGTTATTTTTTTAAGCTTCAACTCTCATATAAGAGTGTGTCGATTATTTTCTTGAAATACATACATTTATTATAATTGGAAGTTTCAACATTCATGTAGGTAAGGACACGTGTGTTTGTATGGATGCCATACGTTGCTGCAATAGAATCAAATAGGCAGGACGAAGCCTGCCAGGCAGTGGCTTAATCCCGGGGGGGGGGGGGGGGCGTTGGGTGCAAAACCCTCTCCCCATAGACCTTTCGAAAATTAATTTTTTATTTCGAATTGGAAAATATTTGTGATCTCAGTTGGTATCGAGATCGATTTGTAAATAATTGGTAATAAAAAATTTTTGTTCTATGATTTCTGTTTCCCCAGGAAGGAATTTCAAGTTACGCTACTGCTGCCAAGTTAGCTAGTATGATTATAAATTGTCTGAAAAGCAAAGATATGGATCCCTCCTTCACAGATTACTTTAAATTTTAATAGCTGATGTTATTTTCAAGTTGAAAACTCAGTTAAAAATGATTTGCGTACGATAAAATGCCCACCTTCGAAGCTCGCGAAAATACGGAATGAAAAAAACGAAATGTGGTAGTTGTGGCTAATATTTGAACATCTTGAACATGTTGAACAATATCCGCCATCGTGGTACATTTCGTTCGAATATAATCTGCGCCACTCAAACAGCTCGTTAAAATTTTTCAAATTGCTCGAGCACGTTTGAATGGCTAAGAAAGTACTCGTGGTTGAAAATTAAGTCCACTTTTCATTCGCAAAACGACGACCTTTCGCGCTAATAATAACGCCAACGATAAGGGGTAAAAAATGGTGCGCTTAACGAGGATTATAGATTGATCGTTGCGACTAAATTAAGAGGATACGAAAACAACGCCGGCGAATTTTAAACAACGTACAAAGATTAACCGCGACCAATGTGAACGGCACCAACGGTTCGTACACTGCATTCAATAAACCCTTTTTAAGAACGACGAAAAATATTTACTTTGAAATATTATGTAAAGTTTGTTAAACTACTAAAAACTCGAGTCGCTAATTTGGAAGGATCAAGTTTTAATGAATGGAAAAGAGCGGCAAAAATTAACCTTCGAATCGGAGATTTTCATCGCCAGCGCCGATACGCAGGGTCGAACGCATTCGTCATTTATAATTGTTAAGCTTTTGAAATTAGTTGTCAACTATAGGCGCATTTTTCGACATCTATAAAGCGGATATCATTTCGAAAGCGTATTAAAGGGTCATGGCGAGATAAAGTTTAATTTATCAAAAATTTGTCTTGGTCGCAAAACTGGGCGCGTTAATCGTACTCATTTTCGGTTTCCGTATCAACGTGCTGCCTACTATATGAGCTTTAAAATGAAAACGCGGTATTAACGCACGAACATGATTAAGATTGGAGGAGGGGATTTTTAGTAAAATGACTTTAATTCTGCGACCGCAATTTTAAACATAAATTCCAGTTTAGATGCTTTCGCAGCCACAACAGTTTAATTGTAACACGGAAAACTGCGTCTTGATTTATATCAGAAAAGTCGAACTCGGGCTACGTTTTATGATTATTTCGTTTCGCAAAACCGCCGTTAACTAAATTAGAACCGATTTTTATAATTCCTATGAACCCTTTTATTTTCAACATTCGCTCGTATATATTTCGCGAATGGACTGGTAAATGCGGCCTCGTAAACACTCGAAATGGTGTAATATAAATTATCAAACATGTTGTAAAGTTGATTTACTCGGTAACTGTAGGCGCTTAAAATAAGGGTGTAAAAAAAAATACCCCCGAAGAGTAAATGCTAAACGAAATACTTTTGTTTATGCGTACTTATTCCAATGTCTTGTAAATATATGTGTTATTTGTATTTGAAAAGAGGCTGTAAAAAGGTTCAAACGCCTGTGGCTATACATCTTGCATATATACGAAATAGCAATAAAATAAACCTCACCCGACATCCTTTTCGTTTTTCCGCCTATTTATATATTTGCTTTCATCTTTTTTTTCTCTTTTTTGATTTTTTCATTCCTTTCGAATGGTATCGGAAAATTTGATTCGAACGTTTTTCTTATATTTCAATTGGAAAATTTGACTTTTCACTCTATTTCCATTGTCAATTCGATTTCACCGAAAGGAAAATTTTTTTCTCATAAATTGCCGGAATAGCATTTTTTATTGTAAATTTTGGCGAAATTTTCGCGATCATGTTCTTTTAAGTGAAATGTATCGTTTCATGTCTGAAGGTTGAATTTATTTTTTTGCGGTTACGACGACTTAATTCTATAATTGGTCGAAGGATGGATAAAATCCTTCTTCCCGCATACCTCTTTCGTTGAAAATATTTTCAAATTGTAGGTATTTTTCCATTCATTAAAATCGAGATGGAAAACTTGGCGCATGAAAAATACTAATTTCAATTTTTGTGCGAAATATTCACCATTAAAATTTTGCAAAAAGATTTCTCTTTTTGCTTGAAATTTACATCATTTTTCTAACACTTCTCAAGTTTTAGAGGTCGTTTTTTTCGTCAATTGGCTTCTGTAAGTTCCAAAATAGCGATGAATCATTTGGATAAATAATTTTTTTTGTATTTTAGATTTCGAAGTGTACGAAATCCTGTAGCAATATGGCATAGAGCTTTTTACAAAACGATAAAAAAAAAGGAAGCAGTTACGAAACGTAGAGCGCACTTGGAAGTTATTTTATCATACAGTGTACATATATCACTAAATTACAATATTTTATCGTATATTTTTAAACTTTTACAGTGCGCGAATATTGCTGGCAATTATTTTTCTTTTACATATTTTCTCATTCGTGTTTTCGTGGCGTATAAATTTTACAACACAAGTTCAAAAGACAGTTCGATACTTTTTTCGTTTACTTTCCTTATTTTCGTATCTCGTTTATATTCAGCCGTTGCGCCGGTATGAATGTAGTGATTTTTTGGTAGGATGGCAATATTTTCCTTTGTTTCGTTGATATAAAGCTACTATCGATGATTCAAATGCCGATTGTTCTTTTGTATTTTTTAATCGAGTTTATCATGAAAACAATAGCTATACGGACTACATGATTTTGGAAAGGGGTAGTAAAGGAGGTTTTCGTATCTTGGCTTTTTAAACTAAATGATTTTTGGAGGCAAAAAATACTATACTCACTATCCTAAATTCAACTTCGTGGGTGGTTTTGGGAGGGATGGATGGGAGGTGTGTTTTAGCCTAAATATTATGATCCAATGTAATGAACCCAAAATGACGGATGAGTCATGATTCGAGGAATCTGCTTTCAAAGAAGGCAGTCCAGTTTTATATGCAGCCATTTAGTTTGCAACCAGTCATCACTGTTTTGCAAGTCATGCGCGAAACCCCTTTATCCCTCCTCCACATTCTCCTTACACTCTCCAAGAGCCCAAACATTTACTTCTATCTTGCATGACTCCTTCTTTCACTTTCATTTGAGCAAATCCTTTACCAAGTTCTCTAAAAAATCTACTTTAAAAGATAATATGATCTTTTCTCTAAAATTTGATCTTCACCCTTTACGTGCCTGTGATCTAAGCTACAATAACACAAGGTGTGTAGAAGAATTGATTTTCTTTCAAAGATTGTTTTTTAAAGATTTCGAATTTTTAGTGTTTTTTGGAATTTCTGCCTCTGAATAAGAATTGAAAAATTTTTATTTCACACTCGTTTTTCATAATAAATGATTAAGTACTTACATTCAAACTTCGTTGAAAAATGATTAAATTTTTTTTATTAATTGCCGAAGATACCAATTCTATTAGGGGAGGGAAATGAGATGAAAAATCCACGATTACATTTTTTCTGGGTTATCTCGTTAATTGCAGCTTATAACTGGAAAATTTTCGATTATGAATAAATTTAAGTTATAAACTTCTTACTTATACCCGGTAAGTTTTTTTTAATGCGAAAAATCGTTACCATTTGAAAAAAAAATTTATTCAAGAAGGAGTGTTTGTCTATCTTAGATTTTATGTGATGGCTTTTCACGTAAAACAACGAAAAGGATGTTCAGACCTATTGACTTTGAGTTATAGTATGAAGTAACGGGAAAGAACATGCAATTTTCGAGAACTTTTTCAAATTCAAATTTATTTATTACGCACTCGGGCCTATAGAAACCATAAAAATGAAATTGTCTTTAAATGATTTTTTCAAAGACTTTTGCTCAAATATTCTAGAATAAGGTGAAAAAACTCTTCTTTTTATGAGTGTTGGAGTTGAGATCGATTTTTTAAGGGGAAGAAATTATGTTCGTTTAATTTTTTTTTTTGTAGAGAATTTTACATAGAATAATGTATCATTGAGCCATTTTGGATATATCAGCTTTGATTGAAGAAATTAACGCAAAGAATTCTAATCGTAAAAGTCTTACGCCCTTCGTTGGAGGATTATGTTTCAGTTCGATTTCATGGACCCTTTGTACATATGTTTATTGGGAGAAATAATGAGTAATTATATTTAATTAATTAAATTAATAAATTTAAAATATAAATAGATTTTAATAAATATATTTATATTATTATATAAAAATATATTTAATAAAAAAAAAAAATTAATGCAGATTGGTTTAAAAAAATTTAATTTTTGTTTAAATTTTTAATTGAATTAATTTTAATATATATATTTAATTAAAATTTTATATCACCATCAATCAGGTTAATATCAATTATTTCTCCCGTATGATTATTTTTTGCATAGGTGGCTACTAGTCGCACTTTACAAATTTACAAAAAATTTTAATTCTTGCAAAACTTTTAATATGTATACATTATAGGGGATAGGCAAAATTAGGCAACGTAGTTGAAAATTCAAAAAAAAATGAAGAGTTGTATGTACAACTTCAAACAATTATAAAAATCTGCAACAGATTTTTTAATGGATATTTTCCTAAACTGTATTTTAGAAATTCAAAAAATTATTAAAGTGAAGACGAGTTTTGGAATTTTATGAATTTGAAAAAATTTCAAATACATAATAAATGCGGTAATATTTTTGATGTTTATTTTTTCAAATTTATACAAGCATGGCGGAAATTTGATTAAATAAACGTGATGAATAGGAGAACTGATAAGAAAATTTGAATGTTAAAAATGTGAAAAAATCAAAAAATGGTTGAATTAATTTTCTTTCTGTTCTTCAAATGTATAACAAATTGGAAAAGTAATTTTAGGAATGTACAAAATTAAAAAATTGCTTTGGTTTATTTGTTTGGCCATGTTATCTTTTTTGGAATTTTTTCAAATTGACTCATTTAATTTTTTAATATTGTTGCACCTAGTTGCCTGAATTTTGCCCATCTCTGTATATAATGTAGGTAGTGTATATATGCTTTTACGATATCGGAAAGTAAAAGTGAAAATTCCGGACTCTAACATCATAGGTATATTCTCCTAGACTATTATGATATTATGATAATCTAGTTCTTTTCAAGTTTTTAATTTTTTTGTTGTTTGAAAATATCATTATTTGCCAAATTCTTAAATTAAATTGCATTCAAATTAATAAATTTTTCTTCATAAAATCTGCCAAAAAGGGGCGGGGAGGCAGAGGATAAATGAATGGCTTGATTTTTAATAGAAAATTAATAAAATCATTTCTGGCATCTTTTTCAATGGTTTTAATTTCGCAGGAATAGCTTGAGTACTTTAAATGTAACAATTCGTATTTATATGTTACAGAATGGTACATTTATTGTACTGAAATCACATATTGAAAATGAATTTAACAAAGACTTATTTAAACTCAAAAAAAAAAAAATTTCCTATTTTTTACGATTCGAATAAACAAGTAGTTATGAAAGAACTACATGTAAACAGAAAAATTGAAAATCTATAATATGTTGAAAAAAGTTTCAAGAAATAGAGAAAATATCCACGATGCGACGAAAAAAATTAATATACTAGAAAAACACAAATCATATGGAAGCCGTAGAGTATGAGTGAGGTTTGTTACTGGTGGAAAAAAATGAAAAAGAAAAAGGAGAAATAGCTTAGACGAAACGAAAGCAAAACTGTCTACTAGCTTAGCGACAACGGAAACGAATGGGTTTTTTTATTTAAAAATTATAACGCCTCGGTTTCAGTTTTTTTTTTCTGGTAAACATAAAATATCATTTCGAATATAAAATTTTTCGAATTGCGGAAGTTCGCTGTTCACTTTTATTCGTGTTCTAATATTATATTTTTATGGTATACTATGTTGGGAATTATCTGCACGATTTAGTTCATTAGTTTGACAAAAATTGGTTCATTTTAAACCCGCTTATCGCGATTTCACACTGTTCCGTTGTACGGTTAGTTTTCAACGAGGGTGAGTTTGAAATACCTACTTAATGAAAAATGTTTATAAATACATTACGAAAAAGGAAATTGAAATAGCGTATCATTTTCGAATGGGAATAATACGTATATGGATTGTACTTAATTCTAATAGTGTAATATTAGATCGATTCGTATTGAGAGGTATTTTAGTAAAACGACGCCGAAAGCTAAACGACGACAAAGACGGCGTCAATATTTACTTTAATCCGTCGATGTATAACGTTTTATTCTTTCGGTATATTAAAAATTTTCATTCTTCCGTAGTATCGTATTTGTATTCATTTTGCTACGGGTATATCTTAGCATACGTCTTTCTTCATGTCGTGAATCGACAAGTATACGAAAAAGAGGTATCGAGATGCGTGAATATTTTTTTCCAGAAAAAAATCCTCGGGCTGGTGAATCGAACCCTTCGGTAGCGAGTAGTTTTTAAATATTAAATTCTTTTTGGCGCCCGACTTGACACGTATTGGAACCTTTACCCTTGAGCAGAAGGTGGGAAAAGGTCGCAGTCACGAAGCATGGTTCTTTAGGCTCTTGTTGTATGTTTTAATTATTTTATTTTGCGAGTGACGAATTTTAAAGAATTGCTATGCTAGTTGCTAAATTAGTTGTTGTTCTTATAAAAAATATGTATCAATCTCAAAATCTCAAAATAGTTTATGATTTAGATTAAAAGAAAATGTGATTTTTAATAGGATTTTGCCCTAATACAATTTTTCTCACTATTTCGAGTCCATTTTTAGGGGTCCTCAAGTTGCAATACATCTGATAAGGTGTGAGTCAAAATGGTTCTGAAAAGGTTGAAAATATGTTTTGGCACTTGATCGATATTTTCATTGAAATAATGAGTTTTGCCGCATTTTCATCCCTCTTACTCAATCACGTGCACATAAGGGTACATACTTTCGAATTTCCTATATTATAGGAAAACCATTATTCTGCATACCTAGTTATAAAATTGAAATGCCTTGAAATCTTTTTTCCCTGATATAATTATGTAATTTGAAAAAGTAGCGGTTAAAATTAAAATTCGCCGCAATTTTGCTGTCATGGACTGCTGCCTTCCCTGCCAATGCCTAAATCCGCCTCTGATATTATGACTAGAGAAAAGGTGGGGAGACTCAAATATTTTTGTTTGTAGGTAAAGAAACAAACTTAATTTACCCACAAAAAGCTTTTTCCCATCAACCTTCTCCAAGTATACAAAAATTTCCAAATTCTAAGGTTGCGTAAATGCCACTAGACACTTTATTTCATTAACTTGTAAGTATGTGAATAAGCTGTTCATAAGTCATGTATAAGCTCAAAACGGTGTTTTATATCTATTTGCCACAGAAATGTGCACATAGGTTTATACGTTGTATCGAATCATAATAAATTATTTTAGACCGTTCGAACAAAAAAGAATTTCTATCAGTTGTTTCAACATTTTTCTCAAAATTTTCACTTTACCACCCTTCATTCCTTCGCCCCTTCTATCGTAGGTAGTTAATATCGAAAGCTGGTGCTGGGAACTTATTAACGACATTGTATTCAACAACTTTTCGACCATAAAGTTCGGGAGTAGGTACACCCAGAAGCGAGCTTTATTTACCTTTCTACTTTCGTGATGCAATACTTCCTTAAAAAATAATTTTCTCCTCTAATTTTCCTCCATCTCTGCTTGAAAATCTGAAATTCGGGCATGTTGATGTTCTCGAATAACTTTATCGTATAAGACCATGATAGAGATTTTGAAACTTTCTAGGGACACTCTATATACCAATTTCGAATTCAAATAAAATTTGAATGAGTTTTTTTTATTATGGACAGCATTTTGAGTAATTTTTATGATATTCATAACTTATAACTGGTAATTGTATTTTCCTTTTCATTTCATTATAAAGGACATAGGAGGATAAGAATGGTGAATCAGGCCCGGAGCCCAATTTCGATGAAACTTGGGTGGTAGGTACTAGGTAGTACCCTTTAGAAAATTTCACGGTCAAAGTTTCAGACCCCCCGCCCCCCTCGTTTTTGAGAAATTATTTTTAATTGAAAAATCAATTCGAATTTTTCTTTCATGCAATAGTTGACCGATTTTATTGAAAATTTAGTATGTTATACTGTTCCATAGGGGGTCTCTTGGAAAAAATCAGTAACCTCCACCATGATTTTACCCCCACCAAAGACCGTTTTTCAACTTTATTTAATTTTTTTAACCCCGATAACGCTTTGGTACAATTATGAAATTGATATTTTTAGATGCCCCCTTGACCCTCAAATCAAGTGAAATTTTTTCAGATTTTTCACTCGGATACGCCATATTGAAAAATGACTAAAACTGATAATGGTAATTTTTACAAAATTTCACATTTGAGGGGGTGGGGCGTAGGAAAACATCTACAAACTCATGTAAATGGGCATGCGATACATCGAAATACCTTGCGTTCAATAAGTGATTCGGGTACAATCAGCGCAAAATTCTCTTTTCCAGTTATTTAAAATTGATGATGTTTTCCTACGCCCCACCGCCCTCAAATGTGAAATTTTGTAAAAATTTGAAATTAAGAAGTCATTGTAGTTCATGAGTAATACTTAAAAGCATTTATTAAATCAAATTAAACTAAATTTCGATTTTTATGTAACTTTCATCAAAAATACGTCATTTTTTCAAGTTTTCTCCCTCTTTGACCCCCTCTGCCGAGCCTTTGTCAGCACTTTAGGGCTGGCAGATCTACATATTCGGATTCAGCGCAAAAATCCTGTAATTTGACACCAATTTCAACTTTCACTATTTTCGGCCGAAAGTTCATGAAAATTGTAAACTTTTGAGCTTTCGCTGTGCTTTAAAGCAGCAGCTGGGGATCGACAGACCGGTAATTTTCGAAGTATGGGTACACACACTAACTTTTGGGACCGGATCCAGCTTTCACTTATTTCGGCACATTTTTGACAGGTTCAGCTCTTAGACTATACCAACATGTGAACCATTATCAGTTCTAGTCATTTTTCAATATGGCGTTTCCGAGTGAAAAATCTGAAAAAATTTCACTTGATTTGAGGGTCAAGGGGGCATCTAAAAATATCAATTTCATAATCGTGCCAAAGCGTTATCGGGGTTAAAAAAATTAAATGAAGTTGAAAAACGGTCTTTGGTGGGGGTAAAATCATGGTGGGGGGTTACTGATTTTTTCCAAGAGACCCCCTATGGAACAGTATAACATACTAAATTTTTAATAAAATCGGTCAACTATTGCATGAAAGAAAAATTCGAATTGATTTTTCAATTAAAAATAATTTCTCAAAAACGAGGGGGGCGGGGGGTCTGAAACTTTGGCCATGAAAGTTTCTAAAGGGTTTTACCTACCACCCAAGTTTTATCGAAATTGGGCTCCGGGCCTGATTCACCAATTCACCATTCTTATCCTCCTATGCCCTTTGCGAGAAAACGAATCTATCTCTTCAAAATACCTGCCTGTTTCGTCGATACGACGAGAAAAGTCGTAAAACAAAACACATAATTACTTCACACCCTAGTCGACGGGCAAAAACAGGCAATACTCTGTAATCGGCTTTAAAGAAAAATGCATCGCATAAAAGTAGATTAATAAATAAAGTTTCAATTACACACTGATTAATGAAGGCGAAAAAAAGATCCGGTAAGAACCACCAGCCAGGGCGAAAGTATAAACTAAAACTCATTTCGCTTTCAGGCTGAAACAGCGGCGGCTAAATACAATAGACTTCTCTCGCAAATATTTTAATTACTCCATCTCGCTACTGTACCAACTGACTTATATAAGTCTTCGTTTATTCACGGGCAGCATTTTTACAGAATATAAATAAAGCTTTTAAATGGTTAACGAATTAAGTTACAGCTGATATTCATCAAAAGAGAAAGATTTAAGGCGACCAAAAGGTTAGGGTAAATTTCTAATTAAAAAGTATGGGAGGAAAGATTCGAGATTAAAGTAAAAAGAAAAATATATTAGGTGAAAAGCGTCAACGCGAGTGAAAAAGATAGGCTAGCCCGCGTTCCTAAGTAAAAATAAATCGCGCGAATCAATTAAGTGAAGTAGAATCACGAAGTGCTATCAACGCTGGTATATGTTTCAACTTCATGAAGCAGCATCGTCGTGCAACGAGTATACTCTCGGGCAAAAAAAAAAAAGCATTCAACGTAACTTATTAAGTACCCGTATAAAAATCAAAAAGTAAGAGAAAGTTCGCAAAGAGTCAACGTGTATGCAAATGTATTCGCCAACTCGTAACGTATTTCTAATTTGGCCGGAAAAAGCGAGAACAAAAATGGCGAATTTATCATAACATAAAAGCCATTTCCGACTTGCTAATGATTCCAATTCGATTTCTTTGGTTTCGAAGTTTTTTCATCTTATTGATTATTCGCTGTGTACGTAAAATGTAAAGAGGAAGGTGGAAAAGAGGAAAGCGATGTTATATTTTTAATTTGGATGTCTCGTCGATATTGCCAACCAACAACACGACTACGAGCTTTATTCGACTCTTGCTAAGTTTCCACAATTTTCGTTCAAATTACCAAATTTATCGTTCGAGTACGTAAATCATTGCGCATTTAAAACGCCTTTGGACGTGTTAATGCGAACGAGATAAAGGTTCGAATTTCTTTATGTTTTGACGGGCTCTCGTGATTTAGATAATTACGCGTTGTAACGAAACAAAATCGTGAACCGCTGTGTATTTTCGAGTGGCGAAATTTCATAAATTGTTTCGCCATGCAATTTTAAAAGGACGCTTTTATGTAGAGGCGATAATGTGATGGACTTTCTTTATCGTATTTAAACATTCGAGCGAGCTCTATCGCTGTGGGTGAAAAAAAAATGAACAATGTGAATAGAAAATCATGAAATAGCGAACCGATATTGTAATGAATTATTTTAAAAATAGGAGAAAAAAAAACCGGCAACGAAAATAAATTACGATATGCCATTTTTACACGACTTTTTTATTAGTAGTATCGATTACCATTGTTTTAAAGTGGATAACATTTTCTCCGCGCCAGTAAACTGCAACTTTTTGTACATTATTTTTTAAAGTTTGCACGATATTACGAATATTTACGTTCGGGGGCGGTCTCGCTGAAACTTTCGACGATGGCTTTTAAATTTAATAAAACGGCTTTTTC
Source organism: Phenacoccus solenopsis (assembly GCA_009761765.1). Taxonomy (NCBI): domain Eukaryota; kingdom Metazoa; phylum Arthropoda; class Insecta; order Hemiptera; family Pseudococcidae; genus Phenacoccus; species Phenacoccus solenopsis. Next base: position 19,798,144 of record CM019752.1, on the reverse strand, counting down.
TTGAATAAAATAGTCCTGTGTGTAAGTACCAATTTTCTCGAAACTGGGTATGGTTTAAAGTATCTCGCCGTTTCGTTCTTTGATTTTGTTGTATAAATAACCGCGCGATAATTTACCGTGAGTTTTCGTCGTTCGGTGTTGTTTACGGAGCGGTATTTTTTTTAAGTGTTTAGAATTTTCCAAGTGTCCGTTAGAGCGATAAGCGAGATTTTCCGACGCAATGTAATAAATTAGGTTTAATGGGAGGGTATTTTTTTCGTTTATTCTTTGAAATTATCCTCGTCTGTGAACAAGATGTTGTAAGGTTGCCTATCATCGGTGTTGAAGGAGGTAAGCGGATTTTGAAGTAGTTTTTGGTGGAGTGCGAGGAGAGGTGTTCGAAAAATGATTACTCGGGAGATCTGGAGTGAAGCAATTGGTTTCAACTTTGATTCGACTCCAGAGCAGGGCTGTATTGAGGTACAGACAGAACAGGCACTGCTTTGAAGACAAAATTTCTAGGGGTGGCATTTTTCTAAACATTTTCTATTCCTTGTATTCCAAAACATTAGAGTATAATGTGCGAAAAAAATTTTTTAAATCGAATTTGTCTGCTTCATTTTTTTATATAATTTTTCGTTGATTGTTTTGAGGGTTTTCCTTAGCACATTCTTGAGCAATTGCGGTGCTGAAAGGTCGTTTTAGTTTTATAAAAATCAAAAAGTCGAATACATAATTCGACAGCCGATGAAAGGTTTAATAAATTATTAATTCTGATATTATATTACATTTGCAAGGATATGATGATATTAAATAATTTATCGTTGTTAAAGGTGAAAAAAGATTTTGTCTAATGGATGTGGTGCGTGCTCGGTGAGACTCTTAGAAAAAGTTGTTCAGTATTTTGATTCACAAACTTTATTTATAAAAACATAAACTCGCAAAGTAATATTAACATACCATTATCACATAAGCACTCATACGTTTTAGTTCCCTTAATTCTGATCCCTTCCCCGAGTTTGGGGTTTCTTTTATAGGCCATACATTGCTGCAAATTGTGAAAATTACGTATTAAAAGTAGCGCGATCCGAAGAACGTTCTTTGATGTTCTCCAAACGTTTCAATTTGTTTCGAAATATGTGTCGCAATACCGAGAAGAAAATTTACCACATAAAAAAATGTAAGCAGCAATGCCGCATTACTAGAGCTGAGTTTTTAATTAGGACTTGTTCAGGTTTGTAAATATAGTTGCTAGCCCCTTCATGACTACAGGCCACATCCAATATCAAGTCTGAAATCGCCTACCCCACCCCTTCCAAAACCGCTTGAGAAGTTGAACAGTGGCGCCCAGAGGTTTGAAAAGTAGGGGTGCGAAACTTATAAAGGGCCCCCAAATTTTTGTCAAAAGGGCCCCATTTTTTTTAAGTCTTACAAGTTCCCACTGAGTGTGAAAAATTTTTACAGACTTGTTTTCTCAACCTAGTACATCACGTGACTTTCAACATCATTAAATTTTCTGCGTACTACTCTTTTTATGAAAAAATTTGGAAGGGTCTCTCCTGATAAGATAGTGAAAACGACCATTGATCGAAATTTGGTCACAAGTCGTCCTAAATGTTGCCCTCGATAAAAAAACTCCTCCCAAAAAATTTTTAATCCTCAGTATCGAAAATTCAATATTTTTTTACTCCGAGTAGGATAAATGAAAATTTTTTTAATTTTCACTGCTGGTGGACACTATATAGGTACATTTGTGGAAATTTTTTCAAATTTTTCGATTCATATTTTCTTGAATTTTTTGTGCTTTGAAATTTTCAAAAAATTGGAAAAAATTATTTTGAGGGTGTACATGTACATGGCTGAATTTTTTCTAGTCACCTCATGCCCCAAGGTACAACATGATAATATACAACAAAAAAAAAATTAATATTATTTTTCCTACGAGCAATCTGTTTTAGAGTTGAAAATTTCCCACATCATTTATCTAAATCCTCATCGAAAAAAAGAAATCAATTAATTCAAGGCTTTTAAATCTGTGTTGAAAAAAAAACATAAATCTACGTTAAAGCAAAAAATATGTATTTCTACACTGAAACAAAAAAAACATATTTTCTGTAATTAATGATTGTTACTCCAAAGTGAAAAGAGTTTATATGAATGGAGCAAGTGACCAACGGGGCTCTAAGGGCAGAGTCCCCAACTGGCAGCGTAAAGCGCTGCTAGTTCAACATAAACAGAAACAGAATAACTATAGGAAGTCAACTGAAAATTAAGATCGCTTGCTCGCATACGTACTTCAGCCTACTTACTAAACTAAATATGTCTCAAAGTATGATTATGTTTTTATCTAATCGAATATTGTAAAAAAAGACTTTTATGCTGAATAAAAAGAAATAACTTCTGTCAATAGGATGAAAATACATGTTTTATCAAAAAAGATTGGCGTAGTAATTATTAATACGTTCATATTCATTAAGCATATGCGCGCCTAATTATAGTACCCTTTACCCCACCAAAAAAACTGCTGGAAAATTATTTCATAGAATATAAAAAAAAAAAAGTATTTCGTATTTTGTCGACTATGAAATTTTATGTATCATGTACTCAACAGAGGCAAACCAAAAGCTGAATAAGGGAGGATAGGGAAATTTCAAAATTGTGCTTAAAACGATTCCCACTCACATTTGAAAAATAACGTGACAGTACCTCGAAGTTTTTTCTAACAGAAAATAAAACTATTTTTTGATAAACGAATTTTAAAAATGTTTTGTGAAAGCAATTTCAAAAATTTTGAAGGAATAAAAACCTTCAAAAATCTACGAAAAATGATTTTTTTTTAATCAATTCAGAAGTTTCTCGAAAAAATATTTTCACAATTAAAAAAAAAATCAATCATTATAGATCAAAATTTTGCATCTAAAACTGAGATTTTCTTATATACCTAAAACATGAAAATTTTCAAGTGAAGCAAGTTGGCCCTTGTCTTTGCCTCCTTTTGGTGTGTCCTCTCATGCACATTTCTTGCTCTTACATTTCGCGAATTCCAGAATGTACTGTAGACTCTGCAGTATAATACAAATAATCAACAAACGAATATTGGTATCTGACTACAAATCTGTACACGATCAAGTTATAAACTCTTTTTATATTCTAATTGAACTCAGCTGGAATTGAAATATCTCTTCACTATTCATATATGTATACTTCGAAAATATATTTTATTCGTTAAATTTTATTTTCACATATTCAAAAATAAAGTTTGGAGCCCAAATTTATTTAAAGGGCTCGCATACTAAAGGGCCCGCGGTGCATCCGCACCCCCGCACCACGTCTGTGGGCAACACTGTAAGTTGAATTTAGAACAAATATAATATTTCTTGCCCTACAATAATCACATGAACACATATTTTTCAAATTATAACAACTTGAGGCTCCTCATGTTACCCTCAAATTTTACGATAACTCATTTTGGATCCAATTTGACCCAGGTCATACATACAAAATTTTACCTTTCTAGGCAGATTTGGTGAGGAGGTATGGGAGATACAAGAAATCTCATGACTACCTCAAAAAACCGTTTTTGTTCTAACTCCCTTCAAAATGCATTTAAGAAGTTGAAATTTGGGTATGTTGGTGTCCGTGACTCATTCTTTTATATGGGATCAAAAACAAAAAATTGAGCCGTTTGCCCCTTCTCCACCCACCCCTTCAAAATTTGAGTGATCCGCCATTTTGAGGTGTATCGAAAAAACAAAAAAGTATCTTTTTTTGCATTTTCCATAAGAGTTTCTCACCAAATTTTGAGTTAATTTCATAAATACCAGCGGGCGCTACTCTTGGGGAAAATATATGTATTGATTATCGCACATAAATGGTCTGAAACGTGAAGATTTTAAGACATCCCCCGACCCCCTTTCCGCATCAGGTAGGCTGTAATAGTCATCGTTTTATTAAAAACTCAGCTAAAAACACGAATTTTTTTCAACATTTTCGGATATTTAAATGTTATTGAATCATATGATGACATGAATTTATACCAAAATTGACTTTTTTCTTTTTTTTTTTTTTTTTAATTAACGCCATGTACAGCCCTGTGACTTAGTGGGGTTTTTATTTAGGATATGTTAAATTGTGGAATATACTGAGACAAACTGTAAAAATTTAATTACGTTGGTTATTTATACCGGACTATTGGCAAGGATAATTTCGATCTGAGGTTGAGGAAAATAGGTATTTCTATAATATTGCAAAATTTGAGGCATTCTGTAAGGATATGGGGAACTGTGACTGGAATGTTGCAGTTTATATTAAATCAAAAGAAAGAAGTTTTTCTCAATGAGGCCATTATAATCTCCTTTGAATGATCTAGAAAATTGAATAATGTCAAAAATGAAGGAGATCTAGGGGAACTAATGATGGTTTTATTACCCATGGGGCATTCTTTGAGATACTCGTTGGAAAAATGATATGTAGGAAATCGAAGACCATGGGGTAAAATGCTTGGGTGAATCGCCACGATATGATGCATTTATCGATAAAATACAAATACTTTTCACAATTCAATTTTTGTATCATTTCCCGTCGATGAAAATATTTTAAAACGATTTCAGTAACCTAATGAGTTCGCGTATCGATATTAAACATAACCAAAGTTAATCTGTAATTTTCACATGGCGATGTTTAAGGGCAAAGAGATGAAATAATTTGAATGATTCAAAATTGTTGTGAAATTCGTGAAAATATTTTTCATTAACTTCAAATAATATACTATCCAACCACTGAGAAAACGTATACGAGTAGTACGTCCAAAGTATCCATATCATCTGCGAAATATGCTGTAACAATATGACCAGCGAAAATATCGATTTATGCTACTAATTAACCAGAAACAGACGTAGCCAATTTTATTGCTTTATAATAAACGAAAGACCTGAACGGAGGGAAAAATTAAAAAATCTATTCAAGCGTAAAGTCTGGCGACGTTGGCGGTTTTTAATACATGCCTCGGTACTCGCATTTCGTGAAATCTTTTTTTTTGAAAAAGAAAATAAAAAATAATAAAAACCTTAGATGAAAAGCTCCACGCATTCATTCGCTTTTGCTTTGAAGCTGGACGAAATAAGGAGAAAAAATGGTTGAAAAAAGAAAAAGATAATAAGAAGGGTACGTTATTTAAAAACTTTTAAATAGTTTTCTGAACTTAATCAATGCAGCGAAATTTTTTCTTTCTTTGGCGAACGAGAATTCGGAGTAGTTGCCTACGTGGTGGTGAAATCGATGTCGTAGGATTCGTGTTACGAGTATTTACCCCGTTAGCGATTGTATGTGGAGAATATGTCGTTTTCAATTGAAATTACATAAATTCGCCTCGCGACTAGGTACGTATAGTGTATAGCCTGATTTTAACGTTCGCGTACACAAAAACCACTTCAACGCGGCGGAATCTCGACGAGGAAATGAAAACAGTCGCGAAAGCCCTGTGGAAAGCGACACAACTATTACATTTTCATATACTCGATGGTGTACGGCGGCGACGACGATGCACATGAGAACATCTTCGCCGTTAGTGTTTGATGATAGGATACTAAAAACAAGCTTCGTTTACAACCACGTCGAGTGAAAATATTTTCCGACGAATTTTAATATTTTTCTTTCACGCCGATGCGGCGTACGGTGTTTGCGTTCGAAAAAGATATACTCGCGGTTTGTTTATTTTTATTTAAATTTATTATTTCGTCGGTGATAAGTTTACCAACTGAAAATAAGCCAAGCAAAAGCAGAACATTTGCGTGAAAAATATTCGCCATTAAATTACGCCGCTAAAACATCGAACTCCAATTCCAGCCACTATTAATATTCCAAACGAAGAAAGTCGCTTGACGCGTATCAGTCGAAGGGGAATCACCGAACACGCATGCAGCACAAAAAGTGAAATAAATTAGGCGCACCGTGTTAATTAAGCTTAACCAACACTCATGTCACCGGTTTATTTTTGTCGCAGACGCCTAACAAGGATATAACATGAATGAAAAATTTACAGAGTTTTCCATTAATTGCTAATTACGAATTCCCGTCGCTCCAAACCACTTCTCCGCGTTTATTTATTTTTTTGTGTGAGAAAGGCAGAAGGGAGTAGAAAGTGCATCTTTGATTTAATAAACACCACGCGTGCCAGTGTTTACCAAATAAAGAAATTACATCGAGAAGACGCTGACCGAGGCACCGAGCGCCCACGAGGTCGTTAGCAAAAATCGATAACGTTCGTTTAATTCAGCACGAATTAAGAGAAATGCCATTTTGATAAACTATCGACTATTTGGTTTTTGCATTTGACAATTCGAATGCAAATGCGGGCTCGCTAATGAATTTTTTGCCATAGCTAAGCCCATTCGGGGTACAGGGTTCACTTCTTCCGCAAACTCTGCCATATCCAGTAAGTTCGACAGTTTGTATATAAGTCGTTGGTGAAAATCTGTATCGTGGAAATGACAAGGGCTATTTTATTTATAATTTCTCGCTTTAATTCAGCTATCTACACCCTAACGGATATACGTTGAGGTTGAAAAGTTATAATTAGTTTTTCGATGGCGGTTTTCTATATCCCGGCGAAATTTTAACGAATGTGTAACAATATATTGGGCTAATCTGCGGATATAATTATCATCGACCACCTGTCAGTATTTGGTGAACAGAAAACGTTATAAGTTTAACTATGCTTCATATCGGATCTAATTTTATATCTACTAGATTTAGGTTACCCGATGATTGATTTTTTCATTATGATATTTTAAACGACTGAGTTTACTTCTAAATAATAATTGTTTGTGGTTTACGTTTTTCAAATTATTTTGTTTTTGGTGAAATAAACTTCTTTTCAGAATTCAGCAATTTAGGCTGTGGCATGTAAAAAATAAAGTTGAAAATTTCTTTATTCGCTACCCCCAAAAGTGTTTATTGGGTTTCCAAATGACCCCGCTGGTTCTAATTACAAAAAATTCTTACTTTCGGTGACTTGAGTCCGAAGTTACCTCGTTATAGTAGCTGCCATGTAAATTCATGTAGTAACTAAAAGGGACTAATACGCTTTAAAACCGGACTTTTTCTCAACAGGAAAGAATTATATTTTGTAAATGTTGGAAAAATAGAGGAAATTGGTGAAAAAATTTCCACGTTCCAAAAGGAGATTGTGTGACAAGTAATCAAGTTCTCTCGCCTTAAAAATTTACAATATTGTTTATTTCGTGCACAAAAATGGTGTCACTCAAGCATTCGCTTAATTTATCTCAAAAATATGTATTGATCAATTAAAAATTAATCTCATTAACGATGCCTCGCGTTTCTTCAATCTCAAAAACTCACTATGTTGTTTATTTCGTACAAAAAGATGAGGTGACATCACGCACTCTTCTCACTTCATCTTGAAAAGAAATACAATAACTAAATAAAAATCGACTATATTACTTATTATAACAAATCATAAACACCAATGTGCTGCAGCCCCCGCTCCCTCGAGGGGACATTCAATTAACTTTAGGCAGCCATAATTTTACTAATTGAAAAGCTACGAAAAACATGTATCTCTATAACGCGCATTGGGGAACTGAAGCTAGGTGTATGGACGATGCAACTAAACCTATCGTCCACTCCCAGAGAAAAACCCAGAGATAGCGTATCGTACATATGTTCCATAATAAAGACGGTACAATTGTTAATTAGGAAAAAGAGTAAGTGTTTTAATTTCCAAAATTTTCTACCAATAGAAGTAATAATTCGTGTAATGCACAACCAGCAATTTCTGTTTTTTTTTTTTTTTTAATTCATTTATTTATTTTTTTTGATGAAATGTTATATTGTAAGTATATGCCATTTCATCAACCTATCTATTTTGGCGAAATGGCATTTTAACCAATCCGCAAAGGTTTCATGTGTATGAGATTTATTACTAGGGTGGAACGAATTTTGGTTTTTTTCGAAAATCGATGATCCTTAGGCAAAAAAAAAGTTGTCGAATGGTCCTAAAAGAATGCTCAAAAAATTTCAACCTTCTAGGTTAATATTTACCTTCCCCATATTGGGGTCAAAGTTTTGAAATTTTGATGTTTTATTCGTTATTTCGAAAAAATTATTTTTATGCCAAATAATTTTGGTTTCGAGATATTCTTTTTGTATTGCCATCCTAAAATCATAAAAAAATTATTTATACATTTTTTTTTCAATTTTTAGGGGTACTAAAAATATTTTTATAGCTTGATATATTCGTTGAATTTCGCCCTTTTTCGTCTTATAACCACATAATTATGATAAAATTACAAATAAATAGTACAACTACGGATTCAGTGAGTGGTATCGCTTAAACTAAATCGGAGGTCATATTTATTAAGTGTTCTCTTCCTCAGGGGTCCCCAAAATATATCGTATAACATAAAAATCATGTAGATGTGTTTCTTTCATCTTTAATCTATTTGTTAATCAATAGAAATGATGTGATATGACAATAACAAACTTACGCGCAAACAATTATTTATTCGTGTCAGGTATAATGAGTTATTGACATTAAAAAAGTTATAAAAATATTTTTAGTACCCCTAAAAATTGAAAAAAAATGTATAAATAATTTTTTTATGATTTTAGGATGGCAATACAAAAAAAATATCTCGAAACCAAAATTATTTGGCATAAAAATAATTTTTTTGAAATAATGAATAAAACATCAAAATTTCAAAACTTTGACCCCAATATGGGGAAGGTAAATATTAACCTAGAAGGTTGAAATTTTTTGAGCATTCTTTTAGGACCATTTGACAACTTTTTTTGCCTAAGGATCATCGATTTTCGAAAAAAAAACAAAATTCGTTCCACCCTATTCATTATCATATTGAGAATTTGAGGTATAGCGAGTATGAACGAAAATTCTGCCGTGTATTTTTTTTTTCATAATTTATTACAAAATTTTTGGTCACAGTGCATTACAGTTCACTTTGGGGGAGGAAGGCGCTACTCGTAAGCCTTGGTGGATCACCGCGCCCCAGGTTTCAACCAAAAAATCCAATACAAATGCTATACTCATTATGAAGATTAAAAAGAAAAGTACGAAAAAGACTCTCCTTACATTCAGCGTTTAAAAATGATCATTTTTATAAATGATTTGAACTTAAAATTAATAAAAAACACTTCACAAATTTGAATTTCTCATACAGCTTATGATGTTTGAAATGCATTAATGTAATAATTAATTGGTAAAGATATGATGAAGCATCTAAGGTGCCTGTTCCTAATAAGACCCACTTAAGCAAAAATTGATTTCTACGAGATAGTGATGAATTTTTTTAAAAGGTGATAGGTGACTGGAAGCTGTTCTAAAGGGATGTGTTAATGAAAATGATAACATATTTAACACCACCTGACACCTGATGCCTGAAGGGAGTTATAAGCTAGTGAAAAATAAGTAGGTGGACCTTGAAAAAATTCAACTCAAAATGAAAAAATAAAAATGTACATGCTTATGAAATTTATTTTGAACAACTTTAGGAGCATTCGTCGCATTTGTATACTGTGAAGTATCATCATTTTTTTATGGTTCTACACATTCATTGTAATGATAATTTCCACAAGCTTTATCACGAGGAATGTGTAGTACTATCAAAAAATGATCGACGAATACTCCTAAAGTTGTTCAAAATAAATTTCACAAGCATGTACTTTTTTATTTCTTCATTTCAAATTGAATTTCTCATTTTTGTAATGGGCCTTATTATCCCTACCCCTTTTGTTTTTGCATAATCTTTTTACTTAAATAATTTTCTGTTGGGTAAAATTTATAACTGATTATGCTAAATTACTCTTAACACTGTGTAGTTTCAGGAGGAAAAATTACTTGACGCAAAATAAATTTACTAATAGTGAAACAAAATTATAAAGTTGTTCCAAGAATAACAATATTGTAACATTTCAGAGAAAAGAAATTTCAACAGAGCATTACGCGAATAAATTCGGTGATTATAAAGTATGACCATGGTAAAGTATGTTAGGCACTGGTATCTCTCATAATTTGATGTCATATATAACGTAAGTCATTATTGTAGCTCGTTACATTATGTAGGCCTTATTAGGACCGGGCACCTCACTAGAAGAAAAAACGGAGTTGTTACACTTTAGTAGTCTGTTCATTAATCTTCTGCTACTACGTGATAAAGAGGAACCCGAACTCGATCCAATGGCTCATTTCAGGCGTATTTCAATCTTTCGAACAAGCGACGATACTTTAAAGCAGTATTAAACTTTTGAATTAGCTCCTCATTCTCTGTGTTTATTCAATGCGAATGCAATGAGGAAAAATCAAAAATTTTCCTTGTATAAGATATTTCACCAAAAATATGTAGTGAATTAAAATAAAATTGGCTGTGATTATGATGACGCAATTTTATTTTATTTTGAATAAGCAAATCGCACCCTCAGTGCAATGAGGCCACATCTCAAAAAAAGCATATAAAAATTTAACAAAAAGGTACACTTTTCCTATACTTTTGTGGAGTAAAATGAGCTAATTTAGTGTATCTGTCAAAGTTTTACCGATTTACATTAATTTTACCCAAAAATGTACGTAAAAAGAAGTACTTTTTTGAGATGTGGCCTTCTTTTAATTGCAATTTTTTTTTAGATGTGGCCTTATTGCACTGAGGGTGCGAAATATCATTAATTTTTGTTTTTCAATAGCTGAGATTTCACAACACGAAGGGAATAAAATGTTTTGCAAACCTTGTTCAGACATGAATTTGAAATTTTTGCTTTGATGTTGTCTTCAGGTAATTTTTAGTTTTTTGGACTCAAAATTAATGGAAAAAGCCATACTATTAATGAGTGAATGAAAAAGGCTTTTTCAGGTGTAACATACATATTAATTTTAAAAATTCGAAATTAAAGTTGAAGTTTGCATCGAAAATTTTCGACGGTAAAATCAATATTCTCCCCATTCCTATTTTGCTATAGTTTTGCTCTCTCCAAAGAATTGTTTTTTTTTTTTTATAAAAAAAATAATAAAGAGAAAACTTCGGAGAAAAGTGAACCAGAACGATGCAAAAACTGATAAATATGTGATAACTGGATAATTTTAATGAATATCTTCGAAGGTATTTTACAAATGTAGATCATGTAAAGAAGAAATAACAGAACGAAAAGATCAAATTATCAAGTAATTTGATATAAACTTATTGATTATAGAAATAATGTTTTCTTATTACTTATTAAAAAAATTAAATAGGTAAATAATAAAGTGGAAAGCAGGTCTTGAATAGCGTTCATGATTCAAACTCCTTTTGGCGAATAAGTGTTGATGAAATTCATTAGCACTTTTAGTACGTTGTTTGTGGAAACACATACTACAGACATCTGCACCAAAAATTAAACTGATAACAACTGTATAAATGCCTAACGAGCACCTCATACGAATTCTTATATTCACTTTTTCTATGAATAATTAATAATTCTAACTATATATCAGTTATTGACTGTCAAGTTCATTTGCTTTGCTATAAGCATAAAATCGCTGAAATGAAAATAAATTAACTTTCTTTAAAGAAAAAAATTATTTATAATTTTTCATTGCATTAATATTCCAAAAAAAACCTTCTATTCTCTTCGCTTTAATATAGCTAAATATTTTGACGAACAACGTTCACGCACAAGATAACTCGATGATTTCTATTAGCATGGCGCGAAGCGAAAAGGAATTTCTAAATTATAAACGACTTTCAAAGGGACTGGGCGAGTTTTCCTTCTCCATTTGAAAATGAAAACACTATCTCGACTGTAATCAAAAATCAAAAGTTGAACGAAGAAAGCGTTCGAGCGTGCGTTTTTAATTCGAAAATAATCTCTATTATAGGCCATTTTGAGTAAAGCGGCGTAACGCGACGAAATGCGTGCCTTATATACGACGTAGTTAACATTATAAATACATTAACAGGTTTAAAGTCGCGCCATTTAAAGCAGTTCCGGTTGCGTTAGCATTTACGCAAAAGAAGAGCAGGAAAAGTCGACAAAAATTTCACAAAAGGCAGCGCGGAAATCGCCCTCGTAATTTCCCTCGAGAATATCCAATATTTGCGCTGGTGTGTGGGGCAGGGTGTTATTGTGTATCTGTTAAACACTGCAAGGACAAGTTATTCTTTGAAAAAAAAAAGTCCCGATGTGTTTTAAATGTTTTTAAAGTGGTAATAGAGGCAGGCGAATAAACACGATAGGTAATAGTACCTTGTGGATGTGTTTCTTTAATCCCAAAACGATTACGACCAATTTATCCCATTATATATGGCTGGTATTGTATAAATAGATTGGAAAATACAACGAACGCGAATATACGAAGCAGAGAATCGTTTGATAGGTTATGGAAAATATTTAGTTAACGGCTATCGTGGTATGGGAAATCGTTGCATATAGCCAACGCACCCGTACGTACAGTTTAGCCGATAAACGAGAAGCAATCAGGATGAAAGAGCTATTTACCTAAAATAAGACGGACACGGTATGAGATTTCAAGAAGAAAGGCGAACCCAGTAACCATATAAAACCAAACGTGGTTACCCGTACCCGTGTTGGGCTTTATAGCTGTTATAAGCCGTGAGCCCGTGACCCAAGATAATAGAAAAAATTTACCCAGTTTCGGTTAATGAACGTCGGAGCAAATAGTCCTATAAATAAGTTTCCGGTTAATGAGAATTTTCGATGATGTTTAGAGTTTTACAATTTTTCTTTTCGTGAATATAGAAAAAATGTATTATTGTACTCGTATGAATAAAATGAAATTTAAAAATATCGTTCATTTTTTCGTCAATTTTGAGGTGAGTTTTTAATAAAAGCGAATTCTATTACCGTTCAGTTGATTTGGAAAAGAGGGGAGGAGGTAGAAATCTCTTTTTTCTCACTTCACAGTGTTGGCGGATGGGCATAAAAATTGCTCAAAATTCACTCACAAAATATTCATACGAATATCTAGATTTACTATATTTAGATTTTTTATCCTACTTGAAATGGTAGTTCAGTATAATATTTTGACAATGGCTTGAAGAAGGATCCACGAAGCCTCGAAATTTTCTATAATGAAGTTATAACTTACAGTCATGATGAACTGAAGTTATTAATATTTCAGCTTCCTAAGTGGATATGACGGGAAGCTATAGCAAACAATAACTTTTTAGAGAAGATTTTGAGTTATAGAATTCCTTGAATCCACTGTGTGTCCCTCTCCAAATTCATGTGCAAAGCTTGAGTTTTCTCTGTGAGATTAGTTAAAGACCCCAATATGATTCCTTGAATTTGAATTAAAATCAATCCTAAATGGCGGATAATCAGAATTTAAGAAGAACCTAAGGAACCTGAAATATCTCAAAATCGATGAATTTAGACTCCTTTGATTACAGAAACTAAAATTTATGATTGTTGCTAACTCAGGGTCACGAGTAATTGGAGGGGATGACAAGGGATTTTTGCCTTCCAAATGCGGTGAGGTTGAAAATTTTCGATTATTATTGTTTTCATAATTATAATAAAGTGATTTCAAAATATCAACACGAAAAATATTTCATTCATTCAAGTAAAGTTGGAAACGAAATTGGTGCGAAAGATGGCTTTTGGAGGGGAAATCATAAAGTTGTCTTCAAGACTCGAAATATCATTTTATCTTGACTTTCGTTCTGAAGAAATATCTTGAAATTTTTGGCTATTCCTCCTCTTGAAAAAAAAAAAAAAAAAAAGTTGAAAATGGAAAAGTTTCGATGTCAAGACTGTTTAAGACAAGACTTCAAGTGAAATTTTCATTTTGCTTTTCAAAATTGTTCGAGACGAGATCACAATTTTCTAATTGAGAAATGAATAAGGAACACCCCAATTAAGTAGGTATAATTATATTATATTAAATTTTGTTTCAATCGTTCTTTCAAGATGCGCGCGCATCTCAAAACCGATTGATTTTGTAATTTCAATATAATAGAGAGATAATAATAATCAATTAATCAAATTAATCTATTGAATAATAATTTTACAATAATTTAAATAATGATAATAATAAAAAATTGAAATAAAAAAAGTAAACATCCATGCCGCATTACTGTAACCGAATTTTTAATTTCGGTTTGTTCTACTTTGCGGACAATGTCATACTTTGTACAGATTTTGAAAATTCACAACTATCCCTTCCAGAACGATCTAAGACGTCGAATTGAGAATCATATGAGGCCATATTTATCAAATTTTAGTTATTTGAGGCTCCTCGAGCCTTCCTCAAATTTTGAAAATCTGATCTAAAATGAATCAAATTCAAGGAGTCATATTCTAATCCCTCATAAACCTCATATACGAAGTTTCAACTTTCTAAGTACATTTAGTGAGGATATAAGGACGATTCATGAAATATTCCGTCTTGATGATTTCGCTCTTAAGTCAATTTTGCTCTAACTCCTCTTGAAATTCACTTCGGAAGCTGAAATTAGAATATGTTAGCCATTTAAGTTCACCTAATTATATAGTGCCATAATTGAACATTTTTGTACTTTGATTTACCCCCACCATGTTTTGACCAATACACCGCATCTTTCTCATCTGTGCTCTTACTACATTTTGAGGTCGATAACCTTTCCTCTTCTCCAACATCATATCTGAAGGTAAATTTGTGATTTAGTGTAGTTCTCATCTCTAATAATCATACGAGTCTATTTTTTCTTAAATTCAACGAAAATGTTGAAAAAAATTAGAAAAAAAAATAGTCCAATTAGAACCTTAAAAGGGTGTTAAATCTAAAATTCTGATTTTTGGGCCCTTTTAGAAACTAGAGACCGTTGTGGTAATTTCCCCTCTTTGCTCCTACCTTCCCAGCTCTGCTCTTCGCCACCAAAAAATAAGACATTTACCGTATTATGATTACATATGGTTCGAAACTGATAGATTTGGAGAACTCCTTTATCCACGCCTTTACCTTTCCCTCTCAAATCACGTGGGATGTAATGATCATCGTTTCTCATTAAAACTTGGCTAATTATTCCTTCGAGATGCGGTCTTGGATGGCTCAAATTAGGTTTAAAATTCTTCAAAAAATCAATATAAACATAGAAAATGTCAGAATCTTAACATTACTTTCAATTCATTCCTGGTCACTACCTCTAAGCAGACTAAAATACGATTAAACACGTGAATCATTAAATTCCACAAAAACCCTAAATTCTCTCGTACTTTATACACGAAACAAAATCGAATCAAACAAACAGCATTTAATTGCGAAAAATCCCATTCGAAAAGAGAAATTAACGATGGTGTCAAAAAACGAGCGACCTCCAGACTCTATTCGTTCATTCGGCCATTTCTTTTTATTTAACGCGTACAGAAGGGCATTTCGGATTCGTAGAAGGAAAAAAATTAAGTGCCATTTCAATCAGCCGGCTGATAAATGATAGTTTTAAATCGAGTTAACTTACGAGTTACAACATTGCCGACGCTTTACTTCTATATACAACATTTAGGTGACCACCATTGGTTGGAGTTTTCTTTTTCACGCCATGGCGGGGTTTTAAAAGCTACGATATTTAACCTCGAATTTTAAACGTAAAATAGGAAAGAGAAGAATCGCAAGAATGGTAAAAAGTTTTTAAAAGATACACCCTAACAATGGAAATATATCTTTTTGGCTTCTTTTCTGCATTTGGAATTGTTTTATAGTTAAAAGGAGGAAGATGATCCCCTATAAATAACTGTTAAAGAGACTAAAAACACTGCTAAAGTCGACATTTAAAAATATAGTTGACTTCCTTTTAATTTTTTTTACGTTTTTTTTTTGCTTTTTTTTTTTAATTTTACGCCCCTCTTTTTCTTTTCAACTCGCCTTCTATACGATAATTTTATTTTAATGTAGAAACGAAGCTTTATATCCTTTCGCTTGATTTATTCGGCCGATGCTTCGTTTTTCCTTCAGTACGTATAAATTGTTGACAAAAGGTCGATACATTTTGCAAAAGGTAGCATTTAAATTAAACGCGGCTAAATGTTGCGAAACCAAAAAAGGCAAAAGTTGGGTGTAGAAATAAACGAATTTTTATTCAGCCGAGAATAGTTTTATAACGAATCTCCATTCGAATGAATGTATTAGGTACCTATCAATTAGATTATTTTATGGTAAAATACTTTTCCCTCGGAATAATACTTCAATTAAGAACTCTTCCGCGGGTAATAAAATTAATGAGAAGTTGGCCATTGCCTGGCATCGTCACTGGGTGAAAATCTACGCGTGCTATTCGCCGCTAGCGTGTAAGATATCGTCGGTAGAATTTAATCTACGTTAATAAGGATTTGTTCTTCATATTTCGTCACTCTCTTTGCATGACAAGGCCTCCGGTGAAATTCCTTATCTAAAGCAAAGGCTATACAAATTTACACGGCATGTATCATTATAATTACGAAATAAATTTCGGAAATTAGATATACAAAGTGAGGCTTGGGCGAGCAGGAGGTTTCTCGCGAGTTGTAATTTTCACGGTTTAAAGGGATGCGTGGAAATTTCCCATAGCAAAAACTGTTGTGCGAGGAAAATCGATGCAAAAAACCGGTACAGCTTTGCATTACAAAAAATCCATCATTCCGGTATGAAGAGATGTTTTCGAGTAAATAATTGCTACAGGGTTTGCGAAATTGTTAATGTAAATTCCGTTGCATTACTTTACCACGTTCGGTATTTAAAAATGGTTCGGGATTAAATATTTTCGCTCGATCACCTTTACATACCGAAATCAGAGAAGCGTATGATTGTTATACAGCGCCGTTGAAATTTTCTTTCACGCTGTAATTACACAAACATTAATCGTCTTTCGATAAATGGACGATAAGGAAAAAATACGAAGCTTTCGCGAACTGGTACGCGTACACGAACACTCGAAAACATTGAAAGAAGATTATAACGAAAAGTATAGCGGAGCTTTTCAGCAAACAAATTCGACTTCATCGCCGGTACACTTATTCGAGTTCTTTCATCTGATACCGAAATAATGAGTATTTCCTCGCTACTCGTAATACTCGCTGGTACTTTTTCTGCCACAATTGAACTGTGCGAAAATTTTTCTTACAAATAATGCAGCGTTTGAAAGAGACTAGCGAGAAATTGTTAAATTGTCGAAGCAAGTTTTCGAAATTACGATCACGAGTGTGCCATATATCCCACTCAATTTTTCCTTTATCCGCCATAATTGCGACTTTGAAAAGTCCGAATGTTTTTTATATGTCGCGTCGTATACGTATCGAGCTGTAGGATTTCGGGAGTTATAAAATTTTTCCATAATGAAAACAATAATTTTGTCTGACACGTTTTCGCCTAACATCGATCACGAGTGAGGAGGACGCAGTGCGCGGTTGGTAATTTTGGGTTAGCTTTATACCAATGATTTGGGAAAATATCGAACTTTGGGATTAAGCGTTATTTTCGTCTGAAGCGGGTTACTTTTTCGAGTGCTCGATATTGTGAAATTTTTTTCAAGAATATATTCATTTTGAAAAAAAAAATTTACCAATAATCATCTAAAAAAAAAAAAAAAAAAAAAAAAAAACATTTAACGTGTAATATACTATATTAGTTGTCAACTGCGAAGTAAATGAATGTACTGATAAAGTCGAAAGTTTATTTTAACCCTTTCTTTTATCCTTATACGACTAGTTCCTGAATCGTAAGGCTAATCTTTTAGCATTATCTTCTCGTTTCGAGTTTTAATGCCTCCAGAGGTTTATACATGGAGTAATTTTAGACGAATCGCAAACAGTAAAAATTTTATGGCATTTCTTTGACATAGTACTGTCGAAATTTCGCGAAATTCTTTAAAACTCGTAAACCTTGTACCGAATCAAGAATGGCAGACGATTTAATGGGGTTAAATTTTAATTGAAAACGGTCTTAAGCGAGAATATTTCGCGTAAAAGTGGCTTTTTTTGGAATATTATCTCAAGTTTGTTTCGTGTAAATTCCTTCTAGAAGATTGTGTGTTGCGGTACATAAATAATTTTTTGCGTTTTTTATGGAACTTTTGAAATCGTAAATACAGATCGGAGGGAAAAGGTGGAATGTGAATATTACTCTTTTGGCCACACCACTATAAAAATACTGATACTTAGTTATCAAGAGAATGCATTTTATGATACCAGCCGAAACTGTCGAGGCAAAGAGAAGAGGTCAAGTTATCTGAAGTTCAAAAGTTCTAAAAATACTAGAAGATATAGAATTTTTGCTGATGAAAAAAATGTCTTGAAATTGAAAGAATCGATAACACAGAGTGATATTTGTTTTTAATAATAGGAGTAGAATAATTTCGGGGCTAGGAGTGCTGAAAGAAGTTGTTTTAATTCAAAATAAATCAAATATAATTAGACACTGTTAGATCGATTTCTTTTAGTTTTATTGAAAACTTAGCTAAAAATGACGAAATTTTTTCAATATTGTATTTTGCACACTCGCAGTGAATATAGTCATATAATGGCAGGTGTCGTGAGTTACTGTTACTATTTTGAGGACAAAAAAAAAATGTAAAAGATGAAGAGAAATTATTCTGAAAAATCATAAAATGAAGTTTCAGTCACACACCTCCTTTTTGAATGCCCTAATATCAAACAAACCCGTGACAATCTAAACATCCAAACAACCAACATACCGGACAACCCAGACGAATTAAGAAGAATCCTATCCTTCATACACAAAATAAAATATAAAAACCAAATATAAATTAAACTCTCTACATGGGGCGTAACAATCCTGGCAATTATACACGCCCAGTATAATAAAAAGGAAAAAAAAAATGAAACAAAAATGGGGAAAAAATGAAAAAAAATAGAGGAAAAATAGGAAAAAAATGAAAATAATTTTCTGATAAACTATAATAAATTCTGTCGTGTATGGAGATCGTAACATGTTAGTTCATAAGAATATGTCTTACAATCAATGTTAACTGTCTGGTACGAGTATATCCTAATTTTTTAAAATTTTTAAAATTTTCAATTCAAGCGTTGAGGCGTTGAGGTAAAAATATTTTACGAAAGGCTAAAAAAAATCAGTCTTAAATGTGGGTTTAATCATAATTTTTGGCGATTCTGGTTTCCGCAATAACTTTGACTTATTCCTTTATTCCTTTTATTTTATTACATAAAATTAATTTTGTTATAGTTGAGAAATTATTTCAACGTTTTTTAAAAGAAAAGAAAGTTGTAGAAGAAGTTGAGTACAGATCCATAACGTGTATACATTTCTTCATTACTCGAAAATTTCACGACAAGAAGGATTGGAGAAAGAGTAAAGAAAACACAACCTGCGCTTTCCTTCGTACAATCAATCATCGCGTTTAATTTGGAAAATAAAAAAATACTCTATCATTTTATCTCTTTACGGTGCCGCTGAAAGGGTTTATTTGTTCGAATTTATAGCCCAAGAATTGGTAAATTCGTGAAAAATTAGCTTCCAGAGGAAAAACGTTTTATCAACAGATTACCTGTAATTTTTTGTTCGATCGTAAACCGACGAGAGGAAAAATTTCGGTTGGTATTTTGGAAAAAAAAAAAAGTTTAAAAAAAAGACCTATCCTTCCAGGTTTGCTTATTGGAGTTTACGATGCATTTAATACGTACTTTATGTGAGAGTTTCGGTATTGAACGAGGGAGAGTTTTTTGATTGACGACAAAAAGCGCGAACGATCTCTCAATATGTTGTCGAGTTTTACCCATATGTAATAACTGTATAAGCACAACAAATGGTTTAACTGTAAACGTGACATTTGCGCACTTCTTCGCTTTCTTCGGTTTCATAAACGTTCGACTTTTTTTACACCGAAAGTCGTTATTATTAAAAATTTATCTTCTGTTGTCAAGCTCTACGGTAACTTATTTGTTGAATTTTTAAAATATTTTTCCCTTGATTTATAGATATATTTTTTACGTTGTAAACATGATTCAATGTGACATTTTTTTTTTTTTTAATTTGAAAGAGATTTGATTTATTTGTTTTTTTTTAGCTTTCTTTGAGACTGTGTATAGTAAATGAGCATTTTTTTCTCCCAGTAGGCTACAATGAGCTATCAGCAGTCAAAGTTTGTGGTACGAATGATATCCCCCAGTTGAACGTAGATGTTAACACTAGGGTGGGCCAAATTTTCTCTTCAAAAAGAGGACGTTTGAGGTCACAGTAGTTGTTAAATTACTCAAAAAGACATCGTAGTATATGTAGTCCTCCAACTTAATTTTTAAACTTTCCAAAATGAGGTCAAAGTTTTCAAACGTTTAAAAATTCCAAAAAATAATTTTTGATGTAGTAAAAATTTTCTGACCATGAAAATCATATTCTATCGTTTCAAGACTGGAAATACTTTAATTGGCAACTTTTTTTAATTTGAAGGGTTTGAGGTTTTTCTCGGTTATTTTGAAAAATATTCAGTTTAGGTTATTTTTTTGTCGTGCTATGTATTACTGCTTATTTTTAAAAATGAATGATAAATAAATAATTTTTTGTTCATGTCCATAGCACGAGCTGAGATTGGGCTCTTTTGAACTCCAGAGGTAACATATTCTCAATTTCATCAAGTATCGCGATATTTTTTCGAAATGGCATGATTTACATGTTATATACCCTTAAAAAAGTGAGACTTTGGAACCCCTGTGAAGCGAAAATCGAGCATATTTTCTCACTTGAGTCTAAAGAGCTTAAATTAAGCCTGTGAAGTGTACACTAGCAAAAAATTAACATCTTGTAATTCAATTATGAAAATACCCAAAAATGCTGCTTTTTCAAAAAAAAAAATGCAGTAAGGGTTTTCAACCCTCAAAATGCAAAAAAATGGCTGTTGAAATTTTTTTTTATTCCTTTGAAAACAAGGTATTACTTTCACATGCCAAAAAAAATATCTACCCGAAAATTAATTCTTTTGGAAACTTTGACCTCATTTTAAAGGACTTAAAAATTGACTAGGGGGATTGAAGTTCTCATGACGTCCATTTGAAGTAATTTAGCAACTGCTGTGACTTCGCTCCCTCCCCCTTCATCAAAAGAAGAGAAATTCAACCTAGCTTACTGAGCACTCATCAAGAATGTTTCTTAAATTCTTAAATTTTTCGAATTTTTTTCAACTTTTACGTGTTCTTCATAGTTTTTAACCTCACAGCTAAGTCTTAAAAAAAAATTGTTTTTTTTTTTTTTTTTTTTTTTTTTTTTTTGGTGGCGTTTTTAACTGCCTTGGTTATCACGCCACCTCTAGGATGATTAAATTTTAAATAGAAGGCCGCAACGTTGTAAAAGAGTCAAAATGTTATGGATATTTTGTGGGTCGTCGGTTATTTCTTGTTTGATTTTTAATGATTTTCGAATGTCGTACAATTTTGGACACAGAAAGAGAAGGTGGTTGACAGTGATATTTTGTTGATGACATAGGCTGCATATCTGAACATGTTGTTTCATTTCATTTAAAAAAAACAAGATATGCTTTTTAATAAAATGATTTATTCAGTTTTTCAAGTTGAAAAATAAAGTAGTTGTTGGAATCAGTAAGTATGATTCAGAAATATAATGGCACAGTAAAAATTAATCAAAAAATAAAATATCACAAAATTCTTTGCTTTAGGTATCTGCGTCTCATACCATCTTTGCCTTAATTCTGACCTTATTGTGGTTGCTCTCAAAAAACTGTTGTATATTAATATATCTAATTATCTTCTTATAGTTCTATACAGTATACAGAATTTATTCATTTCATCAAAAATTAGGATTTTGGAAAATTTTTTAATTTTTGCCCCTTCAGTAAATTAGACATTCAACCATTTTTGAATAACCTAAAGCTTCGTGAATGAGTTATATGGCTTGCAAGATTTGATCTATCAAAAAAAAAAAAGGAAACTCTCTATGTTGAAGTTTTATCATCTATTAGAAAAAAAGTTGGGTCAAGCAAAAAAATAAAATAAAAAAATGAAATCTACGATGATTATGAAATGAATATTTCCACAAATCTATTTTTACTTCAGAATCGAATTTATGTGATAACAGCTCTTCTTATTTTCGCCAATTTAAAATATCCAATTGATTTTACACGCGTCGAACTAACACGTTTATTTTCGAAAGATGGAATTCTTTTGCTATACATTTCAGTTTTCTTTACGAATCGAAATTTCGAAAAATACGAGTGAAAAAAATTCTACGTATGTATCATTCGGCGCCCCAAATATGATGGAGAATGTTGGAAATATAAGCTCGAAACAAATTGATATATTTAATTTGATCATTTTTCTACGAAACGCTGTATACGTTTTTCTTCGAGCCTTTCATCCATCTATTTCTAGCTGCTACCCTATTAATGAATTCAAAACGTTCTTCGGATTATTATGGAATTTCTTTTGATGGTAAAATCTCTTTTGTAAGTTTCTTGAACATGCATCTATTTCAATAATTGATTTTCATCATTCGTTTTTCGAGCATACATGGTTAAATATTTCATAACTTTAACGTAGAATAATTTTTACTCGAGCTCGCATAGTTGAGGAAACAATAAAATATTTCATATCGGCCATTAAACGTTGGCAAAATGTTGCTGGAAATTTCGCATCAAGATGATATCGTGAAAGGGGAAAAATTTGAATTTTACAACTTTTTTCAAACATTTTACGCCGGATGTGAGGAAAAATAAGTTGCGCAATATTTCAAAATAGTTTTTTTTATCAAATTATGCAGGTGACTGTTTCCCATCATTAAGGTTAGATAGGTGTATACTATATACCTATAATTTAGTTATGAAATTAAGATTTTTTTGTTATCATTTCCCCACCTCATTTCAGGGTAGGTTTATACTACGTATGAAATGAGTAAGTCGTCACCTAATTTAAATAGGTAGTCGAAAAAAAAACCGCTCGTTAAAATACCTAATTTGAATATTTTTACAGTGATTAAGTGACTTAAGGCGGACCTTTTTTTCGCGAATGCGCCACGATTAAGATTGCTAATTAGAACAGGCTTAGGACAAAAGTTTACCGGTGAAACCGAAAAAAAAATTATAGCAAAAGAGAAGTATAAAGGGTTCGATGCTGATTAGGCCCCTTGAGGTGTTAGTTACTTCGTTTTCCGTCGGCCCTTTCGTACTCGTAATTAACTCTTCCTTTTATTAATTATCGTTTGTTTCGAAAATAAATTGGAAGGTAAATTAGTCAAAAAGCTGCATGATACGGATTCTTATCTTTTATATCATCGAGCGAGTAAAGTTTCAATAAAACCGAGTTGATGGAAAATTGTCGAAACGAATTTAAGTTCGATGAAGGGTAGTTTTTTCTTTTTGTAATTTTAGTTATTCGAGATGGACAGCGAGATTGAAATGTTGACTTGGTTTTGTATTAACTAAATTATAATGAATTAGTTTAGAATGATATCATGGGCTGTAGTATGCTCATCTGATTAACTTTGGCGAAGATTTGTCCAAGTCCCAACTTCACTCTTTCAAACGTATTCTGACCTATAGCAAATGCTAAATATCACAACTGTCGTTCAACAAATCTCGCATTCGGTAGGTATAAGGCTGTATAAAATTCCAAAATTTTCCGTTATTAGACTACGACGTGACATCATTTATTCGAATATTAATTTTTAAAGTTCATCAATGGATGACAAGGATGAATAGAAGCCGCGTAAATCCGCGCTGTTTTCAATTCGTTATCTCTTTAATGCCTGACGAACCCTATTTTAACAAAAGCATAAGCATCCGAAATCGAGTGTAACCCTTTAGAGTCTGTGACGCTGTACGCTAGCAAGCATGTGATATGACCTGAAACGTCGTATAGATGAAATCTACGTTTATTTATAATATTTAGAATTTTGTAATTTGACCTATTTTTCTGCTCCTAAAATATCAAAGAAAGTAGATCTGTTCGGAATCAATTTTATTTAATAAGAAAATCTTCTCCGGGTAATGCTATACTCATCAACGTGTTTTCTCTGTAATCAATATTTACTGAGTGACTCGAAAAAGTTTTCTCTATTTAGGTAACCTCTTTTTACTTCCTGAATATTATTAAAAGTATTGAAAAGATGTAAATTGTGGAGTCATTTTAATGGAAAATTCAATTTTATTTTTTCCTGGTTTTTGTGATATTTAAAACGGTGTTCGGTGTTATATTAGAAATACGAGGAATCTTTAAAGTTTAGAGGAAAAAATTACTTTAAAATATCTACACCTAATATTAACGAGATAGGTAGGCAATTAGATAACACGATCTTTAAGGAATATCATATACTTATTTTCATTGAGATTTTCTAAGATTAGCTCAATTTCCTTTTTATACTCCATTTCATTGGACTGTAAACTGAATAAAAATAAAGAAATACCTCTAAGCAATAGCATATTGACGCAGAAGCTTTAATATATCTCATCAGTAGGGTATGTGTTCATTTGTAATCAGAGTTTGAGGTGAATAAAGTTGACTGTAGACGAATGTTAAATTTCAATTCAAAAGAAAGCAGTTAGCTTTTTCACAATAATGTACTGTTTTGATTAGGAATTGCAGCATTAAAATAATTAAAAATTTGGAAGCTGTTGAATAACGACATTTGATATTGATAATAAAAAATAAAAAATTCGGATTAATAACCCGGCGAATTTAACTGTCAAAACAGAAGTTGGTTTTCTTTTTTTCGTGGTGGCAGCACTGTATGATAGTCGACTAGCGAAGATATTCTTGAAACGTAACTCAGTCAATGGTTGGCTTTCACGGAGTCAACATCTTGTGTTTGATGAGAGTTTGGAATTTTTTTTAAATTATTTTTTTGATTTTGTATTCTAAAAAGTTTTTTTTCAGAAATCAATTAGGTCGAATATTTTTATTCAATATGTCTATTTTATTGCAATTTACTTTGCGGCCTATTATTCTTTGTCTGATAAGTTTGGGTTTGAGAATAAATGAAATTTAGCTATATGGTTATATATCATAACGATTGCAGTTTTTCAAAACTGAAAGTTATTGCATAAAATTAATAATACTTACTTGATCAAACGAGAAAAAAAAACTATATTTCAACATTAATTTTGTAATTTTAAATCAGTTTTTGAAGAAAAATCAAGCTATTACATCCTATTTACAACTTAATTAATATGGCGAAGAGGGTCATATATCTACATTTCAAATCACTTATAGTTATTTAGTACTTGTTTTATATTTTTTCCTCAACTCATTGCATAAAGATGAGTGTATGAAAATTGCTCAAAATTCAGTTAGACAATGGTTACTTATAGATATCTAAAAGTAATAGCTGTTTTGACTCAAAGGGTAGGTTTACTTTTATTTCAGTTGATTGAATGAAGTGTAAACGATACAATAATACTCTTGAATTTTAGAACAGCTGAAGCAACAAAACATCTTTTTGAGGAAGTTTTGAGTGAATGACTTCTTATGTTTCATATACTTTGCTGTATTTCTGCCAATTGCCTCTAGAAACCTTAAACTTCTAGTATAGGGTAATCTGGAGACCAAAATATGACTCCTTGCAGTCGGATCGAAATTTTCACAAAATGGTGAATGATTCAAAATTTGAGAAAATCGCATTTGATAACTATACTGCTCTGTTACAGGTAATCAATTACTAAAATTAAGAAATATCACTTCTTTAATTCAACATTGTTGGTGGTCTTGAAGTATATGAAGAATTAAAGAGGCGTCTCACAGCGAGGCCAATTGCAATTCTATTCCAATAAAAGTTGAAAAAGTCAAGTTCTCTTTCAGAATTGAAAATACCCTTAAAGGTTTGTTATAAGCTTCCTTCACATGAATCAAGACCTGTTAGTTCCTTATGTTTATCATAATGGCTATGAGAAGGGTTCAAGTAACACACTCTCTTACTCCTCTGCTTATACAATATTTCGTAAACGCAAAAATCGCAATTTTTAACATTTGTTTAAGGATCAAAAATCTGCGCTGAGGGAGGAATGATATTTTTTGATGAAAGCGCATCATTTGAAGTACGCATTGTCGGTGTTTTTTTTTTATTGAGTTTTTAACACAAAAACGACAGCTATTACAGGCTACCTGATTAAAAAAGGGGGTCGGGGGAGGATGAGGTCTTCAAATCTTTATATTTTAGATCATTTTTAATAATCTAGCAAATGTCCTACTTTTCGGTATACATATATATACTCTTTTCGCTCAAGCGTAGCGTCGGGGGTATTCATGAAATTCACTCAAAACTTGGTGAGACACTCTTTTTGAAAATGTAAAAAAGGTACTTTTTTGTTTTTTCGATACACCTCAAAATGGCGGATTACTCAAATTTTGAGGGAGGCTGGAGAAAGGGTAAATAGCTCAAATTTTTTATTTTTTATTTAATATAAAAGAGTGAATCAAGGGCACCAATATGTCCTAATTTCAGCTTCCTAAGTGCATTCGAAGGGGAGTTGGAGCAAAAAATGACTTTTTGAGGAAGTTTTGATGCTTGAAATTTCTTGAATCTTTCTTATCTCCTCACCAAATCAACTTAGAAAGGTGAAACTTCGTGTGTAGAGTTAGTTGGGGACCAGAATATGAGCTCTTGAATTTCGGTCAAAATGGCCTATTATCAAAATTTGAGTAGAGCTTAAGGAGCCTCAAATTAGTAAGAATCTAATTAATACGAACTCATATGATTATTGGGTATGAGAAGTATACTATACCCCCATTCTCCTCCATACATGATGTTAGAGGGAAGAAGGAAAGATTATCGACCTCAAAATGTGGTTCCTAAATGCATTTGAAGGGAAGATGAAGTGATTGACAGCGTAATCTTCAAGTCAAGTGTTTACACATGGTAACAGCGTAAGCTTCTTTGGGTGGGGGGAGGATAAAAATTAAAAATTAATGTACATAGTACATATACTTACTACGAGCATCGTGTTTCTTGATTGTTGAGAGTTGAGGAAAGAGAGAATAGATTGAAAACGTTATTGTAATTTTGATTTTTGTACTGTACTCATGTTTTGAAAAAAGAAGGCTATGTATGAGGAATTTATCGTTTCAGTATTTTTTTTTTTTTTTTTTTTTGTTAAATAATACTGAAATTTGTAAGTTTTTTGGAACTATAAGGCTGGTAGAAATTACCTGTGCTAAACACCTATAGTCAATGTCTAAACGAAGGCAAATTAAAAACTTAGTTTAGTTCCAGTAATGTGGTACGATTGCTTAATTTTTTTTTGTACATGAAATCATGTCAAATTTGAATAAATTTTCATCATTAATATTATTCATGAAATATATATATATTTTTATGAATAGATAATTTTAAGATTGCAAACTTTGGGTTGTCGACTGTGCCGAAATATTTTGCGAACAAATTTTCAATATTATAGTCGACTTCCACGTTAATAGTGCACGCCATCGGCCGCAGAATAATTCAGGCATGCATGCAAAATGATATCCTGCGTAATGGCCCGAACATCAATTTATTTCACCACGATAAAAAGCCGATGCGCGTGTAAATGATATTCCATATGATGGAAACGTGTATAGTGAGGAAAGATATAGGTAAATGCATTACAAGTGTTTAGTTTGCTTTTTAAGCCACTTTTTTGCGGGGATATAGGCGCAGTTGTTGACCGGAAGAAATTTTTCATCGTTTGTTGAAAGTAACCAACATTATACATCTATAAGATTTTTGCCACAACGAATATCAAAAGCGCGTATACACGAAAAAACTACAGATAAACCCATTGTAGGGATAGAAATGTTACATTATTCAAGGCATCACGCATCCATAAGAATAGCAAGATTAATGATGGAATCTGTAAAACGTGACAAAGCTCGTTACGTTTTTAGAATTCTTCCAAATTTTCAGATTCCTCTACCCCATGTTTGCGGTTATTATTGCGAGTTGTCGAAACGAATCGCCCGTACATGTTTTGAACGCGAGACTTGCGATTCAAATTTTTAACGCGGCCGTTTCACCGAGACGCTATAGCTCGAGCCAACGAAAGTTAATTCATTACGTGTTCACGTTTCCTTGGTCGTTTCGTTGCGCTTATAGCGAGCTGCTAATAGCTTATGTTAAAATATTCAAGAACGGATTTAATCAGTGCTATGGCATGACTATTTGCCTAATTGTATTTACCGTAATTAGCAGCAATCTCAGTTTTCATCGTCGCAAAGTACCTGCGTAGTTTTGTTTGATTTCGATAAGTATGGCGAATTTTTAACAGTATGAATTATGTATTTTTGAATATTTGAAAAGCTGCCGCGCGTCGTTCGCGTATTTACGAATCAGCAACGCGCACGGATCACGGAGCTGGAAGAGAAGTTGGCTAATTTTCGGATGTAGTAGTCTGATACGAACTTTGTATTTACCGTAGGGTGTTATTTCCTCGAATTAGATACGATATTCGGTTCGTTTAATTGTGTATTTTTATTATTCGTCGATAAAGGGCGTTGAATTGAAATTTTTCATAAAACATTTCATCGTCATGACCTCTAAGGAGGTGATAAAATATTTTATATCTTGGTCTTCAAGCTATAAAAGTCGTTTTGAATATTTAAACTGGTCGGTCCTTCTCCTTGGTATTTTTTAAGCTTGTGTAATGCGTAAACGAATAAGTTAAAGCGAACCCATCATACTAAGGGTTTTAACTGGGTTTTTAATCAAAAACTCAACTATTACAGCCTACTTTATTTGGAAAAGGAAGCTTGAAAAAAAAAGAACATCATGTGTTCACATTTGAGAACATTTGTAGCAGATTGATCGATGTTTCCATTAAGATTAATAATTATGTTAATCTCAGAAAGTATAGTAAATATGTAGGTACGAAAAATATTCCAAACATGTTGGAGAGATGTTCATAAGATCCTCTAAAGGTTGTTTTCTCAGAATTTTGATTCAATTTAGAATGACGAGACTCGTTCAAATTTCAAGAGAAGCTAAAGCGACTTCCGAAGGTTCAAAGTTTCAATTATGGTGTCGTATAATGGACTAAACGAGAATCTCAATTTTTTCACATTTGAACTTTATAATTATTTCTGAATCGGAGTTAAAGCAAAAAAACAGCTTTTTGAGGGAGCTATGAATTAGGAAATTCCTTGAATATTCCTCATCTTTTCACTAAATTGACCAAGAAGCTAAAATATTGTTTGCGAGGTTAATTAGAAACCAGAATATGGCCCTTTGATTTTGAGTGAAAACGAAAATTTAAGGCCAGGGAAGAAGGAACATAGATTATTTTCAAAATATGGTGCGAGTAAAATACTTGAATAACCTATTTTCCGATTTCTGCAGGCAAATTCCTCCGTCCAACAAACTAAAAGTAATTCATACTACAATAAAGCCCTGGAAATATCCTGCTGACATATCTCGCAGAGACCAAGTCATTGTCACCCGAATCCACGCTGGACATTCCCTCCTCACCCACAGCTACCTAATTTAAGTTTGCTAATTTGAGGCTCCTCAAGCTCTATTCAAATTTTGATAATCCGCTATTTTAGATCCATTTTGATCCAAATTCTAAAGGTCATATTCTAGTCATTAACTAACCCTACATACAGAGTTTGACCTTTCTAGGTTGATTTAGTGACGAGATATGAAAGACACCCTCCCGTGACCCTTCTCCCTAAATCAGGTAGTCTGTAATAGCTGTCGTTTTTAAGTTAGTTAGTCAACTAAAAACTGAAAATGGTTTTAGAAGTTTTAACGGGTAACTGATGCTAAATAGATAGTGAAGCATCACGACTGTAGATTCTATCAAATAAGAAAAAAAAGACAATAAACTGTGTACTCTGGCACTGCTCCTCCTTAACAAAAAATAAAAGTGAATATTTATCCAAAATCAAGGTGAATAGAACGATAGGCGCTCAAACGCAAAGAGGACATGAGGAGCTTGGTTCCAAAAATCATATTTTTTCAGGAGAGCCAAAAAACCGCAATAGGTAGGAAAAATAAAATGGAATGTGCGGTAAATAGATATGCGTACTGTGAAACACATTAGAAAAATATTCCATACAAAATTTTCCCAAATTTCATTCCCACCAGTGAAATTTTCCTATTTAAAGAATGGATAAAGTTAGTTTTGACTCCAAGCGTGATTTTTTTGCACCAAATTGAATTTAAAATCTCTGAATTTTCTAACCAGTATTGACTCCAAGGTAGTACTTTGAGCACGTTTTTCTACTAGAACGAGGCGTTCTAGGACAACGGTAGTAAGTTCATCTGATAGCTCATAAGTAATATGTATCCGAAACCATACCTAACTCATTTCCGGCAAAAAATGGATAAAGTCTTTGGAACCAAGCTCTTCTTATAATTCTGATGATGACAGTTGGGCTAAGGTCATATAAGCTAGTCTTCTAAAAGAGTACCCTTACTAATACTACTAAACTCATATATCTGCGAAGCTTACATCAGCTGGTGATACGCTTATACCAATGGAATGATAAGTTTTGGGACACAATGGGCTATTAATCCTAAACCTGAACTGGAATAGGTCATATTCTGGTCATTAACTCACCCTACGCACAAAGTTTGACCATTCGAGGCCAATTTGGTGATGAGATATGGAAGATTCATGAAATTTCCTGCAGCAATTTCCCCTCCAAAAGCCGTTTTTTGCTCTAACTCCCCCCTCCAAAATCACTGAGGAAGCTAAAATCAAAATAGGTTTGTCACTTGGGCTCATTTTATCATATGACACAGCAATAAAAAATTTTCGGCCCCTCCTGTACCCCTACCACTACTTTAGGCTGATATACCCGCCTTCCCCCTTCCAACA
This sequence comes from Phenacoccus solenopsis, assembly GCA_009761765.1. Lineage (NCBI taxonomy): Eukaryota > Metazoa > Arthropoda > Insecta > Hemiptera > Pseudococcidae > Phenacoccus > Phenacoccus solenopsis. The sequence continues at coordinate 19,767,422 of CM019752.1, read as the reverse complement.
TCATGTATGGAAGTGAATTGGGGATATAGTATACAACTTATTTCCAATAACCATATGAATTCATATTAATTACATTTTTACCAACTTGAAAAGCTCCTCAACCTTTACTCAAAATTTTGATAATCCGCCATTTTGGATTCATTTTGATCCAAATTCAAGAGCTCATATTCTGGTCACCAACTAACCTCACACACAAGATTTGACCTCTTTAACTTGATTTGGTGGGGAGATATGGAAGATTCAAGAAATTTAATGACTCAAAACTTCCTCAAAAAGCCGTTTTTTGATCTAACTCCTCTCAATATGCACTCAAGAAGCTGAAATTTGGATATGTCAGTATCCGTGACTCACTCTTTCATATGAGATCAAAAACGAAAAATTTGACTTATTTGCCCCTTCTCCAGCCCCCCTCAAAATTTGAGTGATGCGCCATTTTGAAATTTATCGAAAAAACAAAAAAAAGCTTTTCTGCGCATTTTCAAGAAGAGTCTCTCACCAAATTTTGAGCGAATTTTATGAATACTCACCGGCGCTACGCGTGGGGAAAAAAATAAATAAATATATATATATATATATACCAAAAAGTTAGACATTTGCCAGATGATTACAAATGGTCTGAAACGCAAAGATTTGAAGACCCCACCCTCCTCCGACCTTCCCTTCCCAAATCAGGTAGGCTGTAATAGCTGTCGTTTTTTAGTTAAAAACTCAGCCAAAAATTTTAATCGGTGCACTCAGATAGGAGACATACATTTTTTGTTTTTTGGACTCACCTTCCCCCGTCCTCCTATAGAGGCTAAGAGCCTGCACTTGCGGTAAGAACCATATTCAGGTAGGTAAGAATACATGTGCAAAATTTGAAGAAAATCTGCCGGGTAGTTTCGGAGGAAGAGTGAGACAAGTGGTTTTGACGACTTCATTTGATGTATAGATATAATATTATTTTCCTCCTCGCGTAGCGTAGGTGGGTATTTAAGAAATTGGCTCAAAATTTGGTGAGAGACTCTTCTTGAAAATGCAAAAAAGGTATTTTTTTATTTTTTCGATACGCTTCAAAATGGCGAATTAATCAAATATTGAGGGGAGCTGAAGAAGGGGAAAATGGTTCAAATTTTTCGTTTTTGATCTCATATGAAGAAGTGAGTTATGGACACTTACATATCTAAATTTCAGCTTCCTATGTGTATTTGGAGAGGAGTTGGAGTAAAAAATGGCTTTTTGAGGAAGTTGTGATGCATGAAATTTCTTGAATCTCCCCTCTCTCCTTATCAAATCAACTTAGAAAGATGAAACTTCGTGTGTGGGGGATTAGTTGGTGACCAGAATATGACCTTTTGAATTTCGGTCAAAATTCCAGTTTTAGCTCTGCTCTGCTCTGATTCCGTAATTATGATTGCTGGGGCAAAGAATTACATGATATCCCCGCAGATGTCGTTTAAAAGAATAAAGGGGGTTTCAGCCTCAATTTTCGGTGCTGCCGTAAAAATAATCTGGCCCTGCCCCAAATGCCTATAATACAGCTCCAGTAATGCGACATAACTGCTTACATTTTTTTCCTTCTTCATTAACATGTCTCAACAAACCACCAAGATTTATACCTAAAAGTGAAACTTTTTTAACGAGGGTCAACGCGGAAAAAAAACTCTGCATGTTACGTGCGGCTGGAAAGAAATGCACGATTCGCGTTCGGACGAAGGAAAAAAACCCACGTTGAATGGGACAAGGGAATTTAGCCCATTTTCGAGCAGGTTAATCCGAAAAAATCGCGTTAAAGGTTGATCATATCCGCAGTATAGTTTATTTTCTGCATCAGGACGAAGATTTGGTTTTAGATGGGAAAACAAGCACTTGACGTGTATTTGGGAAATGACAGCACATTACGAAAAGGGCACGTTTTTCCGACGGTAATAAAAACTCATTCCACGGCGTGGTATTACGAAGCGTTTTCTTTTTTTATCGATAACTCTTCGACTGATTAGTTTTTGCCGCGTGGTGAAAAAAAACACGCCGCGCCCTGCGATCGTAAAAAAAGAAACGGTTAAACGAATTTCCGCAGATGTTGTAAACAATTACAAATACAAAACGGACTGGTGTATTGTCAAAGTATGGGAAAACGTGGATTATGGATTTTCATCGAATACACGTTCGCCACTTAAATAAAAAAAAATACTCGTACGACGTTAATGACACGTCGACAAATTTTACTTTTTTTTATTGCATTCGTTATCGAAGAAAATCGTAAATTTCGTTTTTAAAAAAGACTAACAGCGAAATGGCAACAATAACGGAGTCGCCCTCGCAGGATGTTATAGTGTTTCCGAACGTAATGAAAATTTCAATAAAAATGAAAATTCGAGGGGGCGGAATTAAACGTGTAATTTATACGGTCGTATATACGCGCAGATAAGGAGAAAAACTACTTAAATTGAGAAATTTCAAATGCGGTCTTGTCTCTGCGACACTATACCGCATCGCGTCATATTCATACGCGCCGTTAGCCCGTACTATCTTTCGGGTTAATTTTTACCCGAAGATAGCTGCAGTTAAAGGGCGCATCTGGTACGTGAAATTAAAAATTCTTCCCTTCCCCGTACCAGTATTTTCGGAAATACCGATAAAATCGCAAGTTAACGGGATTCACGCTGTAGGCGAAGGCGAAAAAAACAAAAGACAAGGGAAAAAAACGGACATAAAAAAATGCGAGTAATTCCATGCCTAAAACAGGAAAATTTTTGGTGGCGAAGTAATTCAGGCTGAAATTCCCGCTTGGTTGGTTCTCTTTGGGAAATAATTTATTGACAAATTTCCAAACGATGTATAGCATTTCAAAGAACAAACAAATCTCGACAACTATCGTTGATGCAGATAAAGTGAAAATCTGAGGAATTCGAATCAAAAATTCTTTCCTTTATGGCCTCTCTATCTATCGGTATTGCCATGTGAAAGACGTCGAACTCGGAGACTTTTTGGTAAAATTTTCAAAACCTTTGTGGGCTACTCGGTTGACTTACGATCGGTGTTTTTTTCGTGTCGTATTACGTTCGATTTGCTTTATATTAAGTGGTTTTTAAACCAATGGAGATTTATATTAGGCGGACGAACGAAAAAAAAAAAAAAAATGAAGAATTTCTATATATACACTTGTGGGACAGCCGTATAGGAGCGACTATTACGTTGGAAATGATGTATGATTCATTTTTCCAACTTTGACCAATAAATTTCTATAAAAAATAGCTTTTACTTTTTTTTCTTTTTCTCCGACGTCCGTATATTTCTTAGGCTGTATACGCGATGGGAAAAAACGAGCAACTTATTAAAAGTATAATTGACGTTAGGGTATATAGGGAAAAAATGGTAAAATGTTTCGCATGACGTATCGCGCCCGTATAACGGCGGCGAAATTCTATGCGAGAAGGAAATCAAAACTCGGACGTAAGAGATGAAGTAGAGACACCAAAATGATGCATTTTTTTTATACTTGGTTGCCTCTTTTCACTCCGCTTTTCCGGTTTTCTTGAACTCGTTAAACGTGACGTTATTTTCTTGTCCGTTAAAAATTGAATATTAAGGTGGTCCAAGTCGGGCCCGTACGTCTGGTGTGCACGAATATTGCGTATACACGTGAGAACTATTATTACACCTGTGCTAACTTCCTAACTGCAATCTTAATTCAAATGAATGGCGCGAAATACCGGCGTACAAAAGTTGCTAACTTTTTTCCGCTTTATATTAAACGCGAGGGAACATTTTACACGTTTAGAATAGCTACATCGTAATTTTCGACGCGAAATAAATTCAATTTAATATACTTATATTTGAGCTAATGTTATATTAAATTGTTATTTAAACTTCAAAAGAGACGTTTTGTTACATTATCATCTGTACGAGTGTTGGAAATGCTCCAACGATAGGGCTAATTTGCTTGATGGGAAATTTACCACGAGTTTAGACCTGTTCGTAATTTCGAAAGTTTACGTCGAATGGAAAGTGACTGCGGAGTTTTTCGAATGTATAATTTTGCCTTCAAATGAGGCGAATGGCGGATTGAAGCTTGAACTGAGGAATTGGACGCGATTAGTGTGGTCGTGCGGTGATCGATTATCAAAATATGTGTAATTGATGAATGGTTTTTGTGTACATTGGAATCTTCGATTTGAAAACTTGGAAAAAATTATTAAATTGTACAAAATGTGTTGAAACAGAATATTCCATAAATAAAAAAAAATTAATGGTGTGGACCTTGTCTCTTTCCACAAGAAACTTGTGGTAGAAAAATGGTCGAATACCTGGCACTGTCTTCCGAGGACGAATAAACCAGTCACGGACTCCTGGCTGACTTTCTTCCGCGCTGCTTGATCCGAAGAAGTAGCCCTCTGCCGCCTTCGCATTGGCTACACAATATTTTCCCACTCATACGTCCTGTGTAAATTGTGCCTCTTCTTGTGACCTTTGTTCGTGCCTTGTCACAGTCCAACATTTTCTAGTCGAATGTCTTAAATTCACACCCAGCGTTTCCTTCTTTCAGTCTCACAGGCATCTTTCCTCAAATCTAATCAGTAATTAGTTCACCATGCCTCTGGCTATAGCAGCGGTACAGGGCACATTAATTAAACAAGTAAGCAAGAAAGTCAAAGCGCTAAAAAAATTATGTGAATTAAAATTTGAAGAATTTCGATTCATTATTATTGGTGGTATTTAAATTTGAAACATACAGGTTCTGATTTAAGGAAAAAAATTTTAAATTGAAACTTTATTTGCTTTCAGAATTGACTAGAATTTTTTATGATGAATTTTTAATGAAAAAGTTCAACTATTGCATTCTCCATTATTTATGAAATTATGGGAAGGAAGGACTTCTCATCTTTATTTTAATTCTAAAGGTTTGAATTATTATTATTTTTTGTATTGATTATCAATTATAAAATAATGATGTACTTATTAACAAATTCAGGTGACCAGAGATGTTTAGCATCTACATGCATAACAATATAAGTATAGCGAGTACTTTGGCTATATACCACTGGACCGCTCGAACTCATCCTTTAAAATAGCACAAATTTCTGTCGATATCAAGTGAACGCTTTCAGACCAAAATGCGTTTGCGCATGCGCGAGTTTATAGTTATCAATATTATTTTCGAGTTTCGAGCATAACAAGTTCAACTGGTATCAGCTATTCCTGTTGTTATCCTTAACTCGCGCATGCGCAGTCGTATCTTTGTCTGAGAGTGTCCACTTGATATCGACAGAATTTTTCTTTACAGTTCGAGCGGTCCAGGGGTATATAGTCAAAGAGCGAGAACAATAAATGAGAAAAAGTTAACAAATATGTAAATAACGAATAATTAACAAAAGCAAAAATTAATATTATGTAATACGAAAATAATTTAAAACTAACAAGTCAAGAAGCAAGGGCTCGGAACGGGCTAATTTTGGAGGTCATTTCACTCCAGCTCTAAGCATAGCGCGCCGGAGTATTTGCGTTACAAACAGTCCAAAAATCAAAAAATAAAAATAAAAGAATAGGAAAAACTCAAAAAAAGCAACATTTTGATTTATTAAACAAGAAACGAAAAGGTAAAGTGAATAAATAATGAATGTTTTAAAAATTAAAACAGACTAAAATAATTTTTCATTTATTTTTTTCAAACACATAGTCAGAATTACACGGCAAAGAATCATCGAAGTCATAGATAAAAGCAGATAGATATTCCTACAAAATTTCGTCATTCTTACTCGAATCGCATTGTTACGAAATGACGAATTCGATAGCTACGATAAAATTTCCTTTATCTACCTACATTCTTATTTCTTCGTTTTCGCTTCTCGGTTGCTTATTTCGTTTACGTAGTTACAAAGCGAAGAAGAACGGTTGATTAACCATAAAGAAAAATTCTTATTTGCTTTCTTTCAAATAGACCCGAATACTTTAATTTAACGCGCAATCGCGTTCCAAAAAACTGTTTTGAATTGATTACGGGTAAAACGAGGCGATTGTTGTAATAGAAGCAATACCCATGGCGATGGGTTCTTTATTTTTTATTTTTACCGTTTAGCAAATTTTTTAAACGACGCTTTTTTATGGTTTTTGTCACACGAACGGCTGGGTTCGAAATAGTTCTTTTTTTTTATTTTGTTTTTATTGGGTCGTCGAACACCGAACGGTAGTAGTTCTTAGGAATATTATTCGAGATGCGTGTTTTATTTATGTGATTACTCTATTCGCGTTTTATTTTATGTTATAAATGATGTAGAGGGTGTTTATTTGTATCCGTAGGTTCGCAATTTCGCTAACGCCGAGCCCGTTCTTTTTATTTATTAAGATTCACGATGGTTGATTTATTGATGTTCGTTTTGTCCGTACATTGATCCTTTAGCGATTCGAATCGAAATCAAGTTGTAAATTTCGTATTTTGCGTGTTTTTTTGGCCGAATTTCATTGCAAAAATAAGCTACTATAGCCTACCTAAATCTTGATGGAAAGCTCGGTAAGGGGGAGTATTGTATCGTTTTCGCGTAAATCAAGCCCCTTAGAAAGTAATACAGAGTGTTTCAACTCAGTATGAGCTCCTTCATGTTGCATATATGGCTACTCATGTGACATTTATGTATGATGTTTGCCTACTCTAATTGCCGAAGAAGCTGAGATATAAAGGTTCGGAAAATATTCTTATATCTTGGTAATGGCCAAATAGGAAATTTTTAGCTGAGTTTTTAACAAAACGATAGCTATTACAGCCTACCTGATTTGGGAAGGAAAGGTCGGGGGAGGGTGGGGTCTTCAAATCTTTGCGTTTCAGACCATTTGTAATCATCTGGCAAATGTCCAACTTTTTGGTATATATATATTTTTTTCCCCCCACGCGTAGCGCCGGCGAGTATTCATAAAATTCGCTCAAAATTTGGTGAGAGACTCTTCTTGAAAATGCGCAGAAATAGTTTTTTTGTTTTTTCGATAAATTTCAAAATGGCGCATCACTCAAATTTTGAGGTGGGCTGGAGAAGGGGCAAATAGCTCAAATTTTTCATTTTTGATTTCATATGAAAGAGTGAGTCACGGATACTAACATATCCAAATTTCAGCTTCTTGAGTGCATATTGAGAGGAGTTAGATCAAAAAACGGCTTTTTGAGGAAGTTTTGAGTCATGAAATTTCTTGAATCTTCCATATCTCCCCACCAAATCAAGTTAAAGAGGTCAAATTTTGTGTGTGAGGTTAGTTGGTGACCACAATATGACCTCTTGAATTTGGATCAAAATGGATTCAAAATGGCGGATTATCAAAATTTTGAGTAGAGCTTGAGGAGCCTCAAGTTGGTAAAAATGTAATTAATATGAATTCATATGGTTATTGGGATAAGTTGTATACTATATCCCGAATTCACTTCCATACATGATGTTGGAGGGGGGAAGGCGGGGTTATCAACCTAAAATAGTGGTGGGGTACAGGAGGGGTCGAAAATTTTTTATTGCTGTGTCATATGATAAAATGAGCCCAAGTGACAAACGTATTTTGATTTTAGCTTCCTCAGTGATTTTGGAGGGGAGTTAGAGCAAAAAACGGCTTTTGGAGGGGAAATTGCTGCAGGAAATTTCATGAATCTTCCATATCTCATCACCAAATCGGCCTAGAATGGTCAAACTTTGTGTGTAGGATTAGTTTGTGACCAGAATATAACCTCTTAAATTTGAGTCAAAATGGATCCAAAATGGCGGATTTACAAAATTTGAAGATAATTTGAGGACCCTCAAATAGTTATAATTTGAGAAATATGTGTTCGCATGATTATTTCATGGCAAAAAAATACTATATTTGTGCCAAATTGAACTTCTTAAGTGTTTTTGGAAAGGATAGGGTGGGGGTTTTCAGACTTGGTATTGGGTGTGGCCTGTAGTGATGAACGGTTAAGCAAGGTTATTACTAAATCAAAACAAGCCCCAGTTAAAAACCCCAGCTCCAGTAATGCGGCATGGCTGCTTACGTTTTTTTATTTATTTCATCATCTAAGTCATATGAAAATGTGACCAATTTTTTTTGCAACTTTTTCATTATTTTCTTCTAACTATCCCTCAAAATTTTTTATTAACAATACTGCCTTGAATACTTTATATTTTAAAGTAAACAACATATTTTAATTTGGCTTGGACAATAGAATAAAAATGTTTACATTTGGTCTTTACTAAGATACAAAAATATTTTTTAAACCTTCGTATTTTAGCTCCTTCGTCAACTAGGATAGGCAAATTATCATACACGAGTGTCATATAAGTAGCCTTATATAAGCTATGAAAGAGCTCGTATTGAAGTGATACACCCAGTATGTAGTCAGACTAATAGTTCATCTTATACACATACGGTTATTCTAAAAATTGAATCTTAGTGGCAAGTGAATTAAATTCAACCTACTACAGTGTGATATTAAATTGTTCTAGCATAACAATTTTAAAATAACGTTGAATTGGACCAAGTATATAATTATTATTTGAAATAAGATTGTGGCATTGTCTTATCCCAAACAATGATGAAGTAAATGAATACTTGAAAAATGGTAAAGTTGGGTCCAAAACTGTGCTCCAATTTTTTTGATAGAACCGACTTCCCTCCTAAGTACTGGCCTGAATAGCTTAAGGGCAAATTCATCCTTCTCGTGCAGATCCACCTATGACATTACTGGTACAAAGAAGTCTGCATGGCTAATACGGGTTTTTTTCGAAATCGTCAGATGTACTTTGCGCGAATTGAAAAAATTGTAATATTTCGTCGTTATATGAGAAGAATTGTCCTAGTGAATGATCAAGGTTTGCTGTTTGTTTACGATGGAAAATTATGATAATAACTTTCCTTTACTGCTTGCAAGAATAGATCATTAATTGGGCAAAAATAGGTTTTTCTTCGAATTGAATTTCCGCCGATTTCCTAAAATCTCACCAAACGAATGTTCGGGGAAAACATACAGAAACTCGTCAAAAGGAGATTCCGTCGATAACAAAACGAATGGCACATTTCACAAAATTCAGGAAACCTCGAGAAAAAAAAATCGACGGAAGAAACTTTCACCGGTGTAAAAAAAAAACACATCGCTCCACTTCCAAGTTTCACACCACATTAGGAAGTTTAATGGAAAACCCCATACGAGAAGCGGTAAACGACGACAATCATTTCTTCAAAACCAACGTCGGCAAATAAATTCGGGCGAAAATACGCGGTAAATATCAAAGTTGAATGTTCAAATAAAAGCGTATCGAGAGTCGAGTCTCGGGGTGGAAAAATATTTTCTATTATTACACGAAATCTGTTTTAGCACCGGTAACATTATCTCTGTGCCATTGGTCGTTGACAGCGTGATAGTGGACGGAAGCGAGGGGACCGGAAAAAACTTGACCGTTTTCTAATTCTGTAGAAAGCGTGAAAATTTCCACCGATCTCGGTGTTTACGTTTTCGTCGGCCAGCTTAACGTATTATGCGGTCCGATAGCGGGTCACGATTGTCGGTATTTATCGCGCTATTAAGGTGGTTACTATGGTACGCACCGGTAGATTTATTCGAAACGGGCGTCAATATCCGTTGAAACGAACGTGTTTTTAATTATCGAAAGGAAGATTCGAGTGGTATAAAAGTATCGCCTCTATTTGCTCTAAAACGTCGTCGACTTTAATAACGGCGGCGGAACGGCAAATCTGTCGTTAGAAAATTGTCGTCGTTTTCGCGTCGCAAAAGTAGAAATCTAAACGGTCATATTGTGCGAATTCGAGCGAAGTTGTTGCGAAATTACACTTGATTGCAATATTTCATACGACCATGCTAACATTTACATTGGCAGTATTAATACCGAAAAAGTACCGTTTTCTAATATTTATACACCCAGACATTTTCCGTGGAGAGTTAAATGGCTTTTCGACGTGTAAAGGAAAACATAAATGATATAAGAATAAGGAAGATACATTTGAAAAACTTTTCACCCCATTCGATTAACTTATACTATAGAATAAACAAAACTTTGATTCGGCAAATCGAGCTCGTCCCGTTTCCAAGTGCCTATAACCAATTCGACGTCGTAAAGCTTTTCAAATGCAAATTTTATTGATAAGTATAAAATTCTTGTTAAACGCCTACAATGATATGTTTCCCCGAAGAATATATTTTCTAACGTTTGTTTACTTTTGTTACACCATCATCGTGCTGCACCAGCATTCCAGTATTCCTTCTTACCTGACGAATTTTTCGAATACCGTGAAATAAGAAATATCAAATTTTTACAACAACAAATGAACAACTGAAATACATTCCGTACATTCTGTAAGAACTAACGAATTCAAGAGCGAAGATTAAAAAGTAAAAATATCGAAAAAATTTTTTAAGCGAATAAAAAATCATTTTTCGCTTAGCCGAGACGTCACGAGCGATAAATTTTTGAAACTGTCGCAGCAAACCTCATTTCAAAAGTATAGCCTTAAATAGCTTGTTCGTAGGATTTTTCAAGTAAAGCTAAAAAGGTGGAATTTTTTCGATTTCGAAGAAACTTTTCAAATATCCACTTCCATATTCTCAATTCATTGATTTTAAGTATACGTTTTTATTTTATAGGTATAAACTATAAGTATCCAGGGAAAAAGGTGAAAAATTTTCTGGCCTGGAAATTAAAATAATAAAAGGTTAAGTCGACGCAAAAGCCAGCCTAACAATAAAAAGGAGTATAAAAATAAAAGGTACCTAATCATTTTAAGGAAATGGTGGCAATATATCAAACACCGCTACTGCATTTAAGGCAATTTCTATAAGAGTTGCTCAAAACAGGAACTAAAAGTGTACATAAATTATAAGGGGAGTCAAACGGCCGCATAAGGAAGAGATAATGGTAAAAGGAAAGAATGCAGTATCCAATGGGTGAACTTGAGCTATAAATGGCATTGTTGACGCCGGGCGCTTGGCCGATAATTCGGATTAAAATGGTGATAATTGTAGACTGAGGGTGGTGGTGTTGGAAAGAATGGGGAAAGAAACGAGTTCCCAGATTCTTTTAAATAAAGAAACAGAGATTGTTAATTTTGTTCTAAAATGGCGCATTGATGTAAACGAGAAACAGACATTTGTTCGTTATCACATTTGTCTGCTGTATGCTGTCATTTGTTAGCTAAGTAGAGAATGACAATTGATCGTTATGTACATTTATGAACTTCGTTTAAGTTGAAACATTTTAAGAATTTTCAATACTTAGAAACGAGTCGTGATTTTTAGAATTGAAAACGTAGTATTTTTCCTTATTTCGTTTCAATAAAAAATTTTCTGAATTTTTGAAGAATAGGTACTTGCCTTTGAAACCTTTCCAATGAAAAACTGAACTATTACAGTCCACCTGCTTTCAAAAGGAATGATGAGGGAAGAAGGGAAAATATATCCTTCGCTTCAAATCATTTTGCAATTGATTAGTTTTTTTTTTAAAAAATATGAATTTCTTGAATTTGGACTTCCCTTGGAGGACGTCTTTCAGGAAGAAAAATAATATAGAATAACAGGCTTAATAACGAAATTGTTAAGATCCGCCATTCTGGATCCATTTTGACCCAAATGGAAGAAGTCATATTCCGGTCATCAACTAGCCATACACATGAAGTTTGACTTTTTTAGATCGATTTGATGACAAGATATGGAAGATTCATGAAATTTTCTGCAGCAATTTCCCCTCCAAAAGCCGTTTTTTGTTCTAACTTCCTTCTTAATCAGTGGCGTATTTCCCTATATGCTAAATACACACGCGCGTAGAGCGGCAGTTTTTCGAGGTGGCAAAATTTTCACTTACATTTGAAAAAAAAAAACATAATTGAAAAAAATAATTTTTGAAGGAAAATAAATTACTATCAGCACTTATTTTTTTTTATTTGTAAACAGTAATATGTAAGTCATATTCTGATGATCTTATATAGAAGACAGTAATCAAGGACCAAGAGCCAACCAAAAATTCGACTCCGACTCCAGCCTGACTTCGGAGTCAGGTTTAAAATTTGACTCCAACTCCAGTCCCTGACTCAATAGTCAGGTTAAACATTTGCCTCCGACGCCACTTTGACTCCGGAGCAAATCTAAAAGCTCAGCTTGGACTTCAACTTGATTCTTTAGTCAGATTGAACTTTTGACTCCGATTCCAATCCCTAGCTCTAGGGTCATTTCGGTTTTGGAGTCTTTGTTGTGATAGTATTTTTTGTTTATTAACCTTAATTACTATAGACTAGGAGTCACCCAAGAATTTTGACTCAGATTCTGACTCTAATCCCTGACTCCAGAGCATTTCTTCAAACATTACTCCAACTTCACTTTGACTCTGGAGAGAAAATCTGAGAACCCAACTCCGACTCTAACCTCTAATTTTGGAGTCACTGCGGTTTCGAAGTCATTTTGGAGTCATTTTGACGAATCTGGAATGACTCCTGGTTTTTGACAGTAATTATTGAACCTGTGAGCAACCAGAAATTGTTAGGGTGTAAAAACTTCGAGAATAGATGGCTGCTAGCCCGCTACATAAGCAAAAATGTAATCTTCTTCGAAAGCAATACACATTCCCAAAGTGGTTTGACCTATAACAGGTTAAACCATTCCGGCTGGCCACCAAGAAATTTTAATAAATTTCTATTGGTTCTCCCAGCCACAAAAATCTGAGATGGTCGGAGAACAACAACCAATGAAAATGAAAAATATTTGGTTCTGAATGACGTCAATATGAGCAGTTAAATGTACATGTGGACTTATTACTTTTGCGGTGTAAGAGGAGAGATTGAAATTTTATCAATACTTATTGAGACTGATGCCTTATTGGCTGTTGATATTATCAACTCACAGTTGCTCATATTGACGTCATCAGTAAACACTGCGCTTGAAAAAATAAAGTTGAAATTTTTCACGTGATCTCAAATGGTGTTACCTGTTATAGGTCAAACCACTTTGACACATTCCCTTTTTTTCTTCAAAACAGTGATTTTATTTGTGTTTAAAAAAAGAACATGAGTCATCGAAAAAGATTGAGTGGTGCTCAATATCGCAAAGAAGCGAAGGAGAAAAAACAAAATGCAAAGAACTGGTTAAAAAACTAGGAAACTAGATAATTTTTTCGAAAATGTTGAAAAATCGACAAAAAATGATAAAAAAGGTGAAATTTGGAGGGGTGACAAATGGTTCTAAGCGTAGGGAGGCAAAATCCTAAATCCGCCACTGTCCCAAATGCACTTGGGAAAATAAAATTAGAATAGGTTAAGAATTTAGGCTCATTTTATCGTATGATACCGCAATAAAAATTTTCTACATCTCGTGTACCCCCATCACATTTTGAGGTCCGTAACTCCTCCTCCTCCTCTCCAACATCATGTATAGAAGTGAATTGAGGATAAAGTGTACTTCTCATAGCTAATAATTATTTGAGTTCATAATCATTACATTTTTACTAATTTGAGGCTTCTCAAGCTCTATTCAAATTTTTGTAATCCGCCATTTTGAATTCATTTTGATCCAAATTCAAGAGGTCATATTTTGGTCACCAACTTACTTCACACATTAATTTCAACTTTTCTTGCTCCATTTGGTGAGGAGATATGAAAGATGATTCAAACGTTCTGCAAAAAGCCATTTTTTGTTCTACCCCCCTCAAAATGCACTTAGAAAGCTGAAATTTGGATATGTTGGTGTCCGTGACTTATTTTTTCATTTGAGATCAAAAAAAAATTGAGGTATTTGCCCTTTCCCCTGCTCTCCTCGAAGTTTGAGTGATCCGCCATTTTGAATTTCATCAAAGAAACAAAAAAAGCACTTTTGCGTATTCTCAAGAAGAGTCTCTCAACAAATTTTTAGCAAATTTTATGGACACCCGCTGGTGCTACGCTTGGGTGAAAAATAAATTATAGATTATGAATATATTATACCAAAACGTTGGACATTTGCCAGATGATTATAAATGGTCTGAAACGCAAAGATTTGAAGACCCCAACCTCGCCCGACCCTTCTTACAAATCAGGTAGGCTGTAATAGCTATCGTTTTTAAGTTGAAAACTCGGCTAAAAATTTGACCATAGTGAAAATTGTAAAGCATTGAATTTCCTATAAAAATGATTTTATGAGAATTGAAATTAATCCGATATTTTTATTGCACTTTCAGGAAAATGGGTAAGTGTTTTCTATTTCATTGATTTTTGCCAGGCTATTTCTTATTATCACTTCCGAATCAGTGGTGAGTTTTTTAATTATTTTTCGATATTTTATCTCTTTTTCATTTTTGAGGTTCAATCATAACAAACAAAAATTGATATTGATAAGAAAAAAGCAAAACTACGTTCTTTTTATTTCGAAATTTTTATGCAATCTCTACCTTTTCCCACCTTTCATGAGAATATTCTGAAAGGAAATTCAATGAGCGACAACTGTTGCCATGGTTGAATTTCTGTACATGCTATAGTTTTTTCGAAATTCACAAAAAACTAATATCCTCCCATATAAACGCCATGTAATTTTTTTTCCTACTTACGAGAGCAAAACTCGACTTTACTTCTGTTTGCTAATCGCTCGGGTACTCAAACGAGCGCTTTCCTCTCGCATATAAGAAAAATTTCGTTCACTACTCAGGAGAAAAACTGATTCTTGAATCGCGTGATTTATCTCCCTTGCTTCCTTCGGGCAACAAACCTCACACTCGTCAAAAATCATTTTTTTACTTCCTTCGTGGTGAAATATACTATTTCTATCTTTGACTATATACCCCTGAACCGCTCGAACTGTAAAAAAAATTCTGTCGATATCAAGTGAACACTCAGACCAAAATGCGTCTGCCCATGCACGAGTTAAAGATAACAGCAGGAACAGCTGTGTAAGATGTTTTTATACGGATATAACGTGAAATCGCTGACAAGCTGAATTATTTGTACGCTACGACATTTTTTGGCTATGTGAAAATTAATAAAAAGAGCTGCTACGACCATTGATCATTACGTCATTTGTAAGCTATAGGATCTATGACTATATAATATGTACCGAGCTAGCAATGTTAAACGAGTGGTCCAAGATCACCGAAATAATAAACCGGTAAGGTAGCTCCTCTCACCCGTACCCTGTGTAAAGCCAGTTGTCAAGCTATTAGCGCATGCGCATTACGCTTACGATATTTCCCCTTAATGTTGGACCGTTCTACAGGGTGGGCCGTTTATAACGCAAGTGAAAATATAACGTAGTTTCAGTAAGTAAGGAACAACTCCAGCCATTAGTCAATGAGCTCGGTACCTTCTTATGACTATTCTGAATGCTGCTTACAAGACGTTCAACCATTTTTTGCGTAACATTATTTGCTCCTGATTCAAAGAGGATGTATGCCATCGAACTAAAAATTTTTATTGTGGGACATTATTGTCCCATCTTATCTTATACGCACATTCGCGCGCTTTTTCAAAATGCTTTTCCAGATTCAACACCACCTACCGATAGCATAATTAAGCGTTTAATTGATAAATTTCGTGAAATAGTCAGTGTAAAAAACAAAAAGAAACGTCCTTACTCTGTGTGTACACTGGAAAATGAACCCAAAGTGCCATAAAGCATTAATGAGAGAGCTTCCAACTTTCAACTAGACATCGTACTTTATTCCTAAACTTGTCCAGAACAACAATTGGAAGCATTAAAAAAAATAATAAAGTCGCATTTGTATCGCATTTTGATGCTTCAAAAATTAAAACCTAGAGACACTATTGAATTTTTACGGGAGTTTTTAGGCGATCACCTTATTTGCAAGCCTATATAGCCCCCACAGAGTTCAGATCTTACACCTCTGGATCATTTTCTGTGGGGATACCTAAAACAATAAAATTTTCGAAATGACTATTCGAGATTTGGTTGAGTTATAACAATGAATTACCATAGAAATTCAAAGAATTTCTTTTTATACGCTCTGTAATGTATTCCGAAACCTTCTTCAAAGAGGAGAATTGTGCCGATATGTTGAAGGAGGTTATTTTCAATATTTGCCGTGATGTTTTTCAATAAATTTTAAGCATAATAAATTTTAAATAATTTTTTGTAGTTAGCTTTTTTTTCTACTTACGTTTTAAATGGCCCACTCTGTATTTATACAGCGGCTAATGAATAGTTTGGTTCAAAGTTTATTGAACTATAACTGGTTATACCATTTGAAATCGAGTGATGAATTTTAAGTTTATTTTTTCAGGTACATTGTTCAATTTTTCTACTGATGACTTCAATATGAGCAACTTTGAAGTGATAATAGCAATAGCTAATAGAGCATCGATCTTAATTATTATTGATAAAATTTCGGTCACCCCATACTCGTTAACTATAGTCACGATCGACTCGAATAACAAGGTGAACAAGCAAACTATTGGCAACATTGTAATAAACACGAAATTGTGGGACCATGTGCGTATGTTTATATTTGTATCAATTATGTTTCCATTGCGAAAAGTCTTTTAAGGATGCACTGGGCTTACTATATATCAGCTGATATCGGTGTTGCCAAGTTGCGATGTTCGGGCTGTTATTCGTGTCTGTCATGCTATAATCCGTCTAATTTAAGAAAGGACTGAAACACCGAAACAAGGTATTCAAAAAAAAAATAATTTTAATTTGGATTTCGTCTCACTATCAGTAGCAGGTTTTGAACATAAACTGCTCTAAAGAATTCGAATATATATTTTTTTAAATTTGCGTGCTTCTTAAGGTCAATAAAACAAAATTTTTCATCTTGGTCTATCTCAAAAATACTAAAAATAAATTTTTTGAGCCATTTTTGTTTCAACCCAATGACACTTATGAAGTCGAATCACGCTTTCAAGTATATATATATTTTATCCACACATGATCATTTTCTATTTTCTTCATTTTTACCATCATAGAACTTTACCTTCGATACTAATGCTTAATGTGAGATAAAAGAAAATTTTTGCATTTTGAGATATTAATAAAATTTTTGGTCATGCTCATGATATTCATGTGTGTCCAGTTACCCATTGCTTATCTAATTGATGCTAAATTTATTAATTATTACGCGCTTCAACTTTCAGTTGATATAATACTTGAATTATAGAGGAATAATATATTTCTTTTAATGATTCATAATACTCATCGTATTCTCTTAGATATTTACTTCAATTAAATCATATTTAAATCTTACAGTCAAATATGAGCGTTGAGCATAAAGCATTTCAACTATACTGGAACTCTAGCTCGCTTCGAAATCCCTGTATAACTCAATTTTTCATATCGCATTAAATTGCAAATCGAAGCATCACAGAAACCCCCGCATTTACCAGCATATATAGAAAAACACATGTTTTAACAAGGGTGCGTAAACTACCGGTCACGAAGCGCGTTCACTCCTTTAAGCTGATACAGCGACCAGAC
This sequence comes from Phenacoccus solenopsis, assembly GCA_009761765.1. NCBI lineage: Eukaryota > Metazoa > Arthropoda > Insecta > Hemiptera > Pseudococcidae > Phenacoccus > Phenacoccus solenopsis. The sequence continues at coordinate 19,750,039 of CM019752.1, read as the reverse complement.
TACAAAGTAACGAGATTATAAGATTTAGGTACTAAATTGTAAATCCATTTATACTTTATATTACGGTTACTTTGAACCAATACGTCTGGAACTTTTGCTACGTCAAAGAAAATAATCGTAAAAACTTTGATTTCCAAGCACATATATATTTTTCGCCCGGTAATCCTAGACAATGCCTTTTACAAAAACCTTATATACGTTTCAAAATCAAAAAACTATAGCGAATCAGTGTAGGAAAAAAATAACCGTTCTAGGTACTCGATCCGCTATTTCGAATTTAAAAAGGGATTCGCTTTTTATTTTGATGCTATGTAAATGCTGTAAATGGTTCGAGTCGATAGGTTTGCGGAAAGGGTGATTGCTTTAAAAATATAAATGCTCGGCCAGCAAATTCGAATGCCTCATTGCCCGTATCGTTCCTAACTTTCTAGTATAGTAACAAAATTATACCACGCTCTAAATTAGTATTTGCTACATTCCCATCCCAAGTTGCTCGCTTTATTTAAAAATTTTCCGAAAATGTATAGATAGTTGAAGGGTAAAGGAACCGAAAAGTAAATTTAGATTATCATCACAATTTGTATTTATACTTCACCGAGTTCGTAAGTTTTAACTGAAACGTGGGTATTAACCGTTCGTCTGTCTTGTAAGTTTTCTTTCTTCGTAGTTATCCATTCGTTGGAACTGAATCGCTATTTCAATGAAGGATATATCTATGCGTGTTTTTAATTAGGAAAATTATCCTTTACGATGGACGTAATTAAGAATAAAACTACTAGTATTCGATGAAATGATTGCGTGATAATTACTACCGATCCCAGAAGGATTGTTTACTTCGTTGCGTAAAATAAGAATAGGTAGATTTCCAAATCAAAGGGTATTTCGCAAAGGAGGCTGGAAAATTCGACCCACGCTTTTATGACAAGTCAAAACCCACGTCCTGTTTCGACGTCATAAATTCTTTACTTCAATTATTTTTATTTCGACACATGTAGCCATTCAAAGCCCCTGTGGGAACGTGGAATTAATGCCCAATTCCCTCGAGATGAAGAGATAATAGTGCAAAGGGAGGAGGATTTTACGATATTAAATCACATTCTCGATAATCTTTCGAATTTTTGAGTTACAAAGTCTGTTGCGTAAGTTATTAAATTCTCGTGTGGTTTTAATCATATATTTCCGCAAAATATTCTAGCCAAAGGTATTCTAATGTCATTGCAAAATTGCATTAGATATAGCCATGTAGGTATTTCTCAGTTTCAAGGAATTCTTTACTTTTTATCGAGGGCAATTAAATTAATTTAATTTGGAATTCTCGACTACTCTATAATTGATGTAATATTTTTTTTATTCTACAAAATGATATTCTGATAAAAATGGAGTATCTTGTAGAGTAATGTCCCCTAAAAGAGCGCACCTAAAGTTTGAAGCATCATAACTCGGGTTGTATAACAGCTAGCATCCCCGGGTTTGAGGCATTCACTAGCTAAAACCCTCTAGTTTATATCCCCCTTGAAATCTGCGCTTGATTTCAAAAGTTCAACTTTTTATAGTTCCAAAAGTACAAAAAGTCAAATGCGCACTTTTAGGGGACATGTCCCCTAAGTGTGCGCATAGGGTCCCCTAATAGTGCGCACTAAAAAAAAGGTGTGAATGATGGTTTATACCTCCCCAAATTATGAACCACATCATCCTATATGGAACGAAAATACAAACGTCAATTTTACAAATTCGATAAAAAATATTTATTTACAGAGGAAAAGTTTTTACTCGCAAGCTTCAATCTTTTTCGTAATCTAAATTCAGAAATACCAATAGACTTAACAACACTACGCTTACTTTGCCCTTCGTTTAGCTTTTTTTTAGCAGTGGTAATTTGCGCCTCAGTTATTAATTGTCGATTCCTCATTTCAACTTAGCGATCTGTAACAAGAAAAATTCGTTGGAAATTTGTGCGCACTTTTAGGGGAAACTGCCATTTTTCCATTATGATGGAAATTTGAATTCGAAATTTAGTTTAAACTCCCAAAATGATATTTATTCGTAAACTAGAGGTTTTGGCGAATATTTTAAGCTAATTATATATGAAAATTCACTTTCTTTTCATGGCTCAAATCCTTACGCTAGACTATCAAAAAATTATAAAATTTCAAGTAAAAAAATAAAATCACAGATATCTTCCCAACAGGTTACGCTACAGTCGTAATTGTTTCTATGGTAAATAACCCTCGGGTAAGTGCATCATTCATGGTATGTAGCAGTGTTGCAAACCTCATAGTTTTTTCAGAATTGGCAGTGCGCACACTTACGGGACGCGCTCTTTTAGGGGACATTACTCTATATCTTTTGCTACTTTTCTTTAATTTTGTTTTTTTTTTTAGCTGAGTTTTCAATTAAGATAATAGCTAGGTATTACGTAAGTGCTGTCCATTTGATTACAGAGAGAGAGAGAGATTCGGTGCTGGGAGAAAGGTCTTTAAGTCTTTGCCTTTTAAAGAAGGCCTGAATTTAGGTAGCTTAGGTCAAGCTGCTAGATTTTTATATTTCCAAACATAAGAAGTAATTAAATTGATGAAGGCAAATTTTTTTTTTCTTTTTACTAGTTTGATAACTAGCAGGTAAAAGACGTAGACAAATTATTATCATTTTTTTTATTCATAATAACATGAAAAAAACACCAGGAAATTATATTGAAGAATATAGGACTCAAATGGTTCAACTTAGATATCATTTTCTAGATTAAACCATCACCTCCTTTTTGGATGCCCCAATATCAAACAAACCCGTGACAATCTGAAAATCCATGCAACCAACATCTCGGACAACCCAGTTGAATTAAAAAAAAAAAATTTATCCTTCATTTACAAAATAAAATGTAGAAAACAAATATAATGAAATTCTCGACAATGGATGTAACAATCTTAACGATTATACATGCCCAGTATAATACAATGAAAAAAAAATGGCAATATAAACAGTTCACTCATCAGAAAAATACATCGCTAAAATAAATGGCAAATTTTCGACTTGCAATTTTTCAACACTGCTGTAGGATTCAATATCTTAAATCATACCTTCAAAGCCTTTTTCTAATTGCCCAGAACAATTTAAAATCAAAACTGAAAAAAAAACCAAGCAGCTATGCTGCATTACTGGAGCTAAGTTTTTAACTGGAGCATGTTCAGGTTTGATAATAATATTGATAAACCCTTCATAACTACAGGGCACGCCCAATACCAAGTCTAACCCCACCACATGTTAAGGTGGATCACCCCTCTTTCTCCCCTTCAATATCATGTATGGAAATAAATTGGGAATATTGTATACTTCTCATCCCCAGTAATCATATATATTTACAAACTTAAGGCTCCTCAAGTTCTACTCAAATTTTGGTAACAAGTCATTTTTTATTCATTTTGACCCTTTAAGAGGTCATATTCTGGACACCAGCTTACTTCACACATCAATTTTAACTTTTCTAGATCCATTTGGTGAGGAGATATGAAAGATTCAAGAAATTTCATGACTCAAAACTTCCTCAAAAAGCTGTTTTTTGCTCCAACTCCCCTCAAAATACTCATTTTCTCACCCCCTCCTCCCCAGTCACCAAACAACACACCGACATATTCATTCTACCGTAATTGGAATAAAAAGTTTGACGTCAGAGGTCACCTGATTTCACTAATACAAGTGCAACTGAAATTACTAAATTTGCTCGTGATAACGATCTACATTAGAAATAAATATCTCCTCTTCTATTAAAAATAGGCATGTTCATTTTGCATCATCGCGTGGAACGTACAATGTAACATTTTTGGCTAAAAAAACGAAGTATAAGACCGGTGAGAGGGGAAACATTATGCAATAAGCATAAAAAACGTGTGGTAAAGTAACTTTTTTTTTAGGTTTCCACGAATAATTTACGAAAAATCCCTATTAAGTACGCCTTTCAAAAATCATTGAATAGATTAGAGTGCACTTCTGACAACATGGGATACGCTACGTGCTACTCACCATCATGCTTGCATGGATACTGAAAGAAAAAATCATAAATTTTAATTCAAAAAAATTTTAAATGGTTTTGCATTGATGGATATGCCTTGAAAATCTTCAACTCAAGATCTATCAATAATAAGCAATTTATGAAAGTTACGTCACCACGTAGAGCACACGACAAAATATTTTTGTGAAAAAAAAAAAAAAGTTAATTACCATTGCGAATAGCTTCTTAAACAATTATTTATTTAATTAAGAGTACACCCCTTTCATTATATGAAAAGCATCAACTCTCGTGCTTGCCTATGTATCGAAATAGAAAATGGTAAAATAAAATAAATATGCCTTATTATTATGATTAACGATTTTTTAAAATTTTATTTTCATATCCAAACAAGCATGGAAGCCGGTATCTATTCGGGCCGAGCACGGATGTGGCGCGCTAGTGTCGTTTTACTTGAAAAGGTGAAACTGATCAAAATTTAACATTGGTTTGAATAGAAGCGTTTTTGTTTTTTAAATTTTCTGAGAAAACTGTAGGATTTAAAGAAAAATTTATCATAACTTAACTTTTAGAGGATAAAATTTCCTATTTAATGATATAAATATTGTTATGTTTTCATCACCAGTAATGATAAAAATTTGAAAAAATGAGTTATCACAGCGGCACATGACCTGCTTCATACAGCAACTAACGATAATATATTATGAATTCTGAATAAAAAAATCTTCATTCCATAATTCTATTAAACATAATTCCAACAGACTGATTACTGAACAAATGTCAAATGATAAGTGAATAATTGGCTTCAAATGATTAGATAATACTACAATAAACAATTAATTTCTGTTGTAATCGGGGATGAAGATATAACAATGTTTATATCTTTGAAAACGTTATTATGAATTTTCCTCTGAATGTCCTTATTTTCTCGTAAAATTGGAAAAACGAAATTGCTTCCATTTAAATCAATGTTAAATTTTACTCATTTTTACTTTTTCAGAGGTTCCACTAAAATCCGCTAGAGGCCAACTCTTTTGATGCCCGGCCCAAATGGTATATTGTAAGGATTGTACTCTGATTTATTTAGGAATTTTTGAAAGGTAACTTAATGTAGTATTTTTAAACGTTATTCATGATTAATGACAATCTAAGAAAAAATCGGTCAATTTTGCTCACACTTTTTGTACCTGTTTCACAATACCCCCTCTCCCTCTTGCTCATGTATATTTATTATTTTTTACTAGAAAATGTTACATCATTACATTTTGATGCAATTTTACCTATTGATGTAAACTGTACACAGGTCTATCTTTAATAAATCCTGAAATATTAATTTTCGAATAGATCGTTGTCGTAGGAAAATGTTTTAATTTCAGAGTGGTATATCTTTTCCTTTTCGAAATTTTGAGGGGGCAAATATCGTTACTTTTACTCTATGGTAGTTGAATATTTACTGTATAAAGGGAACAATAAAATTTTTCGCGAAAGATCCAGCACGTATAATTATAATGCGTAAAAAAAGTTAAATTATATAATATTTCTAATCTTTAGTAAATCAAATTATCTCAAAAAAATTTTTCTTTTTTGACCAATTATCAAAAAAGGAAGAAGTTTTATATACCATCAATTTTTAAAAATATGGAATAAAAAATAAAATAAAATTTAAAAATCGTTATTTCCATAGCCTAAAATCGATGAAAATTGCCACTGATACCGTTGTTTTAAGCTATTACTATATATTATATAATTGATTGATTGATTACTCATCAGGCACTTTAGACGCAGTTCCCCTTACAAATTTTTTTGGGCTCATAAACTTGATTTTTTTGTTCAAATGTTAATACTGAATGTCATTAAAAGAAGTTATTTGGAAAAGAATAGATTACTCACGAATTTTATTAGATATATTAAAATTTAAGAGAGGAAAGAAGTTTTCATAAAATACGTAAAGATCAAAACTCTTCGTATTTGGAAATTCAGTTGCCCATCATTATTATGTAAAGAGTTCTTACTCCAGTGAAAATTTTTTATTTAGATCAATGATCATATATGATGAATCATTTACAGCCATATCAAAAATGTCCAAATATGATGTTGTGTGAGCATATACCTAGTGCTTTGGTGCCTATGATTGCATGTGAGGTTATATAAACTATCGCGAGCACTTGGATAAATAAAATTATGTCACAGCATTTTCAGATTAAGCATACTCAAGTATGAGTGATTGGAAACCATAATTTCATTTAAATTCAGATGTTGATCTAACCGCATTCAAATCTATATAATAATATTTATTTAAACATGAATGAATACCTACCTATAAATCTTTCGAAGTTTATATGTTTCCTACCTTTAAAACTGAAGAGGCAAAAAAAGGTTAAGATGCAGGAATGGAAAACTTACTGTATTTAAAATTCAATAATTACTATAATGAAATAACAAAATATTTTGTCTTCAGAAATTTCCGTCTATTGTCCACGAGACACCTTATTCGGCACAGTTTCATCATTGTTAAAAAAAAAAAAGGATGAATTTTTCATCATTCTTTTATAACTTTTTCCTGTTTATCTCATTCTTGTCCAAAAGTATTCAATTATTCGAAAGAAAAAAATTTCAAATTTATATCACTAAATTTTAATTTATTCTCAACATACATAAATCAATGAATGGAAAGAAAAAATAAATTTCACGTCACGTGAACTTCCAAAAAAAGTGATCAGATCAAGTACGTAAGAAAAACTCGCTGTAATACGAAAATATTGATAATTATGCTTAGCATAAACCATCGGGTTACTAATAATTGACCATTTTCGATTTAATTATATGAATAATTATTAATTTTACAGCACTCACCGATTGATGAAAATATGATAACGAACAAAACCAAAACACGTAATCCAACCGAATCTTCCATGTAGTACAATTAACGACACTGGTAAATCTTCAAATCAAATCATGATCACCGTAGAGTTCACAAATTAGCGAGCGGGAAATATCGCGCAAAAATAAGATAAAATAATCGTCACCGAGAGGTCCGCGAAAACCGAATTTTCCCGCCAAAAATGTAAATTTTTACGAATAATACGAGACGACTTTCGCGCCGAGCGAAGAGATTAAAACGAACCGTAACTGCGGCAAATTCGAATTCCTATGAATCGGCCGTAAATCTCGGCTCCAGTTGGAAATATTTCGTCGGAATGTGTCGAAAAGAAGAGCGCGCGCGCGCCGTTCGAAAAACGTAAAACAAACCTATAAAACTGTTCGAGTAACTTTGGAAACTAGTAAAAGTGGAGAAATAGTTTTTAATATAAATTCCGCGGAAAAACTGTCGACCCAGGGGGGAGCCGAGTTTAATTGTCGACCGAATTTAATTTTCAAATTAATTTTACTCGTTCCGGGGTTTCAGCTAATTAGTTAAATAAATTACATTTTTTCATTCAGTTTCGTATGCGTGAAAACCCGGTACTTGGTTGCGCGCCAAAAGCCGCCGCTCTTGTTCCAAACATTGAGTCTGCTGGAATTATAATCGAGGAAATTTACACTTACTCGTGTACCCCCTCGGCCTTTTCATCGAGCAAAAAAAATAGGTGCCTTAATTTATCCGATTAAATATTATTTAGGAACATTGGAAGCCGTAAATTATCTTTCTTTACCTAAAAGTTTCGCAAAAATATTCCTTTTAAAAATATTCGACGTTTGACTTTTCTCATTCGCTATATCATGTATACTTTGTTAATTCAATTAACGTCGTAGGGCTCGATGCGTGAAAGTTTGCGGAGAATTTTTCGCAGCAAATTTCATCTCGCCTCGTTAACGTTCCTTATTAAAAATACCATTGATGAAATTTTGACTGCGAACGCGTATTTCTTCGACGATATTAGTTCGTGTTTAATTTTCGTATCAGTCTAATTACACGTGGCAGAATATTTTTACAGCGAAAAAATTGAATTCCCTTCACGCGTTCGTCGGGCTTGTTATTTTTGGTGCGGAGAGAAAATCATGAGTCGAATGTGTTAAAAAGGCGCTTCTATTTGGCGACCCCACTACCTAGGTCTTGTTATGCCCTTTTTAAAGCCACTACGAAGTTATACGACGTTTATTCGAAGGGGAAATAACGTGTATGAACTCCTAGCAAGTCGACTGATCACAGTAAAAAAAACATCTCTGAAAGCGTTAACTGATTTATCAGAAAAATGAAATTTTCCAAGTCGGTATTTTCAATTCAATTTGATTTCTACATCGCGTTCCTTTAGAGATGCATCGCGTTCGAACAGCGTCAATAAGACGTTCGCGAATAGGAAAACTCGTATGAATGTAAAATACTCGTTATTCAGGCTTTTAAAAATCTGTACAAACCAATATTTGAAAGAGATTGTTTGAAAATACAGTGTAAAACGTTGAACATTAGATGATACCATACTTATAAAGAACGTATTAAACTGTAAAAAGAAACTATACGAGGAACGACATACGTCGTTGATTTTCTTAAAAATGTTACCTCGTAGTAAAGAGACAATTCAAACCAATTCATAATTTATAACGTATTTTCCTTTTCGATTGAATAAACTTTAATATATTTTTTAAGCTCGTTGTAACGCTGAAAATATTCAATTGCGTAACTTCCATTATTAACCTCGTTGCAGTTTTATATTGAGCGGTGATTTGAATGCAAAAGTTTGATGAAGTATTTTATCAATTTTTGTTGATGATTTTTTCGCGGTGAATGTTTTTTGTGTAACGAAATGTATTTTAGAGAGGATATTAGCGATGACTTTTTTAATATCTATCAGCATCGTCGTTGATTTTTATTCGTATTATTGGTTGATTTATGTATTTTGCGAAACCGATGAGACTAAGGAATGAAAATCTGATTACACTATAAAAGAAGGAAGTTGACTCAAACTTGAGGGAAGATAGTTTGAGTAAAATTTTCAACGTGTTTTTGAAAATTAATTTCTGAAAATCGTTTTATTTTCGATTCTTCATTAGTCATAACAGTTACTCATATTATGTAGTTTTTTTGCAAGTTGGAGAATTGAACGCTAGAAATAAATATGTATGTGCCAATCGATTTTTTTTTCGGTGGGGGGGGGGGTGCAAACAAGGAAGTCAAGGAATTTACTTGACATAATGTGTTACACGTCAAAAAAAAATCAAGAAAATCATCACCTGAAATGCTAAAATTATCCCACAAGAAGTTGATTTTTTTTTTAATTATTAAAATGAAGATTCAGACATGGACAACTGTGCCACATTTCATGAGCTGAGTTTTCAATTTGAGTATCTTTAGATCCATGAATAATGCTATCGGTAGCTTTACCTCCTCTCCCAATGGCCAGTACCCCTATAACGCATCTCAGAAGTCTAAATTTTATCTTATCTCAGTGCTACCTATTAAATTTGGGCAATTGGGGACTTTCCAAACTGTCCTCAAATTTTATCAAATCTGCAATTTTACATTTTACAAAATTTCAAGGTATCATAGTTGTGATCCTAGATTACTCTTTCATACTAAGTCCAAGCTTCCTATATACATTTTGTGAAAAAAATGTAGGCAATCAACAAATTTTTATAATTTGATTTTTCCCTCAAAACCTACATTTAACTATAGCATCTCTCCAAGCTTACTTAGTAGCCTAAAATTTCCATATCGGGTGTCTATTCGATGCGGGTACTAGATTTTCCCATATTATGGGGCTGTGATATCTGATAACATGATAAGAAATTGAAATTGAATATTTTTTGTTTTTTGTTCTTCTTACTGTTGATTAATGAAGAATGTTTTACGTAATATTTTATTAGTTGTGCATTATGATATCAATGTGTTATTCACCTCTTTTAATTGTACATTTGTACATCGATGAACTTGTCCATTTCTGCTCGACTGCATTTCCTGTTGGATGAACGAAGTGAACACGAAAACCGCTAATAACTGAATCTTTAATGACTTTTAATTCATTTTCAATAATACACTTATCATAGTTTCCATTTTATTTGTATCATCAAAATCTCATCCAAATAGGCTTTGTTTAGTTAGATGCAACAAGTTGAATGTGAATCTGGATAATACATATATTATAATGATAAAGGAATCAAACTAACCAGCCTTCAATCGAATCATTCTAGATGTTGTGAACAGTAATGGCAGTGCTGCATATAAGATTATGAAAATAAAATAACCATTCATAAATGCGAATAATTTTAATTAGGTATGCTTTCGGTTACCTTGTTAATCATGTGAAAAATCTCAAAATTCTCAGCTTTGAATTATTATTTAGTTACGTGATTATATTAATTAACAATATTGTGTTTGGGATTTTGACCCTCTGAGGTACCCGAATCGAATGGACACCCGGTGGGTGCGTATTTGATCACTCTAGGTATAATAAAGAACTGTTTAAAGATGATATGTATTAAATGTTTGATTCCTTCCCCATTCTCTCATCATGTCATGAAGTTTGATACTAGGGTGGATGAAATCTCATTTTTGTTTTGTTTTTTTTTCTCTCTCAAAAAGTGAAGAGGTATGCGTGACCACAATAATTGCCAAATGATTTTAGGAGATGTCATAAACATTTAAGCCCTTCAACTCAATTTTCAGACCTCCAAAAACGAAAGGAACTGTTTAGTAAAGTCATACTATTTTGCGGTCTAATGATTGAAAAAATCATAGCTACCAATTTGATTTGGGAAGAAGGGTCTGGGGAGAATCGATTTGCTTTCAGACCATTTGTGATCATCTAGCAAATGTCTAACCTTTGGTTATGTAGGTATATAAATTTACAGTCCCAGCATTTAAAAGCAGTATTATAAGTAGGCTTCATGTGTGAGTGAATATCGTATATGAAGCTGATTTTCACAAATCATGCATTAGTTTCGCCAAGGGGCGTTTTATCCAATGGTATACTTAACGCTTAAGAGTCGACTTTCTTTACTGATGTACGTTTAAATATATGGTTCAATATACGGTATCTACTTTCTCATGGAGCCAACATATAACCGCCTTTTTAAAGCATGGAGTCGACTCTCACTTATATTTCTAATTAAATTTTCCATCATTATCTTCTCTTCTGATATCGATTTAGTGTGTTTCATTCAGTTATAAGATGGAAAAATAACAATACTGAATTTTTTTTTTTGTTATGTATTTCTTGAAATTTATGGTGAATAAAATTACTTACTTTTTTGATAAATGCTGGAAAAAGATTAATTTTTATGGAATGATTTCATTTACTAAAGACTAGAAAAATGGTTCGATTTAACTTTTTAGCTGAGTTTTTAACATAAAAACGATAGGTATTATAGCTTACCTGATTTTAGAGGAGGGAGCAAGGGAGGGTGGAAAATTTTTGGTATCCATACATACATCTTTCCTCCACGCTTAGCGTCGGCGAATATTCATGAAAATCGCTCGAAACTTGGTAATAGACTATTCTCAGAAATATTATAAAAATATTTTTTTATTTTTTCGATACGCCTCAAAATGATGGATCCTTCAAGTTTTGAGGGAGGCTGGAGAAAGAGCAAATTGCTTAAATGTTTTATTTTTCATCTCATATAAAAAAGTGAGTCATGAACTCCAACATATCCAAATTTCAGCTTCCTAAGCGCATTTTGAAAGGAGTTGAAGCAAAAAACGAGTTTTTGAAGACATTTTAAGTTATGAAATTTCTTGAAACTTTTCCATCTTTTCATTAAATCAATCTAGAAAAGTCAAAATTTGTTTGTGGGGTTAGTTGGTGACTAGAATATGACCTCTGGAATTTAGGTTAAAATGAAAGCAAAATGGCGGATTATCAAAATTTGAGTAGAGCTTGAGGAGCCTCAAATTTGTAAAAATGTAATGAATATGAACTCATATGATTATTGAAAATAAGAAGTATACTGCATCCCCAATTCATTTTCATACATGATGTTGGAGAGGAAAAGGGAGGATTATTGACCTCAAAATTTACTAGCGATATGCAAAAGATCGAAAATTTTTTATTACGATGTCATAGGATAAAATGAGCCTAAGTGACTAACCTATTATAATTTTAGCTTTCCAAGTGTATTTGAAGGGAAATTATACCAAAAAAACCGCTTTTGGAGGGGAAATTGCTGCAGGAAATTTCATGAATCCTCCATATGTCGTCACGAAATCGACCTAGAAAGGCCTAATTTCGTATGTAGTGTTAGTTGATGACCAGAATATCACCTCCTCAACTTGGGCCAGAATGGATCCAAAATGGCGGATCTAAATTGAGAAATATATGTTCATAATATGATATTGCATGGCAAGTAATGTTACATTTGTCCTAGGATTGGGGTTTTTAGACTTGGTATTGGGCGTGGCCTGTAGACATGAAGAGGTTAGCAATGTTATTTACGAACTTGAATAGGCCCTAAATAAAAATTCAGCTTCAGTAATATGGCATGACTGTTTATTTCTTTAGATTTAGGTGGTCTAACATATCTTAAGTTTACGAATTATAAGTTTAAAAAAATATTAAAATAATAAAATTGAATGAAATAAGGTCAACAATTTGCCGCCCTTGGAAATCTGCCGCCTAAAGTACGTGCATCACGTGCTTATAGAGGAATACGCCGCGTCACTGCACCCAGTGTATGTAGTAGACAAGAAATTAATAAAACACGGTGTAAGCTCATCATTTTTCAAAGTTACCAGCAAACTTTTTTCATCGTTTTTTCTACTTATACCACTTCTATTGACACTTTTTATTAGTAATACTACATCGCATACTTTACATTTTGATATAACAAGCATATTTTCATCTTAGATGAGAAAATAAAGTTTTTCCAAAGGTAATCATCGCCAAGTTATGAAATAAAAATTTCACGAACTTTTATATCTTCTCCCCTTCGGCGTGTAGGATAGACAAATTATTGTACATTAGTATCACAGGAATTGTCTCACATGTGTTATAAAGGAGATGCAGTTAAGGTGAAACACTCTATATAATGCCTAAATCCATTTCTAGGTATGAATTTAATCTGGGCGAAACGAATTCATTTCAAAGATTGCGTTCACAAATGAAATTTTCAACTTCAAAAATAATAACGAATTTTCTATAAGTATCTGGCATCTGTGAGCCAGGCAGTCCTTCACAAATACAATATTTAAAACTGGCAAAGGGAAGAAATTCCAACGAGAAAAATTCTATTTTCAATATCAACGCTAAAAATATAGATTCGAATTAAAAAGTGGTCGACAATTTGGAACCCGTCGACAGCGAAATTTTTCACCGCGCTGTTTTAAAAAATGAAGGGGAAAAAGCTAATTTAGCATCACTATCGTACACGCAGAACTTTCAAAAAAAAAAAGGAATGAATGAACGAAAAAAAAAAGAAAAAAAGGTAAACGCAATCAAGTCGAAAAAGTAATCTATTTACTTTACGTTGTCATCAACTACAACGACACTCAACGACTAAGACTATGGTGAAGATAGCTAAACCGCGATTCATCACTTTACCCCGCTGCGTATAACGATGATACAAATAAGAGAAGTGAGAAAATCCGCGAACTGCGGTTGCAGTTTGTTGACAGTTTGACAAATTTCAAATGTGAGTATGATGGAGAGGTTTTTTATATGATGTTACATCTTTATCAATGTAGGTATAGATTGTCGTTGATTTTTCCCACTGAGCTGAATTTTCGTACTAGTATGACCACGTTTGTTTGCGAAATTATTGTAATGATTGTGGTTTCTGACGTAGAAACGTGCACTTTTTAAGATTCGCTTTTCGTTTGGTTTCAATTTAAGCGTAATAACGATGCAACGTCTTCTACGTGGCAGTTGATTTCTGTCGATTTATTCTTTAGGAATGTAGGACGATGGAAAATTGTCGATAAAGAAAAGTATCGGGAAACAAGGCGAAATACAATTCTAGCGACTTTTTAATCTTAATTTCCCTTTAAATTTAGAAAGATTACTTTCTATTTGAGACGTTTGATTCGATAGCGTTTCTTCGTCGAAAGTATTATTTAATTTATTAAAGAACCGTCCTAAAATTTAAAGACGTAAATTCGTTAAATTCGACTTCGACAAGGTTTTATTCTTTTCGTAAATCGCGCTCGATTCGCTTGTAGTTTTCAAAATGGTAAATTGAAAAGCTCCCAGCTAAAATCGAAGTATCCAGGTAATGTTGGAATGAATATTGTCAATTGCGGAAGTTCTTTTTGGTCGTGTTAACTTCGAAGATTCGATAATTATTTTTCAAGTGTTTTAATATCTATTCGTAATCACGAGCAGAGTATATATTATTTTTTAAAGAGACATATTCAAGTGATGAGATATAAATGCGTAGGCAATCGAACTAATAGATGTGACAATATTATATTTACGATATATATTGAAAATGTTGAGAGTAACACAGTACCATTGACTTAAGACTCATTGAAATGAAATCTAAACATACAGCCAAGTTGATGGGTTTTTGGTAACCCTTTCTGCATTGCGTTTAATTGTTTACATAATCAATCAGTTTATAAATGAAGAGTTTACAGTAAATAACCCGAAACACGAATAAATTTTACTTCGTTTATTTATAAACTGAATAATCGAGATGCGTGAGTCGTTTAATGTAAACATGTTTAGAACATTTGGTTGTTATTTGTGCTGAAGTGCATCTGTAAAGCTGGTCTTAATTATTTGTAAGATTTATTTCTCGAGGATTGACTAACCGATGTAGGTAAGTATGTACATAACGTCAAAATAATTTTTTAAGTCTCGTTTTCGTTTACATCGTTGATTAAAGCAACAAAATTGACTATAGGAAAATGTTTGCAAGAAAGTCGATACTAGAAGAATATTGTAAACTACAAAAGGACATTTGATTTGTCTTTTTCCATTCTAACGAGATAACAAATTTACCGACATAAAATTGGCCGTAAATGTTTTCCTGTAATAAGAATGTAGGTCAAATATTCCTCACCTTTATCGATGAGTTTCATTTCGCTTTCGTTTGTAAAGTCATCTCACGGGTACGTGGTATTCATATCAAATGTGCCTAAAGTACTGAAAAGAAGGAATCCCTTCTGTTTTCACTTCAGATAGAATATACTGATGAGATGATTAGATGAGCTATAGTTTCGTGTTAGAGGAGCTAAGCGTTTAATTTTTTGTACATACAACATACTAATTACTCGCAAATAATTTTAATTGGTACCATTTGGTACTCAGGGTTTTGCACAGAAGGTAAAGTGAAAAAATATCTTTTCCCTTTGCT
The DNA here is from genome assembly GCA_009761765.1 of Phenacoccus solenopsis. NCBI lineage: Eukaryota > Metazoa > Arthropoda > Insecta > Hemiptera > Pseudococcidae > Phenacoccus > Phenacoccus solenopsis. The sequence continues at coordinate 19,734,810 of CM019752.1, read as the reverse complement.
TTTTCGAATGAAAAATCATGTACGTCTTTTTTTTTAAGTTGATATATTTTTTTTGTTTTGTTTTATTCGTTTCATTAAACTTTAGTTATTTGTTCCATCCGTGCCTCTGGTGTTGCAGTTTATGGCACGTTAATGGAGTAAAGTAAAGTAACTAAAAAATTTAATTTTTCATTTCATTTTTTTTTCGAAAAACCGTATTTGTTATCGGGAAAGAATCAAAAATAAAATGAAAAATCATAATAAATTCATCAAATTGCAGAATAACTGTGAGAATGAATAAGTGTAATTCATGAATGAAAAAAACCCAAAGCAAAAAATTTTGTATTCCCTTTTTATTTCCTATCCAATTTTGTTTTTGTTTTCAGTTTTCTTCTTGATTTATTTAAGATCTGCTCCTTTGTTTCTTTTCTTAAATTAATAATAATAACAATAATAGTAATGATAATAACGGTAATAAATTATTATTTCTGTTTTGTTTTGACAATTTCAAAATTCGGAAACAAAGATATGCTTAGGTATTAATTTAACAAAAAATCAAATATCGCTAAGTGATGAAAATCAAAAAATATTCCTTTGAAAATTTTAAATCGAAAAAATCTATTTTTATAACTGCGTTTATTGGATTTGAATTTTAAAAAATTTACAACACGAAAATTCAAGAATTTGTATTCGTAAGAAAAATTGAAATTAGGGAGCTCTAAAGAAAAAATCTTGAAATGAAGTATTCGTGATTGAATCCTACATTACACTATATCGTAACTATTACTTTGACCACAAAAAAAAAACAACAACAGTTGAAAAACTCTTTTAGCCACTAAAGCCTTTCTGTACGCTATATAAATTGGGGGAAAAAATTAATGAAAAACTAGACACTGTCTCCCGTTATGGTTCTATTTTTCGAAAAAAATTGAGTATTAGAATATTATAAGGGATTCAATACGTTATCAGGAATCGCTCGAATTAAATTTTTTTTTCAGTCAATTGTTAAGCACCAAATCATACAAAAAAAATAAAAAATGAAAAATTTTACTCAAAATCAAAATAGGGTAAATCAACATGGCAGTGAGGGAAATCAATCAAATTATATATTCTTTGTTCCTAGAATAGCCCCGAGTTTTTAGCTGAGTTTTCAACTTGAAAACGATAGCTATTACAGCCTACCTGATTTGGAAGGTTATCTGGGGAGGATGGGGTGTTTCAAAGTTTGACATTTGTCCAACTTTTTTGTATGTATGTGTATATTTTCTCCCTCACACATAGCGCCAGCGGGTATTTATGAAATTTGCTCCAAATTTGGTAAAAGGCTCTTCTTAAAAATGCAATATAAGTACTTTTTTGTTTTTTCTATAAATTTCAAAATGGCAGACCACTCAAATTTTGAGAAGGGCTGGAGAAGAGGCAAATTACTCAAATTTTTATTTTTCATTTTATATAAAAGAGTGAGTTATGAACACCAACATATCCAAATTTTAGCTTTTTAGGTTCATTTTGAAGGGACTTGGAACAAAAACATCTTTTTGAGGAAGTTTTAAGTTATGAATTTTCTTGAATCTTCCATAGCTCCTCACCAAATCAAGTTAGAAAGGTCAAACTTTGTATGTGAGGTTAGTTGGTGACGAGGATGTGACCTTTTGAATTTGGGTCAAAATTTATACAAAATGGCGGATTATCAAAATTTGAGTAGAGCTTGAGGAGCCTCAAATTAGCAAAGGTTTAATTAAAATGAACTCATATGATTATTGCATAACGAAGTTTTACTTCTTAAGTGGTTTCAGAATGAATAGGATTGGAGTTCTTAGACTTGATATTGGACGTGGCCTATAGAGGAGGTAGGCAACGGTTTTTTTTTTTTTGTGAATCTGAACAAGTCCCAGTTAAAAATTCAGCTCCAGTAATGTGACATGGCTGCATACTTTCTTTTATGATCCAGGCACAGTTAATGCAACAAACGCAACGAATCATTTCTCAAGAGTTAGGGTAGGGGTAAGCAATAACGCTGTAAAAAATATTCATCGTTGCATTCTATCGTGCATACTATGAGACCTAATATTAAACTAATTGGGTAATAATGTAATTTGCTTGCATAAAAAAAAAGCTATTTTTGTAAAGGCGCTACTCGAAGCAAATGTAATGTTGAAATCTATCTGAATATTAAAAACGAAGCCAATGAAATATCGAAGCGACTGCAATCGAAGAAAGCTACTTCCATGATTCTCTTTCCTGAAAAAGTAAATGCACAATGGGGCGAAAACATCAGTTTTTATATTCAAGGAGAGTTCCTCTACAACGTTCAAAAATGAAAATTTCAAACCACTCTTCTCCCTCCTCGAAATTGCTTTTCATTTTTAGCTGGATTTTTGGTCTCACTGGTAATAAAGAAAAATACTCCTCTCACCCCATTTCTATCCGTAAAGATTTTGTATTAAATTTTTAAATTTTTTTTTTTTAATTAATTTAAAAAATTTTTTATTTATTTGAAATGTATTTTGATTATAATCACTTTTATTTAATTTTTGGAATCTTCTTAGAAATGTGACAAAATTACTTTTTAAACTTCAAAATGGCGCATCATTCAAATTTTGAGAGGGGCTGGATAAGCGGAAAATTACTGAATTTTTTTGTTTTTGATTTCATATGAAAGAGTATGTTTTTTGAAATTATGGTAATTTTTTTTGTTTGTTTCATATGCCGTGTACAGCTCTGGGCTAGAGACAAGTTTATTGGGTTATGTCTTTTAAATAAGTGGGTAAAGGGATGTTGAAAAAAGGAAGTAAAGTAAGTCCAATCTTTGGTAATCTGCAAAATTTTTTTCTGAGTGCTATGCATGAATTTCATCGTATAGCAATTTTTTTTGTAATTAATATATTATGTTGATATTGTGAAAGAAAAAATTATGTTTATTAATAAAATTAAAAAAAAATTAATTTAATAGTTGAAAATTTATTTAAAAAAAGACGCAGATTAAAATTATTATTCGTCGAATTTTCAGACTTTGAAAAAAATTAAAATTCTTGCTATAATTATTTTTACAGATAAAAATCAAAAAGTAGCCAAAACGATTTAGAAATTTTTATTTTTATTTCGCAAAAAGTTCTCTCTTGAAATTTTCTTCTTCAGACGGTTGCTTATACTATCCAATAACACTCGTATTTCAACCTATACGACCCTGTTTCCAAGAATTTTTTCAACATCGTTTTTGTATAATACAAAATTGTAAGAACCAGAAATTCTATTATGTTCGAGATTCATAATCTAATGAGATCGATTGTAAATAAACGACATTGGCAATGAAACATGGTGAAAACATACCTTGTTCACATAATATCTCCAGATAACAGATGGGATGGCTGTATTCTTTCCATTCGTAATTTAAACTACCTAATAATGGCAATTTTCTCAAATAACGTAAAAAGAAATACTTTCGAGAAAGAAATTACGCGGAGAAACTCGTAAGGACGAAAATTTGCTTAAAAACTTTGGCAAAGGGTGTTTTTTTGTTGTTATACCAACGAAGCTCGCACATGTGTAAGGAAAACTTTTCATCAAATATTTTTGCATATTTTACAAACGACGTTGCTTTTTTCCCCCTTCAAATTGGCAAGTTTTTTCTCAGCCAATAAAGTGTTTGTCGAAAGAAGGGAAATTTTCAAAGGAATATTTCTTTTAAGCTGAACGTGAAATAAGGAAAAAAATTTTAAAAATTCGTAAACCTGTTCGGCATATTTTTAGCGAACGCGTTACGCCCGATCTGGAAGAAAAACCTCGGATCGTATCGACCGAGTTTAAAATAATGACGAAACGTAAGATGATTCTGAAACGTTTGATATATTTGTCCACTCGATGTATCGAGTTTTCCGCCATCGTCGAACATATGAGAGTGCAAATAATTAACAATTTGTTGAAAGGGAAAGAAAATATTTTAACGTTGAATTCGATGGTGCGGGTCGAAAAGGATATACGTACAAGTTTGCGAGAAACTAAGAAGTTATTTTTTCGTTCGATTTAAAAGTTTAAATCGTTGGCCGAAAAGTTTACGAAGCGAATGGTATCATTGGTGACTTGAAAATCTAACATCTGCTTTTCACGACGCCAAGGGTTTTACATCAAAATTAGCTTTTTCGCAAACTTTTTTCCACATCACGTGTGAACCGGAATCTTTGATTTATCAGCATTAACTATTAAAGCTTCGTTGATGTGTATTATTATTTTAAAACTTTGTTTCGACGCTTTATGGCGTATCCTAAAGTGAAAATATTTACTTGTATTTTGCACCTCGATCCTCGAGGGATACCGTATGATGATCCGAAACGGTTTTACAGGTACTTATTCAGAAAGTCAACCCGTCCAAATTATAACACACAAAGAACTTCCGCATTTTCTCCTCGATGTATAATAAAACACGTTGCATAATGCAGATTAATAAATATGTTGTAATTTTCGCGCATATAGACGTCAAAAGAGGAACGCGTGTGAAGCGCAAATGTGTGAGATAATTAGCGACAAAAGACTTTGTAATAATTTCCAACGATGTAACTTTTTAACCCGATCTTTCTCCTTACTGGCACTTTAAAGGGGAAAAAGAAGTGGCATCGGCATGCAGAACTATGGGGAAAAAAAAGGTGAACGCAAAGTTTCCATGGCACGCTTCATTAGTCTTAACAACGTATAAGAAGGAATCTCTTACCCGCTCTTTACTTTGTTTCGAATACGTTGTTTCTAACCTAGATGGTAAACGCTTTTCTTCTTATCTATGCGGTGGCACGCTACATTTCCTACAGAATAAAATTTCATCAATAACTTGCATTCTTGTTTTGCTAGCACCTTTTTCAGCTGTCAATATAATGTATAGGCATATATTTTAATATTTTATGTCAACAGTTGCTTTCGCATCTTCGGCGTGAAATTATTTTCCTCGGATGATCCAAAAACGAGTCCATAATTTTAAAGCTAAGGTTTTAGTATTTTTTTTTTTCCTTTTTTTAATCACGCTGTTCAATTTTAGGTGCAAAAATTGTTGAATATCCTTATATAAATGTTAATAGATATTTAATTATGTTATTTTTATTAAATTTTTTTATTTTATTTTTATAAAATTTATTAATTTTTCAATATTTAGTTTAAGTTTTAAAATTTTAATTTTGGAGATTAAGGATAAATAGTATTGAATTTAATTTAATTTTTAATTTATTTTGATTATATTTGTTCTTATGTTATTTTTTTACATATTCAAAAATTCCAACAGTGGAAAACATGACGAAATGAAACATTTCTTCCTGGGAGTGACATTTGACAAGAATTTGTGGAAAAATTTTATGTTACATAAGTGCTTGACGAATTAGTATATCTGTTATTGTTAATATTAGGGTTGTATGAAAGTGATGATGACTGCTGAATTTTAAGTAACTCATGCTAGTACGCACAACTGCACATTTAATAACTTCGACAATATTCTCTGTGTTTATAGATACATGTATGACAAGGTCAGATTTTCTTGCGATACCTAACCATTTATTATTTATAATATAGTAGCAGAGCTGGTGAAAGGAAAGAGGAATAGGGACAAGTTAACCTTTCGCCCAAGTCAGTTATGTGTCTTAAAATTTAAAGTGTTGATTCCAAATCTGCACTTGGAATTAAATGAAACACGCCTCAAAGTGAGATACAAGTGTTTACAGTTTGACATTCTCACTTCTTAAAAAAGCCTTTTCGTGCTTTGAAAACTAGTTGAGTAAATACAGATGAATTTCATACTGATTCCAAATCTGTCATCAATGTTTGAAAATCTTGGAAGTACGCTAGCAGCAGTGCCATCTGCATAGAACTTCTCAACCAAATTGTAGATATTAGGCGGAATCGATTTTACGTTTTTTTTTTTTTTGGAAATAGATGTAGCATTCGCTTGATCGTTGCAATATGACTTCAGCAGTATGTGAAACAATTTCAGCCCTCTAGGTACTTTTGAGCAATTAAGAAATTTTTTCGTTTCAAATGTCATTTTACTTTCTAAAAACCAAAAAAAAGGTAAGCAGCCGTGCCGCTTTACTGGAGGTGAGTTTTTAAGGAGGGCTTGTGCAGGTTTATAAATAACTTTGCTTAACCCTTCATGAATGCCACATCCAATACCAACTCCAAAAACTCCAAACCTATCGTTTCCAAAACCACTTGAGAAGTAAAACATGGAACAAATGTAGTATTTCTTTTTCTTGCAGAGGCCTCGGAACGTGGGATAAATCAGTAAACTTTACCCCCCCCCAATTTTTTGGGGGTAGTATCATTTTTACCCCCACCCCCCTCCAAATTTGAAAATGCATGAAACTTACCAATCCCCGAAATCGCTGTATGTGATGCCGTGATGGGATAAAAATGAAAATAAGCAATAAAAAAATAACCGCGTCTAAATTACATAGTTTAATTTATTGAATATATCTAGGGATATGAAAATTGAAATTTCACTTTTCATTTCACGAAAAGTTGAAATGAAAAGTCATCTGCTAAAAGTCACTTTTCAGTATTAAAATAGACTGCGCGATATATCGATTAACAGTGTTTTTTTCCGCTGCTTACAATAGTATATTTGACAATGCCGGAATTACGGATGTTTTCAAAAGCCAAAATCACCGCTAAATATATTAAATAAAACTGACCATCTTTTTATTTCCCTCTCTTTTTTCATCGTATTCAACTTTTTAACAGGGACTGCGGGGGTGGAAACGAAGGCGGAGGTAGGAGGCCCCCTGGAGATGATGGTACATCCTTTGAAAGGTGTGACAAAATTAGCAAATTATTTCGTTTTCATTATTAAAATCGAAATACAAAATTAAAAAATGCATTGCCACATTGATTTTTCAATGTTAAAAATTTCTTAATAAAAAAAGCTTCCGACGCCACTGATCCATGTTATAATGAACATATATTTCTCAAATTATGACTACCTGAGACTCCTCAAATTATCTTGAAATTGTTAAGATTCGCCATTTTGGATCAATTTTGACCCAAGTTGAGGAGGTCATATTCTGGTCATCGACTGAACACATAAAGTTGACTTTTCCAGGTTGATTTGGTGATGAAATATGGAAGATTCATGAAATTTCCTGCAGTCTAATTTCCGCTCCAAAAAAGGGTTTTTCTCCAACTTCCATACAAAATCACTTGTGAAGCTAAAATCAGAATAAGTTAATTACTTGGATTTATTTAATCATGTAACACCGCAATAAAAAATTTTTGACCTTTCGTATACCCTCACCACATTTTGAGGTCGATAACCCCTCCTTCTCCCCTCAAACATCATGTATAGAGATAAGGTTATTATATACTTTTCATTCCCAATAATCATATGAGTTCATATTAATTACATTTTTACAAATTTGAAACTCCTCAAGCTCTACTCAAATTTTGATAATCCGCCATTTTGTATACATTCTGACTCAAATTCAAGAGGTCATATTCTGGTCACCAACGAACTCCACACATACAGTTTGACCTTTTTAGGTTGATTTGGTGAAGAGATATGAAAGATTCAAGAAATTTCATGATGTAAAACTTCCTCAAAAAGATGTTTTTGTTCCAACTCCCCTCAAAATGCACTTAAAGAGCTGAAATTTGAATATGTTGGTGTCCGGGAATAATTCTTTCATATGATATCAAAAACAAAAAAATTAAGTCATTTTCAACTTCTCCAACCATTCTCAAAATTTGAGCGATCCGCCATTTTGAATATTATGGGGAAAAAAAGTAATTTTGTCTTATTTCTAAGATTTTCTCACTCGTTTTGAGCGAATTTCATGAATACTTAATTAAAACTTTGACCAAATCATGACATGAAATTTGATCCATTGAAGTCAAATTGTATTTAATATTAGATCCACTTTGACAGTATTGCATCAGCTTTTCTAATCAAATTTCATCGATTTTGAGTTGGGTAAAATTTCAATCAATTCATAGCCGGTTTTAAGGTTGGGGGGTTCGGTGTCTAACCTTTCACAAGAGCTTCTTTTTTTTTCTTTTTTTTTTAGGTATTTAAATCAACTTTTTAGTAACTTAAACATTTACTATCTTTCCCACTTGACTTGATAGAACTGAACCCGATCCTAAAACCGACACTGATCAAATTAGATGGAAAATTTTTCATCGGATTGTTAGAATTGTTGACGAAAAATAAAAGTGTTTTTTCCCTCTTCCTGTATAAAGACTTACATGGTTATGCAACTATGATAACTTATACTCGTAGTATGTCTGGCCTACCACCTCCCTCGTGATTTATGCCATTTATTTCCAAACACTATCTTGTTAAAATAGCCAGTGGTGGATTTAACGCTCGGCAAATGAACAATTGCTGACTGGGCCCCGGCCAAAGTGGGGGGCTCTAGGATGGAAGGGCCCCTGAATGATTAAATGTATATATTTACAGTGGAGAAAAAGGCTGTATTTGGTTTTAAAAATAATTCATTACTTACTTAGCAGTTCCTTTTTTGTGATACATATGTATGGTTTTGCAATAATCAAAAAAAAAAGTCATTCGTTTCTTGGACCCCTATGCAGCTCATTTGCCGACTGGGCCTTTCCCTTAAATCCGCCACTGATAATAGCTGACTGCTGCCATAAATTTTGAAAAACTCAACCACCAAATGATAATAATTTAAAAAAAATACCTTAGTACAACTCATTTTTCTGCGAGAGTATCTTTAAACTTCATATGGGATTTTTTCCATTTCCAGTTTATCGTTGAAATCCTATTTTCACCGAGTTAACGAGCAATCGGCGTTCGATTACTTCTTATCATTTTCTCATGTAAAACCTTCAGCCTCGGCAACGAGGAAAAAGTCCAACTTTTCATATCTACTTGAGCGTTAATAAACCAACAAATTGAATTAGTCGATCAAAGAAGAAACGCAGAAAGAAACCAGCTATCATTTCTACATAGCAACGAGACGCGAAGAGCGGAGCTAATCGTTATCATTATTTTTTCTTTTCAATACAACTTTTGTCGAGATGAAGTATACTTATAATTAATGAAGAAGGTTTTAGCGTTTCATTTAACACTTGAAATTACATTAGCTTGACTCGCTTACTCGGTGAGGCGCGTTAACGCAGTATCGTTCTAACACCGAGCGTTGCCGGTTGCCGCTACGTATACGCAGATGAATAATGAGGTTCTAGTCGAAAAATGAAAATAGTACACCGCTTCATAGAGAATAAGTAGCTGTTGAAAAATCTCAAGTTAGACTAACGTATCCCAGCTCGCATAGTTGTGTAGCTACAAGAGAAACGTGTAATTTTTTTGCCATCTTCGGTACTTTATTTTCTTTTCCAACATAGTTAAAGCGAGTTTTTATGAAGTAGTGTATTGGGATTACTTCGTAATTCACCGATTATCGATTAAAACATTAATGTTTGTCGTAAAATGTCCTTACAACAATTAATAGCTCGCGAGTAGTTTACTTAACTCTATATATGACGTCGAAGAAATAATACCAATCGTGCCGCTGTTCATCCAATTCGCGATATATTTTTCATTACGAGAAATAAAAAGTTTTATAAATAAGTCGCGCGCGTTGTTATTAGTTAGGTATACACGAATGTACCCTACTCGCATCTACAATAAAGTTGGATGTTGGAAAAACATTAAAATTTTGATTCAGTTTACACATATCTTCGCGCAAAGCTAGTAATTGAAAGAAGCGATGTTTGAGAATTTTTTCACTAAAAAACTTCAAACTACAAGCTTACCGCGCCAACAAGTTTTCAACTTGACTCGATTTTCTTTCAGTTTACTTTCTTACACACAAAAAAACTTCCTCTTGGTAACCCACAATATGCTCAATTTACGTACATAAGCCTTCATTTCGACACATACACATACCCGAAGTATTTTTTCTTTTTCAAATGTCTTACCTCAAGTCGAGCAATTTTTTCACCATTCGTGAAGTATAAAAACGCGTTTCTTTCCAACTTCATTGTGGCAAATTAGGTAGGTACTGAGTACCTGGCACTAATGTCTTTAGAGTTTCCAACGACAGAATGGATATCACTTCATTTCGTTTTTTTTGCTTAATATCTACTTCATTTTAAACCATTTTCCTCTAAAGTTGAAACTAATTGACACGAAGACAGTTTGTTTAATGTCCATTATTCCAGTATAAATAAACGATTTATTTATATCAAATTATTGGCTTATACAACTTCCAAACACATTTGATCTAGTTTTTAAAACTTCAATAATGTCTTTATAAAGTTACAAATAAATCGAACGATACTACCTAGCTCATAAATAATCATTGCCTACTACATATAAATCAAATGTTGGAAATTTATCGCATCTATGTACGCCAGTATTTTACCGAACATATCATTATTTTACTTGGACTGAAAAATTTGCACATCACAAATAGAATAAATTTTTTGAAGCCATTATCTACTTTAAAACCATGAATTATTCAATTTTTATAAAAATAATATTTTCAACGCAATTTTTTTCCGTACCTACTTCTGTTCTTTAGTTGTTTATAATTTTCCAACAATGAAGGACGATTTTTACTTCTATTTTCATGATATATGGCAAAAGAAAAACTTCATACAAGTTAGTACGAAACTACAATGCGAAACCAATGCCATTTATTCTCGTAAATTTTCACGTATTCCAGATGTAAATACGAAGACGAAAAACGTATATGGTGAAGAAACTTGATACATTATAATTAAATTACCAAGAAAGAAATTTCATTCATGACTGAGCTACGAATTAAAATGGAGTACAGCATTAAGAGAAAGAGAGTAAAATGGCTCGGAGACATTTTTACTTAAAATTATTTGTATGAAGAACGATAAGAATATATTCAAATCGATCGTTTCACTTGATTCAGTATACTGAATATAGGTAAAAATACAGCTATACGTAACTTCATTTGTTACAAATTATCCATTCGATTATAAGATGGACAACAGGATGAGCTGATTTTCATTTTACAGTCTATGAGTAGAAGGAGTTTGATCTTAAATAGAACGTATGAAATATTTTAGCTTCTAAATTCAACTTTCTTCTTCGCCAAACTGAATCAACACAGTAACAGATTTAGAGGTTTTCCATCCTGAAGGAAAATTCAGTTTGCCTCTTTGGCATGTATTGGGTACATATAGGCATTTTTAAAACGACTTATAAAGCCCCCCTCCCCCTCCCGTTCTTACAACTCTTTAACACGTACTATTGGGGCAGGGCCTACCCTAATGGGCAGCTCCACCAAGTTTGGGTAGCTCCACAGAATTGACTGGCAGTTCCAAAAAAAGGTTGACAGTAACAATGATGGAATACATAGCTGACATTTTTATCGTCTTCAATAATTAGCACAAAAAATTCAAGGTGATAAATTAATCGTTACCCAACTTCCAAAACTCACTGAATACTCAGTGTAAGTATACGATTAAAAAATTTGAGAAATTATCAAATTTGATCAAATTATATTTGGTCATCTTTTTCATCAAATTAGATGAATTACGATCAGATTTGATCATATAGTGAATTTTTTTGATAAAGTTTCATCAAATTTGATCACATACTTTTTTATGGGAACCTAATGCGGACCTGAAAAAATCCATAGAATTTGGGGTTCCAAGCTCCATTCAGAAGAACTCAGTCACGAATACAATGATATTCTTAGTTCTTGGAATTTATAGAAATTTTGGCGCAAAAATACTCGAAAACTTGGTAGTTCATCTCAGAAAAAACAAAATCTCTTCTACGTAAACCACAGTTTTGGAGTGAATTTTGGTGCTAAAACCGGTCCTAGTAAAAAGAATTTTAGATATTGAAGATGGTAGAGAATATGAAGAATTAGATAACATAAGTATAACTATGAATAAATCTTAGATTCAAAAAAATTTGAACTACGATAAAAATAGAATAGACTTGATTTCTTTTTTACAAAACCAAAAACAAAATTCGCTGTAATAGCTTAGTTTTTCCTTAAAATTCATCTAAAAATTTTTGAAAGCATATGCATCTGCAGGACTGATGAACATGAATGGAAGATAACATAATGAACGATTCAGAACACTAAACTTTTAGTTCATAATGTACGATAACTAGAACAAAACAACATTAAATTATATTCTGGACAAATGAATAAACGAGAACAGAACCGAACAACACGGAACAGAACGGAACTAAATGGAACAAAACGGAACAAAATATAACAGAACGGAACAAAATGGAACAAAACCAAACAAAACAAAACAGAACAAACAAAACAGAACAGAACAAAACAAAACCACACAAATTAACTTGAATGAAACCAGAATAGAACGATAAAATTGATATTCTCGTAAATAAAAGGACAAAATGGAACAGTACGATCGTTTTGTGCACCAGCCCTGCACATTTGTATCAGTATGGGTAGTTTCAAAATTTCCTTAGAGTAGGCTTCGTACTGGTGTCTAAGAAAGAAAGTATGATACATTACTTCATAAATTGAATATTGTAATTTCGTTTCCTCTTGGAAGTCATTAGAATGGAAAAAAATGTCATAATTCCACAGAGTTTGTCTACACTTGTAGAATGAAGATAACATTTAATTACAAGAGAAATGAAAAAATTAAAAACATTCAATAATCAATTTAATTTTTAGGATTTTTTCAGTAACACAACAACAGAGTGATACAAAAATCCTTTAAAAATGCTAAAAATTTAAAAGTCAAGAAGAAATTATAAATTTATCTAAAACATCAAAATATCTTCAAATTTTTGGTGGAGATTTAAAAAAAAATTGCTCCAGATTTTTTTTGCAACTTGTGTCGGAAAAATATAAATAAGTATAATGTTTAAATCACAGTTCAAAACTTAGTAAGTTGAAAAAAAAAATTGAAAAAATGTTACTTTTTAATTCAAGATTTTAAGCTTCATTTATGCTTTTAAAAAAAGCTTAAACTCAAACTTAAGGCTTAATAATTAAAAAAAAAAAACTTGAACTCGAAGCTTATGAAAAATCAAAAAGAATCCTGGTTTACAGCTTAAAACTTAAAGCTCAAGGCTGATTTACCATCCCTGCTCGAAGCAGTATATCTCTGCCCCTTCAGTATTTGAGTATGTAAATATCGTTACTTTTATTCAATGTTGTAGGAACGAACATAAGTCTGTTCTTGTTCCTGTTCTAGTTCCTGGAAAGAGCCAGTTATTTGATCCTATTCCTGGACTCGTTATTCTCAATACTTCAACTGTTCTCGTTCTATTCTTTGTTCTTTCAATATTGTACAATCTCGTCCTCATTCCGTTCCTTGTTCTTTCAATTCTTTATGGTCTCGTTCTTGTTCGTTCTATTCTCATTCTTCAATAATTGTTTTTTCGTAACATGTTTATTTTTTTATTGTTTATTTTGTTTGAGTGGTAACTGCCAGGGTATATCGGAAGGATTTCTAAATGAGGGTGAAGAGTTTGGTTCGTCTTAGGAATTGTTTATGTTATTGAAATTGAAAATTTATTTAATGAAAGTAGTTGATAGAAAAAAATACCAATGTGAGTATGTATGAAGGGTACAAGGAAAGAACCAAGTAAGTCACTTTTTTCACTTTTTGAGAAAAATGAACCTTGAAATTTGGTACTATGTAAAATAATTACAAAGATTTTTCAAGGCATGTAAGCACTAAAACATTGTGTATTAGGTTTAAGAATAACATATTATGAGATGAAAAAAAAATATATTATTGAAAATTAACACAGTTATTAGGCTAAAATCAAAGCAAGTGTATGATGCACAGAAGTTGGGGGAAAAGTAGATATAAAGTAGTTGAAAAACGAGCAGGAAAATACACTGATAAGAGATAACATTGAGTTATATTGGTCACGTGATGGACTTGCCTCTTTCTTTCCCTGTATGCCGAATCTCTAAAACATGATTTCATGACGCAATATTGATAACTCTAAAATCTGAATATATCATGATCTCGTGATATTCTACTTAGAACCATGTATCTGAATACATAATTTTCTCATTTTTGAAAAAAAGTGACTTACCTGCTTTTTTCCCTGTATCCTTCATATCTATAGTATGTAGTACTTACGTGCTTTTTTCAGTTTTTTTATTTTCTCTTTCCCTCACATGATTTCTATTCATTTTATTATGCACGATAAAGTAATATTACTATCTTATAGAGAATTAAGATTTATACTTTTCAAGATATTACGATGAACAAAAAGTTCAAAGCTAAGAAAATGGGAAGTAAGTTCAAAGCTAAGAAAATGAGAAGTATCGTTACTACCAATTGAAGGAAACCATTTCATTTTATGCAATGCAAGTAAGACAGGTTCATTAAAGAAATCACAACTTTCATTAGAACAAAGAACAATAAAAAATGACATCGTTCTCATTCTAGTCATTGTTCCTCAACATTGTACGCTGGTTGCTTCTCGTTTCGTTCTTCGTTCTTCAAACATATCAGTTTTATTTTCTCGTTCTTGGTTTTGTTCCTCAGGAGAAACGAAAATTCTCCATTCTTGTTGTTCTTCTCGTGTTTGTTCTTGCAACACTGCTTTTATTCCACGATGGTTGACTATTTACCCCACCATGCATTGATATGCAGTCATTATAGAATGGATGTACTGTGTCCTGGAGACCTTGACCATGCCTCGAGTATGTAGTCCAAATTTCCCTCCCGCTCCTTTAGAAACCCAATGTTGAGAGTTCTACGATTCGATTTCACCTTCATTCTGTACAATATCACACCTTCTCCCTCCTCCTATAAGTTGTTGCTTGTTGGCTGGTTCATTTTGAGGAATGCATTCGCTACGATTATACCGTACTGTTGTTTACTTTGATGAAGTTCCTTCTTGCTCTAGTAGCATCAGGGGCGTACCGAGGACATTCTTCAGGGGGGGGGGGAACCAAAAATTGCCAACTTATATCATAAAATTTTACCAACTGTTGACTTTTTTTTTTTTTTGCTCCGCGAAAATAAGATGTTAAATAAAGATGTCACAGTCTTCTTGTTAGTCTTCAAAAAATGTAAAAATAGCTGTAATAATACTGCGCAAGTGGTCAAATTTACCAACTTTACGCTGAAACTTCAAATTTACCAACTTTCCAAAAGTCAAGGGGGGGAAGCTCCCTCCCCCTCCCCCCTTTCGGTACGTCCCTGAGTAGCATAAAAATCCAAGCTACGCTAGCTCCTTTATAAAAGAAAACATAGTAAGATGAAACGCGTAGGAGACAAAGGAGAGGGAGGAATTATGACGCGACGCAGCGTATGGTTTTAATAAATGTTATGTAAGGCGAGTTTAGGAAAAGTGTAACATTAATTATGATTACATTTATTAATAGAGGATAAAGTTACGAATTGGGTTGTAGTATTCGCGGTGGTACGAAATAACGTTGGTATTATAATAAACGCGTACTACATAAAACTTTCAACCGGAGCTTTACAATTGACAACGAAAAGATATACGAAACGGAAGCTATTTTAATACAGTAAACGTTTGAATAGAATGCGAAAACGCGTTCGCGACTGAGAGGAAGG
Source organism: Phenacoccus solenopsis (assembly GCA_009761765.1). Lineage (NCBI taxonomy): Eukaryota > Metazoa > Arthropoda > Insecta > Hemiptera > Pseudococcidae > Phenacoccus > Phenacoccus solenopsis. The sequence goes on along the minus strand of CM019752.1, from coordinate 19,719,312 downwards.
CGAAAAGGAACAAAGATAACTCTTAAGAAGCTTTGGCAAATTTAAATATAAACATAAGTTCCATCTTACACAATGTAAACAATTAAATTCGTTCAAAGAACGTATAGTTCTGCGTGTAATTACTCATCTGCAACACGCTCCGACGAATCGTCGACGCTAATTTGATATATGCCGCCTCGGTAATGAATTCTACGCTTAATCAAACGAATGTACTTCTACGGTTATGCATCCGCGACGAATGTTCGACGAATAAGCCCAATAGCTAAACGAAGCGTTAAGCTCGTCTCATAAACTGCTCAAAAATTATTCGCGATTCTTACGACGTGTACGGTTGCGCTTCTGATTAACCTCAGCGACGACGAAATTTCATCGCTCTGTGCCTATGCAAATTTGACGCGTGAATTACGACGCGGACGCCTCATTTCTATACATGGTCGAAAGGTAATCCGGCCGGACGGATTGGGAAAAAAGAGCTCGTGTTTCGTGTACAATTTGCATGAATTAAAAAAGACTCAGAATGCTAATGAAACGGAAAATTCATCGCAGCTTTACATAATCAAACAAATTAACTAAACGAAACGAAAAAGTTACCAACCTCGATATGCGAACATGTGTCGGCAAAATTCGTAGCTGCCTAGCGCGATTACGAAATACTCTCGCATAATCATTTACTATAAAAATATTTATTAAGGAATCAGCAAACGTGCCGAGCATAAATTTAAGCGATTTCTATTTCATTTGAAATTGCCTTTAAAGCAAAGCCTTTTAAAACAAGCATAAGAACTAACCCGTGAACGCGCGTCGTACGTATTTGGGCGCGCAAATAGCTTCGTAAAAAAAGAAGGAAATCCATTAATGGAATAAAATTAAAGGTATAGTGGTAGTTTCTGCAAGAAAATTATTAAAATCTCGTGTACCCTATATTGAAATTTCGTACTTCTCAAATAAGGTAAGTCGACGGCAAATTTTTCTCCTCCTCCTCGATTCCTTCTCTCGAATTACTTTTTGCCATTTAATTGCCTATTTTCATACACGCTGGCAAAACGTATTGTATGAATTTTCATCAGCAGGAAAAACCATTATTCGGTATTTCTGTATGCTGTACAATACAACGTATAGATGCGAAAGACCTACAGCTAGCCTTTATTCGAAGCAATTATTGTCACTAGAACGTGGCGATTTCGGAGCTGGTCGGTTTTCTTTTTTCCTAATGGACTGAAAGTGACCCGGACACAGATAACTCTTTTCCGCCATTCGCTCTATTCTTATTTTTCGGTCTGCGCGAATAATTTTTCTATACGTACGGAGTAATAAAATATTTCCATTTAGTTTTCCACTCTTAGCTTCCGACCGGTCTATTGTTTTCTCGAACGGTGAGAAAAAGATAAAACGTTGGCTCGCAAATTGACGTCGCAATATACCATTCTGTTTTAGGAAATTTTCAACTTGGAGTCGCGCACCGGCGTTCTTGCGAAAAACTATGCAAAGAATAGAAACTACTGGAAAGTAATGGCGAAAACTTCGAACGTACTTCGATGGTGGGACAATGACCGAGTGGTAGGTATTGCGTATATATGTTTGTTTCTTTTTTCCTCTCTCGATGGAAATAGAGAATTTGAAATTTCAATGTACCTGATATTTAAATGAAGTTTTTAGTGAATTATCATTTTTATGTTATGAAAGTATTAGATGCATAATTCGATAAGATAATACTAGACATTAATCTATCATAATTATATAATTCACTGCTAATCGGTATTTGCGAAAGTGAGGAAAAGAATTAAGTTAGTGTGTGGCGAAATTTGTTTATACGCATGCGCGTGTTATTATGTTAAGGAGTAATGGTAATTGATCCGCTTTCTGATTGGTCATACGTCATGCGCGTAACGACAAATCATAAGGCTAGAATCTGATAAAATGTAGGTAATTTCACGTCTACCTCTCTAAGTAATATTGTACAATTTTCAATCAATGAATGAAATTCGTTTGTGATTTGAATCATCAGCTAATTCATGGTTTTATTTTATAATTTTACGAGTAAGTCGAGGTAATTTTTTTATTACTTCTCGACTTGCTGATTAGCTAGTATTTGCGGATCGACAGCAGAATTTTTGGTAAATTTTTTTTTCTTTTGGAGTACTTCCGGAAATCTTCATAAATCTTCGTGTGACTTGTAATTCATATTTTTTTGAAGTCGGTCCAAATTCCGAAATTCGTTAATAAATTAAATTGATAAATTGAGGTTTAAGGGGAATTCTTCGTTAATTTCTTTTTTTTTTTTTTGTTCAAAGTGAAAATCAAAGTATTCGGTTACAGCTCAATTACATTAGAAAAAAAGATTAAATTACAATAGATTTACAGTTTAGAACACTAAATCATCAATAACCTTACCTTCATAACTATTGAAATGGGATATTTGTAAATCCGGTTCAGGTGTTTTTGATGTTAACGATTTAGAATAGGTACAGATTTAAGATATAAATTTTCAAGTTATATTTGCGGTTGAAACCTTTATCACACAACGCGCAAATGAAATTATTAACTATTGCCATTATAAATTCGCAAGGATAAAATCAAAAATAGCATTAGTTTCATTTCACACGGATAGGTATTCGGGATAATCATTTTTAATCGCTTTATCAGTGATAAACTGATAATTGACTTCGAAAAAAATTTTAAGTTACGAGTCGCACGAAGATTTACGAAGATTTCCGAAATATTCCGAAAAAAAAAAAAAACTTACTGAAAACTCTGCTGCAACCTTTCACTAAAGAGTATTTATAATGGCTGGTCTACGTTCTAATTGGTCATACGTCATGCCTGTAACAACCAATCAGCAAGTTGGAATGTGGTAAATTTACCTCGGCTAACTCGTGAAATAAAAACACAAATCAGCTGATGATTCAAATCACAAACGAATTTTAGTCGTTCATTGAAAACTGAACGATATTATTCAGGAAGATAGAAATGAAACTACCTACATTTTATCACATTCTAGCGTTATGATTGGTCATTACGCACGTAATATATGACCAATTAGAACATAGACCAGTCATTATAAATACTCTATACAGTATATGGACCGCTCGAACTCCAGTTAACGTAATGTTGTGATATTCGGGCAATGTAAATGAAGGTCGCAATTCCAAAAAGGAGTCTGCGCATGTATGAACTGACGTTCCTTACCTAAAATGCCTCCCGCTTTCGTCCCGCTTTACCCTGCCTTCCTAACGTACGGGGAAACACGACGTTTCGAATGACACAATTGTGATGCGCAGATGCGTTTTTGGAAATGCGACGTCCATTTAGTTACGTTATATTGGCTGACTACGTTTCTACAGTTCGAGTGCTCCATATACTATACAGTCAAAGGCTGCACCGATCCGCAAGTCTGATTGGTTGCTACACGGGTGACGTACGGCTAATCAAAAAGCTGACCAGTTACCATAATTAATCTATAGGGGTTTTCCATCTACCCGGCAGCCTAGAAGGCTACTCAAATGCCTTCAAATAGGTAACCATTTTTTGTTGATTTGTGTGTGAAATAGCCTTGCTCTATTATTCTGTTAATAACATGCTGTGAAGTGAAATAGTTGTTGTCAATGAAACAATATGAAAATGAAATAAAATCAACTAAAGGTTACCAGTTTATAAGCATTTAAGTACGCTATGGGTGAAATGTAAAAGTCCTTGGATCGCCTCAAACTGGCTCCTCTAACCAAAATCATAAGAATATCACGAATGATAAGATAGTCGATTTTGATTGGAGGAGCATGAGTCTTAGCCCACGTGTCAGCTCGATTCTGATGTTTATTCTGGTTACAGATTTAACCCAGAACTAGCGAGCAATTTCACGTGATTGCTGGCTACATCAGATAAATGGTATGCATTATTGGAAAATAGAAAACGTATAATGTAATGTGTGACTATGACATGAGAATAAAATGACTTGGAAATTGGTCAATCAGATTTTCTGATTGTTAGTCTACACGAGTGGTTGTCTGTTAGGATGGGCCGAATTTTGTTGTTTTTTTTTTTCGAAAGTAGTTGGTAAATGATCTCAAAACAACATCATAAAAGTTTCAGTTATCCAACTCAATTTTTAGACCACATCAAAGGTTTAAAATTTTCAAAAAAAAGTAATTTTTGGGCAGTTAAACATTTTTTTCACAATCCAAAGTCACTTTTTGGTTCAGTTGACTGTAGGTTTTTGATCCTTACCTTGGCGTATAACTAATAATAAATAGTGAATAATACTTAGTTCAATTTTCGAAGAAAAAATTGATCATGAACAGAATTTATATCAAGATGAGGTCATTTCGAAGTCCCAATTTTTAAGCTTAAAATTATAGAAGTCTAGACCTTATTCATTTCTGTTACTACTTGGTATTTTTTTTCTAGTCGAGTTTTCAGTAAAAACGATAGCTATTAGACGCAGCCTACCTAATTAAGTTAGACAATAAAGAAGGGAGGAATGTTCATATTTTTGCGTTTCAGACCATTTGTATTTAAAGCATGAATAGTTGAGAAAAATTGAAAAAATGATGGGAGAGCTCGCATAAAAGAAAATTAATTCTTCATCTTTCAATTTTTTATATTTCTCGCAACAAATTTAAAAAAAAAAAAAAAAACTTCTCTATTAATATTGTTTTTTCTAGGAGTTGACTTTTTTTTCGTTTTTTTTTTCATCAAAAATTAATGAAAATGAGACAATAACTTCAATCTCAGGATTTTGCCCTTCTTAGAGCTGGCCTTTTTATAGTTTAATGCATTTGTTTTTAGCTTTTCAGTGCTCCCAACTCTGTGTAAAAAATCTTATGAAAACCTCAAAAACAGTTTCATCAAAATTGAATCGTATCACATCTGAGAAAGATGTCACTGAAAATCATATTTACTGTACTACTCCATTAATTCGTGAATTTGCAATCATCAACCGAATTCGATAAATATTGGAGAATTTCCAAAGTACAAATAGGTAAAAATTATTGAAGAAAACCGTTTTTGAATTTTTTTTTCTTATTGACATATCCTTATAAGGTAATAGAGGAATAAGACATTTAGTTTTGTTCGTTTCTGAAAACGTTTTCGTGCTTCGAATATTCTATCTCACCGAGAGGAAATTGAATTTTGTGTTTTATCGCGGGGAGAGACCTTTCGTAACCTTTACTTTCACCAGTTTGATGTTGTTAGTGGAAATCTCTTTTAAAATCATTTTCTTGATTATTTTTTTCCTCGCGGGAGGAGGAATTCCTTTTATTAAAGGCGATACTACTTTATAAATTTTTTTCTTGGGATAGGTGCGTGAGTTTAGGAAAACGACGTGTTTTTTCTTTACGACGCGACGCCGCTGTATACGCGGATTCGATTTAATAAAGTCTATCGCGCAAATTTGACATAGGAGTATTTTTTCGGTCGTATGTATTCGGAGAATGTTTATTTTTTCAGTATTTTCGTACGAGCTAAAAAATAAAGATGAAAATTCGTTTCTAATATATCGTACATTTATAGTTTAATATGAAAAGTTGTAAAATAGGTAAGGTAGGTAAGGGTAATGTTTCTTGGAGCTGAAAATAAGCCTTAATGAAGACCTCTTTCTAATATCTTGGTTGGAAAAATTGGCGAGATCAAAGCTATACGTGTAGAATGAGCGTTATCGAAAAAGCTTGATGTATGGTGGGAGAAAACAAACTCGAGTAAAATAATAAAAGAGTACTTCTTCATTGTTTACAATTTCCGTCGAAAACTTTCGTTTAATATATTAACTCGGAAGATTTTTAATTTACTGCTTTTCAAACCGAAGTAGGTGATCGGGGATACGGCAAAGAACGGAAGCGGCGAGGATGTTCGGGTAATTTGAAAATCGACTCGAGGATTAATTATCTCGTCGAGTCGACGAATAATCAACCGATGCGTACGTTGCGCGAAACGATCGCGAGATTTTAAAGGAAAAATATGTAAATTTCAACGAGGCTGCCGCGTTATCGTATTATTTATTCAAAACTCACGCAACGTTTATTTATTTGAAAAACGAACGAAAAGGATACAACGCGAATTCGACTGCATCATTTATTTTATCGTTTTGCTCGCGAAATTTTCATTGGGGGTCATTCGATCGTAATCGTTTGTATACGAAAAAGGCGAAATCCAATATGAAAAAAGGTCGAAAAGCCGTGGCCGTATAGTCAAATATGACATATGAGAGAGAGGATGGATTAGAGGGTCGTTCATCAATTTGCCAGTTCCTAAAAGCTTTAAAAAGTTTCTACTGTAGTGGACGTCGCCGACTCAGCTAGCTGAAAGTTGGAAGCCGCTGTGCGATGTGACATATTGCATTATGTGCGTCTTTCCTCGCTAGGGGGAGGCACTTATCAAGAGGTTATGCTTCGTTGAACGTCTACCACTACCATCCATCATGGACCATTATTTTAGACAGGCTCGTTATTATGGTTATGCGTCTTGAAATTTTCTTTGAGCTAGGTTTTCAAGGTTTTTTAGCGTGTAGTTTTTTCTTTTCATCACTTTTCGTATTCTATTAGCTGGGTTGTTTTCACGTGGATAACTAATTTAAATCCGCTGTGTGTGTTTGATGGGTGTACGGAGTGTTTGAACATTTGTAATTAGCTATAGTAATTCATCCGATTTCAAACGCAATTTTTCATTTGTTCTTATTAATTCAGATGTAAAAATTATACATATCTGAAACCAGAGCTGCAAAACTGATACCGAAACTGCAACATTAAACGGAAAAACAGAAAGGAACCTTTTTAAAAACCGAAACTAGAACGAAACCGAAACCGTTTCATTTCCAAAAACCGGAGCCTCAACAAAACCAAAACTATTTCATTTTCAAAAACTGAAACCTAAACAAAACCGAAACCGTTTCATTTGTAAAAACCTAAAACTAAACGAAACCAAAACCGATTTATTTCAAAAAGTCGAATCCTAAATGAAACCAAAACTAATTTACATCGTAAATAAATTTAAAATTAATTTGGGTAAGTTAATGTTACTTTACTGATAATTGTTATTATACTATAATGTAAGTAATCAGTAATGTAGGTAAAAAAAATATTAATATCGTATTGTCATTTCCTTGAATACTGATTTTTATATTTTAAATACGTATAAATTTTTTGTGCTGTAGAACTTGTTGCCCCTTCTTTTCTAATTAATTTAGATCACTAAAATTTAAAGTTGCTTTTTTCATTTTTTTTTGCACATTTTTCAACATTACCTATTATGTTGTCATTAGGAACATAAAGACTAAAGTTAATACTAAAAAGTAAAAACAACACACAATGAATATAAAATTAAACTGAATCTCAAAGCAAAATTCAGTTTATATTCAAGTAATACAAAGTCAAGACACTCAAGACTAATAAGCAATAAATGTCCATAACTTCCATATGGGTCATTAATGGTTTCCCCACAGTTATAACTCACAATCACAACTTCACAACCGGCAAAACAAAAATAAATGTGCAACCACGGAAATTTCATTTCGATAAGTAAAAATAATAATCTATAATTACTAAATTTTTGAATTTTAATTTATAGTTAATTTAATATAGAAAATTAAAAATGAATCGAGTAGTATATTTTTGTCCTAATTGTTATTTGTGAGGAAATCAATGGCCTGCGTAGTATAACATAATATAAAACAAATAAAAAAAAATTTTAATTTGAAAAACTAAAACCTGTGCAAAACCACAACGAAAATAAAACCGTTTCATTTTGAAAAACTGGAACCTCAACGAAACTGAAACCGTTTCATTTTCAAAAACTGGTATCGTAAATGGGTGTCAAAAGCCTCCTTATCATATAGCCTCACGTCGCCACTGGCTTGTAGGACCAATCAGATCTCTTTAAATAATACTGCGCTGTGATTAGCTAATAGAACCTCGCTATTTTATTATAAATATAAGCTTATATCTAAGTTTAGTTTAGCTTGTGATGTGATCTGGTGTGGTGCGGTTGAATTGAATAACTATTTTGCAAAGTGCTTGTGTTTATTCCATCATTTTAAGATCACCATGAGACATTGTGAATCATTGCTGCGAGTACGAACGTGTCCATACGGCAGTTAGGGCAAAGTTCATCGTTCGTTCCGTTCACGTTCACAAATTTGAACGGACCGCGTTCATTTTTGGTAAACGTTGAACGAACGTTCATGAACGAGATTTGAGCAACACAATTAGGATATTACACAACATGTTTTCGAAATTAATATTTCTCGAATTTTATTGAGAAGACGAGTTACCGTATTTATAAATTTTCAAGATACTAAAAATTTTCAATATTTTGGAAGATTTGCAGGGAACAGCTTCAACGTTTTATATTGCATTTTTGCTTTTTTGGTAACTTTCTGATTTTGATTTAAGTGATTAATTGATTTCGCAATCACTATTGTTCGTTTGAAAAACAATAAATTTGTTAAATTGATTCTCATTGTCATTATCTAAAAAGCTACATGAAAATTCAAGGGGCAGCGGGCAAATGATTAAGTTGATTTTTTAAATTTCTGAAATTTCAAATTAGGTATGTTTAATCACGTTCTCGTTCATGAACGGCAAAGTGAACATGAACGAATTTTTGAACGTGAACGTAAATGCGTTGATATTTTGTGAACGTGAACGTGTTTACGTTCAATTTTTTTTCGAACTTTGCCATCATTGCCACGCGGATATTCGGTGTGACCTAACAACTGCGCCGTTCATTTGCGAATACGATCGTGCTAACGCATTCTCATCATTTCTTCAACTCGTCCCTCAGAGGTGAAGCTGAGCAAGCGCCACAGTCTCAAAGTATCGCTAAAATTTGAAAAATATGGCCTTATATGATTATTGCATGCAAAAAATACTACATTTATTCGAAATTCAACTTTTTAAGCAATTTTAGAAGAGATAGGTTGGAATTTTCAGACTTAGTACTATTTGCAAGTCTGAACAAGTCCCAATTAAAAACTCAGCTCCAGTAATGGGGCATGGCTGCATACTTTTTTTTTTCACATGAGCGTCCAGTCCATCTAAAAATTTGAGTGATTCGCCATTTTGAGTCTAATCGAAAATCTAAAAAAAATACTTTTGCCTATGCTGGGTTTATGCTGGCCATAGATTCCTAACCGGATTCCTAACCTTGACAGGTCGCGGAAAATTAAATACTATGTTTAAATTAAGTGGTTTATAACAGTGTTGTAGGAACAAACCAAAGAACGAGAACGAAGAACAACAAAAACGGAGAATTTTCATTGTTCCTGAGAAACAGGACCAAGAACGAGAACATAAAAGTGATATATCTGAAGAACAAAGAACAGAACGAGAACAGAATATTTTCAAGCTGAAAGATCGAAAAACAAAGCAAGAACAAACTAATGAACAGTGTTGAGGTATAAAAACAAGAACAAGAACGATGTAATTTTTTGTTGTTCTTCGTTCTTTTGAAAGTTCATGATTTATTATAAAATTAATAGATATCATGAGTGGAAAGAGAAAATGAGAAACTTTTACTTGAAAGCGAGCAAGTGCTACATATACCCATAAAAGTAATTTTTTTTTTAATTATTAGCTTCAATTTATTAATTTTCAAATTTAACAACATAAACTGTAAACGCGTTATCAAAAAAAGAAAGAGAGAAAGAAAGGAAGAAAGAAAGAAAGAAAGAAAGAAAGAACAAGAGAAAAAGTTGAAGAACGAGAACAGAACGAAGAACGAACACGAACAAGACCATAAAGGATTGAAAGAACAAAGAACGAGAACAACATTGTGAAGAATTAAAAGAACGAAAAACGGAAAGAGAACAGTTGAAACATTGAGAGTAAGAACGAGTCAGGAACAGGATCAAATGACTGGGTCTTTCCAGGAACGAGAACAGGAACAAGAACAGACATCTGTTCGTTCCTACAACACTGGTTTATAATGTCTATGGAATGTGTGAAAGTTGTCCTTGGAATTTGCTTGCAAAGTAAACAAAACTTCTTAGGAATTTTGAAGAATCTGCGAACATTATAAACTATTCCATTTAAAAATTGAAATTCAGTTTTCCGCGGACTCTGAAGGTTAGGAATCCATAGCCAGTATAAACCTAGAATTATTTATATGAAGACACTCTCAACAGATGGGCGTTTTTCATCCATACCAACCGACTCTATGCATGAGGGGTAAAATATAAAAATTTATACCAAAAAGTAATAATTACAAATGGTCTGAAATGCAAAAATATGAAGACTCCGCCTTCTCCCGACGTCCTCTTATGCAAACCAGGTAGGCTGTACTACCTATCATTTTTATTAAAAACTCACCTAATGAACAGAACTCAACAATTTCATCGCAATTGAAATACAGTTCTTCTTCACACCACTCTAAGAGGAACCTTGTTTAGCATTATTTTCTTACCTTCTAGTGCATCTTGCGCCTAAAATAGATTAGACTTTTTCTGTAGGAATTTTGTAAATGAACTTGTTAGTCGTGAACTTCATATTCACCGAAATAAATGCGAAAATCATACCAGAATGAACATGTTGAATCACCACGTTTGAAGGATGAACAGATAAGTGGGTTGTTTTAGTTTTAGAGACATTTTTCCGAAAAAATACTGAGAAATTTTTTCATGCAAATTAATAATTTTTTTGAAAAATGCCATGACTCGATCACATATCGACTTTGGCTACTGAAGTGATAATCCCTTTATTGGCGCAATATGTCACTCATCTATTGTGGTATAACGAAAAATCGCCTCAAATATTGCATCAGATTACCTTAACCGACAGACTGGCGCCATGCCCTTTAAAATAACCAGATGGCTCACTAATACAATCTCACAACAACAAACTAACACAAAGACAGTCTCACGCCAACTACTACCACAAACACACCAATGCAGATATTTTACCAACACAAGCACACAACCTTACATGTATTACTACCACAGACACACTCACTCAATATTTTACTATATAACCAGATGCCGCCTTAAGGCTTTGGTTCAGTATTTTGCTATGCAGTAAATTGTATCACTTGATGTTAAAGTTTGTTCGCGTTATACATTTGTGTGTTTTTTAAAATAAAGTATTATATTAAAAGTATTTCTGAGTCTTTGAATTAATTCGACCCGAGTCTCATCACACTATCGTAGTTTCGATGGATTTTGGAATTCGCGTGTAGCACGTGTGTTTTGTGAGGAGAGGATTGATTCATTTTTCGAAAAATGGTAGATATCACATTTGGCATTTGAAACTACCTAAACCATAAATTAAAATGATAATCACTCATCTAACTAGTTCTTTTGATCAATTTTGAAAGAAAAATAATGAAAAACTATGAGAAAGTTAATTTCAATAACAAATGACGTAATGTAGTATGAAATGAATCGCGCATATACATGCGTACCTAGCTACTTACTTATATTTTTTCATCACATCCCACACAAACAAATATATCCACATGTGGGCACGAACACACAATGTACTGACGAAACGAAGAATTCACAAAGAAAGACTTATTTTCGTTGTAATGAAAAGCCTATCATATAATCCGGATCAATTTCTGAATATTCATTTTTTTCACCTTGAAAATTTTCGAATGTTTTTTCACGTCTCTTATCGTAAAACTTTTATTCGATTCGATGGGTACTCTAATACCCATTACAGGCTTATATAGGCGTATTCATAGAATCGGGTAAAATCTATTGTTGGAATAATATCGAATGAACCATATTCTACTTTTAAACATCTCTTCATTAGTTCTATATATCCACATTGAAACACCTTCGTTCGTCTCAGAAGCGAAAAAAAAAGGAAAGTATACGTAGGGAAATTCATATTTTCCAGCGTATATCATCGGCGTGAAAAAAAGCAAAATAAAACAGATCACTTAATATAAGCGCGCAATTCGATACATGACGTTTGAAAGCAAGTGGATCTTCACCGATCTGGAAATATTTCAGCAAACGTTTTCTGCGAAGATGAATCAACTTTTTGAAGCGTACGTTTTGTAAATACCGAAACATCAAAAGTTTGAAAAACGAATAAGAAACAATACTAACGTATAAAGACAAAATTTATAAACGGCGGATCAAAATGGAGAAGAGAAGAAAAAAAACTAACTCCAAACTAAAAGGATTTAGCATTTCGTAGAAATGCAGGAGGGACGGAAACGTTCTTTAATGAAATCATCTGAAAGGGTGATTGTATTTTCTTTACATAGGCGAACGAACAAAAAGTCTGAGAAATGAAACAAAGAGTTCAAAAATCCTCTTGTCCTAGTTCCAACTCATTTTCTTCGAAATGTAAAAGCACAAACAAAACGCCGAATCGTTCGCTTTGTTGTTTTATTGTATCGACAAAGAAATTTTTTGGTTTTCAATAAATTTTTCAAAAAAAAAAAGCACGCGATCTCGTTTCGCACGCCGCCAACGTATACTTAACTCGAATTACTAAACGATATTTTCTCAAATCGGAATGTTTTTAATGTTTCGTGCGCTTTTCTCGTCGTGCTTCAGTCTCAATCTCGTTTGTTCGTATCAATTTGAACAACTGAAGATTGTCGTATTTTTCGGTCTTCTGGCTTCGTTGTTCGTTGATGTCGTAGATCGAATACGAATTTGTTTATTTTGTATCTTATTAATGAACCGAAGCAATGTTGTTTTTTCGCCTTCTTTTAGTCCGAATATTTTTCATCTTATTCTAAATACCAGGTTTCGAACGAATTTACATATCCTTCGCTTTAAGTATATAAAACAACGTTGAAAAGTAGTGTCGAGTTTTCCGCCATTCCATTTGAACTGGTAATCTTGGTGATAACTTATTCGTCGAGTAATAAACCGAAATTAATGTTGAATTGTCGTAAACCGTTGAAATGATTATTTGCATGAACGGACGCAAACGGTTTTCTCGACTGTTGCAACTGACGTTTTACTCTTTAACTACATAGGCTATATTTGTTCACTAGCAAACCTTTTCGGACGACTACGTACTTGGCATGTCTTCGTGTCTACCACTCATCGTTCTTCGTCGTTCATCAACACGCTGGAACGATGTTGTGAAAATACAAGTGTTCTCGAAATCTATACTCGTTCATGTCTGTGCGAGTAAATCAAAAATTCTAAATACATTCTGTAACGACGAGTCTAACACGCTGAAAAGAGATACAAATAAATAAATACTTATTAGTATTATGCAATAGAGTAGGAAGCATCCGTTGTCGTAATATAGCTATTCGTCGATAAAGCTTTTAAAAATAACAAAGAGATCAATTTTCAACTGCCCTTTACAAATATGGCAAAGTTGCATGTTTCGTTGGCTATATTAAAAAAATTCGCCCGAATTCGCTAATGTAAAAAAATCCCCATTTCCAAAAAAGTTTGATACAATTCTTGGCCACTATGCCAAAATAACCATAGACCATATATTACATGATAATTGAATACGCTTTTAAAGTTTAGTATTTTTTTTTTTTACTTCACAAAAACCATTTCTATACGCAAGTAACTGAATTCGTGACATTCTTTTCGTATCATTAATAACGAACATAAAAAAAAGGTATCGAGAAAATGCAATCCGCTTCGCAGTCACCACCCATTCATTTTAAAATCGTAAACATCTGTTCGGATTCTTTTCGTCAAAGGGCGCTTTTTAACCCTTTCAGATCAGAGACAAAACTGGTAGATATATTTTGAAAATTATCATGGCATAACTGAAGCCTATATGCGAGCAAAAGATGGTTAAGATTTTTTGATTTTGGTTCTTAACCATTCTTAGGAATGTATCAGTCAATTACATATACTTAGTAATAATGAGAAATGCTAGTATTTAATTACCTACCTACTTAGTAATATTTGTTTAATTATTGGGAATTCTTAAAATTTAAATAACCTAAAGGGTCTCTCCTGATAAGATAGTGAAAACGACCCTTGACCCAAATTCGATCACAAGTGATCCTAAATGTTGCCCTTGATGAAAAAACATTTTTTTCGTACACTCGTTAGGGGAGGAGATAG